>OU342738.1:261434742-262634742 GCA_910589765.1 Avena atlantica
TTCTATTTTTTTTATTTCTCTCTTTGTAATTTGAATTTCCAAACTGTTTTGAAACATTTCAAAAATACCAGAAGATTTATAAAATATATAAAATACCGAGGGACCCCTTTAATCAATTTGGGCTCCTTTAATTTTGTGATTTCAAAATACAAAACCATTTTAGAAGGTTTTAAAGAGAGAGGGGAAATTGGGGTTTTAGGGTTTGCATTTTATTTTCATTGCATACATATTAGATATGATGCTCATGAATGCACAATCAAAACCCTAATTAGACATTAGCTAAAACTAGGGTGTTACACCCATGTATTCCCTTTACTTACCTTTTGCCTAGTTTATCCCCAAACTACCCCATGTTTAGTGGATGGCCTATAAATAGAGCCCCCACCCCTCATGTATCTCTTAGGAATAGATGATAGACTAAAGATAACCCCCTTGTGTGGAATCTCTAGTTTTGCCTCACCCCCTTTACCAAGGGGACCGACTATTGTCACCAACCTCGATTGGACTTTGCATCACACATCCATCGTTGTACAAGGCCTTGGAGTCGGTGTCTCTTCTCCAAGCTGTCAAGACCCTCCCCAAGGTGTTCTTTCCTCTCCGATGTGGATTTGAGGGAGCACATTGACCGATCTTTTCTTGCGAAGATTCTATCGGACCGGTGACCGCCGTTTGGGAGCAATCGGCCTTGTATCGTGTGAGTTTTGTGTGTGTGTGTTCATCGTGTTCATCGCGAGGTGTCTGTTCGCTTCCGCTACCTTCTCCCTTTTCCCTCGCTTTCCCATCGATTTGATTACGAGATTTGTAAAGATCGGGCCATCCAAGAGGTTAACCCCTATCATCTGGTATAAGCAGCTTTTGATTGCCACGGATTTCTGATCGATTTGGTATTTTCCCCATAAATTCAAAAATTCCACCAAAAATATCCCCAATTCGCGTTTTGGATCGATCTGTGATTTAATTGAGTTTTGGTAGGTTTTGATCTATGGATTACTTGCTAAACTTATTTATCTACCTTCCCCTGCGCTCCCATAGCCTAATTCTTTGATTTGCCCCTTCGATTTGGTATTTTTCTTCAAGATTTTCAGCCCAAATCGCCCTAAAATCGCGAAAACGCGTCAAGTCTGGGTGTCCCTGGAACAACCGGTACTACCAGGCTCAAAACCCGGTACTACCGGACCTCCCCAGTACCTAAACGGTACTACCGGGCCTTCGAAAACCCAGTACTACTGCTCAGTACAGAAGAGAAACATGATATTCCCACATTTCAGCTTCTCACCGTTTTAAGCATAACTTTTACATTCTAACTCGGATTGTCGTGGTGGTGTCATGGCAGATGCCAAGGGTAGGCTTAAGTTGGGGGCCGAATGTGTGCTTGTGGTCACCGGGGAGGGTGCGCATGGTCCTGCCATGCGCAAAGAACAAGAAGAACTCTCCACACTTATGAATTGTATTGATGCTCCTGGTTTACATGTGCTCCTTGAGCTGTATCAACTAGGGTCTAGTGCGCAAGTACTCCTTTGGGTCCAACTTCCTTCTACTACAGTTATGCCCCTCCTTATGTATGCGAGGCTAGCTAGGCTACATCCCTTTGGGTTCTAGGGTTACTGTTTGGATATTGGTCCTTACTGTGTGGGCCGGGTCATGGGCTTGCCCGAAGCCCAGTGGCCCAGTCCATAAAGCTAGATAGATAACGGTCTTCAGGTATGTCACCTCCTGTTCCTTTGGCGTCACAAAATAACTTTGTACGTCAGCCCTTGCTTTGGGTGTCACCCGGCTCCTTTTGCGTCACCCGGCGTCGCCCTTCTCTTTTGACCACGCTTTACTATGGTCCCTCCTGAACCTCTCTCCGAAAGGTGCCACACGTCCTATCTGAGTCGGCCCCTCCTCGGGAGACTCGACTCGTTGGTTCCTGCAAGGTTAACATCTTTGTCTTATACGGGACGACATAGTTTCTATGTCGGCCGCATACGATCCTCTTACCCGGCCATACTTACTCGGCCTGGTTCTTTCTTCACTCGGCGTAAGCCAAGCGGGGCTGTGTTTTACCCCTTGTGACCCTACCAGGGGTTATCCCCCCGACATTAGTCCCCGAAGCTGGTGAGGCCTAGCAGTTCTAGCAGTTAGGCATCTCCAGGTTCCATTAATGTAATTGGAACTTCCTCTTTTGTCTTTATTTCCTACTTAGGACGCACTGTTTGGTGTGATCTCGCACCTTGCCGAGTCTACCTGACAGTTTTTGGGTCTGTTCTTTGACTTTTTGGCTCGTTTTCGCCTCGCGCCGAGTAATTTTGGCCAACTCCGAGTCATTTTTGGTGTGCTTGAGTCACTGACAGCTGGTAATCATGGTAACTTGCCTCAAATTTTGTTCCAATCCCTGACCGCACAGTGATAGCTGCGCAGTTATTCCCCGTCACTATGGCAGTCTCATCGGTCTGCGCCCCTTGTCCTTCCTTTCGTGATGTGGCAGGTGATTTTTCGTGTATTGTTGTCACGTGGCGCCCGCTAATTGGCTCACCCGGCCGAATACACGGCCACACGCTGGCCGCATGGTGCAGGGGATCCCACGTTTGGGGTTTTTACTGCCCTTAAGTAGGGGTGAGGGGATTATAACTTCCCTTGCCCGTTCAGTTTCCCCATTGCCTCTTCTTCTTCCTTGCACCTACAAAATCCAACTTCCTCCTTTGCGGTTCTTCTTGCCCTCTATTCTTGCTCTGCAATTTCCTTTTCCCTCTCTTCATTCCACTACGGGTCCTTGCTCTTCCAAGCCTCTTCCAACGGCGGAGGAGATTGATCCTATTGGGAATATGCCCTAGAGGCAATCATGTATGATGATGTTTTCCCATTGTATTCATAAAGATATAAAGTTGTCCTTATATAAACATCTGATGTGTATCATTGAATATGTGATTCTGTAGTGGAACTATGAATTCATGTTGTTTGTACTAATGTCCTTGGTCATTGAGGTTGTGATGGACACACAACTTAGACCAATGTGAAAGGCGGCTTGATGACTCGGTTCCACTTTTCATGGGCATGGTCATGCCATTCCGACTTACACAGATTCGGCTAAAGAGTTTAGCGAGTCGGATTGACCCATATTGAGGTACAAAGAACAAGTAGTCATTTGTATATCTCAATCAATGTAATCCTTAGACATGAGGTTGTTGCATAGTCCGAGTTGAGGATCACCGACATAGGTTCTGTCAAACACTGATCCGTAACTGGGCAGTTATAAAGGCAGAGTTCGGGTCGACTGAGAATCAAGCTGCGTGAAGTGAATAACCAAGATGGGATTTTGCCCCTCCACTCGGAGAGATATTCTCTAGGCCCTCTCAGAAGATATGATTCGGAAAGCATGGCCATGCACGACTCGGTTAAGTGTTAACCGAGGCGGTTGACTAAGATTTAGTCGGGTGAATCACTTATCTCAGATCGAGAAGAGAGTCGGACTATTTAAGGGATGACGAATATTCGCCTATAGTCTGACAAGGCATATCGTGAGGCAAAAGGGACTCAGACGTAAGTCACATTGGAAAGGCAAGTCGTCATGACTCATTGGTACTTGGGAGTCGGCACGTTCTGTTGGGAGCCGCTGCCGACTGATCGATTGTGAGTCGGACTCCAATCTTGTCCAAGTAACCAAGAGCCTGCCGGGTCACACACTTAAGAGCGGGAGCAAGTTCGGATTGGACCTGAACCAAAAATCTGGCCGGGTTGGACCCGAGCCGGATTAGGACCGAGTTAGTGAGTCGGACTCGCGGTGACTAGTGTTATATGGGCTTTAGTGAATGGGCCACGAGAGTGGAGCCCACGTTCACTCCCTATATATAGTGGAGCACAGAAACCCAGAAGTTGAAATCGTTGATCGGTTAGGTCGTTCCATGTGTTGGAAACCCTAGCTCCACAGCAGTCCTGCCGTCGTATCGAACCTAGCAGTTCGTCGCCGGTGCTCCTCCTTGTACGTGTGGATACCAGCACAGGTGTTGTACGATCAGCACCAGGACAATCGGATCGCAAAGGACTGCACCGCATCAACTGACGCGCTTCATCAGTAATCTGCAACTGCACATCTAGTGGTAAACCTCGTGGCCTTCTACCTCTGCTGGATCTTGGGATCAACACGTTAGAGGGAAAAAGTTTTGTTTTATCTCTACGTGGTCCAATAGTGGTATCAGAGCGATAGCTTCTGGTTTTAGGCTCGAGATCTCGCATATGTGATATGCGGTTGTCTATAGATGAGATCTATGTGTTGTTTTGGTTGTCGATCTATGAGATAGATTGGTTTTGTATGATGTTAATTTGATCAACTATACTCGGGGAATGGTAGATCTGATTTCCCTGATCATACTGCTGAGGTCATGGAACGACATACCCCTACCGGTCGGCTTCCGCCATCGGGGTAGACTGTGACACGTAAATCCAGATGCGGTGATCGAAGATCAAAAAGTTTGATCGAATCGGAATAATGGTTGGAATGCATGTCCGGATCGTAGATGAGATCTACGTTTTCGGAAAAATCATCGGGCGCTACCCGCACCCGCGAGGGGCGCTACCCCTTCAATCCCCGCGCGCTATCAGGCTAGCGGGACCGCCGGCTTCGCCCTGTCGTAGCGCATTAGACGTTGTTGCGAGTTTCACAACACCGGTAGATATTGTATCTATGCATATCTTGTTTTTGCAGGAAGTTGTAAATGGTATGGTTCATATGCATGTGATGTATGTGTGTAATCCATACGTGATCTGCGAATCATGGTTTTGTCAGCCGGCTGGAGCCTAGGTGCTATCATTTTATGGTATAACGACATGTGTGTCGGATTCTCCTTGTAATTTTCTTTACTAAGCTAGTGTAGCTGTTTGGAGAACCCGGAACGCATGCAAGGCGTTGTACATGTCGGTGACTTGGAGTAAGATGGCAAGTGAGAAGAGTTGGCACGAGTCGGATTACAGGCTTTGTGGAGATGGAGATCGCCATGAAGAGGGCCATACCATTTCACATTATAATTGCTTTATTTTGTGTTATTGATATGTCTCTGTTTTACCTCTATTAGATAGTCGGTAAGATTTAATCCCTCAAAGAAGGTCTAGTAGGTTTTCCCGCCAGTGTTTTCACCATCACAAGTCGGACATTTTTGGTATTGGGCTCATAAAATTGAGGTGCTGCCAATTCTTTCCGACTAGGTGGGTTCGAGTCGGACTCTTACTGCGGAAACAATCGGTAAGCTAGACGGGTCTATCACAACGGTTGTGGGGATCGGGGAAAATTCGGATGGGAGCTGGGGCATGTGATGCCACCCGTCCAACAGGAGTCGTATGAGATGCGATTGACAAGCAGTTGTCTACCTAGATCACTTGGCGGCTAGCGGTGATGCTAAAGCTCACTAGCCGACTTGCCTATTTAGGATCCTGAATCACTAAGTAACCATCAGAGGGGTGTTGGTTCTAATGGGAGCATAAAATATTAAAATGTTTAATATGCTTGCTCTTTTATGAATACATGTCTTAAGTATTTTGCATATTTTCTGTTGTAGATCATGGCACCTAGTAGCAGTCACTCTCAGATATATGGTTTTGCGTTGAGAACTATCCTTGAGAAAGATAAAAAAATGACAATAATTTTACCAACTGGTATAGAAATCTGAGAATTGTTCTCAAACAAGAAAAGAAGGACCATGTCCTAGACAACCCACTTCTAGATGAGCTGAATGAGAATGCGACTGTCGCTGCCACCAATGCCTACCGTCGGGCTAAGGATGAGTGCACGGATATTAGCTGTCTTATGCTTTCTCACATGGAACCGGATTTGCAAAAGGAGTTCGAGAATGTTGAGGCCTACGATATGATCGAAAGCCTAAAAAGTTTGTTCCAGGCTCAGGCGAAGATTGAGAGGTATCAAGTGTCTCAGGCTTTGCTGAGTTGCAAGCTTAAGGATGGTGATCCACTGAGTCCGCATGTGATCAAAATGGTTGGTTATGTGCAGTCTCTGGAGAGGCTTGGCTACCCCATTAGCGAAGAGTTCGCTACAGATATAATTTTGAATTCTCTTCCTAGTGCATATGGGAAGTTCATTTTGAACTACCACATGCATGGTATGGATAAGAAGCTCACTGAATTGCATGGGATGCTCAAGCAGGCAGAGGCAGATCTCAAGAAGGGCACCAGTCAAGTGTTGATGGTGCAGAATAAGGCTAAGTTCAAGAAGAGTTCTTGGACTAAGAAGAAGGCTAAGTCAGGAGGAAAGCAGGCTCAGGACCTGGTCCCAAGCGCTTCCTCAGGGACTAAGCCATCTCCTTCAGTCGGATCTACTTGCTTCTACTGCAAGGCGGATGGCCACTGGAAGAGGAACTGCAGCAAGTATTTGGCCGACAAGGCCAAGAGTGGAGGTATGACTTCCGACTTAGGTACACTTGTTTGCAATGTTATAGACATATATCTTGCTAATGCACCTAATAGTTCTTGGGTATATGATACCGGATCAGTTATTCACATCTGCAACTCGTTGCAGGGACTGGTAAGAACTAGGAGCATAGCAAGAGGCGAGGTTGATATTCGAGTCAACAAAAAAGCAAGAGTTGCTACGTTGGAAGTCGGCACGATGCAACTTCATTTACCTTCCGGATTCATTATGGAACTGAATAATTGTTATTATGCTCCAGTGCTCAGTCGAAACATTATTTCTGCTTCATGTTTGATGAGGCAAGGCTATGAGTCGAATATCAAGAATAATGTTTGTTCTTTATATTTGAATGATATGTTTCACGGCTTTGCACCCGTCCAGGACGGGTTATTTATTTTTAATCTTGATGGTGAGTCGGTGTATAACATAAATGTTAAAAGGTTGAAACCAAATGATCTGAATATGACTTACTTTTGGCACTGTCGGCTTGGTCATATAAGTTGGAAACGCATGAAGAAGCTCCATGATGATGGACTCCTAACTTCGTTCGACTTGGAGTTGTTCGAGACATGCGAATATTGCCTACTCGGCAAAATGACCAAGACACCTTTTGCAAAGAGTTGCGAAATGGCATTCGACTTGTTGGGACTAGTATATAGTGATGTATGTGGACCAATGAGCACGACGGCCAGAGGTGGCTATGAGTACTTCATTACCTTCATTAATGATTTGAGTAGGTATGGATATATCTACTTGATGAAACATAAGTCAGAAGCCTTTGAAAAGTTCAAAGAATTCTAGAATGAAGCACATAATCAAATCGGCAAGAAAATAAAGTTTCTTCGGTCAGACCGAGGAGGTGAGTACATGATCCATGAGTTTGATGACCATCTGAAAAGTTGTGGAATAGTTCCTCAACTTACTCTGCCAGGAACGCCGCAAAGGAACGGGGTTTAGGAAAGGCGGAATCGAACCTTATTGGACATGCTACGATCAATGATGAGTTGGACAGATCTGCCTTTATCATTTTTGGGTTATTGTTAAGAAATAGCGGCGTTCACATTAAACAGAGTACCATCAAAATCGGTAGAGAAGACACCACATGAGATGTGGATATGCAAAAAGCCGAGTTTGTCTTTTCTTAAGATTTGGGTTTGTGAAGCATTTGTCAAGCGACTTCAGTCGAACAAGCTTACGGCCAAGTCGGATAAGTGTATTTTCGTGGGGTATCCAAGGGAAACCTTGGGTTACTACATCTACAACCGAGAAGAGGGCAAAGTGTTTGTCGCACGGAACGGTGTCTTCCTTGAGAAAGAGTTTCTCAGTTCGGGGAGTAAGTGGGAGCACGGTGAAGCTCAAAGAAATTCGAGAGGAACCGGCCAGTAGCGAGTCGGCAAAAACCTTGGAAGTTGATCCGGTCATGATACGGCAGCAGCACCTATACTACGAAGATCGGCGAGATTACGAAGTGTTCGTGATGTGTTGTTGTTAGAAAGTGATGAGCCGGCGAATTATTCGGAAGCGATGGTGGGATCTGATTCCGAGTCATGGATTGGAGCCATGAGATCCGTGTTAAAGTCCATGGATGAAAATCAAGTTTGGAACTTGGTTGATCTGCCAGACGGTGCAAGACCCGTCGAGTGCAAATGGGTCTTTAAGAAGAAAAACTGATATGGATGGAAATGTTTCCGTCTATAAAGCACGTCTTGTCGCGAAGGGATTCTGACAAGTTCAAGGAGTTGATTACGACGAGACTTTCTCGCCCATAGTGATGCTTAAATCCGTTCAGATCATGTTAGCTATAGCAGCCTATTTCGACTATGAGATATGGCAGATGGATGTCAAAACGGCTTTCCTTAACGGAAATTTAACCGAGGACGTGTATATGATACAGCCCGAGGGTTTTAACGATCCGGATAATGCTGACAAGGTGTGCAAACTTCAGAAATCCATTTATGGGTTTAAGCAAGCATCTCGGAGTTGAATATTCGCTTTGATGAGGTAGTCAAATCGTTTGGCTTCATCAAGAGTGATCATGATTCTTGTTTATACAAGAAGTTTAGTGGGAACAAAGTAAAATTTCTAATCTTATATGTGATGACATATTAATAATTGGAAATGATGTCCAGATGTTGCAAGAAACCAAGGAATCATTGGAAAGGAGTTTCTCAATGAAAGACTTGGGTGAGGCAACATACATCCTCGGAATCCGGATCTATAGAGATAGATCAAGGAGGCTCATTGGATTGAGTCAGAGTACTTATTTGGACAAAGTCTTGAAGATGTTCAACATGGAATCATCTAAGAAGGGGTTCTTACCGATGTCCCATGGTGTAAAACTTAGCAAGACTCAGTGTCCTTCGACAACTGATGAGCGAAGTCGGATGACTGCGATTCCGTATGCTTCTGCAGTCGGATCCATCATGTATGCCATGATTTGTACTAGGACGGATGTTTCATTTGCTCTAAGTGTTGTGAGCAGATACCAGGCTGATCCTGGAGAAATCCACTAGACAACGGCTAAAAATATCCTAAAGTACTTGAGAAGGACTAAGTATATGTTCTTGGTTTATGGTTGTAAAGATGAACTCAGTGTAAAGGGTTACACGAATGCGAGTTATCTTACTGACTCTGATGATTCTCGTTCACAATCCGGATACGTGTTTATTATAAACGGAGGTTCTGTGAGCTGGAAGAGTTCCAAGAACGAGACTGTGTCTACATCTACAACACAGGCTGAGTATATTGCCGCCTCAGAGGCAGCAAAGGAAGTTGTTTGGATGAGGAATTTCCTCATGGATCTTGGTGTGGTTCAGGGCTCGTCCAATCCGTTAGACGTGTATTGTCACAACAATGGTGCTATTGCACAAGCCAAGGAACCTAGACAACACCAGAAGAACAAGCACATACTCATGCGATACCACCTAATTCGCCAGTTCCTGGATCAGGGTGATATCAAGTTATGCAAGGTACACACGGATGCAAATATTGCGGATCCGTTGACAAAGCCGTTACCACATCCGAAGCATGAGGCGCATCTGAGAGCCATGGGCATTAGATGCTTAGGCATGTGATGTCGCAAGATTGACTCTAGTGCAAGTGGGAGACTGTTGGGAATATGCCCTAGAGGCAATCATGTATGATGATGTTTTCCCATTGTATTCATAAAGATATAAAGTTGTCCTTGTATAAACATCTGATGTGTATCATTGAATATGTGATTCGGTTGTGGAACTATGCATTCATGTTGTTTGTACTAATGTCCTTGGTCATTGAGGTTGTGCTGGACACACAACTTAGACCAATGTGAAAGTCGGCTTGATGACTCGGTTCCACTTGTCATGCGCATGGTGATGCCATTCCGACTTACACAGATTCGGCTAAAGAATTTAGCGAGTCGGATTGACCCATATTGAGGTACAACAAACAAGTAGTCATTTGTATATCTCAATCAATGTAATCCTTAGACCTGAGGTTGTTGCATAGTCCGAGTTGAGGATCACCGACTTAGGTTCTGTCAAACACTGATCCGTAACTGGGCAGTTATAAAGGCAGAGTTTGGGTCGACTGAGAATCAAGCTGCGTGATGTGAATAACCAAGATGGGAGTTTGCCCCTCCACTCAGAGAGATATTCTCTGGGCCCTCTCGGAAGATATGATTCGGAAATCATGGACATGCACAACTCGGTTAAGTGTTAACCGAGGAAGTCGACTAAGAGTTAGTCGGGTGAATCACTTATCTTGGATCGAGAAGAGAGTAGGACTATTTAATGGATGACGAATATTCGCCTATAGTCTGACAAGGCATATCGTGAGGCAAAAGGGACTCGGACGTAAGTCACATTGGAAAGGCAAGTCGTCATGACTCATTGGTACTTGGGAGTCAGCACGTTCTGCTAGGAGCCGCTGCCGACTGATCGATTGTGAGTCGGACTCCAATCGTGTCCGAGTAACCAAGAGCCTGCCGGGTCACACACTTAAGAGCGGGAGAAAGTTCGGATTGGATCTGAACCGAAAATCTGGTCGGGTTGGACCCGAGCCGGATTTAGACTGAGTCAGTGAGTTGGACTCGTGGTGACTAGTGTTATATGGGCTTTAGTGAATGGGCCATGAGAGTGGAGCCCACGTTCACTCCCTATATATAGTGGAGCACGGTAACCCAGAAGTTGAAATCGTTGATCGGTTAGGTCATACCATGTGTTGGAAATCCTAGCTCCACAGTAGTCCTGCCGTCGTATCGAACCTAGCAGTTCGCCGCCGGTGCTCCTCCTTGTACGTGTGGATACCAACAGAGGTGTTGTACGATTAGCACCAGGACGATCACATCGCAAAGGACTACACTGCATCCACTGATGCGCTTCATCAGTAATCCGCAACTGCGCGTCTAGTGGTAAACCTCGTGGCCTTCTACCTCAGCTGGATCTTGGGATCACCATGTTAGAGGGAAAAAGTTTTTTTATCTCTACGTGGCCCAACTGATCCCAGGGAGATCATGGACGCATGCGACACCGCTGAAGGAGCCGAAGAACAGGAGGTTCCCGTCGGCGAGTGTGGCGGTTGGGAGGGGTCGGAGGTTTCTATCGAGGACCTCGAATGGCTGCGCTCCACCAGGCGCATCCCACTCGAGGTGGACTGTCATCTTCCGCCGGTGATATCTCCCGCAAACCCGATGCCAATGAGAGGGTGGTTTTCCTTTCTCATTTCGAGCGAGGTTTCGCCTTGCCCGTGAGCAGTTTCTTTGCTTCTTTTCTCTCCACCTTCCATCTTCAGACCCGTCATCTTCGTGCCAATGCGATTGGCTCCCTCTCCTGCTTTATTTCTGCTTGCGAGGCCTACCTCGGCATTTGGCCTACAGTTCTTCTATGAGCCAAGTATTTTAGTTTTAGGGTCAAAGTCGTTCCTCAGCCTGGCACTCCTCGAGCCGAGAAGAGGCCAACCCGGTGCGGTGCCGCTAGCATCACTCCCAGGAGAGACTCCATCTTTCCTCGGGTTACTGGCCTTGACTCTTGCAAGAAATGGCATAGGACTTTCTTCTATGTCAAAAATAGCGGGGCCAACGATTACATTCATCTCCCCCCTTTCTCATACGAGGTCCCTAGTAAAAAGTTCTGGCAGCTTGACCCGCGCGATAAGAACGCTGCGGTGAATGAGGCCAACGTCATTCTGGGGATATTGCTCTCGCCGGATGAGAATTTCCATTTTGCCGACAGAGATCTCATGTGCACTTTTATTGCTCGCCGGGTCAGCCCCATCCAAGCCAGGAGTCACAAGATGTGCTTCATGAGCGGCACGCACAATCCTACTCGGCACTCCACGAAGGTGCACACCCATGATTCTGTGGCCTGCCATGTAAGCTCAATCTTCAAACTCACCTTGGCGGAGGATTGGGAGTGGATATGCCCTTCATTTAGCCGGGTCAGACCTGTCCCCTGGGTATGTTTCTGAATCAGTTTTGCGGCCAAGTCAGCTTTAGCTTGTTTGTTGTTTTCTGTCTAGTTCTCGATGCTTATTCTGTTTTCTCTCGCAGAATCTTGTTCACTAGGTTGATGACAGTATCGTCCCTCCTAGTTCTTATAATATATCATGCATTTATAAGTCAGAAAAATACAAATAATATATCAAAATGTTCAGAAAAATGAGAACTACCTCTTTAAGCTATAATCATGCATTTTTAATCAACTTTCATGACAAGTTTCATTAGAAGAACAAATTCACCCCTATCATATGCCTCCGGAGTTTTCTTGAATTAGGGTTTGCGCCCCTCAGAACCCCGATTAAGTTGTAGTGCATGCTTACGGGTTTCAATTCAATGCAATTTAACTTGTCATATCATCATCCTTGCTTGATCATTGCATTGATGCCATGTGTTGATTGTTTCCCCCTTTCTTTTCGGAATTTGGTTCTTTTCGGTAGAATATGATGTTGAGTTCGAGATCGAAGACCGAGATCAAGACCATCGAAGATCGACGAACAATACTTGACCAACTCTAACCAAGTCAAGTTCAAGGCTTTCGAAGATCTATTTATCTGCTATCAACTGGCAAAGGCAAGCATAGCCCCACCATGATATAATCCTATCATTTTGAAAGCATTTTAATTCTTGCCATGATGCATACGATTCTACTATGGTCTTTTATCGATAGATAGAGTATCCTATCTGTTGCATACTCCCTTTGAGCTTATATTACCTGATCCAATGCTCCTAGCATAACTAGGTTTGGCTTGTGTGCACTGCTAGAGCTTATATCTGCGCCTGCTTAGCCATGCATAGCTTTTGAGTCTAGTCCATCCAGATGATGTATCAGATGCAGAGAATCTAGTACGACAGGAGAACGTGATGATATGAGATCGGTCATATGAGTTAAACATGCTAAGGCTTGTATGGGAGGCCATGGTGGGATGTGGTTTTTCTAGTCCCATGCTCGCCACCACTAGGACATGAGTTCTTGCCTTTGGAATCAAGACGAGCGTGCAACCACACGAGGCCTGGATAACCTCACGAGCAACTAACTTGCCTAGTAGATTCCATGAGTCACATAGTTTTGGCGTTCCATTCGACATATGCATAGAAAATCTTTTGAAAGATTTGCCGGGTGAAGTTGGTGCATTCATAACAGGTAGGTAAGCGTGGCCGAGGTTGCTTGGGGTAGATAGCTGTAACATCCCAGTATGTAGGATCAATCGAAGGGTAGATTTGGGAATATGAATGGTTGCATGCATTCATTTGTGAAAATGTGGGTAAAATTTTCGCCAAATAAAAACCTTGAGTGATCAATGTTTCTTTCTTACTTTGAGAATAGGTTTAGTCTTAAGGGAGGATTGCTATAAACTTTGATATGATCTTAAAGGAATCATGTGTTTTTGAAATGAGTTTGGATTCTAAAACTTAAGTATTTTATAATTTAAAAGATTTTGATATAAGATTTGAATCTTAAATTGATTAAGAGAAAGGTATTATAACTTAAATCTTATCTAAAAACAATATTGTATGTGAAATTCATTTCATATACATAAACGATATACAAAGAATGAACTTACTAAAGTTATTCCAAACTTCACAACTTATACAAGAATAAAGAATATTCTTATTACAAATGAACCAAATAAAAAGTACAAGAATTATAGAAGAAAAAATTACAAAAGAATAAGAAAACTACATTTGTATATCCACTAACTATCCTATATCTAAAACTACACTAAATCTTCATCTTTATCTTTGTACCTGCAAAACAAAGATTAAATAGAAAACAAAATAGGATCACAGTTAGTGTATTTCTCTCAGATATGTCAGTGAGGTGCACTTGATAATCTCATCATTGAGAAATATGATAAAAGGGGAAAGTTTCACCAATCTGAAAGATTTCATCCTTCATAAATTCAAAGCCAGAATTCAAATGACAGCCAAAAAGGGACCAATTCACCAGCTAGGTAAAAGTAGATTGGTAATAGTAAGTTCAAACTTTCTGAACTTATCCACATGTACATAGCAGGCACACAAGCTGCACACACACAAGCATGCAAAGGGGTGTGCTGTCGACCTCACAAGCACAGCCAATATCACAAAACCACAGCACAGCCGTGGAGGAGCACTTCCGTGCATCTCTCCACTACACAACACACCAGCACAGCCAGGGTAAACAGCAGCTAAATCAAGAACAACAGCCAAACCCAACCACCCAGATCAACCCAAACATCACCAGGATGGTGACATAAGGAGGGGAATGGATCTGGTGGACAACAAGGTCAAGCCCAGAAGCTAGGAGGAGCAGGCAAGCTCAAGATCAAGCTCTGGAGCACAGCAAAAGCAGATCAAGATCCAAATCAAGACAAGATCAAGATCATCATCAATCTACTACATCCACATCAGAATCTGTGGTGAGCCTCATAAAACCATCACATGATTTCATCATATTATCTAAATAAAAGCATGTGTTGTTTTATGATATAATCTCTCAATAATCACCCAAGAGGAGTGTATCTATCCTAGAGATTTCAAGTATAAGGATAAGAAATCAAGCTCAACCACAAACACTAAACCCTCACACCAGCACCACTGGGTTCAATGTTAAATTTTTGCAACCTAGATCATTTTTATTTGATCTTATCAGATCATGGCACATCTCTTCGAGAGAGTAGCACCTCCAAATCTATAAGTTCAAACAAACTATTGCCCAACTAACTAGGAATTACATCCTAGAGCCTCAGACCAACATCATAGGCAGGAAAGTTAATACAAGCTTTCATGTCAACTTATCAGTTTTGATCACAAGCATTATGAAGCTAAGCCCAGAAATAAAACTCAGTCACTTGTGTGCTAGAATACAATGGTATCACAAGGACAAGTTTTTAATGAAGTAAAACCAATATTTACTTAGCTTCCACAGATAAAAAGGGACAACCACTACATATCATTTTCCTGAAGCCAAGTGCCAGGAATCAACATTAAAATGAATCTATACATCCACAGAAAATCATTATATGTAATGATTTAATTCAGAGTATATAATCTCAAACAAGCCCACATTATAATTGCAGTAAGCAACTACTGAGAGGAATCTACTGTCAGTACAAGTATTCTGACAGTAGAGAAACTTCTCAGATCAACAACATAATCCAATCAAGGTTGAAACACTAGCATGGATCATGGTGGATTACCACTAGAATTAGTCTGACAGGCAACTAGGATCATCAAAGCCACTATCAATCATTTACCACAGCAGACAATCATTTCCCATGATCAGATATGAATAATAATAGATCTAAAGCATTTTAGATATGAACAACAGGGGGTTATGAAACCTAATCAAAGAAAGAACTCTAATCCAGAGATGAACTCAACCAGCACATAGTCACTCGGCATGAAAGCCACTGGATACACAGAGAGAATCATGGCAGTAGCATGGACTAGCATCACAAAAACAACTTACCCGAGGTCCTCGCTGAAGAATCGAAGAGGAAGCAGAGGGGCCGACGAACCGCGGCAGCACAGGGAGCACCGTAGAGCGGCGCTGCAGCCTGCACCTGCCCCGGCAGCGGCCGCAGTAGCGCACGAGACCAGCACACCACCGCAGGCGGGATCGCAGCAGCGGCGACATCATCTTTTCTGAACCCTAGGGTTCGGGAATGGGGTGGAACTGACCACGGGGAAGCCCCAGAGTCAAATCCAAGTGGATAGAACGAAAGAGCGTCGTTGACAACCCCAACTCGCACCACGGCGGCGGCCAGAACGGCCGACGACGGCAGGAATCGACGGTGGCGGCATCGCCGGCCACGGGGTGGAGTCAGAGGAGGAGGGGATAAGATCGAGGGTGAGAAGGAGGCAGAGTGGGCTGGATGGGCCAAAACCCTTCGGGGTGACCTTTTGACCCTGCCCTATTGGGCCACCCTGGCCCAATAAGCCCAAGGAGTCAGTCCAAGTTATTTAATTAATTTTTTTCAATTAAAAAATACCAAAATTCCCCTGGCCTAAATAAAAATTATATAAAATAAAATAAAAGTCCAAAATTTATAAATGAAAGATTGTTGGATTCACAATAATCCAGTCTGTCCAAATAAAATAAAATATCATATTTTGTACATTTAAATTTTTATAAGAAGTTTGTAATTTATAGATTCCTTAAGGAATTTTACAAAATTATTGAAAGATGATAAAAATAAATAAAAATCACTTTCATTATGTATTAATATTATAGTATATTTGAAAAATACTAAATAAATATTTAGTAATAAAACTTTAATAATTCATATTCCTATAATGATAAATGTTTATAATATAAGTAAAATACCAAAAATCTTGGAAAAATAAGAATTCTATAATCATGTATTATTATTTCACTTAATTAAATATTTATTTATTAAGTAATTATAAACGTAATAAGAATTATAAAAATCATATCTTATTGTTTATAAATCACAAAAATAAATATGGTATCCCAAAATGATCACAAAAATATTATTTACATGTTAAAAATCCAATAATCTCCTTTTCAGGTAAATAAGGAAATTAAATATTTTAATAACTCAAATTTAAACTTATTTACCCCATTAATAATTCACATAAAAATAAATAAAATTTACTAATATTCCTAAAATGAGTTAAATAAGACTAATAAATAAGTAATAGTCTCAAATATTAATAATCTAATGCCATAATGATTTAAAGCATTATGTTCTTATCTACAACCTTAAATGAACCTCTAACAAAAAATCCCATTAATAATAAAGTCCTTAAAGAACAACTTGTGAACAATCAAATCTTCTCTAAACCATATTAATCACCAAATTACAAAAAAAACTACTACAACACTATATAAATCTATAAGTAGTTAAGTAACATTATGTTAGGTTTTTAAACTATCTATAAAAGGTAAATGATACTACTCTATCACAGAATTAATAAACCATTATCCCAAGTAAAAGAATAACCATTCTTAAATAACTTGAAAAACACTTTTCAGATATACAAGATACTAATGTATAAGTACTATAATTTCAAAACTATCTATATTTTAAAGTTAACTTTAGTCTCCAAGAATCTAAATATAATACCATACACATTACTACATGTTTTATAGTTAACTTTGGTCTGAAGTAGTTAATCTATAAAACAACTCAAGCCAAACCATTTAAGCAAACAAATGACATCAACCACCACTAATTAACCACAAAAGTTTGTTTAGACTTCAGAAAAGAAACCCTTTCTTTGAAGGTTATCCTTTTTGCCACTTTAAATAAGAAATCTTGTATAAGTAGTCCTAACTAGTATGTCATAAGAATGTATATTTTACTCCTACAAATTTGTTATCTACAACCACTCCTAAACTCTAATAAAAGTACAACTATAAAACTTATTAAAAAGGACCACACATTCCAAAGTAACCACTTTTGGAATCCAAACCCGAGAACAACATTGCAATCACAAAACGCAAGTTCACACTTGCTCATGTCCTTTGATTATTTTCTGTAAAGTATTTTACAAATCCAGTGTTGTCTTCACCTGCATTTGAAAAAGGTCAGAAAACACTATTTCAATAATAATGAAAACTATTGATTACTGATCACGGGTGATCATCTAATCTATTAAATCTGATAGTTGGAATACCACTGTTCAGAACTATATCACCTAGGACTTAACAATCAATGTCGCCAGTGATTCTTGCGCCGTATAATACGCGTTGACCATGAGATTTTTGGAATGGGACGGAGAAGTCAGTTGTATCTTCTTCCTCTCGCATGAAGCCAGATGTGCAGGTCGTGGATGTTATCCTCGTAATGTGCATATTAATTGGTAATTCGTAGAGGATATGCAACATATGGGTGGGAACCCTCAATGTCCCACGATAGTTCTGACATCTAGCGGTTTGTACAAACCATTGTCGTAATTCTTTATGTGGGCATGGTGTACACCAAGGAGACATTCGGGCTCGCGAAGGGGGCAGTGATTGGCTTGGATCATCTTCTAGGCCCCACATCATGGAATTGCGGATGGGAATAAGCTGCCCGGTTGTGCAACAAAGAGTTCATCTCTCATGGGTAAAGTAACGCACCTCTGCAGAGTGTAAGAACTATAATTTGTTACTCCCTGTTCCGGGAAGGAGCTGCGAACGCGGCGGGAAAGGGACCCCATGAAGGTTCTGGTAAACCCGTGAAGGCTGACAGACATAGATTTTCAAAATAAAAGCAACCTTTCAAGATATGTTTATGAAAACTTGCATTGCCTACGACCTACGATCTGTGGTTGTATATATAGTGCATCAAACACTCCTTTCCTAGTGAATTTGCTGAGTACGCTCGTACTCAAACTATCTTCTTAACCCTTGCTAGATTCTGAAGCCGGAGTAAACAACAACTACATCAAGTTATGCTCCAGGAAGCGTTCAGAACTAAAGCTTTTCAATAAAGACAAGGAAGACAACATACCTCAACTCAAGTGAAGACGAAGTTACTGATTTGATAGTAATATAATCCCTAGCCAAAGAACCTATCTCTGTAGCGCGTTGCTGTAAGGTTCCCAACCTTTAATAAGGTAGAGATCCCTGTGTTTACAATGCTAGTCCCTGGATCAATAGCTAGCATCCATAGTTAAGATGTAATATCAAGAAACAAAGGTCATAATACAATTTTATAACCAGTAACAAAATAATTCATTACATCTTACATAGCTCATTTGGCTATCACATTACATTGCAGCAGAATATCTATATAGCATGGAGTCCTTCATCTTCAAAGTGCCACAGGCAGACATGTTGGTTGTAGACCTGTAATCCTATTCAACAAACTTCACTAACATCAAACAAACCTGAAACATAATAAGTTGCAGCCACAAGGGTCAATACATTTGAATTTTATTGGCAAGTTTCACTACTATGTAGAAATATGTGGATCCTATCATTACATGCATATTTGGCTAAGTAGGGTTTAGGCTCATTTGCAGAAAGCAATATAGTTTTATCCTATCTTTTCAAAATAGTTTTGATCTTTTGTCAAATCTTTCTGAACTTCTTGGAAAACTCCAAGTGCTTCAAAATCCCTTATTGTCACCATCAAGATTTACTTTGAGAAATTGGAATGTCGAGATCTTCCATAGCTTCAGGCCTTAGTTGCTTAGTATTGTCCATAACCGGGGACACGGCTAAGTACTTAGAATTTTGATCTTCTACAGAAGTTGTACACTTTACCCACATGACACAATCTCATCTTGATGCCACCAGTGGCTGCTGGATAAGTACTCACCAAGATGGAGTACTGGCATATGGAGAATGTGACAAAGTCTTTCAATAGAAGTTCTCCCAATACACAATGCTAGCTTGTCATCCAGGCACCAATGTAGGGTTTCAAGTTCCCTTACACAATTCTAGTTAACCTGAAGATGCCAATGCATGGGTCTTCCACTATGTAGTTGACTAAGCCAGAGCCCATTTAGCATGTGGCTGTACACGGAAGCCACTGTACGAGAAACATGTTCAATCTCTAAGTCCCTGGGTGGTTTTCTTCTAGTGCACATACAAAAAGAGATGGCCATATAAACATGGTTCCTTTTGTTGCCACCTTGTCCAAAACTTGAGTATCCTTGTCCACCCAGGTGGTTCATTGAGTACTTGTTTTATTATATAAAACATATGTCTTTTCAACTCTTCATATAATCATATCATGTATCCCATCCCAATATATATCAGGGCTAAGCATACTACAACTACAATGTTTCCACTAAGGGAGATATAAGGGTATCCTATTAGGATTTAGCATAGCATAAAATATAGTAGTCCTTATCATGCATGTTTCAAAAATCCACTAAGTGTAATGAAAATAGTAGGACTTGGATGATAGTGTCACTTGCCTTTTTAGTAGAGAATTGTAACACCCTCAGAATCGGCCCTATGCAAGTTTCAGCGCTTCCCGCCAAACCCGCATAGAAATGATTCAAAGGTGCCCACCAGGCACTTGCGTGCGGGTGGAAAACGAAGTAATAACATTACACAATAGTCCACGATGGAACCCACAGAACAGATATATACAACAGCGACTCAAAGAGTCAAGAATACAGATATACAGAACAAAGATCCAAATCACCTTGAAAACGATAGAGCGTCCAGCTACGGACAAGATGCAAATGGGGCTAAGAGCCCTGAAGAATAACCCATGGCGTCCATAACCCTGCCCAGGCCAAGCCGGAAGGGTAACCCTGCTAACGACGTCGATTTCAAAACCTGCTTAAACAAAAGGGGTGTCGACAAAGGGCAAAGGAAAAAGAGAGAGCGGTCAGTACTGAGGCCAGTACACGGCGAGGCTAGAATTTGGTGGTTCTCGCCTACATAGGTATGGTGGACTGAAGCGGCAGCGCAGCATGCACTAAACAACCTATAGAGACTCGAGATAACTGTTGGCTATCAGAGAGGGATAAGAAAGACCTATTCGGAACCAACCTGATGCTACCACCAAACAACCCCATCCTGGTATTTCCCCCTCGAGACCAAACGAGGAAGTCAACCGAGGAACTCACATAGTTGGCAGTTTTATTTATTCAGTTATCGTTGGAGCAATTACTAGTCAGGTATAGATAATCATCCTGATAGAATAAGCAGTGGGCACTTTTAGCTAACCATTCCGTTGTAGTTGCGACACTTACTAGTCAGATACGATTAGCATGAGATATCCCAAACCCAGCAGTTGTTGGTACTTTTACTTAGCCATTCCGTTATAGTTGCAATACTTACTAGTCAGATACAATGGTAGCAAGCGACAACCCAAACAAGCAATTGTTGGCAGTTTTATTTAGCCATTCCATTATAGTGAAGCTGATTACTAGTCATTATAAAGTCAAATTTATAGCACTACTTTAGTTATAGTTGTCTATGATCGAGATACTGTGCTCCAAGTCGTCCATAACCGCGGACACAGCTTTCAGAAAGTTTTACCCTGCAGGGGTGCACAAATAGCAACACACACTCGATCAACCTCAGAAAAACCAAATCAAAACCCAACGAGGCCTTCACGACAAAGCAATCACCAGATTCAGAAATATTTCAGGGGGCCACCCCATTAAGCTACCCGCAACGAAGTTAGCTGACTCCGAGACGGACTCAAGGTTTGGGTGGACGGCTGTAAACGACTGGGAACCCGAAAGTGTGACTGGGCTTGTCGATACCGCGGAAACGTGTCCCGATCCTAAACAGTATAGTGTGCAGTACCTCTCACAATTTAAATAAAGCAGTAAAGCATGGCATAAGTACAGGATAGTAATAAAGCCCCAAACTAATTGTGGCCCCAAGAAATAAGAATGAATCAAGCTCTGGCTCAGGGGGGGGTCCCATAATCCTCCCGGATGTGGATAGCGCGAATATTCAAGGAACATGTATCAAGTACTCGTGGTCCTACGGGACACAAGTGGACGGTTAACAACCAAATAACATCTATTGCCCACCTGTGCCTCTGCATTTACCTACTTCAATTTTAGTTGTTAAACAGTAATTAAAGTCTTGATCATCTCCAACAATAAACACACGGCAAAACTCCAACAACTGTGGTACTTGACGACACGCAACAGCACTTGAGCAAGCGACTACGACGCGCAGGTCCAACTATCTACCAAACAACAGGTAATAGGAGGTGTCCAAGGAAATATAAGGCTGCAAGGGATATCACGGGTACGAAAGCTAGAGCATCGCAACACAGATAGCAATAGATCAACAGGAGGGAATAAATACTATAAAAGTAAGATAGGTAGAAAGGGGGAGATGCTCGCCTGAAAACATTGCCGGAGGTTCATCCGAAGATCGGGTCGACACTCACATCAACTTATCGGCCTAATCCGTGAAGAAGCAAAGCACTAGAAGAAACACCGGATGCACTATTTAATACTACGGCAAAAGATCGGGCATGATGCATGTATGATGTATGACATGGCAAAGGTGCGATGCAATTAGGCAAGATTAAGCGGAACCGGGGGTCCCGACAATTTAATATATGGTTCTAGTTGTTTAGATACCCCGCACTTTAAATGTGGTATTAACATGGCAAAAGATAGCACCGGTTCGCTACACAAATTTAAATGGAACCAATATGAGACTAGATTTGTCCGCATATGGGCCCCATATTTAATTATAAGGTGAATCGGCATAATGCCCCCAAACCACAGACAAGTATGCATGCATGAATGATTTAATATGCACCAGTTGATAATGGCATATTATAAAATAATGGGGTCTCGGATAGGGAATCACATTAGGGTTCGGCGATCTTGGGGTTCGATGTGGTTCGGGGTCGGGTCTCAGGGTTCGACAGGAGAATGGCTCGACGAGAATGTTCTCTGACAACGGAGTAGATCTCGGCGCATCTGAGAAGGACTTGGTTGGCGTCGGGGGCACATCGGATCCGCCCTGGTCGGTGCCGATCTTGTCGTCGATGGCGAACTTGATTGGATCGGGTACCGGGGTCTTCGGATCCGTGAAGTAGATCTTGTCGCACGGTGTCCGGGGTAGACGAACTTGGCGTATTCGCATTGGCGATCTTGGCGTTCGGGTTCTCGGTGAACTTGGCGTCCGGGAAGGGGTACTTGTCACACCGGGGTTCGGTCTTCGGGGTTTGGACTCCGGTAGAAGTTCTTGTCGACAAAACATTACCACAACAGCCTTGGGTCGCACGGAAGAATCACCTAACGCATACATCACATCCACAAGGATCTGTAGCTGCCTGTACCAACCGCCCAACCAAAAACAGAGATGCGGTCTGAGCCTGGAAGGAAAACATGGTGAAGACAAGCGACCACAAGACGGAGGATTGCAAACAGCTATCAAACCAACTAGCTAAGTGAACGGGCTGCAGGGTGAAGGGCGCTACATGGCAGCACCTGCACTGCAAACAACACTGTCGTGCACGCCGCCAAGAGGCAGACAAGGGGCGACGAGCTCGCAGGCGCAAGGGCGGCTGGGTGCAGGCTCGGAGGGGGCGACGCCGGGGACGCGGGGAGAGAGGCACAGATGGCGACCAGGAGCTTGGGATCGGGCTTGGCCGGGCCGATGTGCGGCGACCACGACAAGGGGGCCCGGGGGCGAGGACGGAGGCCGGTCGTCGGGGCAGAGACGGACACGGGAGGGCCCTGAGCGGCGGCCGACGAGGGCGAAGGCGCGGTGCCGCACTGCTGCTGGGGCGAGCTCCCCGGCGGCTCAGAGAGGACAGGGGAAGGGCGGAGCGAGCGGCCGAACGCGGTGCGGAGGGGACGCTGGTGGCGGCGTCTCCGGTGGAGAAAGAAGAGGCGGCCGCGGACGCGAGCGGCGCGAGGACGCCGGAGGTGGAGAAGGCGACCGGCGGCGGACGGCGACGCGCGTCAGCGGGCGCGCCTGCAGCAGGGAGGCGAGCTGGCGCCGGAGAAGAGGGAGGACGGCGGTGGCGAGCTGGAACTGTAGGGACGCGGCTGCGGCGAGCTCGAGGCGAGGGGGTCGCGCTCTGCAGGCGAGCTCGGACCAAGGTCCGAGGCGGAGACGAGGAGGCTTGGTGGCGGGGGCCGGCGCCGGTGAGGGGAGGGGTGGCGGCTTCGATGGCGACATGGCGGCAGGGAGCACGCGGGAGGGAGGAGGCTCGAGCAGGGGAGGAGGAGAGAGCAGTTCAGGGTGGGGAGTCGTGCGTGGTCTGTGCGAGATGCGGGAGGTGGGGCCAGGCGGTCAGGGGGTGGGCGGTTTGATTGGCAGGCGCGTGCATCGCGTGGTGTGGTGTGGGTCGATGGGGTGGTTGTGGCTGTGTGGGGAGTGGGTCCTGGGCGGGGTTGGAGGGTTGACCAAGTGGGGGTGGCGGCTGGAGAGGGAGTGGCGTGCTAGGGTAGTAGACGGATAGGAAGCTAGGGTTAGGGTTAGGTTCTATCCGGCTGGGCCTAGTGGGCCTGGCCGGATTAGGTCTAGGTTTTATTATTTATTTAAAACATCTTGTTTTATTATTTTTGTTTTGTTTAAATCATTTTGTAACTAGCTTTTACACGATTGAAATAGCAAGAAATATAATTTGAATAGAAGAGACGTAATGTAGAGAACAATATAGGGTTTTATAAAATAGTTTCAAGGTAAGTATGCATGATGACGATGCTCAAATGCAATGTGGCATGATGACATGAGCATGCGGTCATGATGATGTAATGCGCAAAAACACCGCGATTTTCTAGTAGTGGTTTTGGCGGGATGCCACAAGAATGTTGCTTCACTTCTTGATCTTGCAAATATCACACTCTTCTAATTCCACTACAATTCAATCAAGCAAACACAAATTCAACTAGCATTCCAACCAATTTATCACACATAAAATAATAGAAACAAGGTCATGCATGCAAGCATGCAAAAGATAGTTTTATTTGCAAAAGTGGTTTCTACTAGGCTCTAAACATTATAAAGTTCAAAGTGGTAATTTACTAAAGTGGTAAAACCATTTGCAAAAGGTTTTATCTATAAACCATTTCTAAATCAAATCAATATTTTATGTGGTTGAAAATGCTTTTAGTAAAGAAATATTCTTTAAAGAGTTTACCAAATATATTTTAATTCTCAAACTTGGTGTTTAGGGTCAGAAGGTTTGAATTAAAACATTTCCCAAAGGTTTTACTCAAAAATCATTTCTAAAACAAAAACAATATTTTTATTTGACTAGAAATGTGCTAACTCAAATATTTACTCCTCAACTTCACAAAATACATTTTTAAATCTATGAATTGGTTCCTAAGGTCAGTAGGTTCACAACAAACTATTTTGCAAAGATTTCATACTAAAAATATATCTAGAACAATTTCTATATTCAAAATAAGCCTACACATGTTTCTGCAAATTCAACCAATTTTCCTGAAGCAAAACATTAAAAAAAAGTGCATGGTTGCAAAGTACTTGTTCTGCTGAATCCATTGACATAAAATTTGCAAAATTTGGACGTGTAGAACTAAAGTTATGAATTTTACAAGTTTGCAAATCAAATAGAACATTTTCTGTTTTTAATCCTGAGTCTAGCCACATGTATGAACCTCATTGGGCGATACCGCTTCGTTCGGATTGAGCAATACTGGCCGTCAGATCTAACTAGCGATGCACGGCATAGATTGAGCGTACCGGTTCGTTCAACTCATTCTATCGCGTACGCACGATCAAAATCCAACGGCTCACAATTACTGGACATAAACTGGCGGCGCGGCGCGGCGGCGAGCGACGGTGCACGCTCAGACGGTGGCATCGCGGTGATTACAGGAAGCAAGGAAGACATAGGAGGGGCTCATAGTGTTCGTAGGGTCTTGGTGAAGCTCAAGGTGGCGTTGGCTTGGCGAGAGGCGCTCAGGAACGGCGGTGATTGCTCACCGGAGACGGCGTCGGCGTCGGGCGGCTCTGTTTGCTGTCGAAGGTGAGGCTGCAGGTCGCCCTAAGGCAAACGGATTGGGGCATTAGATGCGTACGAGCATGGGGATGATGGGAGCATCAACATGAGGTGCTGGGGCGAACGGAGCTTACCGGGGAAGCTCGACGGAGTGATGGCAAACGACGGCGCACGCTCAGGTGAGGTCGAAGACGAGGCTGTGAGGCACTCACGGGCGAGTTCGAGGCACTGGCAGGTGCGCCTGGAGGTGTAGAACAAGCTCGTGTGCAGTGGGAGGCGAGGGTCAGTGAGGTGTGGCCGGAATTGCTCGTGAAGCTCGTCGGAGTCCTCGGTGGTGCAAGAGGAAATCGGGGCAGCCCTGGGGCAGAGAAGGAGGGGCGAGTGAGGGGAAAGCGAGAGGAGACGTGGGCGTTTATCTACGCGTGATCACTGGAGGAATTAAGGCCGCCATCAACGTGAATTCAACGACGGAGTTAATTGGCAGCAACGGCAGAGGACGTGGTCGCGGGTTGAAGACGACGACGTGCTGGCGTGGGGCCCGTATGTCAGTGAGAGAGAGAGAGCACGGGGTCCACCTGTCTGTGTCTCTGCGGGTTCCTTTTTAAGTAGAAAACGTTTCACGCGTGGGGAGTTCAGTTGGGCTTGCTGGGCCTGTTTGCTGGACTGGGTTTGATTCATTTTTTTATACAGGAAGCTTTTTCTTTTTCCTTTTCGAATTTCTGTTTTGATTTTATTCAAACAATTCAAATACCGAAATGAATTCAAACCTTTGCCAAACTTTGTGTAGATTTTAATTCTGTTTACCAACATAATCCAAAGTCCAAAATAAAACAATACTTTTATTCTTTTTAAGATCCATTAATAATTAAATAAATAGATCTTAGTCATTAATTCAAATAGGATTTAATTTATTTTAAAAACTCTATTTGAAATCTAAATAATATCAAAAACCTTTCAGTAGGTTTTATTTGAATAAATAAAACACTTGGAAAACTTATTTAAAATAAATTAACAAGTTTTGGTGTTTATTTAAAATGGAAAAGCCTTTACTTAAATAAAATTGGATATTAATAAATCCACATTATTTTATTTAAATAAACCTTTACTCTTTTTATCAAATAGAAATATTTTATTTCAAAAGCTTGGCCAAGATTTAATTTGGCTCTATAAAATAATCCTTATTTATAATTCTACCTTTGCTTTTAAAAATCAAATCTTTTTATTAAAACATCTAAAAATTGTGATTCCAACTATTTTAACTTTATTCTTTATTTATCTTTTTAAATCCCTTTAGGATTTTATTTGATCAAAATAACTTTGGATATTTCCAATTGGAATCAAAAAGTTTCTTCTCACCCTAAATTTCAACAAATTTTTATTTTTTTTATTTATTTTTCACATTTCAAAATTTGGAAAATTTTGGGATGTGACAGTTGTAGTAGCCACAACACCAAATCCATAGTCAAAATACTAGTTCTAGTAGTATAATTTGTTTTGCATATTTATCTTTGATTCTTCTTCATAAGAAGTTCTTTCTCTCTCTCTTTAACCTAAAGTGTTCTCTGGATCTTATGTAAAGAGTGAGTTGTAACCTTTAAGCCATGTATTGGACCCGCTGTGTTTCTGTTGAGCCATTCTAAGGGATGTAATACTAGTGAACGGTGTTTCATTAGTGTTATGTCAACGACTATAGTATACTACATCATGCAGTGGTATGCTGGGTCACCGCAGTTGGTATCAGAGCATATGCTTTGACCTTAGGTTGGAAACCTAGTAAATGGGTAGAACCTCTAGGACACGTCCTAGCAATAATGAAGAGTTATCTAGTGATAT
Organism: Avena atlantica; assembly: GCA_910589765.1. Lineage (NCBI taxonomy): Eukaryota > Viridiplantae > Streptophyta > Magnoliopsida > Poales > Poaceae > Avena > Avena atlantica. The sequence goes on from OU342738.1 coordinate 261,461,804, forward strand.
GAGGGATATTCACTTAAGAATAATCCTGTTATGTTACTAGAACGATAACTCTTTTATATGATTGCAATTCCAATCATTTCCCAAGAGCTTTAACTCTATGTGATTGATGATAATTTCTTATCCACAGTTCCACATGGCACCTCGATATCCACCCAGGAATGTTCAAGTGATGAACATGACGTTGGATGACTACGGAGGGGATTGGACAGACAATCTCCGACAACTTCTATGGAGTTTGGAATGTGAATCAAGACTTCTGGTCAAGATTTACACTTACTATGATGGGCAGGTATTAGCTAAATACCGTGTCATGATCATGTTACCCAAGAAGTTAGGACTGAAGGGAGAAATGCCAACAGGAGAGGCAAGGTGCATGGCATCTGCATACCAGATTGCCGTAGCAGCAGCCATAACCATGATCCGAGAGCATAAATCCCAAGCTCTAGAAGGTAGTGTTATCGCCACATTTTGGCCAAAGGAGGAGATGGGCCGTAATCAAGATGGGCTTGGAAGAGACATATATGCAACGTGTGGTTGAATCGGCCTCGTGCGTTGATTTGGGCTAAATTGCCTGTGTATCTTATATTGTAATAGGTTACGTTTCGGTTTAGGTAAGAGATAGAGTTGTTAGAATTATTCCAAAGATAGAAAGTCTCCGGACTATAAATATGTACCTAAGGTTATTGAGGAAAGGAGGACGATCACGTTCACGACAAACACAATCTCGGCGCATCGCCACCCCTTGTTTCTAGGGTTTTTCTCGGGTAAGTGCCATGCTGCCTAGATCGCATCTTGCGATCTAGGCAGTATCTACTTATGCGTTATTTGGTGTTACTCGTACTGAAGCCTTGTTGATGGCGAGTAACACTATTATCATAGATTTGTTTAGGCTAGCATCGGTACCTTTTTGCTATGATCGTTTAGTTATGCTACCTCTAGTTATCTCGCCGCCTTTGCTCCTTTTCCCGGGTGTAAGGGTGGCATCTTGCTTGATCTTTATTTAAGTCGATTTGATCTGTTATAGTTGTGCCTTGTTCTCCAAGGTTTAGTTTGATATCCACATGATCAGGCCTTGCAAACGGGTTGAACGATCCAGTAATACGTAAGATATGGTTTGCCAATCCGAGAGGAGTTGTTCCGAGAATTAACTTTACGTTGGTTTTTAGGCCTTCTCTAGGGTTAGTTTTCTATCATCTTTTGTATCTACCAGGCTCAATTACGTGTAGGATGTTCCAATTATGTGGTGAAAACGTTAAGCTGTCGTAGATCGATTTAACTTGTATTGATGAAGCAAAACCCCATGTTATCGTAGATCTAATGCAGAACCATGGGATAATCGGCTCCAGGAGCCGATTCACAGGGAAACCTGGGAGCCGGTTGCGGCTTGAATTTTACGTGTGTTTGTTTGCCATGCAGGAAACCACTCGAAGCAACCCATCACCTTCCTGACCAGGTATAGGTCAGGTGGCACGCCCTCGCATCCGCCAGGACGTGTGCCGGAGTTATGCGGGCCGTTGCCCGAGGGACCAGGGCCCACCAGCAGTTCTGGGAGCCTCCCGGCTCTTCGTGTTGTTCGTCGCTGCTCGCCGGTGGGTTTTGACAGGCAACACCTTCTGGCACGCCCGGTGGGACATTCAACAACATCTGCATCAACATCCGACGCTGCGATGGAGGGCAGACCGGTCACGTACGACGATTTTCCTGAGGAGCACAAGGCAAAGTACGATGACATCAAAGCTCTCTTCGAAGCCGATCTCATCGGCTCTTTTGAGAGGACTCGTAAACATGGCATCAGGTGGAAAGGGTTCTCACCCGAAGGTGCTCTTGATGAGGTGGATCTGTCCGTTCCTTCAGAGGAGCGCACCAGAGCTCTGCGACAGGAAGTCAATTACATGGTAGCTCATTCTCTTCACCGCCATTCAGAGAGCTTTGTGAACGCTTTCGAGCGTGTCGCGGTTCGCGTAGTTCAAGAGATCATGAAACATCAGTACTCGCCGTCGGGGCCTACTTTAGGGACTCACCAGGGAGAAAGACCGCTCCAGACTAGGCCACAACTGCCATTCACGCTTGCAGCTCCGGAGCCACCAGGGGCACCGGCGTACGTCGTCTACAAGATCGGAGGTGACCCTGGCGATTGCCAATTCCTGTGTGAACCACCTAAAGAAATCCCACATGGATATGTGTGCACCTACGTGCCAGACTGCAATAGCCTAACGCGCACGAACCAGATTGCAACCGCAGGGATCGCTGGGACAGGAGTTTCTGGAGCAGGGGCTTCAGGAGCGGGTGTTTCTGGAGCAGGGATCTCTGGGATGGACGCTGACAAACAGGCATGGCTAGCCAAGTACGCCACCGGAATGAGTCATGAGAGTTTAGCCCCTGCAGCTCAAACGGTGGAACAAATCCGTATTATCCTAAGAGACCAGTTCGGCTTCGTGCCGAAGAGAAGGACAATCGGCTATTCCAAGCCGTACCCCAACGAGTTTGATCTGATTCCGCTGCCACCCAAGTATCGGCTTCCTGAGTTCTCAAGGTTTAGCGGATCAGAAGGGTCTAGCTCGATCGAGCATGTGAGCCGATACCTGGCACAGTTAGGCATGATTTCAGCATCGGATCAGTTACGCGTAAGGTTCTTTGCGCAATCTCTGACAGGACCAGCTTTTGGGTGGTACACCTCGTTGCCAGATGATTCGATCCAGACCTGGAAACAACTGGAAGAGCAGTTCCACATTCAGTATCATTCAGAAGCTACCGAGGCTGGCATTGCAGATCTGGCGCAGGTGCGGCAAAAGCGGGGAGAAACGGTAGCCGAGTACATTCAGCGCTTCAGGACTGTCAAGAACCGATGTTATTCGGCTCGTTTAACTGAGAAAGAATCAGTCGAGCTGGCAGTATTGGGTCTCTCAGCACCTATCAAGGATCTGGCTTTCCAAGTGGAGTACAATTCATTGGCGCACATGGCCCAGAAACTGACAATGTACGAATAGCGCCACCCTGAGTTGTACCAAGACAAGTTCAAACGTCCGATAGGCCTGGTCGATACAGAAGAAGAGGATCCTGTACAAGACCAGGAGGTGGCCGTGGCCGAATGGGCTCGGGGGGCAGATCCTGTGTCCTGCAAATGGGTAAAGCAGCAAGGGCCTGCAAAAGGGTTCGACTTCGATGTGAGCAAAGCTGAGCAGATATTCGATTTACTGCTGAAAGAAAAGCAGCTGAAGTTACCCGAAGGCCATAAGATCCCTACGGCTCAAGAGATGAACGGGAGACCATACTGCAAGTGGCATCACTCGTTCACCCACACCACCAATGATTGCAAAGAGCTACGTCGCCAGATCCAAACGGCCATAGAACAGGGCCGTCTGATCCTTGGGCAATTCGCCATGAAAGTAGACACAAACCCATTTCCCGGCGTCAACATGGTAGAACATAGCCACTCCACGAGGCGCCAGTTGGATTTCTCGTTCGATGTTAACATGGCAGGACCTGTGTACCACCGTGACACATATAAGGATGAAGGCGCTCACTCTCGGGGCAGAGAAAGAGAGGAGGCTGGTCCACGTGACCGGCCCCGTTATGATGACAGGCGGTATTTAACCGAGGAGCAAGTCAGAAGCATGCGATATTAGAAGCCACACTCCACGCATCTCCTTAACAAGTATGAGCGTCAGTATGACCGACGTCATCTGCACGATAGGGACAATGAAGGATATGAGCACCTCGCTAGGAAAAAGTCGAAGGAAAAAGAAGGCGTGGATAAACATTGGGAGTGTCCTTTCTTCAAGTATTGCTGGGACGCGGGAATGAGCCGATTGCCTACGATCGACAACTGCCCGGAGTGTGGACAGCAGAAGGATGACACGGGTCCAGTCTCAGTGTTCAAGCGTCTAGGACCCCTCCCACCTCAGAACAGGCAAGAGGAGTCATCTCGAGCACAAGGTCTCAAGGAGCTAAAGGGTGAAAAAGAAGAAGACAGATATCACCGGCCAAGGTGGTGTCCCGATGGGCTCAGACACACCCAAAAGCGTAGAGTTCAGCGACTGCGTAGCTTGGAGGAAGCCGAAGCGCAGTACCTCCACGCTTTAAGGAAGGCACGGCCCGATCTGGCCGTGAAAGTTCGGCAAACCTTGGAAACGGAGGCTCGTCCGAAAAGGAAGGAGTGGCGCCCCAAACCAGTAAAAGCCGATGCAAAGACATCGGCTGGCACAAACATGGTGTTCACACTTCCGCCAGAGTTTTGTGCTCCAAGAACCAAAGAACTACCAGTGGCACAGTTTGACTGTGGCCCACGGCCGGTTATCTTTGAAAATCCATGAGAGAAGAGCTACAAACATCTGAAAGCCCTGTACCTGCGAGGTTATATCAATGGGCAGCCTGTTAGCAAGATGCTGGTTGACACCGGAGCGGCAGTCAATATAATGTCATACTCCATGCTACGGCGTTTGGGACGCTCCACTGCAGATCTGATCAAAACCAACGTCACGTTAAGCGACTTCAACGGCCAAACTTCAGAAACGCAAGGCGTACTGAACGTGGATCTGACCGTGGGCAGAAAAACCATCCCTACGTCATTCTTCGTCGTGGACAGCAAAAGCACCTACGCTGTCTTGTTGGGGAGAGATTGGATTCACGCCAACTGCTGCATTCCATCCACGATGCACCAGTGCCTAATACAGTGGAATGGAGATGAAGTGGAGGTCATTCATGCAGATGATTCGATCGAGATTTCCATAGCTGGCATGAACGTCTAGGAAGCAGACAACCAAGAGCCGATCTCTGGAATCAGTCTAGACGGCTATGAGCGCATTGAAGTTACAAAAAACGGGGTGAGGCTGGTCTTATCCACCCTCGTGACAGAGTAGCAAAGTCCACGATCGTACGTGGTATGGCCGATCCCCGCGATCGGCCGCAAAAAATAAAAAGCAGTAATCTTGCGACAAGCAGGTCATGCAGTCGTAGTAGGGAGATGCCCTGCCATTGTGGAGCACAAATAAGTTGTAAACCTTCCTTGACTAATGCAATTAAAAAGGGGGCCGATTCAGGCAATCGGCCCAAATTATTTTTGTTACCCTCACCAACTGTTTGCCCCGTCTTTAGCATCGATTTAACAGGTGACGGAAAGCTAGGGTATGGGTTCACCTCCGCTGATGAGCTAGAAGAAATTGACATCGGTCCTGGGGATAAGCCACGACCGACATTTATCAGCAAGAAGTTAGATCCGCATCTGCGGGGTCCGATGATAGCTTTGTTGAAAGAATATCCAGATTGCTTTGCCTGGGACTATACAGAAATGCCCGGGCTAGACAGGAGCATCATCGAGCACAGACTCCCGCTTAAAAAAGGGTTTCGGCCGTTCCAGCAGCGAGCACGACAGATGAAGGCCGAAATTTTGGAAGAAGTCAAGAAAGAGATCGAGAAAATGTTGACAGCTAAGTTGATCAGGCCATGCAGGTATGCTGAGTGGATTTCTAGTATCGTACCTGTAGAGAAAAAAGATGGCCGCTGGCGTGTTGCCATAGATTTTCGGGATCTCAATAGAGCCACTCCAAAGGATGAGTATCCGATGCCGATAGCAGAGACATTAATCAACGGAGCTGCTGGTCATAAAGTCTTGAGCTTCATGGATGGCAATGCCGGTTACAACCAAATTTTTATGGCTCCGGAAGATATTCACAAGACTGCATTCAGAGTCCCAGGCTCGGTGGGGTTGTTTGAATACGTAGTCATGACGTTTGGACTGAAGAATGCCGGCGCCACGTACCAAAGAGCCATGAATTACATTTTCCATGATCTGATCGGCAAGCTGGTGGAAATTTATATCGATGATGTGGTGGTCAAGTCTGCCTCAGTAGAAGGACACTTGGGCGATCTGCAACGCGTCCTAGACCGAACAAGAAAATTCGGGCTACGAATGAATCCAAAGAAGTGTGCCTTCGGGGTGACGGCCGGTCAGTTCTTAGGTTTCTTGGTCCATGAACGCGGAATTGAGATCGGCCTGAAAAGTCAAGAGGCAGTGCGAACAATGAAGCCACCTACCACGAAGAAAGAACTGCAGTCTCTCATCGGCAAGATCAACTTCGTCAGAAGATTCATCTCCAATCTGTCAGGAAGAATAGAGCCGTTCATGGGACTGGTAAAAATTAAATCTGATGAGGAGTTCCGCTGGGGAACAGAACAACAACGAGCCTTCAACGAAATCAAAGAATATTTAACGAAGCCGCCAGTGTTGGTTCCACCCCAGCCAGATAAGCCATTCTACATTTACTTGTCAGTAGCTGACACGTCCATCGCCTCGGTGGTGGTGCAAGTTTACGATGGCCTGGAGCGAGTTGTGTTTTACATCAGCAGAAGGATGCTGGATGCAGAGACAAGGTATCCTGAGGTTGATAAGTTGTGCCTCTGCCTGTTTTTCACCTGCACCAAGCTGCGCCACATCTTGCTCTCAGCAGAGATTATCATTATATGCAAATCAGATGTCATAAAGCACATGCTATCGACTCCTTTGTTGAAAGGCCGACTCGGCAAATGGATGTTTGCATTATCGGAATTTGACATCCGGTATCAACCCGTGAAAGCGGTTAAGGGTCAGGCGTTGGCCGATCTTATTGCTGAAAGAATAGACACCAATATAGCAGCGCTGTCTATACGAGCGTGGGCTATGTTTTTCGATGGATCAGTTTGTGATGATGGTTGCGGCATCGGCATTCTACTCGTGTCGCCCCGGGGGGCAACATATTCCTTCTCCATCAGACTATCTACCCCTTACACCAACAACGTCACTGAGTATGAGGCGATACGCAAGGGAATGGAGGTACTCATCGAAGCTAGAGCAGAAGCAGTGGAAATTTTTGGAGACTCCAAATTGGTGATTTCCCAACTCACGGAGGAATACAAGTGCGAGAGCGAGTCGCTCTTCCCGTTATGGTTGCAATGCCGTGAGCTGATGGCACAGTTCCGGTACATAAACTTGAACTGGATCCCGCGATCGCAGAATATCGAGGCAAATAATCTCGCACAAATGGCTTCAGGATACAAGGACGTAGTAGAGGGAGCTGATGTTCAGGTACAGTTCCTGGAGGCGGACGACTGGAGAGCCGATATCTTCAATTACTTGAAGGATTCGGCTCGGGGGGCACCCAAACGGATAAGGTACAAGGCCATGAAATATGTGCTTATTGGGGACGACATGTTCTACAGGACTCTGGAAGGGTTACTGCTCAAATGTCTGGGGCCAACCGAGGCCAATCGGCTCCTACACGAGGTACACGAGGGCGCCTGTGGAACTCACCAATCGGCTCACAAGATAAAATGGTTGATCAGGCGATCAGGGTTTTATTGGCCCACCATGCTTGAGGACTGTTTCAAGTACTACAAAGGGTGTCAAGCATGTCAGAAATTTGGGAAAATTCAGATGGTACCCGCGTCAGCAATGAACCCCATCATCAAGCCTTGGCCATTCCGAGGTTGGGGCATGGATATGATTGGCAAGATCAATCCTCCATCAAGCAAAGGCCACATGTGGATTTTGGCCATTACGGATTATTTCACTAAATGGGTGGAAGCTGTCCCTATGAAGTCAGTGAACTCAAAGGATGTTATCAATTTTGTGAAAGAACATGTCATTCATAGATTCGGGATTCCCCAAACTATCACGACCGATGGAGGTTCGGTCTTCATTTCTCATGAGTTTGGAAAGTTCTGTGAGGACACAGGGATTAAGCTGATTCGATCATCTCCATACTATGCTCAAGCAAATGGGCAAGCTGAAGCGTCCAACCAGAGCCTTATCAAGCTGATCAAGAGGAAAGTCGACGAGCACCCTAGGCGTTGGCACGAGGTTTTGTCAGAGGCTTTATGGGCTTACCGCATGTCATGTCATGGAGCGATAAAAACCTCGCCATACCATCTAGTCTATGGACAAGAAGCCGTATTGCCCTGGGAAATTACGGCTGGATCGAGACGTGTCACTTTTCAGAACGATCTAACAACTGAAGAATATGCGGCCCTGATGAGCGACAGTGTTGAGGATTTGACTGAGCTTAGGCTGTGGTCGCTTGAGAAAATCAAAGAGAACAAGGCCAAGGTAGCTCGTGCATATAATAAGGAAGCTGTATTGCCATTAGGAACCAAGGATGCAGCATACGGTAAATGGTCTCCAAATTGGCACGGGCCATACAGGGTCGATCAGGTTTTAAGGGGGAACGCGTACATGCTGGAGGAGCTGGATGGCGTGAAATTCCCAGTGGCTGTCAACGGTCAGCATCTCAAGAAATATTTCCCAAGCATGTGGGATGATGGACAGTGAGATATGGGGGCCGATACATGAAATCGGCCAATAAAAAAATATTTCCCAAGCATGTGGGATGATGGACAGTGAGATATGGGGGCCGATACATGAAAGCGGCTAATAAAAAATTACAGCCGATGCACAGCCATCGACTCTAGAGGTTCAAACTGTTACAAGCAGGTGCCAGTTTACATGAACGAGCTACTCAAGGAATGCCTCGAAGGCGTGGAGGGCGTCAGCACGGACACGATCCACCTCGGCGATCTCGGCTTCGTCATCCTCGTCCTTGCCCATCACTAGCTGCTTGTTCAGGGCACGTATTTCTGCCAGATCAGTCTTCAGTTGAGCTTTGAGGCCTTCTGCTTCGTCTTGGGAGCGGGCGATGGATGCTTCCTTGTCACGAATGAGCTGTTTAGTCTCCCGGACCTTTTCTTCAAGATCTTCCAACTCCCTTTTTAAGGATGCGAGCTCGGCGGTACTGACAGAGGTGTCAGTTTTGGCATCCAGAGACGCCTTTTTCTCGTTGAGATGCTGACATCTGTCTGCAATATTGGCCTTCAGCGGAAGTTGGGCGCGGCGCAGATTGATCCTTTCACGAGCTAACTTCACCCTTGACCCGTAGAAAGACAGAGTTACAACTGGCCAAAGCTTCACCTGCAATGCTACTGGGAGTTGGTCCTTGATTTCGGCGAGAACGCTCTTCACCTCCTCAGAACACTCGATCAACTCCTCGATCGGGGAGGACAGCAAGGCTTTAAGACGCTGGAATTGAGGTAGAACAGCCCTGGCTCGTGGTTCATCGTTGGCAACAGAGGGAGTTGGTTCGATGGATTCAGGGTCGAACGTCAGCAAGCCTGAAATATCGCAACCCTGGCAGCCCGAAAAGGCGTCAGTGTGCGTCCAACATGGAAGGATGAGCCGAAAGAAGCTAACGTACCTCTCCTAAGACCGAGGGGATAGCAGATGACGAGGCAATTGGCTTGTGTGTGGTTGCTGGGGACTTGGCCAAAGTGGTAGCTGTTTCATCTGCACCTTCGGGGATTGCTAGGTCCGGCTTGGCTAAAGGCATCGGCACGGCCCCGGCCTTCCCACTAGAAGCGTCGGTCGTCTGCATGAAAGGTCCTTAGCCGATGCAAGTGGTGACGAATCGGCAGATGGAGAAACAAGTAGTAAGAGCAGGAAGGGTGATGACTTTCGAAACCTCTTGGCTCGACGAAGAAGTTTGCAGTCCCTTGCGAGCCCGCTTGGGGCTCACAGGTGGCCCCGCCTCGACTGATGCTCGGGGGGCAGTAGGTTCAGGAACCAGCCTTTTCCTGGGAGCCGATGGTGGCAAATCTGGCTGGTTTGGTGTGGCAGTCCTCTCCGAGTCTGTTGGGCTCGATTTTCCTCGATTGGGTTGTGTGTCCTCATGGGAGGTGTCTTCGACGGAAGCCTGCAAGAGAAGGAGAGCTAGTAAACACGAGCATGTCTGCAAGGATGAAAGAATGAGAGAGATCAACCAAGGCATGGATCAGCGTACATGCGAACTTCCTGGAGAAGGGCTCCGGCGCCTCAAAGTCTTCCTGGCAGCTACCTTCCTCACCACCGTTCTTGTTTTAGTTGGAACTCGAGGGGCAGCTGACCTTGAAGTTACTTGGTTCTTAGAAGCCGATCGTGGTGATATCGGCTGGTTCTGCATCACGACCTTTTTCAAAGGTTGCGAGTTTTTGCAGAAAAGGACCACTGGAGCTGGTGGGAAGAATTCGAAGGGGGAGCCATCATCGTGTGTAGGTTCAGGACCATCTTGTTGCTGCAAGGAGACAGAGCGGGTTATTAGAAGAGTCATTTATGAGCTGCATCAAGAAAATTTACAAGTAATAGTACCTGTTCTACGGGGATATCATATTCATTATCGAGCTGTTTCAGCAACGGTCCCAGAGCTCTCCTGAAGGCATGAGTCTTCCACATCGACCACCAGTTTTCAAAGCCATTGGTTGATGAAGCGAAGGTGAGGTCGTTAGGAATTGGGATGGTCAGAGCATCGAAGAAGGAATAACACCTTTGACTGGTGAGAGGATCGGGCAGGTCGGCTCTGCTCTCTGTAAGATGGTGGAGAAAGAAATGGGGAGGTACTTGTCCAAGTCCAAATTGCCGAGCCACTAGGACCGGCTGGTAGAATTCATATCCAGGCTTGATTATTCTGTTGGATGTGCTCATGCCAACTGGAAGGAAACAGGGACGGATCACAGTGGAAAATAGCTGCCGAGTGCTGGTGTCATCGGCAAAGTTGTCTAGCCTGAAGGAGATTGGATTTTCAAAATGTTCCGATTCTTCCATATAAGGAAAGAAGATAGGATTGTCCAGGCCTTGAAAGAAAGTGCTGAACCACTTGGATGCTTCCTGAGGGATCAGTTTACTACCTGGCAGTCTATACAAAGCTTGGCCGTAGCTGGTACATCGGATCTGCTTCCCTTTAACATCTGTAAAGGTGCAACTCGCCAAAAGGGGGAAGTTTGGGACGTGGTTTTGAAAATACAGCTAAGCCCATAGCTGAATGAACCACCAAGGACCTCCTGTTTTGACTGCTATGCCAGAGAATAGTTTGACAGACATCAACTGGAGATATCGATAGACCTCTCCAAGGAACAGTTTGCCGATGCCAAGTTGAGTGCCTTTGGCAAGCTCGTAGGCTAAGGAGAGATAATTCTTGGTTGGAGCAAGGGAAGGGCCACAGAATATGAAATGTTCCAGCCAGAAGTTGAGAAAAGCTGTGTGTTCTTTCTCTGTGACAGGGCCTTTAGTTTTCATATGGCGTTGGAGGTAGGCACCCCAGTTCGTGCAGTCTGTTTTGGAAGACAGTTTGTAGGGGACTTTGGTCAGCTTAAAAGCAGAGGGGCTGGGTGATGTAACATCCAGACCAGTAATCATCACCACGTCTAACAGAGTTGGTGTCATGGGGCCGTGACCGAACATAAAGTAGTTCAGAGCATCGGACCAGAAATAGCCGATGGTTTTTAGAAGATTTTCGTGTTTTTCAAGGGGAGACAATGACAAATTCAAGGCATCGGCTATTCCCGTGGTTTCCCATTGGGATTGGTAAGCTCTAGCTACCCTGCTGAACCAAGAGACCCAATGTTCAGGGGGATTAGGCCAGGCTCGCAAGCAGTCGGCCCAAGAGTTCAAATCTAGGTCTTGGCTTACGAAGGGGATTCTGTTTTCTTCTCAAGAGATCAGATGGGCAGGACTAGATTCTGTACGGGGGCCAAGACAGAGAGAATTTGGGAGAGAAGGATGCGGCAGCAGAACGTCTGAAACCTAAGAAATTTTAATGGTGGAATAAAGCATTAATTCAGGTGTTTGCCATTAATTCTAGCATCGTGTTCAGACTGCGAGGAGTAGGCGTACCTTCAGACCAGAGACCGCTGGGTTGGTGTTGGACGATTCCGCCATCTAGTTTGCCGGCGGAGATGGATCTATGCAATTGGGGATCGAGGGTTCTTGTCGCTGTGAGCTCGATCTGGTCGGTGAGCAATTAGAGATCTGGGTCGCCCTTTTTTGAGGAGGGTCGCAGGCTACCGTTTGAAACTGGAAAGTGACCGCTCAGATTTGTCTAAGTATGCGACCAAATTTGACCTTGTCAACGTTTTTGGGAAAGCCGATGTTTTACCATCGGCTCTTTGGGCTGTGACTTGGTTGACTGTATGAGTGTAGCATGGTGAAAGCCGATACATTACTATCGGCTTCTAGAACATCGACCTATTTTGACTATCGGCAAAATTAAGTCGGAAAAGCAATCTTCGAGTTGAAAAAAGCAATCTTTGTTCATTCAAAAGACGATTGTTTACAATGGAGTTGATTGCTTACAAAAGGAAATCTACTACTAGTACTACTACTACTAGTTCCTAATCTAGAGGCCGGTGTCGTCGCCGCTGTCTTCGTCGTCGGCTTGTTCGCTATCATCAGCACTGCTGCCAGCGTCGTCTTCGCTGTTGCTGCTGAAGATGCCAGCGGGGCCCTCCTCGTCCTCGTCGTCGTCTTCGGTGTCCTCGCTGGACCCGGCGCGGAGGCTCTTCACCGGCGGGTACTCGTCGGAGGAGGTGTCCTCCTCCGCTTCCTCCTCCTCGTCGGAGGATTCGACGCCATCCCAGGACCAGGCGTCGTCGGTGCTCTCCGCCTCCAGTTCCCCGTCAACAAGGAACTGCAGGCCCTCCTCGCCGTCGGTCAAGGACTCGTCGTCCTCCGACCAGGCGGCGAAGTTCCAATCCCTCTCGTCCCACCATTGCGGGGCGAGAGTCTCGTACGCCGCCGTTGGCGGGTGCTCCGGCGTCGGCTCCCGGTCGCTAATCGTGTTGGAAGATTGGGAGGAAAGGGCGGAAGAAGAGGAGGCCATGGCGGAGGAAGAGGGTTTTTTCGGCGGAGGAAGAGGGTTTTTTGGCTGCTGGAGGAAGATGGGGCTGCAAACTGCTCAGATGAATTTAAATAAGGGGAATAGTGGGAGGTGGATCAATGCTATAGCGGTTTCCCAGAATGTGCTGCCGAAATTGTCAAATCATGCACTGCGGAGAAGTGGAGAAGACAGGGCATCATGATGAGGGGGTGGCGTGACGATTTTGCTCTGCAACGCATTCTGGCAACGCGTAACCCGATACAAAAAAAAGAGGAGAGGGAAAAAACAGAGTGGTTTTGGAATTATTATTGCCAAAACCAGGGGGGCATGTGTTATCGCCACATTTTGGCCAAAGGAGGAGATGGGCCGTAATCAAGATGGGCTTGGAAGAGACATATATGCAACGTGTGGTTGAATCGGCCTCGTGCGTTGATTTGGGCTAAATTGCCCGTGTATCTTATATTGTAATAGGTTACGTTTCGGTTTAGGTAAGAGATAGAGTTGTTAGAATTATTCCAAAGATAGAAAGTCTCCGGACTATAAATATGTACCTAAGGTTATTGAGAAAAGGAGGACGATCACGTTCACGACAAACACAATCTCGGCGCATCGCCACCCCTTGTTTCTAGGGTTTTTCTCGGGTAAGTGCCATGCTGCCTAGATCGCATCTTGCGATCTAGGCAGTATCTACTTATGCGTTATTTGGTGTTACTCGTACTGAAGCCTTGTTGATGGCGAGTAACACTATTATCATAGATTTGTTTAGGCTAGCATCGGTACCTTTTTGCTATGATCGTTTAGTTATGCTACCTCTAGTTATCTCGCCGCATTTGCATCTTTTCCCGGGTGTAAGGGTGGCATCTTGCTTGATCTTTATTTAAGTCGATTTGATCTGTTATAGTTGTGCCTTGTTCTCCAAGGTTTAGTTTGATATCCACATGATCAGGCCTTGCAAATGGGTTGAACGATCCAGTAATACGTAAGATATGGTTTGCCAATCCGAGAGGAGTTGTTCCGAGAATTAACTTTACGTTGGTTTTTAGGCCTTCTCTAGGGTTAGTTTTCTATCATCTTTTGTATCTACCAGGCTCAATTACGTGTAGGATGTTCCAATTATGTGGTGAAACAGTTAAGCTGTCGTAGATCGATTTAACTTGTATTGATGAAGCAAAACCCCATGTTATCGTAGATCTAATGCAGAACCATGGGATAATCGGCTCCAGGAGCCGATTCACAGGGAAACCTGGGAGCCGGTTGCGGCTTGAATTTTACGTGTGTTTGTTTGCCATGCAGGAAACCACTCGAAGCAACCCATCACCTTCCTGACCAGGTATAGGTCAGGTGGCACGCCCTCGCATCCGCCAGGACGTGTGCCGGAGTTTTGCGGGCCGTTGCCCGAGGGACCAGGGCCCACCAGCAGTTCTGGGAGCCTCCCGGCTCTTCGTGTTGTTCGTCGCTGCTCGCCGGTGGGTTTTGACAGGCAACAGGTAGTACTCACACCATTATACCACATGAAACCTCTAACTCAGAACCTGAGTTAGATCACTCTACATTAGTCCAAGATGAACCTACTCTAGCTGTAGAGTATATGGATCGTTATCGGTCCTTGATAAACACTTATCATAATACTCACCAAGTCTTAGTTCAGGAACTGGATACGGTCATTGAGGATTTTACTGATCCTGATAAAGCAATGGCTCGTAGGAAGAAGCTAGATAAAGAAGCTAGGCATCCCAAATACATACCTTCAGGAGAGGTGTTTGAGGAACAAAGTTCGATGACCCAAACTCCGAAAATTATGCCTATTACCAGTATGACCTCAAGCCACCTGAAGACCTATGGACCAAGTACAATTACGGACAACAGGAATGTAATAAAGTTATTCCAAATAAACCTGAGCCTAATAAGGATGGATGGGAAATAGAATCTCAAGGTAAAACTATAGGGAATCCTATACAGTGTGATGCAGGTATTGAAGAATAGACCAATTATAACCATAGAGAGCCTTATGGACCATACGGGGCTAACACGAATCCAATCAACTTAGAAGCGTACTCCAATAGCTACTATACCAATATATATGACTGGATCCAACAAAAATCTAAGGAACCAACTTACTATGAGGAAGCGTTGCCAGAAAACCCGAACTATTCGGTGGAAGATTACGCCAACTCTAGTTATTTTTCAATGACTAATCTCAGTCTCAGTACTTCTAATCAATATTACGCACCTCCTGGATGCTCCTATGCTACAGAAGGCAGTCGTAGGACTTCACGTCATCATGGACGGAACTCCAGGAAGCACTAGAGGAAGATGAAAGTGAGAGAGAAACAACATCCCAAGAGATGCGGGCTTGAATAATGTACATAGAGGGTAACGCGTATTGTAGTTTGGAGAGTTTGCTGAAATAAGTGAGGATATATCCACAAAGAACAAGAAGTTCTTGTAAGATAGTTGTGTAAATAGGTACGGAGCAAACCGTTGGAACCTCTAGTACATTTGTAAATTAGTTAAAACCTATGTGTAATACAGGGTACCAGTTTTTGTTGTTTATCAACATTTGGATCTTATTGAATTTTCTTGATTGACTAGATCTGTACATGAAGTTTAATTAGGTGTGCAAATGCATGATGTCACACCCAATTATTACTTGATGATATAGACATAGATAGGAATGGGAATTCGTGTAAGGGAGCGACGATTGCAAAAGAAGACTTACTGGAAAGAAGAAGCAAGATATAAGGAGTGTTAACACCACTTGGAGAATACATAGAGCATAGATTATTCCTAGCCAAACTCAAGAAATAAGTTGGGTATAAAAGTGGGTAATATTACTAATAAGTAATGGAGAAATTGTACCAAGTTCATGGAAATATCATGAATAAGTACAAATAGTTAGCTTTGGAACCAAAATTATATTCAAAATCTGACAATTCTGAGAGAACGTGAGAGGTATGTGAGAAACAATAGGGTAATACACACACCCTAGGACGGTTCGCAGCTACAACCCGCAATTGGTATTTGATTCATAGCTAGTAACTAATCCACAGTTGGTATTTTGTCCGCAGCTGGTATTTGGTTGAAATAGTTAGCCAAATCCTATTAAAAGTTGCATAAAGAGCATTAAATTTGGCCTAAGTTAAGTAATACATAAGAAAGTTTAACATATCTTAAGACGATCGCTTGGCAAGGTGCTTTGCAAAATCCAGTTATTTTAGCAAGAATGCCCAATAGTAAGTACGACATTTAGTGCGGAAAGAATTGCTTCGGAGACCCACAACTATGTGGATGCACTGTATAATCTTTCATTGGACTTTAACCTGTAAAATATAAACTGATCAGGAACCAAAATTTTAATTCATGAATCAATAGCTTCTATGTATGAAGTTTCAAAACTATTAGTAAAACGTAATGGGGAAGAGTAAACATTAGGAATGATAGTTGAAGAAAATACTATAGGTAATAAAGAATAGTTATTTAAAAATCTTAAGAAGGTACAAACTTAAGGGTGATGAAGGATACATTTAAACAATCAAATTTAAAAATAAACAACTTTTAAGTAATCCTTAAGAAGTAATATAGAACCCTAATTCAACAAGTGCGAGAACGAAAAACAATTCCAAGGGGTATGGACAAATTGAGTTTAAATTCAATCTTGGAAGGAATACCAGTATCGACTATATAATGACAAGAATAGTAAGATATCTGTTGACCATCAAAATGTGTATATAGAAACTTAAAATCTTATGGTAATGAGAACTTCCAACTGGTAATTAATATATTAATGAACCTATTACTTCAAGAAAAAGAATTGAATGAGGATATCTAATCAGGTTATGGAATATTCCAATTAATTCCATTGAATATCATCTACCATTGGCAGAATTTTCTTATAACAATAGCTATCAGAGTAGTCGGAAGGCAGCCCCATATGAGATCCTGTATGGAAGACAGGGTAGACCACCAATATGTTGGTATGAACCTGGAAACAACAAAGAATTTGCGCCAGATTATATCAAGGAAAGACAAGACATCATTGATAAGATCATGGCATCCAGAAGAAGGAGAGATGGTCTATTTGAAAGTAAGTCTTATAAAAGGAGTAAAAATATTTGGAGTTAAAGGGAAATTGAGTCCAAGATATATCGGACCATTCAAGATACTGAGTCAAAACAGAATTATAGCTTATGCTTTAGAGTTACCATCAAGATTGGCTCAAGTGCATAATGTTTTTCATGTGCCACAACTTCGCAAATGTTTGAAAGTTCCAGAGGATACAATAACACATCAAGAGTTCGATCTCCAAGCAGACCTAACTTATATTAGAAAGCCATGTAGGATTCGGGAAGAAAATTGGAAAAGATTGAGGAACAGAGCAAACAAATATTGCAAGGTACAATGGGAACATCACCCTGAGAGAGAAGCCACATGGGAGAAGAAAGAGGATTTAAGAAAATTTTATCCAAAACTATTCAAGTACATCTCCACAAACTTCGGGACGAAGTTTTTAATTTAAGGGGGGAAGTCTGTAACATCCCAGTATGTAGGATCAATCGAAGGGTAGATTTGGGAATATGAATGGTTGCATACATTCATTTGTGAAAATGTGGTTAAAATTTTCTCCAAATAAAAACCTTGAGTGATCAATGTTTCTTTCTTACTATGAGAATAGGTTTAGTCTTAAAGGAGGATTTCTATAAACTTTGATATGATCTTAAAGGAATCATGTGTGTTTTGAAATGAGTTTGGATTCTAAAACTTAAGTATTTTATAATTTAAAAGATTTTGATATAAGATTTGAATCTTAAATTGATTAAGAGAAAGGTATTATAACTTAAATCTTATCTAAAAACAATATTGTATGTGAAATTCATTTCATATACATAAACAATATACAAAGAATGAACTTACTGAAGTTATTCCAAACTTCACAATTTATACAAGAATAAAGAATAATAATATTCTTTTTTAATAAATAAGCCCTCTTCTCCCGTAGTGTTTTTATCTTTTGGAAAATTAGTGAATATTATTATTTTTCAAAATTCAAAATATGAAATATTCTGTTAATTCAAATTACATGTAGTGATTAAACTGGAAATTTTGGTCCTTATTTCACCAATACATTTGTACTTTTGGCACTTTTTTAAGACTTTGGGCCTTAATATGTTCAAACTTCAAAAAAATATGAAAAATATTACGGTACTTCCAACTACATGTGGTAAGTAAACATGCAAATTTTCATATAATTTTTCCCAGCCAAAAAATGTAAAAAAGTTAAGCGGTTTGGTTCAAACTGGTTGGTCCACAAGATAAACCCAAAAGAAACAACCCACTAGACCTGCTGATGTAGCCTGACCTATGGTCGTTACCATATCAAGGTCTTCAACACACTCTAAGTCGTCACAGACTCCAAAGGTGAATCATATCCTCAATGAGATCCCACTTTCTACCCTGTTAAATGGTATACTACTTCATACTCCGTCTGATGACAATGATAGGTTCACATCAGCAAGTACGAAGGCAAAGGAGGAAGCCCTAAGCATCAAGCCCGACAAGACGAAGGCTTGGAAGAGGAGACGGAAGAAGCAGCCGACCTAGGATCGGAGTCTCCGCCTACATCGTCTGGAGTCTTCGCCTGCACGCGCCCGGAGTCTCGGTTCGAGCCCCAGCTGCCCAAGTCTGCAGCTCATGGACTTCGTCCGGAGTCTCCTCCTGCTACCCGGAGTATCCTCCCTAGACCGGAGTATCTGGCCCAACTACACTGGAGTCTTTGGCCTAAGTGATGGGCCCATGCGCCGCCAGCTGGGCCCTTGGCCCATGTACACCTTATTCCACCCTAACCTTAATTTTATCCCCAAACTACCCTTGTTTAGTGGCTGGCCTATAAATAAAGCCCCCACCCCCTTCATGTATCCATTAGACATAGATGATAGACTAGAAACCCTAATATGGATCACTTCTAGTTATGACTCCCTTCCCTTTATGAGGGAACCCTATCATCACCCACCTCTATGGATTGTGCCTAGTGCGTCCATCGTTGTACAAGGCCTTGGAGTCAGTGTCTCTTCTCCAAGCTATCAAGACCCTCCCTAAGGTGGTCTTCCCTCTCCGATATGGATTTGAGGGAGCATGTTGACCGATCTTTCCTTGCGAGGATTCTATCGGACAGGTGGGGCCATCATTCGGGAGCAATCGGCCTTGTATCATGTGAGTTTTGCATGTGTTAGTCGTATTCTTCGCGAGGTGTGTATTCGCTTCCGCTACCCTTTCCCTTTTCCCTCGCTTTCCCATCGATTTCCACGGAGATTCGTGAAAGTTCGGGCAACCTTAAGGAGTCACCCCTAACACCTACTGACTAGTGGAACTGGATAGTCCAAATCATTGTCAAATTGCTAGATCACCTCATTTGGATTATTTATAAAGACTTACTCAAATTCATTGTTTTTTAGAAGAAAAGGAATCATTGGCTTGGATTCTGTGCAAGCCTAGAATCAATTTTGAGGTTTTGTGAAATTTTCTCTTTATTTCTATGAGACGATGCATATGGTTTTATAACATTTCTTACCACTCAGAAAGTTTCCCAAATGCCGCTCCCTATATCAAGAAATGCACTGGTATTTTCTATCTAGGGACGACTAGTCGGACCCCACACGAGTGTATCCGTACAGGTCGGCTCTATTTTTTGCGAGGCCCTTGGGCAAAATCGACAAACGGCCCCTACGACCAATATATATGTACGCATAACTACATATATATGCATGTATATGTTTATTTTCAGTTGAAGAGAACTTACAGCAGGTTAGGGGCAGGGGCACGTGACGACCGGATGAGCACGGCCAAGCAGGACTGCAGTGGTCGGCTCGCTGCCAGAGCATGTCGGCTTCAAGTCATGACTTGAGGATTAAGGAACAGAGGCGATGTATAGAGAAGAGCAGTCGATCCGTAATCGGCCGAAGACGAAGAGACGATCCTAAATTCTTGCTATCGCTAATTACTTGTCCCGTCTCCGTCCGGAATTGAGCCAGACTCCCGATCGATCTTTCTGGTCCCGTGTCAACGTGTGCCAAATTTTTTTCAGCCCATTAGAAAACTAAGCAGCCTAGCCAGAATAGCAGGATATATACAGTCTATATCTTGGACCTCTCTGTCATGGGCCCTTGGGCGCCGCCCAACCTGGCCTAGAGTCAGAGCCGGACCTGTGATCAAGCCAAGACACAAGAATCACATGGAAAGTACTAAAGGTTTTTCTTTTTGCATGGAATCTTAGGGCTTTTATTCAACGACAGAAGCTCCTACATAGTCTGCCAGCAGCAGGCCAGACATGAGTAAACAAGGTGGAAGTTCCACCTAATCAACAGTTATTTTGCTATTTGAAAATATCGTTCATGTTCAAATCAGCACTACAAGAAGCAGCTTCGCTGCCGACGGCAATTGCATTCAGCTCGTGATAGTGTTTGTGGCCATTGTTAAGTGGCTCATATACCAATTTATAATTTTTAATACTTAGAACATCTCGACTCGTTTTTGTGCCACCTAGGGTTTTTTCCGGATAAAAATCATCCAAATCCAGGGCTATTTTGCCATGGGGGGGCATTATTTCCGGCCGTGTGTGCACCCACAGGCTCTCGTGTGTGTGCTGGAGAAGGGAGAGAGAGAGAGATGTATGGTTGGTGGGGAGAAAAGGAGGAGAGAGAGGGCCGGTGGATGAGGGAGAAAATGAGGAGAGAGAGAAGACGGGGCTGACATTGGGCCATTTTTTTTGGATGCAAATACATATGGAGCCCTCGAGGCAAACCTCGACATGATGAGTTTGGTATGTGTTCTCCGGATGAAAAATATGTCAAATCCTGCCAAAAACCGCTAGGGACGTGACTAGGACTATTTTTGTCCATCCGAAGCTAAAAACGCCTCCCAAGGTCTTCCTGAGGTGAAGATGCTCTTATGATACTCTTTGTACTGCTATTGATAATTATTGACAACACCAGATGCCACCAACAGACTATTGGTAGATAATCTCTCTATCATAAATACCGGTATCAAAGGTAGGTTCGTAGCTCAAAAATTTACATACCAATGCTTATTGTTCATAATTGTTACCCATATCTGTTTACCCAACAAGAATTTGTGACTTTGCACCACGGTCATTCCTTCATTAAGTTGTAGGAATTGTGACTTTGTCACTAAATAGGTGGTTTCAGATTGAGCTTTGCATTATCTTTGTAAGGTTTAGTTGAATAACAAATTAAAAAGATCGTGTGCATCATTTTGAGCAGAAGCCGGGCGTTCGTTTTGAAAAATTCCAACAAGAATTGTGAAATTTTCGCAAAGAAAACCTATGTTCGTTTTGAAAAATTCCAACAAGAATTGTGAAATTTTCGCAAAGAAAACCTATGTAAGTACGGGGTAAGACTGAAAATGCTATCCAACCCTGATACATGTTCATACTCCCTTCGTTTTAAAATATAAGATGTTTTAGGTTTGTAAAGAAAATGAATTTAGATTTTTTTTAGTGTGTAGATTTATTCTAAAGTTGAATGAACCTACATACTAAAACAAGTCTAGATTCATTTCTTTACAAAACTAAAATATCTTATATTTTGAAACGGAGGGAGTACTATTTGAAGAAAAACTGTTTGGTACAGTGCATCAAATATTGCGACCTGGTGGAATATGTGTGTCGTGGTATTGCCGACGAGTACGCCATGGAGGGGTCCTCACAGTGCGTGTTTAGAGACGTGAGGTAAGGCGGACGGTTGACGGGTACGAGGTAACACAGCTTACCCAGGTTCAGATCCCACGACGGTGGTGGAATCCTACTCCTGCTATAAATCACTATAATGGCAATACGCCGAGTTATAGAGATAGGTTCGCTGTGTGAGGTGTGTGTAAAACGATACTAGGTTGTGCCCTAAAGGCTCCCATAGGCCCGACTTATATAGTCGCCAGGTCCTAGGGTTACAGAGAAAAGTCCTAGCCGGACAGGTTACAGAGTCCTACACCGTCTATTACTAGTCTTGTGTATCTTGCACTCCAAGGCTCCGGGTACGCTGGTGACTCCACCGTAGCCTTCCTTTATCCGACATGGGCCTCCCATCTGTATCCACCTAACTGGGCCGCCCAGCAGGCCATAGGCCACGCTCTATGGGTCACCCGGGTTAGTTGGATAAGAGACATGCTATTAGGATACCCATATAGCATATCCTTAACAGTAGCCCCGGAGAACTCCGAGATCTTGCGCCGTCTTACCTCTTCACATGGAATGCTCCGTCCAGATGGATGTCGGCAAATCATCAAGTAATATCTTGTAGTCCTCCCAAAGAACCCTACACGGTTTTTCTCCGTCTTCGAATGGTAAGCCGGAGAAATGCTGAATCTTTCATCGTACTCTTCCGTAGTCGGATTAAATCCATCCATGCCGGAATCTTCGATGCGATGGCTCATCTACCCGTGTCAGCTAGGACGACGTAGGCTTAGGTCAGCGACGCCTCGTGACTCACACATGAAGAGAACGGAATCATATCCGATTTTCCCGCGCGAGCGATACGAACCGTTGGCGCGGCGGTTGGAGATGTGGCGAAATTACCGCGCACGTTCATGAACACGTCGCCTACGCGGCAACCGTCCGATTAGCTGCACGAATCTTGACGCAGAGCATGATAAATAGTAACCGTGGGACACTTGCCACTTTTTACCTCATTCTCTCGCGTCATCGTCTTCTTCCTCCAACCGCACGCCTCCTCGAGCTCTCCGCAAGAATCTTCGAAAACCCTAGCTTCCATCTGCGTCTGTCGCGCCCTTCTAGCATCCCATGGCTAGCAGCAGCTCTTCCCCATCAATGGTGGCATCGAGCGAAGCCACGGCGAAGCCGGCGAGCTCCGTCGTCGTGCCTCCAGAGGGTCTGGTCATCCCCGCATTGGCGGTGATCAAGACCACCGGCGGCGACCATAATCTGGCGGCGCTGGAACCACTGGAAGAAGAGCCAGACTCGCACAAGGGCGATTGGCGCGGCTCGGACATCACCGACCGCGACATCCACGAGATGGTCGCCGAAGGCTACCTCCCCGCGACGGAGGGGCTCGCCTGGCGGGCGGCGTCGGCCGGCGAGGTGACACCTTCTCCTCAAGTCGGAGAAAAGGTGTACCTCAAGGCTCAGCTGGTACGCGGCGTTTCTTTGCCCATCTCCCACTTCTTTCTCTCCGTCTTGAACCACTACAAGGTCCAACCACATAACCTCTCCCCCAATAGCATCTTAGTGCTAAGAAACTTCGCGTCACTTTGTGAGGGTTACCTAGGGATTAGGCCTATGTTAGACTTGTTCGTGTACTTCTTCACCGTCAAACGTGAAGTCGGACATAGCAGGGAGGAGCTTAGGAACTGCGGCACCATAAGCTTCAAAATTCGTCCTGGTCGGCGGTTCCCCGACATCGTCGGCCACGAGTCCTGCAAGAACTGGCAGCGGACGTACTTCTATGGCCCCGACATTCCTTTGGCGGGCCGAGAAGTGACGTACTCGGACTTCGCGGATGGATCCGCCGCTGAGGTTTCTACATGGAGATCCCATGCCTCCCTTCCCTCCGACCTCGACGCTTCTCGCGCAATAAGGCGGATCGAATGGTTCGTAGAGATGGGTTTGACCGGTTTGGACCTAGCCATGTGCTGGTTCATCAGGCGAATCCAGCCTCTGCAGCACCGCGCGAAGTTCATGCACGAGTATACCAGTGATCGAAGGGATACCCTCTGGATCTCCATGGATAACTTCTCGAGCGACTCCGTCAAGCTCCACCTGAAGGACATCGTCAAGGTGAAGGATAAGAAGCGTGGCTTCACCATCACCTGCGACATGTACGTAGACGGCAAGTGCCCAAAGGTAGATATGTATTTTCCGTGTACGACATATACTCCAATTTCTCCGTCTTGCCACTACCACCTCATCTAACACGGTGATTTCTAACTTAACATCTTAGCGATCTAGATAAGGACAACCTGGCTTCCCAAATCTACGATCCAAAGATGAAGGAAGTCACGGTCGTGTCCGACGACGATGTCCCGTTGGCACGAAAGTGGAAGAGCTCCACCTCTGACGCTGCCGACGGAGGCAAGAAGAAGAAGACGGAGGGTGGAGCCTCCAAGAAGACTACCGCCGCCCTGGAGGCGGAAAAGAAAAGATCCACCGGGATTTTTGCCAAAGCACCCCCATTAGTGTGAGCTTCTCATTCTCCGACATTGTCTTATTTATCTTTCTTGTTCCTGTACTTATGCACTTTGCACGTTTCAGGAAGAAAGCCACAACCAGCCTCAAGAAGACCTCCAAGACTTTGGGGGCTTCTAGAAATATCAAAGATATGCTGCATCGCGACTCCTCCCCGGCCATCGCCCCTGCTACTCCTGCCGTCAAGCCTTCCTCTGCCCCGACAAGCTCTCAAGCCCAGGAGGCACCAGGCCCTTCCGCCATGGAAGTGGAATCTGGCACTTCTACCGAACTCGCTGTTGTCGACGAGCAGGCGACGCAGGAGAGCGCTGCTCTTCAGATGGCTCAAGCTCCGGCTAAGGATGCCATCGGTAGAGGCAAGGCGGCAGTGGGAGCTGGTACGTCTGCCGAAGGCGGCGCCCCTACTCCCTAGAAACCCTTCGAGTTCCCGAAGATAGTTTACCCGGTGCTCCTGCCGAGTAACACAACTATGGTTCCTAGAGGAGTGCCGTCATCTCCGACATGCGGTATTGAGGAGCTGCTCCGACAAGCAGATATCTTGCAGGGAAATAGCATTTCCTTTGGCAAGCTGCTGGCCGAGAGTGCTACATACCTCAAGATTATTGCGCTTGTAAGTTTTACTTTGCCTTTTGCATTTCATTATGAGTATCCCACTGTAGCCCCCGAGGATGTAGACGGAAAACCATAGGTTTTGCATCTATATGCTCTAAGAGTGACTAAGTTAGAAAGAGCTCTCACTGTAGCCCCCAAGCATTTAGATGGAAGAAATTATTCCGACTAGATGTTGTAAGAGTAGCGTACGCAGTGTTTATATTTTTCAATACTGTAGCCCCCAAGCCTCTAGTTGTAACTGAATTAGTTCCGACTAGATGCTTAAAGGAAAGCTAAGCATTTTCCGAGTTAAAACTTTATACTGTAGCCCCCAAGCTTCTAATCGAGAACTGAAGTAGCTCCGACTAGATGCTTTAAAGAAAAGCTAAGCATATTGCTAAGTTGAAAAACTTTCGCTGTAGCCCCCGAGCGCCTAGATAAAAAGTTTCCGACTAGGTGCTCCAAGCAGACTAAACAACAGTTTTAACTTTTTCCTTTGTTTCACAGAACGAGAATGCTCGGCGGGGCATGGCCAACGACAAGTACCAGAAGATGCGCGTAGATCTTGAAGCTGAAAAGGGTAAAACTGTCATCTTGAAGGAACAGATCATCAAAAACAAGAGTCTGTTTTCTTTTTTGCGCATTACGTCTTGGTTTTATGCCTTCCTTCTTCGAGTACTCACTGTGTATTTTGTTTTATCCGACTTGCAGAGCATGTCGCCAAGGCCAAGGATATTGTCGAGCAGTCCAAGCACATTCAGCAGCTGGATAGTGAGAACAAAATCCTTAAGAAGGAGAGGGAAGAGATGCTAAATATGCACGAGGATTCCATGAAAGCCCTGCAAGATTCCGCGTCCGCGGATATCAATCGCTTGAAGGGGGAGCTTGCGATCTTAAAAGATCAGAAGCAAGCTGCTGATGAGCAAAACCGTCGCCACAGCGAGGCATTTAAGCTCCTCCAACAAGAGAAGGAATCCTTGGCAGACACCGTCTGGCAGGCTAAGGCCAGCATCTTCAGTAAGTGTCCTCCGCCTTGTATTTCTGTAGTCTGGATACTTAGAGTTTATTGAACTCATGCGCTCCTTGTCGGAATTTTCAGCGCCTATGGGTTTAACCCGCTCGCCTCCTTCGGACAAGGAAAGCATGGTTCTTGCCGGCAACTTCATCAACATCGCCATCGCCCAAGCCAAGGAGATTTCCAAGCCCCTCCTGATATATATCAAGGCATCGGACTCCATGACGAAGTACTCGGAGATTCTGCGCCGAGCCCCCGAGCGTGTTACAAGCTGGAAAGCTTCATGTGCACGGGATGGCGCAAGGATGGCGCTGTCAATGGTGAAGGCACACTACGACGATGTCGACATCGACACGGTGACCTCTGGCATCCCCGACGTGGATGATGACAGCAAGGAGATTGATCACGAAGCCATCCTGTCATCACTCGCGGGTTATGACACCAGAGTTGCCGAGTTGGTGGACGTTGACGTCTTCGTTCCCAGGAACACTATCGACATCGTCAACCAAGATTCCTCCGAGTCTCATCACAGCGCCGACGTTGAGGGTGATTCTCCGGTTGGGGACGATGCAGCCTCCAAGTCTCCTGCGCCCAAAGAATGAAAAACACTTTGTAATTTCTGTTTCACCTTTGGTGTGTGCACGGGAAAAACTTGGTGATGTAACTTAAGGCGTAAAACAATGATTGTTATGTCCTGCTACTTAAGAATTAATTCCCAGCATGTATATGTTTTTTAAGCAAGTGCTGGCTTATCCATTACTTTGGTTCTTATGCTTGACTTTTCGTGAGTCGGAAGACTCGTTGTTGGAACCATGCGCTTAGGTGATGATGCCCAATGGCACCGTCAATAACCTGAACACAAAATCGCCGACAACAAGTGCCAAAAGTCACTACTCCAGAATCCACATAAAAATGACAAAGAACGTGTAGACCATAAAACTTAAGCTAACGCCCGTAGGCGGAATTTTCACAAGTGCAAACGCAAAGCTTGTGCATAAAGGTTTTATATGATCCAAAAATGAACACTAAATGAGGTAAAAGACTCAGAAATATGAGTGAACCAAAGAGCTTTATTTCATTGATCATATAAGAGATACACAATTAGATAAAAATGCTAAGTGTAAAAAGGATGTAGCCGTGCTATGTTCCATGACCGATCAAGCTCCGGGTAGTCATCATCCGGGTCACATCGCTTACGCTTATGATTCTTGTTGGGTCTATCCTTTAGTTCACGATTGTCAACAAGGTAGTAAGACCCATTGAGCAGTGCCTTGCTTATGATGAACGGTCCTTCCCATGGCGGTGATAATTTGTGTGACTTTTTCTGCTTAAGTTGGAGCACCAAATCCCCCTCTTTAAACAAGCGATGCCGAACGCGGCGACTATGGTAGCTGAGTAGCTTCTGCTGGTAGATGGAGGATCTTTGGCATGCCAAAACGCGCTCCTCCTCGAGAAGGTCCACATCCAGGCGTCTGGATTCTTCAGCGTCATCCTCGTCATAGGCGGCAACTCTTGGTGCATCGTGGAGGATGTCAGAAGGAAGGATGGCTTCTGCTCCATATACCATGAAGTAAGGGGTGTAGCCGGTAGATCTGTTGGGTGTAGTTCGTAAACTCCACAGCACAGATGGCAATTCTTCCACCCAGGCTCCAACTGCTCTATGTAGCGGTGCCTCAAGACGTGGCTTGATTCCCTGCAGAATTAATCCATTGGCTCGCTCAACCTGACCGTTGGATTGTGGGTGTGCCACAGATGCAAGGTCAAGTCGGATGCCTTTCTCCCAGCAATATGCCTCCACTTCTCCGAGTGATAAATTGCTGCCATTGTCGGTGATAATGCTATGTGGGAGACCAAATCTCACCACTAGATCCCGGACAAACCTGAGGGCAGTTTCCCCATCAAGCTTTCTAATGGGTTTAGCTTCTATCCATTTGGTGAATTAATCAAATGCTACTAGCAGATGTGTAAACCCACAAGGTGCCATCTGTAACGGTCCCACCATGTCTAGCCCCCAGACCGCAAACGGCCAAGTTATTGGTATTGTTCGCAGTTTTTCAGTAGGAACATGTGGTTGTCGGGCATAATACTGGCATCCCATGCATGTCTCAACCAGCTTGTCAGCGTCCGCCTTCGCGGTTAGCCAGTAGAATCCTTGCCGGAAGGCTTTCGCGACCAACGATCGAGGAGCGGCATGATGCCGCAATCTCCGAGATGGATTTCGCGTAGGATTTCCATACCTTCTATCTGGGAAACACACTTTAGGTATAAACCAGTAGTGCTCCTTTTGTAGAGTTGCCCATTGATTATGGTATAACCCTTTGCTCGTCGTACTATTTTCCGTCTTTCGACTTCGTCGTCGGGCAAAGTTCCGTTTTCGAGGTATTCCATGAATGGTTTTGTCCAAGCCGGGGGGACCTTAGTCACCAAGTTGACGAAAGAGTCAGCTCTATCCGGATTGTCGATGTCGGCTCCCTTCACAGATTGTGTGCGCAGGTGCTCGAGGAAAACTCCTGGCGGAATTCGCTTGCGCCCTGATCCTAGCTTAGACAGCAGATCAGCCGCCTCGTTTTGTTCCCTAGGCACATACTTAACCTCGTAGCCCAAGAAGCTCTTGGCTATCTCGTCCACTTCGTCTCGATATGCCACCATCATAGGGTTCCGCGCATTCCAGGTGCCAGCCACCTGCTGGGCAACCAAGTCGGAATCTCCACAGCAAATATGCGCTTGATGCCAGTATCCTTAGCTACACGTAGTCCGTGAATGAGTTCTTCATACTTCGCCATGTTGTTTGTAACCTCGAAGTGGATCTGCAGAACGTAGTGTAGCTTGTCTCCTGTTGGTGACTGTAGCAATACACCAGCCCCCGAGCCATTGAGCAGCTTTGATCCGTCAAAGTGCATCACCCAGTACTCTGGTTCTGGCAATGGAGTAGCGTGTGGCATCTCCGTCCAATCTGCAACAAAATCCGCCAAGGTTTGTGACTTGAGAGCGTTGCGTCTCTTGTAGGTGATCTCGAAGGCGGCAAGTTCAATGCCCCACTTCGCGACCCTTCCTGTAGCGTCGCTGTTATTGATGATGTCCGACAATGGAGTCTTGCTCACCACTGTGATTGGGTGCTCCTGAAAGTAATGCCTCAGCTTCCGAGAAGCAAGGAATACTCCATAAGCTATCTTTTGGTAGTACGGGTAACGCTGCTTAGACTCCGTCAAGACCTCGCTTACATAGTAAACTGGTCGTTGAACTCCGTGCTCATAGCCTGGTTCTTTCCGCTCTACGACGACGACGATGCTGATAACCCGGTTGGTTGCCGCCATGTAAATTAACATGGGCTCACCAGGCTCGGGTGCTGCAAGGATGGGCGCTGAGGAAAGAATCTCCTTGAGCTACTTCAATGCTACATCTGCTTCATCCGTCCATGTGAATTTGTCCCGCCTTCTTCAGCAACTTGTACAGCGGCAAAGCCTTCTCTCCAAGTCGGCTGATGAACCGACTAACTACTGCAACACAACCTGTTAGTCGTTGAATGTCCTTTAGGCATGTAGGACGGTTTATGTTTAAGATGGCCTTGATTTTCTCTGGGTTGACCTCGATTCCGTGCTGGGAAACGATGAAGCCCAACAATTTGCCAGCTGGAACCCCGAAGACGCACTTCTTAGGGTTGAGCATCATGTTGTATTTCCGGAGATTATCAAAGGTTTCTTTCAAGTCGGAGATTAAGTCGTTGGATTTTTTAGACATCACCGCGATATCGTCCACATAGGCGTGAACATTCCGACCAATTTGGTCGTGGAGGCAACGTTGCATTGTCCGCTGGTAGGTAGCACCTGCGTTTTTCAGCCCAAAGGGCATCGTGACATAGAAAAACGTGCCGTATGGGGTAGTGAACGAAGTGGCCAATTGGTCCGACTTCCTCATCTTGATCTGGTGGTATCCTGAGTATGCATCGAGAAAACACAAAAGTTTCGAGCCAGCCGTCGAGTCAATGACTTGGTCAATGCGAGGCAAAGCAAACGGATCTTTGGGACATGCTTTGTTCAAGCCGGTGTAATCAACGCACATTCTTAATTCATTGGTTCCCTTTTTGGGGACAAGTACAGGATTGGCCACCCATCGGTTGTGAAGGACTTCTCGGATAAACTCAGCCTTAAGTAACCTAGCTATCTCTTTGCCAATGGCGCGTCTCTTCTCATATCCGAAGCGTCTTAGAGGTTGTTTCACTAGTTTGCATTTTGGATCTATGTTGAGGCTATGCTCGGCAAGTTCCCTAGGTACACCTTTCATGTCGGCAGGTTGCCAGGCAAAGATGTCCCTATTCTCACGGAGGAACTCGACGAGCGCGCTTTCCTATTTGGGATCCAGGTTCGTCCCAATGGTGACGGTCTTGGAGGCGTCGCATACCACAAGTTCCACCGGCTTGGTTTCGATGGCGGCTTTAAACGCAGGAGCGGAGTCGGAGATCTGCTTCTTCGACGCGGGCATCTCTGAGTCATTGACCTTGCTCTGGATCTCTTTGAATTCTTCGTTGTAGAGGACAGCTTCTGCAACGGCTGCTTCATTGACACTACAAGAAATGTGTCAACTTATGACGTTTTGGTAGTGACCATCTACAAAATCGTCTTAGATTTATGAAGATTCCACACTGGGTGGTCTTGGGAGGGCCAAAGCCTTAGTAAACTATGACGATCTTGCTCAAAACGTCGTAATTTTTTAAATGAAATCGTCATAATAAGTAGGCAGATCTAATAGACCGTTGGATGCGAACAAGATGGACGGGTAGGATGCTGATATGCGGGAACTTACATGGACCGATGACATGGCATACCCATCCCGCGCGCAGACCCCAAATATTTTCATAGGACGCGCGTGCTGGTCAAGCCAAAATCGCCACGTCCCCGCCCTCCCGCGAAACCTACTCCCCAACCCTAATCCTATCGTCACCGCCCCTCCTTCTCCAGCGAGATCCGCACGCTGTCGCCGCCCTCCCCGCTCGCTCCAACCCTCCTCTCGCTCCGCTCTGGTACCCCCAAAATTTAGCTTACAATCTCCCAAAATCTAGCTCGAATCACAAGCTAAAAAGAAGTCGGCCTCAAAGGCCCACCTACACGATACCCTTCTTGCGGCGGCGGACGAGTGGCGGCGTCGGAAGCTCGCGATTCCGAGGAGCGACGGACCGCCGTTCGGTGGATTAAATGGTTTGGGCGGTGGCCGAGAAGCGGGCCGACGAAGTGGGCGAATCTGGATCCGGGGAGGCCACGCTGCAGATCCGGGGAGGCGTCCCGGATGGCTGAAAGGAGGAACAAGTCCCTCCTCATCCCGCTCTCCACGGGCGCCACACTTCTCGTCTCCGGCTTCCTTGCCGGAGGGCAGCATGTCCCCGTGCACATTCAACTGGGTCCAGGTCCGTTGCTAGGATTCCGGGATCGTCCTGTTGCTGCTGATCTACGCCGCCTTCCTCTTCGTCCGGGTTCACTGGAGAGGTTTCGGCTCCCCCTCTTGAAATACAACAGTTTGTGCCTTTTCAATTTTGGATTTCAACTGTGAAAACCGGCATGAATTATCTTTGGCTCGTTTGAGACCGCTCGACGTGGTACAATCAGTGAGCAATTCTCGATCAATTATGATGTTTGTTCAGGTACTCAGGGCCTGACCGTGTGATTCATTTGAGTTTTGGGATTTCACCATTAAGCTGTACGTGTTTACTCTTCTAGAAAAGACAGTAGTATGCCTATATAACGTGAAATCAAATGCTATAAAAAAACAACCGATTTAATTACGAAAACTGTTATACTACTTAATGCAAAAAAAAAATTGAGCTGTTAATGTTGCTAATGCATCCCTCCTGGCCTCCTGTTTATCATTACGTAAACTGTTATACTACAATGTATATAAACTGATACTGTTATTCTCTACTCATTATTCTACCAAAAGATGCTTTGGTCAACGTGGTTCCTGGTTATTTAGTTTTTCTACGACGGAACAACTTATGAAGAGGTTTTGTATCTTTTAAAGAACAGAGTTGCCGCTCTCCCTTGCATAAATCATATTGTTAACAAAAAATTACCTACAGATCACTGGCCAGCAAGGAGTTTATAAGGAAAAAAGTTCGGACAAAGACAAGCCGAAGGAGAATAGAAATAGTATTAGTATACTATAATCCTTTGATAATTAGGTGCTAACACGCTTGTAAAATCCGCTAGTGTTAATGTGTCCGACAGCGTGTAAACATGCTAACCAACAATTATGTCATCGTGTTTGGTGTTGTTATACATAACTCCAGGTCCGAGGTTTTCTAAACTTTTACTTTGTTCATGTTGACATTAATATGTTAATGTGCACAATCTCAAAATAATATAAGGGCATATTTTAATATTGAGGACCACTGTACATGTCAACGTTGTAGTATTTTGTTTTTTTCTTCGCACGTCCGTGCATTCAATCTTATGTTTGAAATTTGTGCTGGTCTGCTGGGTGTTGCCAGGGAATGGATGAGGTGTTCAGGTGAAGATATGCCCTTATTGTAGATTTATTTGCTTGAACGAAAGAAGGAATACTACTCAAGTATAAAGTTAGCTTCTGTACCTTTGGTTGTAACTGATGGTAACTGGTCCATCTTTGGAATTCACGGTGCAGATTTTTGTTTCTGTCTGATATTTGGACCACTAGATGCACAGACTGGAGCTGGGCATTCAAACACTCAAGCAGGCGGAAGGTATTAGACCATTGCTTGTCCATTTCTTACACCATGTTTCCTTTGCAATTTTCCCTTACACCTTCGCTTCTGTTGCTCCTGGAGCAAAAATATCTTGGATTTCAATCTTAACAAGCTTCTCCCGCCCCATTAAAACTATGGTCAAGTGCAGAGCATTACTGTTGCATCACTTATTTCTTTACATGCTGCAGGGAGAGCTTCTAGACATGTGATTATCCTTTCTCTAAATCAACATGGTTGCATCTAACTTTACCACGAATTAGTGCTCTTAAATTGATCACCACGGTTGAATAGTTAATATATTTGAAAGTTTATTTTGGACAAAAGTACCATTTCCAGAAATGCTTAGGGTGTACGTACGGAATCAGAGCCCACTAGGATCTGAACCTAGACTTTCCCTTATTAAAAGGAACTTGACTTAGATTTGACACTTGTATGTCTCATTAGCACAATTGTTTTTGAGAAAACAGTGATGGTTGATAGCTGTGCTGATTTTTGTTATGCTTAAATCTCCATGACTCTGTTAGTCACTGTGTGGGTGCATGCATATGACTGCTGTACTTGGTATTTCTCCGAACTAAAAGAAACAAATCTAGCTATCTAGTCAGCAGTGACGACGGTGGCATCCCAACTCTGATTTGAACTTCTTGCGGTGGTATTACCCGCAAGAAGGGTATCCTGATCCTAAATTTGGCTTGCTGTAATCTACAATGTCTCAATATTTATGATTTGTTTCCTGATTGTCACATGTTTCTTAGCATAGTGTTGGAATCAGGTTTCTTAATAAGTAGCGAGAAAAAACATGATATGAAGTACTAGATGTATGTCTCGAGTTTCTGTAATTAGCGAGAAACAACATGATATGAAGCATGGTCAGGCTGCTGGTGAGGCTCCCGCTGATAATTTGCAGAAGATTGCAACCTGAATCCCAACTGACAGTATGTACATAACCGATTCTCCCTTTGTTTATCGAATTAATTTTATTTGTTCTTGTGTGGTATCATTCCAAAAGTTCAGATTATCAAGTTTTATTCATTAACCGAGCTTGTAGAAGTTTGTAAATATAAGACAATGGTCAAGCTCGGTTTTCCTAGTAGTTGGATAAATTGGGTATGCATGTAGATCAGTAGTTGTAGTTAAGGGAGAACTCCTAACGTCCTTAATTTGAACACACTGCAAGCATCACTAGTCTGGTAGTGTAAATATGAGTTCTCTTTTAATAGGGTTAGTTTGAGTCTTATGACTCTTACTCTTACATGATCCAGGGGCATTTGATCATACTCGGAATTATTCTGCTATCATTCATCATGTACCATGCCAGTGTTATCTTCAGTTCAGTGGCTTACAAAGCTACTCCATGTAATATCATGTTAATTATTAAACGAGTTCTTGGAGTGGTGCTTGTAAATGAGTTATACAAGATCCATAGTATTTACAGTGATAGGAATGAGTGAATAGAACTTTTTCAAATCTGATTTAAACTTAATCAAATGATTAGAAAGCTTTTGTGGATATGAAACCACTGATTATGAATGCTAATACATTATGTAAATTTTCTGCTACCCCTATTCTGGATTTCTAGAACTATATGTAAAATTTGTTGCTACCCATATTCTGAAACTACAAGCTTTGTTCATGTTTCAGCTGATCGTGCTGGAGTGGAGCTGCGCCACTTCGGGAGAGCGGAGGATCTTGTTTGTGCAGCGATCCGAGGAGCTTGTCCGAGGTGTTGCAATTGGTGCTATTTGCTAATAAGTGAATGTAAATACTGAATTGTAATCTTGGATGTGCATTTGTGAGCCTGCTATTTGCTGATAAATTATCTGCATGCTGTGTATTTGCTGAAAATGGTGTATTTTATTGATGTATTTGGAAACTCTGGTGTATTTTCTCGATTTATTGCATGGCTGAAGCAATTCCAGAAATGAAAATGCAAATTCTAGTTAAAAAATAGCAGAAATCTGGACTGGATGAAATATATTTGGGCTCTAAAAAGGCTGTGGCCCAAAATATATTGTAACAAATCTGAAAATAAATAAGTGTACCGTAAGAAGGCAAGGCCCAAAAGTGACAAACCTAAAAAGGCCAAGGCCTTGCAAATAAAAGGCTAGAATTATTGGGCCAGCCCATTTAGATCACTAAAATGGACTGGGCTGATTTTGATTTAAGACGATTTCATTTCGTCACAATTTTGCCACGTAGGATCAGCCACGTAGGATCTAAGCTGGCCTGGCTAGATGGTCCATGACGATATTGGATCGTCATAGACGTTATGACGATTCAATATCGTCATAGACGGCTATGACGATTTTACCAAAAACGTCGTTATAGTTCATTTGCGACGCCCAGCTTTCGACGATCTCAAAATCGTCATAGAATCGTCATAAACGACCTACTATGACGATTCTGTGACGAAAATTGAGGGTCATATATAGACAGATTCCTTGTAGTGTGATCTCACAGTCCCTTGCCTTAGTAAATATTTCGGATACGGTGATGACACCGTTTGGTCCGGATATCTTGAGCTTGTTGTAGATGAAGCATGGTTTGGCCATGAACGTGTGGAATATGTCGCGGCCGAATATGACATGGTACACGCTCTTGAAGGGGACCACCTCAAAGGTCATGCGCTCTTGGCGGTAATTATTAACATCGCCAAAGGCTACCTGAAGTGTAATACACCTAAGGGACCGAGCCTCCCGACCAGGAACTACGCCGTGGAAAACGGTGTTGGTCCGCCTTAGGTTTGCCTCCGTCAAGTTCATCTTCTGCAGTGTATCCAGGTACATGATGTTGATGTTGCTTCCACTATCCACCATGCACTTGGTGAACTCCACGCCGTCAATCAATGGGTTGATGACCATGGCGTACTGGTTCTCCGTGGGCACAAGGTCTGGGTGGTCCGTCCTATCCCAAGTTATTGGAACCTCCGACCAGCGCATGTACTGGGGAACTGGGGGGAGGGTGGCCATCAGGATCCTTAGAGAGGTCTTCTGTTGTCGGATGCTGGGGGTGCCAAGGAAAGTGTGGTAGACTGGGGCCTTCTTTGCGAAGGGGTTATTGCCCTTGTCGTCTCTCTTGGCGGCGTGCTTGGGGTCAACGTCCTTGTCCATGTTACTTGAATCCTTGGACTCCTCCTCTTTCTTCTTCCCCTTGCCCTTGCCTCGCGGTCTGTTCTTCCGACTTCGCTTGTAGCCGGACTCCGGGTCTTCCTTGAGATCGTTGACGAACTTGCAGTGTCGATTGTTATGGGTGGCCTTGCCATTGGCGTCGAGGTGTACGAGGCATGGAATATCGTGGTACTCCTCGTATGTTTGGGGAACGCGGAGCGGCGCCGGGGTGGTTTCACTTCCTCGTTGCTGCCCGCGGCCAGCTCCCCTTCCTCGGCCACGTTGTCCGCCTTCGCCTCGTCCTGCAAAAGTCATAGCGACTGATGGGGATACGCCTACTGGGGTATACTCAGCAGGACGTTTCCGACTGGCCCGAGGGCTGGCGAGTGGGCCTGCAGAACGGCGAGTGGATTGAAGCCCAGCAAGGTACCGAGCGACTGGAAGCTGAAGGCCCAGGCGAGTAGATAGGCCCAGTCGGACTAGGTTAAACGACTACCAAAGCTGTAACCGAATCGGTTGAGATATGTAAACCCTAGGGGAGGTGAGCTTATATAAACCTCCCTATGGGGTGAGTAGAGACACGTTCCCTCATACACCCAAGCGACTCGCCGCCTAGCCGCCGAGCTCGCCCATTGTAACACCCCCATAATACAATCTAGCAGGAGTAGGTCTTTACCCTCCGGGGGGGCGAACCTGGGTAAACCCTGTGTCTTTGCCCTCATCTCGCACCGCAGATGGCTGGCCGCCCTTGCCCCTCGTTCTACTACTCGCTGCCGATTACAGCGTCTGCCGTGACCATTCCCACGAGAGTGGCGCCCACCGTGGGGCCTGGCCGGTCTGGCCTGTGTTCTGCGGCGAGATCCAATCTGCCCATCAACGAGACGGTCGCCACCGGCCGCATGATAGCGATCGGCGAGATGCTCCAGATCTTGCCGAGCAGCTACGTCCCGGCGGCGCGACCCGTCACGCACAGCGTGATCCTGCCAATCGGCACGATCAGCCTCTTCGTCGGCCTCACCGACGTCATCGTCTCGGAGGACTCGGCTCGCATCCGCGAGTCGCCGCCACGCGATCGGCTCTCCGAGAGCCAGGTCCGCACGATCCACCGCCTTGCCTCCGAGTACAACTCGGCCCACAGCAACGTGGCCGGGAATTCAACGGCCGCAGAAGATGCGGCCCTCACCGACGACGCCGACTCGGCGACCCCGGCGTCACTCGCCGGATCCATCACCGCGGCCTCATCCGCGGGCTCCATCGCCCAGCTCTCCAACGCGGGAGACTTCGAGGACCCCTCCATCCTCAGGATCTTCGAATTCGACTCCGGGTCGGAGAACTCCGCCGACCTCCGCGATGGAGCCAGTCGCCACGCCGCGGCTTACATGGCCACCGGCACCGATCCACCGGAGGATCCTTTCTCCACCCCAATCCCTCCTAACGCCACGGCAACGGAGGTCGAGGAACTCCGCTTGAAACTGTCGGAGGCGGTACGCAAGGAGCAGGCCGAGCGCGAAAAATTTTGCCTCGAGCAGGTGACGGCGCAGGAGCTGTCACGCTACCACCAGCAGCGGATCAGGTCACGTTTGAACCCCACCGTTCAAGGGCGTGCCCTGAACTTCGACGACGAAAACGACCCGGCCCGCATAGCCGAGCGCGCGATCTGCGAGAACGCGCCACCAGGAGGAAGCGCCCGGCCCCCGCCAGGATCGACGGCGATGGGTGCCCCACCACCACCCAACCGCACCCCTCCCAGGGACCAGCCGCGGATAGTTGTCTCCTCACGGGAGCGAGACGCAAACGGCCTCCCACTGTTCTCCACCCCGATGGACAATCTCGTGGCAGGCCGAGCAGCAGCCGATAGCATCACGGCCACTGGCGACGGCGCCTTACAGATCCAGTACGTCAAGGCCCTGCTCGCGAAGGCCGTGGAACAGCAAAAAGCGGGCGCCGACACGCAAGGTCGAGTATACTCGCGGTCCTCGGGAAGCAGAGCGGCCTCCAGCGGCCGCCCAGCGGCGGCAAACACCCTCAATTGCCCGCCACCAGAGCCACTGCAGCTCCAACACCGACCCGCGAACGCGGCACTCTCCACCAACGATCCCAGGCCGGCGACCAACTTCGTCGCCGCTAACGGACAACCCATCGACGCCCGCACCCACATCATCAACAACCAAAGCTGGCGCGCACGCCAGCCCGACGACTTGCGGCACACCCTAACTAATCGCCGCGATGGCGATCCTATGGGGTCGCTCAGTCGACTTGGGCCTAAGTGCTTCGGACCAATGATCCGAGGCGAGAAGTACCCGCCAAACTTCAAGGCGCCAAAGGAGATAGAAAAATACGACTCCTCGTACGACCCCGCAGTCTGGCTCGACACATACCTCATGGCAATAGGGATCGCGGGTCACACTGACCTACTCGCCGCCCGTTACCTCCCACTGATGATGGAGGGGACGTGCAGGCAGTGGATCAACACTCTCCCCCAGGATAGTATCGACTCCTGGGAGGAAATGCGCGACGCCTTCGTCAGACACTTCGAGTGCTCCTACACCCGCGCCACCACCATTGAGGACCTGGAACGATGCGTCCAGGGACCCCGTGAGTCGACCCGCAACTGGGTCCAACGGTGGCAAGAGCTCTGGTACAACGCGGTCGGCATCCACCCGGACACCGCGATCCATTGCTTCAAGACCTCGTGCCGCTACGAGCCTCTAGTCGCCAAGCTCAAGCGACATTCCTGCACACTCGACAACATCCCCGACCTCCTCGAGATCGCCAAACGGTACGCCGAGGAAGATCCAAACCAGGAAACTGACGACGAGTCAGGAGGGCAACGCCGCACGGGCGGCAACGACAGCGGACGCCGAACCGACCTACGCTACAGCGGCACCCGCCTCACTGGCAAGCGCCGCAGCGACGGGCGAGTCGACTTCGTCGCCAACGCTGGGCACGCACAGCGCGAGCCCAAGAGCTACCGCCGCGACGGAGGACAACAGCGCGACGGCGGCAATTACAAGAACAAGCCAAGGTTCGATCCCGCGGCCCTCCTTAACCAACCATGCGCGTTCCATAGCAGGGAAGGGAAGCCCGCAACGCACACCACCGCCGACTACCACACCCTCAGGGAAATCGAGAAGGCACGGCAAGCGCGGGAGGACACCGACAACGACCCGCCAAATGGCGGAAAGTTCGGCAAAGTAGCCGGCTCGCTCCACACCTTCACATGCTTCAACACGAAGCGCGAGAAGAAGGTCATCGCCCGCGCCGTCGCCGTCAATGCGGTGGCCCAAACAGACGTCCCCCAGTTCCTGAACTGGTCGGAACAGCCCATCACCTGGAGCCGGCAAGACCACTCGCCACACATCGAGTACCCAGGACGAGTCGCCTTGGTGGTCAAGCCCAAGGTTGGCGACTACTGGCTCCCCAAGACACTGATGGACGGCGGCAGCTCCATCAACATCCTCTACCTCGACACCTTCAGGCGGTTGCGGCTCCCGCAGTCGATGATCGAGACAACCCACACCACGTTCCACGGCATCGTCCCTGGTCGGAAGGCGTATCCGATCGGCAAAGTCACGCTGCCAGTCACTTTCGGTACTCCGGCAAACTTCCGCACCGAGCGGATCGTCTTCGAGCTGGTGCCCTTCGACAGCCCTTACCACTGCGTCCTGGGGCGCCAGGCGTTCGCTAAATTCATGGCAGCGCCCCACTACACGTACAACGCAATGAAGCTCCCCGGGCCGTGCGGCGTCATCACCATCAACGGCGACCCCGACATGGCCGCCGAATGCGAGGCCAAAGGAGCCGAACTCGCCGACGTCGTCATCGCGGCAGAGACTAATCACGCCGACGAGCTCGCCAAATACGCGAGCGGGGTCAACAATGACGACCCCACAATACTCAAGAAGCCCAACTCAGAGGGCGCAAACACCTCAACCTTTGAGGCCACGACGCACACTCGCACCGTCGAGCTGGTCCCAGGCGACTCCAGCCAGACGGTGACGATCGGGACAGGCATGAGCCCAGCATAGGAAGGCGCGCTCATCGAGTTCCTCCGTGAGAACAGGGACATCTTCGCATGGAAACCCTCTGACATGCCCGGTGTCCCTAGGGAGCTCGCTGAGCACAAACTAAACGCCGACCCCAAAGTGCGACCTGTCAAGCAGTCGCTACGGCCCTTCAATGAAGAACGCCGTCGAGCAATCGCCGAGGAAGTGCAGCGTTTACTCGCTGCCGGCTTCATCCGGCCAATCAAATACTCCAAGTGGCTGGCAAACCCAGTCCTGGTCGAGAAGAAAAATGGGACCTGGAGAATGTGTATCGACTACACAAACCTGAACAGCGCCTGCCCAAAGGAGCAGTTCGTCCTCCCGCGGATCGATCAGATAATCGATTCAACCGCGGGTTCGGAGTCGCTATGTTTCCTCGACGCCTACTCCGGGTACAACCAGATCAAAATGGCTGTCGAAGACGAGGAGAAGACGGCGTTCATCACGCCATTCGGAGCCTTCTGCTACACCGCCATGACCTTCGGCCTCAAGAACGCCGGGGCAACCTACCAGCGGTGCATGCAAGAATGCCTCGCGAGCCAAATTGGCCGCAACATCCACGTCTACATCGACGACGTGGTCGTGAAATCCGCTCGCCAAGGCGACCTACTCGC
This sequence comes from Avena atlantica, assembly GCA_910589765.1. Taxonomy (NCBI): domain Eukaryota; kingdom Viridiplantae; phylum Streptophyta; class Magnoliopsida; order Poales; family Poaceae; genus Avena; species Avena atlantica. The sequence continues at coordinate 261,501,748 of OU342738.1, forward strand.
CGACCTGGCGGAAACCTTCGCCAATCTGCGAAGGTAAAAAATAAAGCTCAACCCAGGCAAGTGCACCTTCGGTGTACCCGCCGGACAACTACTGGGGTACGTCGTCTCCAAACGAGGGATCGAGGCGAACCCAACAAAGATCGACACGATCGCCCGGCTCGGAAAACCCGAGTGCCTGCGTGACATCCAGAAGCTGGCCGGGCGAGTAGCGGCTCTCAGTCGCTTCATCCCCCGCCTGGGCGAAAAGGTGATGCCCCTATACCGCCTGATGCGCAAGAACCCCACCTTCCAGTGGGACAAGGAGGCGGACGACGCGCTCCGCGACCTCAAAAAGGTGCTACTCGCCGCACCACTACTCGCCGCCCCCGCCGACAAAGAACCTATGCTGGTTTACGTCGCGGCGTCCGAGCGCGTCGTCAGTGTTGTGATGGTCGTCGAACGACCAGAGGAAGGAAAGGAGCGCCCGGTTCAGCGGCCGGTGTACTACATCAGCGAGGTCCTCACCGAGTCGCGCCAGCGGTACCCACAGTACCAAAAGCTAGTATACGCGGTCTTCAGGGCTCAGCGGCGCCTGCCGCACTACTTCCAGGAGCACCCGGTCACGGTCGTCTCCTCAGCGCCATTGCAAGGCATCATCCGCAACCGCGAGGCGACCGGACGGGTCGCCAAGTGGGCCGTCGAGATCGGCGTCCACAACATTAAATACGAGCCACGAAGGGCGATTAAGTCGCAGGCACTGGCAGACTTCATCGCCGACTGGGAGGAGGCCCAGCAGCCAGAGAAGCTGCCGTATCTCCATTACTGGAGCCTGCACTTCGATGGCTCCAAGAACGCGGATGGTGCAGGAGCGGGGATAGTGTTGACTTCACCAAAGGGCGACAAGATCCGCTACATCCTCCGCCTCGAATTCACACCCTGCACCAACAACATGGCTGAATACGAGGCCCTACTCCACGGCATGCGAGCCGCCAAGGAGATGAACGTCAATCGCCTTCGATGCTACGGAGATTCCGACCTCGTCGCGGGGCAAGTCGCCGGCACCTGCGACGCCATCTCCCCTACCATGGCGGCGTACCGCCAAGAGGTGGACAAGTTGGGCGGCCACTTCACCGGCTACTCTGTCGAGTGGATCGACGGGCGAAAAAACGAGGAGGCCGATGCCCTCTCTCGCATCGGGTCGGCTCGACTCGCACCACCCGCCGGCGTGTTCCTCGACACAATCTCCAAACCATCAGTCTCTCCCCCGAGGGAGATCGACATCGGAGTCCCACTCCAACCAGAGGCAGCCTTGGTCGCACTCATCACCGAGCCAGACGACTGGACCAAGCCCTACATCGCCTACCTGGAAGCCGGCACCCTGCCAGCAGACGAGACAGACGCTCGAATGATCGCTCGCCGATGCAAGTCTTACACCATCATCGACGGCGAGCTACACAAGCGCAGCATCACCGGCGTGTTCCAACGTTGCGTCCAACCGGCTGAAGGACGCAAAATCCTCCACGACATTCACTCAGGTGACTGCGGCCACCACGCCGCCGCTCGCTCCCTGGTCGCCAAGGCTATGCGACACGGCTTCTACTGGCCCACCGCACACGCCGACGCTGTCGACATCGTCCAGAGATGCGCCGGGTGCCAGAAGTACGCCAATCAGACGCGCGTACCGAGCTCGGCGCTCAAAACGATCCCCATCACTTGGCCATTCGCCGTATGGGGCATGGACATGGTAGGCCCCTTCAAGAAAGCCCCCTCCGGCTACACCCACTTGCTAGTCGCCGTCGACAAATTCACCAAGTGGATGGAGGCCAAGCCAGTCCGGAAGTGCGACGGGAAGACCGCCACTAAATTCCTACGCGAGCTCATATATCGCTACGGGTTCCCAAATAGTATCATCACGGACAACGGCACAAACTTCGCCAAGGGAGCAATGGCCGAATTCTGCGAAGAGCACCACATCCGGCTCGATCTCGCGTCAGTCGCCCACCCGGAATCCAACGGCCAGGCGGAACGAGCCAACCAAAGCATCCTCCACGGCCTGAAGCCGCGACTCCAAGTACCACTCGAGCGCACCGCTGGGTGCTGGGTCGAAGAGTTGCCCTCCGTTATCTGGGGAATCCGCACCTCGGTTAACAGATCGACGGGATTCACTCCCTTCTTCATGGTCTACGGCGCCGAAGCAGTCATGCCCACCGACCTCGAACACGACTCGCTCGTCCATTATACGGAGGCCGCAAACGAGCTGGCCCGCCAAGATGGGCTCGACCAGATAGACGAAGCACGCGACCTCGCTCAGTCACGCACCGCCATCTACCAGCAAGGACTCCGCCGCTACCACAGCCGACGGGTGAAAACCCGCACCTTCCAGGAAGGCGACCTGGTGTTACGCCTCATCCAGGACAAGAAGGGCATGCACAAGCTCTCCCCTCCGTGGGAGGGCCCGTTCGCTATCGGGCGCGTACTTGGCAACGACGCCTACTACCTCATCGACGTCCGCGGGGACGGCGAGCTCGACGTCAAGCGACCATGGAATGTAAACCTCCTCCGGAAGTTCTACTCCTAGAACCCCACACATGTACTCTCCAGTCGCTATGAAATAAAAGACACGGTTACCGCAAATTGCGCCTATTCTCCATGACTTGTGCCACTCGCACTCGTAATAACAGCGGTACGCTAAAATGCAGAAGTCAACCTTTGGTACAGCGATCGGCACGGCTAAGTAGTGCGGTGTAAGAGCACTGAATCACTTCAGGTCTTGCATCGTCCACGAAAAACGCCAACCCGGAGCCCCATTGGAGTCGCCTAGCTCGACTGGCTTTACGAGCCAAGACAACTGCCCTCGCTTCTCACAGCGACCTTGGTCCTCCGCATCCTCGGCATAGCGACTCGAACGGCTAAGTACCACGCTCGGGGACTGAATACCAGTTCGTCGCGATCGGTCAGGGAAAACGCCAAGTAAGAGAGCATGCCCAGGACTCGCCACGCGACTGACCCCACGGGCCAGGCAGGAGTGACACGCTCACACCAACGCGCTAAGTCCTCAACCATCCTTGAGTCGCGCCTAGAACTACCAAGTACCACGCTCGGGGACTCGGCCACCCGACCCCGTTCGCGTACGGGAAAACGGTAAAGTACAGAGCACTCAAGGGAGTCGCCTTGCGACTGGCTCTCCGAGCTCGGGCGAGTCGACCCAATCAACAAAACACATGATAACAACACACATCATATACGAGGTAAACCCCACAAAAGGGCGGACGCGCTCGGGGACTCGTCCAAAATCAATCCAAAGCACACAAACAAATAGCAAAATAGATACGACGTCCCATTCAATCGCATATTGCATTGTCTTATGTTACAAAATATGCCCGCGTGGCAGAACTGCCGCTAACACTTCAAGGCAAACTACTCTACTCTGCAGGCTTCGATGACGACTCGCCAGCATCGCGGCGATTACGGATGAACGCGGTGTACGGGTTTGATGGATACGTCGTCATTTCACCCGCCATCGCCGCGCGAAAAGGCTGCTCGACCTTGAAGTCACGATGCGGCGGCTCGGGGTCGTTCGGCGCGACGACCGTTTCCTGGTAGGGAAGGAGGTCGCCCATCGCCCAGACACGCTCCGAGTATGTGGCGGCACGCTCCTGCAACTTGAGAACCTCGGACAGATCCACCGCGCTAGTCGACGATGGATACCCACTCGTCACATCGTCAAGGTCGAAATCTTCGGGGAAGTGGGCGAGTCCAAGGCTCAGTGCTGTCGACGCTCCACGCCGAAACGCCGACCGCGTCATGAACTCAACGACCGCGGGCGCCTTCTCCAAATATTCCCACACCTCAACGAGGTCGCTGGGAATAACCTCCATGGGCGACATTTCTTGAAGGTAGGCGCGGATGCACGTCGCCGACAGCGTCGCCGAGTCGACAAGCATGCTTACGCACTGCCTCGCGTCGAGCGAGCTCGCTTCTTCTTGGCTACCAATAACGCGACCTGCGAGAAGGAGACAATGATGAGTACGACGGACACCGCAAAAACCACAACTAACGGAAAGGGAAGATGCACTCACCAAGCAACGGGCGGGCGAGTCCCGTGATGAAGCACTGAAGCGACGTGTGGTCGTCCTGAAGCCCAGCAATAAGGACTTCCGACACCTTGCGATCCTCCTCCGCGGCCGCAATGGCGGCCTTAGCTCGCCCGTCCGCCGAGCTTGCTTCTTCTCTGGCCTCCCGCAGTTCGCGCTCGAGGTCGGCGACCCGCTGTTCAGCAGCACCCAGAGCAGATCGCGCTGCCACCAACTCACCAGCAGGGACAAGCTCCTGGCGAGCTTCCTCTGCCTTCGCAGCGACAGCCTGAAGCTCTTTGTTCGCCTCCTGGATGGTGGCCAACTCCTTCTCAGCACGCTGTTTCGCGGCCAATCGATCCGCCGACTCAAGCTGCAAACCCTGCATATCATCAAAAAGTCAGTAAAAACGAACTTCCTAAGTGCCCACCCGCTGAAATTTAGCGAGTGCGCACTCGGGGACTGGCGATCAAGAAATTCCTAAGTGCCCACCCGCTAAAATTTAGCGCGTGTGCACTCGGGGACTAGCGATCAAGAAATTCCTAAGTGCCCACCCGCTAAAATTTAGCACGTGTGCACTCGGGGACTGGCGATCAAGAAATTCCTAAGTGCCCACCCGCTAAAATTTAGCGCGTGCGCACTCGGGGACTGGATACGAAAATAAAAGACGAGAAATTATAAGAATCGAGCCGCTGCAAAGCACCGACCTGATCCTCGGGGACTGGATGTACCTGGATGGCTGCACCAAGCATGCCATGGAGCTGTATCGCGTCCACGGACGCGAGCAACGCTGGCGTGTGCCCACGGCGCTGGTCGACTTCAGCATCGGCGGTCCCCGGAGCGAGGCTCGGGGGTGCAGCCCCGCTCGCCGTGGCCGCCTTGGTCACGAAGCGGGGAAGGTAGCGATAGAGGCACCCGCTCCAAAGGAAGTCGCCTCCTCCGTTCCAGGCAAGGAAACGCCCTCCTTCGTAGACGCGGCTGCCTCCACCGCTGGTCCGGCCGGCGCGACCGCCGTGTCGTCAGAGACAGTGACGATGTCGTCGCCCTTGGCCTTCTTGCTGCCATCCGCTGAGGCGACGACCTCGTCCGCTTTCCTTTTGCGGGAAGGATCCTCCTCGCTAGCGGCGGAGGGTACCTGGGCCACGGTCGGGTGGCCCATCCTTTTCACTCCGGTCCTGCACATCAATCGAATCAATAAAGACAATCGAAATAGTTATGGAAAATAGGGAAGGGTGAACGCACTCACTTGGCGACTGGGATGAAACGTAGCCCTGTACGAAGGCCGGCCGGTTTTTCCAGTTCGGGGCCCAGTTGGCGACTGAGCCCCAGTTCCAAGACGTCGCGTGCCCAAGACACGGACGTCTTCTTCGTCGTTGAGGCCGCGGCTGGCGCCTCTGGGACACCCTCGGCGGGGGCTTCCTCGCGAATTGGAGCCGCTACAGCCGGAGCCTCCTTGCGGGGCGAAGCCGCCACAATCGGAACCTCCTTGCGAGGCGAAGTCGCCGCAGCCGGAGCCTTCCCTAGCCCAGAGACTGGCGCAAATGGCGGAGGCATCGAGGCCAGCGGCACTTCCACGGTCGGCGTGTCTAGCGCGGTTGTCGCTGGGGGCGCGCCGTCACCGGCCGAGCTGGAAGCATCGGAGCTGCTCGTCGAGTGCGGCGGCGAGGCCATCCTCGACGGCTTCGTTTTCCTCTTCGGGGGAGCCCTTGCTTCCTTTTCCTTCTTCTTCTTCTTTGAAGGAGTGGCCTGGCGGCGCGAGGTGGTTTCTGGGAGCTCGTCGTCGTCATCATGACGCTCGAGGCTTCTGCTCGCTTCGATTTCGCGCTGACGTTGCCCGCGGGTTTTTCGGACCAGCGGGGCGATTTCCTCTTCGGACTCGTCCTCGTCGTCCTCGTTGCCCCTCGCGGGTGGCGATTCGCCTATGTCCTGGGCGGATGGCCCCGGGCTCTCATCATCAGAAGGTGGGAGCCACCCTTCCACCACTTGGAATAGCTGTGATGAATATAAAACAGAATCAGAATTACCACGACTGCATACGCTGCGACTGCGAACAAGGTAAAGAAATTACCGTTGGAGCCGGACGCTTCGCGGTGTAGGGGGCGACCCCGGCCTGTGCATCCAGGTACACCGCCTGGGTGATCTTCTTGAACGCTGGGATATAATCCTCCAGCTTCCACTCGTCGAGGCAGGCCTTCGTCGAGTCTCCCCGGCCCGTGTACTGATACATGTAGTGGTCGCGTTTGGCGAGTGGAACGAGCCGTCGCCCAAGCCAGCAATTGTACAAGTTTATCGTCTGAAGGCCCTTCTTTTTCAGACCACGGATGGCCTGGAGCATCTCGTCAATGACCATCCGCTGGTCGTCGGGGAGCTTGCCGACTTGGAGATGGCGCGGCTCGGAACGATTGGCCGAGTACCGCGGGATCGCCACCTCGTCTTCCGGGGTTGCCTCGGCCACGTAGAACCATGACTTCTTCTAGTCGCTCGCTGCCTTGGCGGGTAGCATCAGATCGAAGAAAGAAGCTTTGGACTTGAGCTGGAACGTCAAGCCGCCCGCGGCTAGCATTGGGCCGCCTGCCTCCTCGCGGCTGATCCGTCCATGGAACAGATCCTGCCACAAGGGAAAGTAGGGCCGGCAGCCCAAGTAGCACTCGCAGAACGCCACGAAGATGGCGAGCTGCTCAATGTTGTGGGGACCCAGATCTGAAGGCTGGATCCTGTAGTAGGCGCAAAAACGCCGGAAGAACAAAGACGTGGGAAACCCTAGCCCCCGCTCGAGATGACTGGTGAAACAGACGAATTCCCTCTCTCGCGGGTTTGGGGTCATTTCTCCGGCTGCGGGATACGCCAACAGCCGGCTCGCAGGATTCCAGCCTCCTCGAAAGAGGCCAGCTGCGCCCTCGTGCACTTGGACCTGCCCCATGGTTCGGTGGGAAGGGCCATAGCCGAGAGGTTGGTTGGAGATCGGAGGATTTCGGGTCGATTGGATCGCGGAGCAAAGGAAGGAAAATGCGCGCACTCGGAAGAAGTGGTGGGCAGTTGGCTCTACGATTGCCTGCCATTTCTCTTATATAGCGGGAGTTACCCGCCAAATCAGGGGGCCGTTACCGCGCGATGATTACGCCAAAAGTTACCGTTGGGTTACCCCAACGGCTAGTTTGACCACGCCTGACGATCCAACTCCAGCCATTCGGCTCGCTAGGTCAATCACCACGACTGCGTTCCGCCGACTCGACTCGCCCAAGACGCGACTTGGGTCACCGGATTTTCTTCTTCATACAGGAGCCCGCCGACGATTCGACTGGATGCCTACTCTGAAGCCGTATACTCCGACTGTCAGCAGCCACTTAGGCCCAATCGACGACGGCCTCGGGGACTACTGATGGGGATACGCCTACTGGGGTATACTCAGCAGGACGTTTCCGACTGGCCCGAGGGCTGGCGAGTGGGCCTGCAGAACGGCGAGTGGATTGAAGCCCAGCAAGGTACCGAGCGACTGGAAGCTGACTGCCCAGGCGAGTAGATAGGCCCAGTCGGACTAGGTTAAACGACTACCAAAGCTGTAACCGAATCGGTTGAGATATGTAAACCCTAGGGGAGGTGAGCTTATATAAACCTCCCTATGGGGTGAGTAGAGACACGTTCCCTCATACACCCAAGCGACTCGCCGCCTAGCCGCCGAGCTCGCCCATTGTAACACCCCCATAATACAATCTAGCAGGAGTAGGTCTTTACCCTCCGGGGGGCCGAACCTGGGTAAACCCTGTGTCTTTGCCCTCATCTCGCACCGCAGATGGCTGGCCGCCCTTGCCCCTCGTTCTACTACTCGCTGCCGATTGCAGCGTCTGCCGTGACCATTCCCACGACAGCGACCATGTCGGTAGATTGCTTTTCTTCTGGAGCGGTTTTCCTCTTTGTACTGCTGTTCCTCCGAGCTTGAGTTGGAACAGCTGTTGCCGGCAATGAACCACGAGCATCGTCGTTGGCAGCTGCGAACTCACTAGCCAACTGAATCATCTGGTTCAAGTCAAGATGGTGATTGTCCTGCAAGCGCTTCAGCTTATGTCGGAGCAATGTGCCCCTTTCCAACCCATCGATGAAGGCAGCCATGGCGGTCTGAGCATGCACTCCTGCGCAGGAATTTTTCATATCCAGCCATCGGGAGAGGTAGGCGTGAGATGTCTCGTCTTTCTCTTGCACGCACCGCTGTAGATCGCCCACAGTGCAGGAACGCTTGTATGTACCCTCAAAGTTCTTGGTGAACACTTCTTGCATGTCCAGCCAGTTGTAGATATATTTCTCTGGCAAATCGTCGATCCATTGACGGGCCGTGCCCGCCAACATTAACGGGAGGTACTTGACGGCGACGTTGGGGTTGCCTCCGGCAATCTCCACCGCGTTGCCGTAGTCTTGCAACCATGTGGCTGGCTTGGCGGTGCCATCATAGGGCTTGATGGTCTTGTCAATCCGGAAACCTTTGGGGTAAGTTGCGGACCATATTGCAGGTCCAAAGCAACGTGGTCCCAGGTATGGTCCTTCCCGAGCCTCGTGGATCTTGGCGATCCGCGAACGCGCATTGTATGGCTCCAGGTTCTTCTTCTTCTTGTCAACGGGGGATGGGCTGCGTGAATGACGCGGCCCTCCTCCGCCATGGTGACTGCTTGGTCGTGACGGAGGCGGAGGTGGCGGTGGGTTAGCCTTATTGCTATTACCCTCCTGCGATGCCTCACGTCTGTCACAGTTGCTTGTTGGACGCGGAGGGTCATGGCGCGACCTGCTCTTATGTCCTTCGTTGCCATTTCCGTCATGACGGGTCTGCTCCGCGCTGTCGCGGATGACGATGCCACACTGCTTTGGTGGGGGCATATCCGTACGATGGTGAGCGTTGTAATCTTCGCGATGTCGGGGAGACCGGGGCGGTGGAGATGGGCGACGAGGTCGGGACTTTTCTCCGTGGTCGGAGGATATTGGGATGGCATTCTTCCTGTTGCGTGCATCCCTCCGTCTTCGTTCTGAGGAACCCGTCTGGGACCCGACATCAAGAGGAGATCTTTCCCTTGGAGGTTTGTACTGGCTAGACTGGCAGAGCGCTGGGTTAGACTCAAGCCTCTGGGAGGTGGCATTTTCCTGCTGCTTCACCTCCTTGGCCACTAGGTCGTAGACCTGTTCCACTGCCTCAGGCGATCTATCCTGCTCCAGAAGGGTCTTGGCGACGGCGAGGTTAAGGAGTGGGGTGGGCATCACCTTCTTGCCTTCACTGTCAATGTATGGCTTGTCTTGTGCCGGCTTCAAGGGATCCCATCCTAGGTTGCGCCGTACACCAGGATCGTTGATGACGCGAGCCGGAGCTTTCTTAGCCTTCTGCTGCTGTAGCAGAGTCTTGTACTCGGCCTCCATTTCTCTAGCTTTCTCTATGGACTTCTGCGCGTTGAACAGATCTCAATCTATCTTAGCGCCTTGCTCCGCGATGGCTTGCGCCTCCTCCAGCAGCTGCTGGCGCTTCTCGTCAAGTTGAGTCACGTTCCGGATATGAGCAATAGTTAGTGGCTCGACGAGGAGGTTGTCGTACATCACTCTATCAGCTGGAGTAACTTGGGCTGCTGCAGACGTAGATGCTGGTGTTGTTGTTCCTGCGACTTCTGCACTGGGTTGGGTGGAGGAGGCATGACCTTTGCGCGATCATCGTCCGCAGCAATAAGTGGCCCCTTCCCTTTTTCCAGCGCCGTAGGCGGAGCTTGCCCGGATTGATCTTCGTCCATTGCCGTCCCAATGGTGACGAATACCCCTCGGGACATGACGGTGTTGTTAGCTTGCTCGTCGCGCGAGTACTCCTCCTCCATCTCCTGCATAGCGGAGTCTAGCTCCTCTAGACTAAAGTCTATCTCTTACGAGTCTGCACTGAAATCAGCATAAAGCGCGTCAATGACAGAGTCGGAGGGTGCCAGGACTTCCTCGATGACGGGCGGTGGAGGTGCAGCGGCCTCGACGATGACTGGAGGTGGTGGCGCTGCTACGACGATGGCGGTCGGAGGCGGTGGTGGTGGTGGCTGAATTGGAGGGGCTCCGTCAATGAGCGCAAGTGCTGTCTGAGTTGCCGCTTCGGCCTCCGCATAGTTGTTGATGGTGTTCACCAAGCTTTCGAAAGTAAGGCGTCCTGACGCCTGCTGCCGTCTAAGAGAATGTCGGAGAAGCGTGCCATGGTCCAGTCCTTCCACAAAGTGATAGATGGCATCATCATTGGGGTAGTGGTCCAGATCGGCTCGTATACGGAGCCATCTGGCCAGGTAGTCGCGGGGGTCTTTTCCTTCTCTCTGAACGCAGCGCGCCAGATCGAAGATGGTAACCACGCCGACGAACTTGGGTCTCTGCTGTCCAGACGCGCGGACGAAGCCGGTGGATTTGCAGTGATCTTCCACCTTTATATCCTGCACAGGGGCGGTTTGGGTGGGCCTTGAATTTTTCCGATCTTTGCCGGCAAACTCCGAGGAGAGATCCTACATCGATCCTTCCGCGAGCGTATCCTTCCCGTAGGCGGTCCGTGCGGGTCTTGATGCTCTTCCGACTCCCAGGTAACTAGTGCGCGAGTCGGTTTCACCGATGAAGAGGTGGATGTCTCCGATAGGAACGATCGAACACCGTGTAGGGTTCGTCTTCGCCGGGATCCAGAACTCGTCAAGAGGGACGATCGGAACGTTGCCGGAGAAGAGAACACGGCCGATGGCTAAGGTTTCGCTGATTCAGGCGAAGATCTTGGTCCTCGCCCGCTGAAGAGCCTGAAGCGCCTCTTGACCCACGGTGGGCGACAACCGTCGTGGTATTGCCGACGAGTACGCCATGGAAGGGTCCTCACAGTGCGTGTTTAGAGACGTGGGGTAAGGCGGACGGTTGAAGGGTACGAGGTAACACAGCTTACCCAGGTTCAGATCCCACGACGGTGGTGGAATCCTACTCCTGCTATAAATCACTGTAATGCCAATACGCCGAGTTACAGAGATAGGTTCGATGTGCGAGGTGTGTGTAAAACGATAATAGGTTGTGCCCTAAAGGATCTCATAGGCCCGACTTATATAGTCGCCAGGTCCTAGGGGTACAAGGAAAAGTCCTAGCCGGACAGGTTACAGAGTCCTACACCGTCTATTACTAGTCTTGTGTATCTTGCACTCCAAGGCTCCGGGTACGCTGGTGACTCCACCGTAGCCTTCCTTTATCGGGCATGGGCCTCCCTTCTGTATCCACCTAACTGGGCCGCCCAGCAGGCCATAGACCACGCTACCGACTATGGACCATCCGGGTTAGTCGGATAAGAGACATGAAGAATACCCATATAGTATATCCCAACAATGTGTGACATTCATATCCCTGCCTACGCAAACTTGCGTGATGGCCTTGTTAGTGGCAAGCTGGTTAGACAGCTTCACGGATTTCCTTCCTGTTATTTTCTTTTGGCACGCAACATGTAATGGAACAACTCCATGCATGTGAGCCTTCAACCTAGCTAGTTGGTTTTAGCTACTAATGGCATGCAACTCCATCACGATTGCAACGTGTTCATGTTACCAAACAGTCCTTCTGTTGTCCATTTGACCACTCAATTATGGGCTAAGCTCATGTCTCACCGGCGACATCACGGTTGTGGGACCTATGTTTATTTTCTTTATACAAGACAAAAGACTCGTTATTTTTTGAGACGAAAAGAGTTGCCGGGTTAATTAGTGGAAAACCGGAAGAAGGCTGTAACAAACGCCATCGTCGATGGTCATGAAACACAACCTTCGCAATGGTCCACACAGTCACCATATCTACCCACACGGGCTACACGCAGCATCGAAGCGAAAGTCTTCGCCAAGGTAGCCCTCCGATACATCGTCATAAATCAACGGCTTTCCTCGAAGACCTTGCATAAGAGGCATTGTGAAGCCCACGTTGGCCTATGCCAAGCTGATGACTCCTCGCATATGGACATGCAGCTCTGATTTCGCTCACGTGGTCTAGAGAGTGAAATCACAAAACCTAGTGCCGAAGAAGCTCATCAACAATGGAAAGGCGCCGACAAATAAAATCTTGTCGTGACCAGCCATCGCTCGTCAACGTTGTTGTCACCACACAAGCCGCCACGCGGAACTCTAGCATTACCACTTAGCCATCAGCCAACCGCAATGTCGTGTGTGTCCATCCCACTAAGACTCGCGGCTAGGAGCAAGAACTTCAAAGTGATGCCCCAAAAGAGGAAAACAATGCCATAAAGATACCCATCTAGAATTTCACCCAAATAACTTGCTCCGTGGTTGAAGAGGTCGATGAAGACTCCAAGCGGCGCCACCGCCGCTGGACTTTCGCACGGAGCTTCTGGACCACCACCTGACACAACGGGAACGAGGCAACACATGCCTCCATTGGCCCACACACCCCCGACGTGGCGACCGTGCAGACACCATCCGAGCCACCACCTAGATCGTCGTATTTCCATTACCAGACGATGCTATGCCTAGGCCCGCCGGCCCACAACTTGCAACAAGATTTGGAGCTCTAGACCCGGCATCAGAGAGCCCACGCCTTGACATGGAGAGGCCGATGATGATCGATGTTGCCACCGGGAGAGGCCGAAGCAGAGGAGAAGCAGTAAAGCCTCTATGTATGGGACTGAAGCCAGTCGGTCGAGAGGAAGCCACCACAGTTGTTGGCCAAACCACTCCACCAAGAGCCATAGTGCGCTTCCACCATGCAAGAGGGGGAGCGGAGACTCGCCGCCATGCCACCTGGACAAGCGGAAGCCGACGAAGCCGACATCGCATCCCCATCGCCATCTGCTAAATCTTCATGAGGTACAGCCACTACGCGAGGAGCTAACCCGGCCCTGTGCGCCGTCCACGGCACAGGCTTAGCCCAGCCGCATCCTCCGGCGACCACGGTGATGGGGGTGGAAGAGGAGGGGCAACACAAGGTGGCTGGCAGCTAGGGTTTCCCCGTGTCGCCCAAGAGGGGCGACGTGGGGTCGGTCCAGGTAAACCTTCAGGTTATTAGATGTATGTGTGTGTGCTCTACAGCTATATAGTGAGTATATCAAAATCGAACCAAAACAACACAACGACATCGACGTTGAAATAAGCTAGAATGGACAATATGAGTAAATGTTTTTTTCTAGAAGGTACTCAAAATCTATATGAAAATAGTTTATCGTTTCAAGCTAACTCAAAATCTCCTTTTTTTTTCTACGGGGAAACTAAGTCGAAAAATATGAATGCATTAATTAGTTTCTTTCGTCTTTACAAAAAATCGTTTATTACGCAGATGACATGATGCATGTGCGAGTACTATTTCACAACAAGGATGGCGTGTTAGATGTACCACGGGCTATTGAGTCGATCAGGCAGCCAAGTCATTAATTAACATGTTTCTCACACCTTAATTTAAGCTACTCCTTTCCCTCCGTCTCTAAATAGATGTCTTAGATTTGTCAAATTTTACTAAATCTAAGACATCTATTTTAGAACGGAGGGAGATTCGATGGATACAGCGACTAATAATGCGAAGACGCGACCGTACGGCGACGCTGGTGAGTTACCGGCCGCAGCCCGCAATCACCTGCCCAACTCGTTTGTCCGTTGCCAAAACAGGAAATGCGAACTAACCAAGAAACAAGTGTTTCCGGATCGTACTCCACCGCCTATCGGTGTACACGGCACATGCCGATGACCGAACTAGGATGGATCTGTACCGATAATGGTGCCTAGACTTGAATGAAACCATGTACCAATAATTGTCGCGGGTTCAGCAAAATTTTACTTTGCATAAGAGCAACTCTAACATATTCCGTAAAATAGCCAAACCCGTACAGTAACTGTTTTCTATGATTTTCACGTCGAAAACAGTCCCAAGCAGATCCCGCATATTTCTTGGAGCTATGGCACACGGGTAAAAAACGCCCTATAGGTCCCGGTTGGTAAGGGGCATTAGTCCTGGTTGCCCAACCGGGACGGGGCAATCGGGACTAAAGCCCGAACATTTAGTCCCGGTTGCCCCACCAACCGGGACAAAAGGCCATACACGTGGCATCTGCTCCGTGCGAGGGGGGGGGGGGGGCTTTAGTCCCGGTTCGTAACACGAACCGGGACTAATAACCTGCTGTCGCGGCAGAGATTTGGCCAATTTCTCTGCCGCGGCAGAGAATTCATTTTGGCACATTTTGTTGCCGCGGCAGCATTTTCGCCACTTTTTGTGCCGCGGCTGAGAATTCATTTAGGTTGTTTTATTGTTTATTTAGTGTTTTGCACTTATCAATGAAGGAACCTTATATTACACAAGATCATCATGACAACATTTTACATTCAATACACGGATCGAGTTCATACACTACATACAAAAGTTGCTATTCGATGCTACCGGCCAATTTCTTGAAAGTTGCTATTTTTACAATTCCTATTGTCTATACACAGCCGAGTAGTATTCCCCTTGTGTGTTTAGGACTTCTGCATCCAAGAATCCCGCCAATTCCTCCTGTATTGCTCGTATGAGATCCTTTGGCAGAAGACCGTCCCGTAGACGTTCGATCTGATTTAAAAAAGGAGTCAGCCTATATGAATATGAAATTAAACACAATTTGATTGTAATTAAAAACTATAGAAATTGTTTACGTACGTGGAGTTGCTCTAAATTTCTGCCCTTCTCATCGCACGTCTGCCGGATGAACTCGCATACATAGTATCCATATAGATTGTTACATGGTCCCTGCGTCAGGCACTTTACGACAACAGAGTTCAATCAAAATAATAATCAAGCATGATAATAACTGTATCAAAACTAGAATCAAAGAGATGCGCGGATATAGCTAGTGGTGCTTACATCTAGTGGTTGAAATGTAAGCTTCTCTTTCCAAACACCCCTAGCCTTCTTGGTGAACCGTTTCCAAGCGCTGCCCGGCGTAGAAAACGAATAAAATAAGTTATTAAGTACTTGATATCATAAAATTCACGAACGTTGCCGATATAGTGTCGTAATGATTAGAATTACCGCTAGAGAAGTATCTGCATGTCCTTCCACGTCTCAAGGGGTTTATGTTTCGAGTCCATGACTAGTACACGCCCTTTGTCAAGTTGAATGATTAACAGAATATAGTGGTACCTACGAATGCAGAACTAATCAATTATATACTTAACATCGAGTAAGCGAAATAGAAAGTGTATACAAGACAATAACACTCACCGGAAGTTGTAAGGAAATAGTATTTCCCTTTTGGTTTCTTGAAACCTTAACGCGTGTACTATATTATCCTCCGTATCCTGGGGGCTTATTTTGAGATTAGCTTCATGAACCCAATATGGGTCAATGAAGCCAATGTCATAGATTTGTCCTCTGCTGCATTCGAGAATCTTCATTCTGCATATTAAAGTATGATTATATACATGCAATAAACAAAATAATATAGATGGAGACTAAATTAATTACAGAATTAGTACTTACAGACAATAGGCACTCATGATCGATTCGTCCAAGGCGTCTTGATTGAATAATTGAAATAGTTCATCAAATTCAATGGATATCATGTCATCCTTATCTTTCCCATGATGCTTTTTCGTAACCCTCAGCACTATCCAGTTAGCCCCGGCCCTTGTGGCATGCATGTACCAGTTATGCAATCTTCGCATTTTTGTTGGAAGATTGTTTACCTCCTCAGGTTTGACGAGAGGTTTTCCGTACTGGTATTGGTATGCTACTTCACTCACGGGGAAGAACTCTAACTGGGATAAGTACTGGGCAATACTCATACCTTGAGCAGCAGCAGCTTCTCCGTATTGTGCAACTACCTCTGGATCATACTGCTCTTCGGCCCCATATTTGCTCGACCCCACATTGGTTTGAGAAATCACCTTGAGAGGGGCGCAAGTCTGTTTTGCTTGTTCTCCGAGCTGGGCAACAGATTTCCCGCTTGCATCAGTACTGCTCTTCGAGGATTTTTGTGCTGCATGTGACTTGAGAATAGAACGCTCATAGTCTGATGACAGCTTTGGCTCGGGTTGATGAAGAGTCTTTAGCATTTTCAACACTTTGGCTTTTTCTTCTTTGGTGCTGGAGAACTCTGGCTCTTTCGGCCGCCTCAGCTTAGCGAAAAACGCTGTCGTTTCCGCATCAACGATCGCCGCAGTCTCCTCTTCAGTACAGTCATAAGCTCTCTTGGGAGGAACCGTTGGTACTTTTGGAAGAGGCTCTTGTTTACGTTTCGGCGATCGCTTACGACGCACAGTAGAAGTACGCTTACGCTTTTTATCCTGAGGCGCCGGCGATGGCTCCCGCGGCGATGGCTGCACCGGAGATTGGTGAGGCGACAGAGCCGGGTGAGGCGACGAAGACGGCTGCCGCGGCGGCGACGACCTCGCTGGAGACGGGTGAGGCGGCGGCGAAGATGGCCTTGGCGTGTGATTTCGATGCACGATACAATCCTTCGGCCATAGAATGGTGACGTTTTTTGCGTCACCCAGCACAGTCACATCCCCTTCACCAGCAGGGTAGTGAAGATCCAAAACCTCAAAGGTGGGCATGATTTCATCCACGCCGACAACAGCGTAGCCCTCTGGAACCGGACGACTGTGGTAAGTTGGTGTGGGTCCAATTGGTAAGGCATAGCCGACCGCCACCTTCATTGATATGTTCACAACTTTGACATGTAGCTCGCAGTGTGTCATCTCTGTGATATCATCCACTGGGTAGCCAACAGGAGCCATCGTCGGTGCATCATCGGCATCGCCATTGTCATCACCCGGGACCTCGGTGGAAGCCACACTGCTTTTTCGATTATTCGATAGGCCGGTAGCATCGAATGCAGTGTGCTGCTGAGATGGGCCGGTAGTACTTTGCTCTTTAAGTGAGTTAATTTCATCTTGTTGTTGCTTTAATCGTTTTTCAATTAAACGCATTCGCTCTTTCTGACTTTCTGCTTCAACTGCCGCCCTGTCCTTACTCCTCTGACGGCTTCTATCAGGATATTTCTTCCTCTCTTCGGGAAACCCAGTCCTCCATGATTGGGAGCCTATTGTGCCTCGTGTTCGTCCATCATGTTCCTTATTTCCAAGGGCGAGTGTGAGCTCATCATTCTCTCTATCAGGAATGAAGTCCCCATCTTTAACAGCCTTTACTGCTTTTCTCATCCTCTCGATTGGCAAGGGGTCTTCTTTATGTCGTATGTTATATATACACCTCCCTTCCGAGTCCAACGTGCCCCCATGCCCGTAAAACCAATTCCTTGCACGTTCTACCCAATCGTCTGTCTCTGGGGTGATATTTTTATCACGCAATTCCTGCTCAAGTTTCTCCCACTTAGGAATGCCAACCTTGTAGCCACCTTGCCCCATAGTATGGTGATACTTCTTCTTAGCAGCATTCAGCTTATTCGTTTCAGACATTTTCTTAGCTTTTTCTGATTTCTTGTATTCCACAAACTCATCCCAGAATGGTTTTATCTTCTCAAACTGAATATTCTTGAAATCGGGAGTCTTCTCTTTCACGACATAGTCAAGGTGCAATCTTTTCTTCCAGTTGGTGAAACACTGGGCCATCTTCTTCAAAGCCCACTCCCTGACCTGGGCCTCCATGGCTCTCCCATGTTGTAAGGCGTCCTCAACTGGATCCTCCGCATTTGGATCCAGCTCTATCTTCGGTAGTTTGAAATTAACCATGAGCCTCTTCCACAGTAAATCTTTGGCGTGGTTAGGGACAAATAAACATGTTCCCTCTTCATCCTCTTTAGCAGGCCTATTCCAATTTCTAATGGTGATCGGGATTAAGTCCCTAACGATTACTCCGCATTGTGCCACAAATTTGGTTGCGACAACTTCGGGAGCTGTCGGTCTGCCGTCTTCAGCGACATCTTCGATCCTAAACCTCTCATGGTCTTGCAACTTTTTGGTTGGGCCTCGTCTGCTCTTTTCAGTAGATTCCTTCGATCCGGAGGGCTAAAAGAAGAAAGATCGTCGTTACTATTTCTATATAGATAGCAGATGATTAATTAATGAATTGATTTATATTACATGCACCTTGCCGGAGCGGTCGTCTTCTCGATTACACAAGGCATCGCCTTCTCCCTCGCGGAAGGCAACACCTTCAACCTCAAACAAGTTGTCTACTCCGGTAAAAAGAGGATCACCCTCACCGGAGTTGTTCAGAAACGTTGATACGTCTAAATTATCTTCCCCACGGATCACACCTTGGATCAACTCTTCCTTTTCTTCGTCTCTGACGTGTGGGTCCATATTTTCTGCATAGGTGGAAAAACGAATAAGTCAAAGCGGCTAAAGGAGAAAGTTAAGGAGAAACCCTAATATATACATACACAATAATAAAAATGAAGAGAAACCCTAAACCTAGCTACAAAAAGGAAACCATGTAGTAGATAGGTAACTCTAGCTAAAATCAACTAAAATCAATATTCCGGAGTTCCGAGGGGTGTAACCTAGTTCGGAGAAACCTCCGATGCATATGAGAGGGGAACATGAGTATAAGGCTACAAAAGGGAAACTATCCAGCAGATAGGTAACACTAGATACTAACAAAATACCATATTGGAATCGATTTAAGAGGGTTCAGAATGCCCTGGCGAAGGCACATCGTCGAACCCACATGCACCTAAGGGGTATTAATGATTCCTTATCTAACCACAGTGACTAACAATGTGAATCGGGTCTGGGGCTACCCACATTGACTGACTAGTGGGGCCGAAGACCAATAATACCAAACTAATTAATAAACCTAATAATACCT
Source organism: Avena atlantica (assembly GCA_910589765.1). Taxonomy (NCBI): domain Eukaryota; kingdom Viridiplantae; phylum Streptophyta; class Magnoliopsida; order Poales; family Poaceae; genus Avena; species Avena atlantica. Next base: position 261,520,545 of record OU342738.1, read on the forward strand.
AACTAATAATAAACCTAATAATCGAAACACCGAAAAGAAAGGGAAACAATCAACACATGGCATCGATGCAATGCTCAAGCAAGTATGATGATATGACAAGTTAATTTGCATTGGAATGTAACCCTAAGACATGCTCGACGATTTAATCGGGGTTCCGAGGGGTGAAAACCCTAACTCGGGGAAACTCCGAAACATATGAGAGGGGTGCATTTGTTCTTCTAATTATACTTATCATTTAAATTTTTGAACAATGCATGATTATAGGTTAAATAGATAGGTTTCATTTTTCTGAACAATTTGATATATTATTTGTATTTTTCTGACTTATAAATAAAAAGATATTGATTTTACAATATTAAATCATTTTCTAGAATTAAAAAAAAGGCAAATAGTTTTTACACCGGGGCGTCCCCTAGCCAGTGAGACTGACAGAAGGGCCCCAGTGCCAACTCAGCCTCCACGCGTACAGATCATTTTCCTAACACAGAGAAGTCTACCCACTGAGGCTGACTGATGGGCCCCAGGCCACATCAGCTGCCACACGAGCACGAGTGACGTCAGCACGAGTGACGTCAGCACGACGTCACGCTGGCGGTGAGCTCCCAGGCAGCGGCAGCGGCGGCGATAGCGGGCACCCCTGGACGCGCGGATTGGCGCGTTAGAGAGAGCGCGATGCAGGGAGAAAGGGAGTGGCGGCGCCGCTCCTTGTTGGTCACCGGAGCGTCGCCTCTGTCGAGCTCGAGCGGCGGCGTCGTCGGGCACACGCGGGGAGAGTAGTATAGGAGGAGAGGGAGAGAAAGAAGAACACCGTGAGGATCAGCAGCTCACCAGGAACACGACGGAGGTGGTGGCGAGGCCGGGCGAGCTCGGGAGACGCCGGAATCGACGGAGGCGACGCTCGGACGGAGCTTCCAATCCAGGCGATTGAGGTCACGCGCGAGGGGGAAAAGTAGCAGGGGCGCGCGTGGACGGAGGCAGCGGCGGTGGCGGACGGAACGCGCGGGTGGCGGCGAGCTCGGGCAGCCTGCCGGCGTAGAGGGTGCGCGCGCCGTTGAGAAGCAGAGAAGTGAGATGGGGAAGAAGAAAGGAGACGCGTCAGTTATAAACGAAGGGCCTTTAGTCCGGGTTGGTGGCTCCAACCGGGACTAAAGGGGCATACGTCCCGGTTGGAGCCACCAACCGGGACCTATACTCCAATATTTTCAGCAGACCAAGGGTTGGCGCGCAGGGGGTCTTTAGTCCCGGTTGGTGGCTCCAACCGGGACATATTCCCCTGTTTTCAAAAAATTTCAGGTATTTTCTCTCTGTTTCCGCCTTATTTTTTATTTTGGGGTTTAAATTTGTATTGTTTTTTAAATGATAATTAATTTGGAATTTAGAAAAACTTTAAACATAAAAAGTGTTTGGATTTGAATAAATAATTCAAAACCAATTTTTGTTTTAAAATTAATTAATGTAACCATTTAAAATATGAACCATTTACAATTAAAAATGAATTAACTTATATTTTTTTAATATCAATTTGGAATTTAGAAAAACTTTAAACATAAGAAGTGTATGGATTTGAATAAATAATTCAAAACATATTCTATTTTTAAAAAATAATTAATGTAACCTTTTAAAATGAATTAACTTATATTTTTGAATATTAATTTGGAATTTAGAAAAATTTTAAACATAAAAAGTGTTTGGATTTAAATAAATAATTCAAAAACATTTTCTGTTTTAAAAAATAATTAATGTAACCATTTAAAATATGAACCATTTACAATTAAAAATGAATTAACTTATATTTTTTTAATATCAATTTGGAATTTAGAAAAACTTTAAACATAAGAAGTGTATGGATTTGAATAAATAATTCAAAAACATATTCTATTTTTAAAAAATAATTAATATAACCTTTTAAAATGAATTAACTTATATGCCCGTTTTTTTTGAATTTATTATGCCCGTTTTGAATTATCTGAATTTCTAACTATGGTCGAACCGGTGTGCATGAAGATAGGGGACGGGCATCATTAGAACTTGCATTGGATCTCTAAAGAAACCACATATTGCGAGTCTAAAAATGATTTTTTCAAAAAATCACGGTCGATAGATCATGTACCTGTAGTACAAACCGGACCCACTTCCTGCCGATTCGGCAGACATTTGTCCTTTTTACCCGGGATGGACGAAAAGGTTTGAGATGTACCGGTTGGTATATAGTCCATGTAAGGTGGTCTAGTATTTTAGGAAAATAGGACGGCAGCATTCTGAAACGGCATTTTGGTGGTTACTTCACAAAACGACCCGTTTTTTGCGCTCGGAAAATGGAAAAGGGATTTTCCGTGCGACAAAAAGGAAAACTTCCTCCTGCAACATTGTTCTACATACCAATGTCCACACACATGCATAATATGGGCACAACATCACAAACTATGCCGTGATTCAGCACATAACATCGGTCATTTGGACCGAAAGCCATGAAACCTCGAACATGATAGGTCATTTTGTGAAGGTTTTTTCAAAACATGATTAATATACCAAGTCTGGTATTTTTCCTTTCAACTATGTAACATAATATGACACCACGCGAAGGATTTTCATTGTTCGGATTTTTTTGAATTTATTATGCCCGTTTTGAATTATCTGAATTTCTAACTATGGTCGAACCGGTGTGCATGAAGATAGGGGACGGGCATCGTTAGAACTTGCATTGGATCTTTGAAGAAACCACATATTGCGAGTCTAAAAATGATTTTTTCAAAAAATCACGGTCGATAGATCATGTACCTGTAGTACAAACCGGACCCATTTCCTACCGATTCGGCAGACATTTGTCCTTTTTACCCGGGATGGACGAAAAGGTTTGAGATGTACCGGTTGGGATATAGTCCATGTAAGGTGGTCTAGTATTTTAGGAAAATAGGACGGTAGCATTCTGAAATGGCATTTTGGTGGTTACTTCACAAAACGACCCGTTTTTTGCGCTCGGAAAATGGAAAAGGGATTTTCCGTGCGACAAAAAGGAAAACTTCCTCCTGCAACATTGTTCTACATACCAATGTCCACACACATGCATAATATGGGCACAACATCACAAACTATGTCGTGATTCAGCACATAACATCGGTCATTTGGACCGAAAGCCATGAAACCTCGAACATGATAGGTCATTTTGTGAAGGTTTTTTCGAAACATGATCAATATACCAAGTCTGGTATTTTTCCTTTCAACTATGTAACATAATATGACACCACGCGAAGGATTTTCATTGTTCGGATTTTTTTTGAATTTATTATGCCCGTTTTGAATTATCTGAATTTCTAACTATGGTCGAACCGGTGTGCATGAAGATAGGGGACGGGCATCGTTAGAACTTGCATTGGATCTCTGAAGAAACCACATATTGCGAGTCTAAAAATGATTTTTTCAAAAAATCACGGGCGATAGATCATGTACCTGTAGTACAAACCGGACCAACTTCCTGCCGATTCGGCAGACATTTGTCCTTTTTACCCGGGATGGACGAAAAGGTTTGAGATGTACCGGTTGGGATATAGTCCATGTAAGGTGGTCTAGTATTTTAGGAAAATAGGACGGTAGCATTCTGAAACGACATTTTGGTGGTTACTTCACAAAACGACCCATTTTTTGCGCTCGGAAAATGGAAAAGGGATTTTCCGTGCGACAAAAAGGAAAACTTCCTCCTGCAACATTGTTCTACATACCAATGTCCACACACATGCATAATATGGGCACAACATCACAAACTATGCCGTGATTCAGCACATAACATCGGTCATTTGGACCGAAAGCCATGAAACCTCGAACATGATAGGTCATTTTGTGAAGGTTTTTTCGAAACATGATCAATATACCAAGTCTGGTATTTTTCCTTTCAACTATGTAACATAATATGACACCAAGGTGGAATTATGTAGAACTGTGTAGTGTGCTTTAGTGAAAGAATCCCCGTCCCTACATATCATTGCTTTCTTTCCCAGCGTGCCTTTTCCACTTAGTCTTCCCTCATGCCGCGAGTCAGAAACACCAATCGGCTTAAGTTCAGGAATAAAGTCAACACAAAACTCAATGACCTCCTCTGTTCCATATCCCTTGGAGATGCTTCCTTCTGGTCTAGCACGGTTATGAACATATTTCTTTAAGACTCCCATGAACCTCTCAAAGGGGAACATATTGTGCAGAAATACCGGACCGAGAATGGCAATCTCTTCCACTAGATGAACCAGGAGATGCGTCATAATATTGAAGAAGGATGGTGGGAACACCAATTCAAAACTAACAAGACATTGTACCACATCCTTCTGTAACCTTGGCAGAATATCTGGATTGATTACCTTCTGAGATATTGCATTGAGGAATGCACACAGCTTCACAATGGGTACTCGAACATTTTCCGGTAGAAGCCCCCTCAATACAATCGGAAGCAACTGCGTCATAATCACGTGACAGTCATGAGACTTCAGGTTTTGGAACTTTTTCTCTGCCATATTTATTATCCCCTTTATATTAGATGAGAAGCCCGACGGCACCTTGATACTGTAAAGGACTTCAAAAAATATTTCCTTCTCTGCTTTGGTAAGAGCCTAGCTGGCACGACTTAAGTGACGCCCTTTATCCGTCTTGTTATCTGTATGCATGTTCTTTGGGTCGCGTCATAATCACGTGACAGTCATGAGACTTCAGGTTTTGGAACTTTTTCTCTGCCATATTTATTATCCCCTTTATATTAGATGAGAAGCCCGACGGCACCTTGATACTGTAAAGGACATCAAAAAAGATTTCCTTCTCTGCTTTGGTAAGAGCATAGCTGGCACGACTTAAGTGACGCCCTTTATCCGTCTTGTTATCTATATGCATGTTCTTTGGGTCTTTCATAATTTGTTGGTCCTCCCGTGCTTCAGGTGTATCTTTTGTCTTACCATACACGCCTAGGAATCCTAGCAGGTTCACGCAGAGATTCTTCGTCACGTGCATCACGTCGATTGAAGAGCGGACACGCAGGACTTTCCAATATGGCAGCTCCCAAAATATAGATTTCTTCTTCCACATGGGTGCGTGTCCTGTAGCGACGTCGTTCGGAACTGATTGACCGTCGGGACCCTTTCCAAAGATTACTTCTATGTCCTTGACCATACCAAATACATCATCACCAGCAGGGAGTTCAGGCTTCTTCCGGTGATCTGCCTCACCTTTAAAATGCTTGCCTTTCTTTCTTACGGGATGATTGGTCGGAAGAAATCGTCGATTCGCTAGGTACACAACCTTCTTGCATTTATGCAAATATGTACCTTCGGTCTTATCTAAACAGTGGGTGCATGCCTTATATCCTTTGTTTGTCTGTCCTGAAAGGTTACTAAGAGCAGGCCAATCATTGATGGTTAGGAATAACAACCCTCGTATATTAAATGGCTCCTGTTTGTTGTCATCCCACGCACGTACACCTGGTTTGCCCCACAACTGTAAGAGTTCTTCAACTAATGGCCTAAGGTACACATCAATGTCGTTGCCCGGTTGCTTCGGGCCTTGGATGAGCACTGGCATCATAATGAACTTACGCTTCATGCACAACCAAGGAGGCAGGTTGTAGATACATAGAGTCACGGGCCAGGTGCTGTGACTGCAGCTCTGCTCCCCAAAAGGATTCATGCCATCCGTACTTAGACCAAACCATAAGTTCCTTGCGTCACCTGCAAAGTCTGGGAAGTCTCTCTCGATTTTTCTCCACTGTGACCCATCAGCAGGGTGTCTCAACTCCCCGTCTTTCTTACGGTCTTCTTTGTGCGATCGCAACAACCTGGCATGCTCTTTGTTTCTGAACATGCGTTTCAACCTTGGTATTATAGGAGCATACCACATAACCTTAGCAGGAACCCTCTTCCGGAGGGGCTCTCCCTCAACATCACCAGGGTCATCTCGTCTGATCTTATACCGCAACGCGTTGCATACCGGGCATTTATCTAAATTCTCATACTCCTTACCGCGGTAGAGGATGCAGTCATTAATGCATGCATGTATCTTTTGCACATCTAATCCCAGAGGACAGAGAGTCTTCTTGCTTCGTAGGTACTCTCGGGAAGTTCGTTATGTTTTGGAAACTTCGGCTTCATTATTTTCAGCATCTTTTCAAATGAGGAGTCAGTTAGACCACACTCTGCCTTCCATCGCAACAATTCCAGTGTGGTACCGAGCTTTGTGCTGCCATCTTCACAATTTGGGTACAACGATTTCTTGTGATCTTCTAACATGCCCTCTAACTTCAACTTCTCATTTTCTGTTTCACAGTCTCGCTTTGCATCAGAAATGACCCTACCAAGTTCATCAGCCGGCTCATCTGATGCCCGTTCTTCACCTTTTTCCTCTCCATTGTCTTCCATTGCAGTATCACTGTATTCAGGAAACATATGATGATAGTTGTTATCATCATCTTCTTCTTCACCATCTTCCATCATAACCCCTCTTTCCCCGTGCTTGGTCCAGCAATTATAGTTGGGCATGAAACCTTTCATAATCAGGTGGCCGCGAATGATTTTCGAGGAAGAGTACTCCTTGTTGTTCCGACATTGAACACATGGACAACGTATAAATCCATTCTCTTTGTTTGCCGTAGCCACATCGATAAATTTATCCACGCCTTTGATATACCCGGCTACCCGCCGGTCACCGTACATCCATTCCCGACCGTTCATCTGCATCATATAAGTAAGTTTATCAAAAAACAGGACATCATAAATAGTGAAATAACCAATTCACACCGACACATGAATTGTATCAATGACCTAGAAAAGATAAGATTTCTAACCTCGATCGAGGGAAATAAAGAGGAGAAAGCTCAAGTGCGTCTCGGACACCTTCTATATTTTTGTTCTATGAGAAATTCAACGGGATTTTTCACTCAAACATTTCAATAAACACCTTCAATGCATGCATGAGAAAAAACTAGCACACACCCTCACACCTTACACCATTCGAAAAAACAGAGTGGAGGCAGAGGGGGCTGGGGCGTTGCATTTATAGAGGGCAAGGGGTCTTTAGTCCCGGTTGGAGCCAGCAACCGGGACTAAAGGTGCGTGCCACGCCACGTGGCTGTGGCCAAACATTTAGTCCCGGTTGGTGGCTCCAACCGGGACGCATGCCCCCTTACCAACCGGGACCCATGCCCCCTGGCCCCGTGCCCGCTCCAACCGGGACGCGTGCCAGCATTAGTCCCGGTTGGTGGCGCAACCGGGACTAATGCTCCGAGGGGTCGCGAACGGATGGCCCTTTTTCCTCTAGTGGCATTAGAGGATTTGTAGATTTAGCACTGCTTATTTGGTTTTTCGAATTATCTCGACCATATCAATGTCATGAAGACGTCTTATTTTTTTCTAGGCTTGCGAGCGGAGATGCACCGACTTGCAACCACACCATCAACGGACATGCCTACACAATAGGATACTATCTTGTTGATGGAATTTACTCTTCATTGTCTATATTTGTGAAGATCATTCAAAATCCATTAACAAGGAAACAAACTGGTTTTGCCAAGGAACAAGAGGTATGCTGAAAGGACATTGAGAGATCTTTTCCTGTTTTGCAAGCTAGTTATGCTATTGTTCGAGGTCCTGTTTGTTTTTGGGACGAGCAAACCCTCAACATGATCATGAAAGCATGTGCGATTTTCCACAATAAGATCATGAATGATTTAAGGGACTTGGACTTAGAGTTGTTCTACAATAATGTAGGTAGCTGTGTGAAACCAACAAAAAACCCCGACTAAATCCAAACTTTCTTGATACCAACAGGTAGATTGATAGTGCCACACACATGTCTGAATTCGTGATGATCTTATTGAGCACCACTGATAGTTTCATAAGAAGTAGTTCTCATTTCTTATACATTTTAATTACTATCTGTTGAAATGTAATTATATTATAGTAGGTCTCCGTATAACCGTTGCATTGTACCCTACAATTGTCTATATATACATAACAGCCGACCCTATTGGAGCTGTGCAATCTCTCATAATCTCTTTACGTGGTATCAGCCTAACCGATCCTCCCCAACCCTAACCTAGCCGCCGCCGCCTCCCTTCGGTGCCGCTGCCGCCGCGCGTTCCACCCAGCCGCCGCCTCCCCCTCAGGCGCCACCGGCTCTGCTTCCGCCGCCTCCTCACCATGGACGGGTTCGCCTCCTCCTCCAGCAAATCCGATCCCTTCAACTCCTCCTAGTCCGGCAGCACCAACCCCTTCGCCGGCCCCTCCGTCGTCGTCATCCGCGACGTTCCAATCGCCGAGCGCCTGCCGGTGAAGATCTCCCACACCGCTGCTAACTTCTTCCCGGGGAAGACGTACTCCGGGCTTCTCTTTCGCGAGTACGATCTCCTCGACCATGTCGACGGATCCATCGACCTCCTCGCCATGTCCCATGACCCCGAGTGGTTGGTGATCGACGCCACCATCATCCGCTGGTTTTTGTACACCGTCTCCAACGAGATCTTCCGCACCGTCGTTAAGGACGGTGACTCCAGGCACACGGTCTGGACCAAGATCTCCGGCCTCTTCACCGACAACAAGCTCTAGCGGGTCACCTTCCTCTTGCAGGAATTCTTCGGCACCCACCAGAACAATCTCTCCCTCGATGACTACCGCCTCCGCCTCAAGTCCCTCTCCGACGAGCTACGCGACCTGGAGTTCCCGATCGATGACAAGATCCTCCTCTCCATGCCGTCGGCAGGACTCGATGAATACCTCAGCAACGCCACCTCCAACCTCACGCTGCCCACCACGCCGACCTTCGAGCAAGCCATGGCGTACCTCCGCCTCAAGGAGCGGCGGCTAAAGCACCTGCGGGCCCGGGCGGCTCACACTGCCTTCGCCGTTGGCCTCTCCCGCGCCTCCACGACTCCGTCGCACACGGCGTCTTCCGTGCTCGTGCACCGGCCCCGACCCCGCCCGTGTTCTACGCGCCTCAGTAGCCCGCCTATCCGCCTCCCACCAACGGCATCAACAGCGGTCGTCGTCGTCGGCGCGACAACAGGGAAGGGGCAACAACGGTAACGGGGGTAACACCAATTTTGCCCCGCCCGACACAGCAAGCCGCCCGACCCCGCCCTAGATGACGGCCACCAACCCTTGGACGGGGGTCGTCCACGCCTACACGATGCCTGTACCGCGCGCCCCCTACCCGGGCATCATGGGGCCATGCCCGGCCAACCACTAGGCGTTCTTCACGGGGCCGACCGCGTCTGCGCCCTACACCACGCCTTCGCCCCCTACTACCCCGGGCCTCAGCCATCATCGACTTAGTAGGATCCCGCGCTGCTAACCGTCCTCCAGTCCGCCCCCACCGCTGGCCCCTATGGTGGTGGCGGTGACTGGTTCATGGACACAGGCACCTCCACGCACATGTCCTCTCACCCCGATAACCTCTCCACCTCTTTCCCCACTTCCACTTTGTCTCGCATCATTGTTGGCAACAGTCATGCTCTTCCTATTACTCACACCGGCTCCGCCGCCTTTCCTTCTAACTCCACTCCTCTCACTCTAAATAATATCGTCGTCTCTTCTGAATTAATTCAGAATTTAGTCTCTGTTTATTCTCTCGCTCGTGATAATTCTGTGACTATAGAATTTGATGCTTTTGGTTTATCTGTTACGGATGGTCGTACCCGGATGCTACTCCACCGCAGTGACAGCTCTGGTGATCTGTACCCTGTCAGATCTTCCACCACCGTCGCCCCCACCACCAACCGCCTCGCCCTCTTCGCCGGTGTCAACCTCTGGCACGCGCGCCTCGGCCATCCTAGCTCCACCACTCTTCGTCAAATAATTAGAGGATTTTCTTTTACATGTAATAAAATAGATGCTCATTCTTGTTAAGCATGTTGTCTCGGCAAACATGTTCTCCTTCCGTTTAATTCCTCCTCCACGGTAGCATCTTTTCCTTTTCAGTTAATTCATAGTGATGTTGTGATTTTAGACGATTATTCGCACTTTGTATGGACTTTTCCCCTGCGCCGTAAGTCAGATGTTTCGTCCACCCTTGCCTTGTTTTTCGCCTACGTCTCCACCCAATTCGGTCGCTCCATACATGCTCTCCAAACTGACAATGGAAAATAGTTCAACAACATCATTGTCTGCATCCTCCTCGCCTCTCATGGCACCTTCTTCCATCTAACATCTCCCTACACCTCTCAACAAAATGGTCATGCTGAACGCATCCTCTGCACTCTAAATGATTGTGTTAGCACCCTTTTGTTCCACGCGTATATTCCTCCACGATTCTGGCCGGATGCCCTCTCCACCGCTACTCTTCTCATTAACATTCGCCCATGTCGTTCCCGCTGGCAATACACGCTGCACCATCTCCTCTTTGGTACGCCTCCGTCCTATGACGATCTCCGCATCTTCGGCTGCCTCTGCTACCCTAGCACTGCCGCCACCGCGCCCCATAAGCTCGCCTCCCGCTCCTTGCCTTGTGTGTTCCTCGGCTATCCTGCCAACACCAAGGGCTATCGCTCCTACGATCTGGTCTCTTATCACGTAATCACCTCGAGGCACGTTTACTTTGATGAGTTGGTTTTTTCGTTTCATTAGGGAGTTCGGGCGACCCCTTCGGCGACACCTGCGGCTCTGCTTGAGGCCGCCCCTGGGCAACGATGGTCTGCCCTCACCTCGCTCGCCTCTGTGCCCGCCCCACCTACTCCGCTCGTGCCCGGGCACGCGCCGCCGCCACTGTCCGCGTCGACATCGTCAGCGTCCACACCGTTTGCGTCGACCCCGTCTGCGTCGACCCCTACGGTGCCTGCGACATCGTCCGCGTCGACTTTGTCCGCATCAACACCGTCCGTGCCCTCAACACCCTCCACGCCAGCCGTGTCGCCCTCCGCCTCGACGCCGGCCGCGTAGGTCGCCGCCTCGCCCTCTACATCCAGCTCGGCCGCCGACACCCCGTCTCCTGCTCCCGCGAGTGTTGTCACTCGGGCTCGCGCGGGTGTGTGTCGACCCTCCACTCGCTACCCCTCCACCGAGTACGTCTACGCGGCCTCTACATCGGCGCCCTTGTCGGCAGTCTCTCCGATGCCCACCTCCGCTCGGGCTGCCCTTCAAGACCCTCACTGGCAAGATGCCATGCAGGAAGAGTTTGATGCGCTGCAGCGCAATCGGACTTGGGAGCTCGTTGCTCGACCTCCTCGCGCCAACGTCATCACCGGAAAGTGGTTCTTCAAGCACAAGTTACGGCCTGGCGGGACTCTCAAGCGCTACAAGTCGCGTTGGGTGGTTCGTGGTTTCTACCAACATGTCGGTGTCGAATTCATGGATACGTTTGCCCTCGTTGTCAAACCGGGCACGATCCGCACGGTGCTGCACCTCGCCGCCTCTCAAGCTTGGCCGGTGCATCAGATGGACGCCTCCACCGCCTTTCTTCATGGACACCTCTCTGAGCAGGTGTACCGTCAGCAGCCCACCGGCTTCGTCGACATCGATCACCCCGAGCACGTGTGCCTACTCTCGCGCTCCTTGTATGGCCCAAAGAAAGCGCCGCGCGCCTGGTACCAGCGCATCGCGACATTCCTCCACAAGCTCTATGCGCTCCGACGCCTCGCTGTTTTTATTTCGACAGGCAACCGAGAAAGACTACCTGCTACTCTATGTTGACGACATCATCTTGATAGCCAGCACTTCTGATCTCCTTTGACGGCTCACCGATCGCCTTCGTGCTGAGTTCTCCATCAAGGACTTGGGACCGCTCCATTATTTCCTCGGCCTCGAGGTGGTCCGTCAAGCGGACGAGTTCTTTCTTCACCAGCGGAAGTATGCTCATGAGCTTCTCGAGCACGCCAGGATGCTTAATTGCAATCCTGCGCCCACTCCCGTCGACACGAGGGCCAAGTTGTCCGCCACTGATGGCTCACCGGCTGCTGATGCGTCGCTCTACCGCTCCATCGTTGGTGCCTTGCATTACTTGACGCTTATGCGACCGGAGCTGCAGTATGTCGTACAACAGGTGTGTCTTCATATGCATGCGCCACGGGACACCCACTGGACTGCGGTCAAGCGGGTGCTTCGCTACATCTGTGGCACTACGGATCTCGGCCTCTCGATTACTGCCTCGTCGTCCTCGGACATCATGGCATACTCCAACGCGTACTGGGCGGGCTGTCCTGACACTTGGCGCTCTACCTCGGGATATTGTGTCTACCTCGGCTTGTCACTCATCTCTTGGTCGTCCAATAGACATCCCACTGTCTCGCGCTCTAGGGCAGAGGCAGAGTATCGTGCCGTGGCTAACACCGTCACCGAGGTCACCTGGCTTCGTCATCTTATCTCTGAGCTCTCTTGTCCTGTTGACAAGGCTACTATTGTCTTCTACGACAATGTTTCGGCTGTCTACCTCTCCGCCAACCCCGTTCATCATCGACGTACTAAGCACATCGAGCTAGATATCTACTTCGTTCGTGAGCAGGTTGATCTCGGTCATGTTCGAGTTGTTCACATGTGGAACTCTCAGCAGTTTGCGGATATCACGACGAAGGGTTTGCCAACGTCGACCTTTGTTCATGAAAGCATGTGTGATTTTCCACAATAAGATCATGAATGATTTAAGGGACTTGGAATTAGAGTTGTTCTACAATAATGTAGGTAGCCGTGTGAAACCAACAAGAATCCCCGACCAAATCCAAACTTTCTTGAGACCAACCGGTAGATTGATAGTGCCACACACATGTCTGACTTCGATATGATCTTATTGAGCACCACTGATTGTTTCATGGGAAGTAGTTACCATTTATTATTCATTTTAATTCCTATCTATTGAGATGTACTTGTATTACAGTAGGTCTCTGTGTAACCATTGGATTGTACCCTGTAATTGTCTATATATATATACGTGACAGCCGGCCCTATTGGAGCTGTGCAATCTCCCATAATATATCTACTCTATCCATTCATATGTGTTTGAAATATTATTTTCATCCTGGCTCCTATACTTGTACAGAAAGACCTGCCGTCACATAAAAGTTCTGAGGGGTGGAGGATGATTGAATTAAGAAGACAATCGTCAACTTTAATACAACTTACTTTCGCCTACGTTTACACCCTCAACCCGTGTCCCTACTTCCCTTTCTTCGGTGACTCCGTGTTTCTAAGGATCGACAACCGTGTTAGGGTGGTTAGTCTGACTAACTCAGCCTATAGCAGGAGGAATGTCTGACTCCCGAGAAACTAGGGCTTCTAGTATAAAACAATTCGGCTTACTATCTTACGTATCGCGCTGTAAGATCGGCCTCCTGAAAACGCATTGAGTGCATCACCATTACTCTTCTAGGTAACCCGAGTAAAACCTTATACATTATTCGATCAAATGTATTGATGACTTCTGTAACACCCCCGGGTTTAGGGTTAAACTAACCTTAGATCACCATCCAAGATAAGCTCAACTCCAAGCACGGAAGATCACAATATGATTCGGTAATATTATAGAACTCAGGGATTCAACAATATAAGTTTAAACTCTTAATAGAGTACGATATTAGAGTTATTACAAACCATAGGTCACAGACCCAACATTACATTAAACAGCGAAAGCAAAATATGTTGTTCTATACAACAACTTAGCAAAGGGCCTAAGATGCCATAAACAGAAGCGACATCCATCCCATAGTCCTCAGGCTTCTACCTGGGACCCCCAACTACTCGTCGATGTCAATGTAGAAGCTACCTTCAGTCGCAACTATATCATCTGTAGAAATACAACAATGGCGCAAGGCTGAGTACGAGGATGTACTCCGCAAGACTTAGATAACCTAGATTCTACATGCTCTAGCTTAAAAGGCTTTCTTTGGATTTACTTTTGCATAAAGAGATCTTTATTTGTAAATAAGAGAGAGAAGAGGCTCGTCTACTCAGAATCTTTTTAAAAGAGATAAGATAACAACTTCTTCATCTTGTTAAGCACATATCGATTTCCACCAGCTTCATCAGAGCCTCCTATCTAGGATCACCCCCTCGACCCAGAGGAAGCATCCTTAAGCACATGTCGATCAACAAGTTTTATAGTGGTTAATGTTATCTATGATCTTAGAATTTGGTCACCAAGCATTCATAACCGTGAACACGGATTTTCGAAAAGATTTAACTCTGCAGGGGTGTACAACTTTACCCACACGTACCAACCGACTCTTAATGCCAAATATTATTAGCCCTCTTCCTAGGAAGGTTGGCAGAGGATGTTTGACCACGACCTTTACCTTGCTTTCGCCGAGACCATGAGTCACGCCCTAGGGATGGTTCCGCTGTAACGGGTGATACGTCATAAACGTATCTATAATTTTTTTTTGTTCCATGCTTATTTAGTATCTACTTTGCTTTGTTTTATCTACACTTTGAGGTATTTTTATACACTTTCTGGAACTAACCTATTGAAAAGATGCCATAGTCCAGTTGCCTGTTTTCTGCTGTTTTTGGTTTCAGAAAGCTAAAAATGCATATTCTCAGAATTGGACGGGACAAAAGCCAAAGTTCATATTTCCCCCGGAGTGATATGGAAAATCGAAGACGAGACGGAGGAGGACACCTGGGTGGCCACACCCTAGGTGGGTGCGGGCCCACCCTAGGCCGCGCCCATAGGGGGTGTGGGCCCCCTGTAACTCCACCGACCTTGCCTCCTTCGCCTATAAGAAGCCCCCGACTCAGAAACCCTAAATCATCTGGTGAAAATCCACGAAAACCTACATAGCGCCGCCACCACCAAAGGGGAGATTCGGTGGACAGAAAGTCTCTGTTCCGGCACCCTGCCGAGATGGGGAAGTGCCCCCGGAGCCATCTCCATCGATCTCCACCACCATCTTCATCACCATTGTTGATTCCCATGATGAGGAGGGAGTATTTCTTCCTCAGGGCTAAGGGCTCTACCGGTAGCTATGTGTTCATCTCTCTCTATGCATGATCTTGTTGTGGTCATGAGCTTTGTAATCAAGTAGATCTACCTTGCTACTCAAGTGCTTCAATAGATCTCTGCTCCCCCCATGTGTATGAAAGTGACAGCGTGCATATATACTGTGGTGGCACTTAGGCTAGAGTCTACATAAATACTCATCGTACTTTAAAAGATCTATGCTTTTCCCCATGTGTGTGAAAGTGACAGCGTGAACACCGTGTGTGGCACTTAAGCTAGGTTACATATATATATTTCATGAGTATATTTTGAGTTGGTTGTCTCTATGAAATTGTGGTGTTTGTTGGAACCATCTAGCGCTCAAGGTGAAAGTGTGGGGTTATCTAGATTGGGGAAGGCCCTACCGTGGATTAGAGTGTCCAACCGGAGAGTAGTTAAGAGTAGTATCATGAAGAGAGGATATTTATATGAGAGAGTTTTCACTAGTGAAAGTATGTGTTGAGAATATGCCCTAGAGGCAATCATGTATGATGAGATTTCCCATTATATTCATAAAGATATTAAGTTGTCCTTGTATAAACATATGATGTGTATCATTGAATATGTGATTTGATTATGGAACTATGCATTCATGTTGTTTGTACTAAATGTCCTTGGTCATTGAGGTTGTGCTAGACACACAACTTAGACCAATGTGAAAGTCGGCTTGATGACTCGGTTCCACTTGTCATGGGCATGGTGATGCCATTCCGACTTACACAGACTTGGCTAAAGAGTTTAGCGAGTCGGATTAACCCATATTGAGGTACAATGAACAAGTTGTCATTTGTATATCTCAATCAATGTAATCCTTAGACCTGAGGTTATTGCATAGTCCGATTTGAGGATCACCGACTTAGGTTCTGTCAAACCCTGATCCGTAACTGGGTAGTTATAAAGGCAGAGTTCGGGTCGACTGAGAATCAAGCTGCGTGATATGAATAACCAAGATGGGATTTTGCCCCTCCACTCGGAGAGATATTCTCTGGGCCCTCTCGTGAGATATGATTCGGAAAGCATGGCCATGCACGACTCGGTTAAGTGTTAACCGAGGCAATCGACTAAGAGTTAGTCGGGTGACTCACTAATCTCGAATCGAGAAGAGAGTTGGACTATTTAAGGGATGGAAACTATTCGCCTATAGTCTGACAAGGTATATCGTGAGGCAAAAGGGACTCGGACTTAAGTCGCATTGGAAAGGCAAGTCGTCATGAATCTTTGGTACTTGGGAGTTGGCACGTTCTGCTAGGAGCCGCTACCGACTGATCGATTTGGAGTCAGACTCTAATCGTGTCCAAGTAGCCATGAGCCTGCGGGGTCACACACTTAAGAGCGAGAGCAAGTTCGGATTGGATCTGAACTGGAAATCTGGTTGGGTTGGACCCGAGCCTGATTTGGACTGAGTCAGTGAGTCGGACTCACATGGACTAATATTATATGGGCTTTAGTGAATGGGCCGCGCGAGCAGAGCCCACGTTCACTCCCTATAGATAGTGGAGCACCGTAACCCAGAAAGGTTAATCGTTGATCGGTTAGGTCATTCCATGTGTTGGAAACCCTATCTCCACAGCAGTCCTGCCGTCGATACGAACCTAGCAGTTCACCGCCGGTGCTCCTCCTTGTACGTGTGGATACCAGTAGAGGTATTGTACGATCAGCATCAGGACGATCAGATCGCAAAGGACTGCACTGCATCAACTGACGCGCTTCATCGGTAATCCGCAACTGCACGTTTAGTGGTAAACCTCGTGGCCTTCTACCTCGGCTAGATCTTGGGATCACCATATTAGAGGAAAAAGTTTTGTTTTATCTCTGCGTGGCCCAACAGTATGATCCCTAGGCCTTGTTTCTAAACATCGAAACACCGTTTGATAATAGATCTATTGCATGTTTGCTTGCTTCCATCCTTTTGTATTTAGTCTTTACCTCACCGTCAAGCTAATTTCTGGCACTCACACACGTTACCCCACATCGACAACAAGTCAGAAGCTATTTTCTGGCACCGTTACCACATGTATTTCACTATCTCTTCACTGAACTAGTGCACCTATACACCTGACAAGTGTATTGGGTGTGTTGGGGACACAAGAGACTTCTTGTATCTTGATTATAGGGTTGCTTGAGAGGGATACCTTTGAACACTTCCTCCCTGAGTTCGATAAACCTTGGGTAATCCACTTAAGGGAAACTTGCTTCTGTTCTACAAACCTCTGCACCTGGAGGCCCAACAACTGTCTACAAGAATAGAAGTGTGTAGACATCAAGCTATTTTCTGGCGCCGTTGCCAGGGAGGTTTTGGGCTTTTACCTTTCCTCCACGCCATCAGCTTATTTTCCGGCGCCGTTGCCCGGGAGGTAAGGTAAAAGGTACTCACATCCTCCGGTGTGAGTGCTCGAAGTTATTTCCTTTAGATTCTGCATTTTTTCTTTTTATTTCTTGTTTTCACTAGTTAGGCTTAATGGAAAACAACAACAAAATTAGAGAGCTTTATAGTGTTTATCTTGAGTTAGGACATGAAGTGTTTGAAGAGAAAATTTAAAAACCTATGGAAATTTATTTGAATGATAATAGCAATGTTATTAGTATGAATTTTTTGAACACCATTGTTACTAATGGTATGGAAACGTCTAAGCTTAGGGAAGCTAGTTTTTATGAAAAAAATCTTTTTAGTTGCCCAGCTTTAGGGAAGAAAATTTGCTCTTATGATACTTTATCTCCCATATGTGGTAATTCTAAAGATACTTGTGATATTTTAAATCCACATACTGAAAGTGTCCCTTTTAAAATACCTATTGAAATTGTTGAACATGTTATGAATAACTGCTATTTTGGAGATGGAACTGTCCATCCTAGTGATCATTTACTATTTATACATGAATTATGCGAGTTGTTCAAGTGTGCAGGTATTTCAATGGACCAAGTTAAGAGGAAGCTATTCCCCTTCTCACTTAGGGACAAAGCAAGGGAGTGGTATGAGCTACTAGATCCTCATCATTTGGAGTGGAAGGAACTTGAATCTCTCTTTTACTCTAAATTTTATCCTCCTCATGAAATTCATAAAAATAGGAATTATATTTATAATTTTCATCCTCATGAGGGAGAAAGTATTTCCCAAGCTTGGGGGATATTAAAGTCACTAATGCTCAAATGTCCCATTCATGAGCACCCCAGTAATGGTGTTATCAATAACTTTTATGCAAGGCTTTCAGGACATTACAAGGAATATCTGGATACCTGTTTGGAGGGATACTTCACAAGTAAGAAGGTCAAGGGTAAGTGGGATATTCTTGAAACAATTCAAAGCAATATCGAAGGTTGGGATAACGACAAAGGTAAAAAACCAGGTATAAAGTATGAGTATGATTGCATTAAGTCTTTCTCTAAAACTGCTAATTTTCAAGAGCTTAGTGCTAGATATGGTATTGATCCTCAAATTATTGTTAAATATTATAGAGACTTTGCTTCCCATATTAATGCTCCTAAAGAAAAATGGTACATGTATCATGAACCTTTTAAAGACACTTGCATGGAAAATGAAAATGTTATTAATGATTGCAATAAACATGCTCAAACTTCTGAAAGTACTATTTCTTATAAGCATGTTAATTTTTGTGGTATGAATAGACCTTGTGAGAAGAATCAAATAGAAGAATAATATTGTATCACACACTGGAACGAAAAAACCAGAACGTGGTATAAGGCTCTAAATGATCTTGGTAAAAAGATTTGTGCCCTCTATCCTTTTATTTGTGAACTCTACTATGAAGTGGGTCATTACAATTTTCAATGCTCAGGCCATACTAATGACCTTTCTAATCCAATGAGTACAACAAGTTCGTATTGTGATAACATGATCACTAATAATCAACATGATGAACTTACATTGTTTTTGGGGTGTGAAGAGTTATCAAGGAAAACTTCTTCGGTAGACATGAGTGCTTTTGGTATGAATTGCGTCCTGCATGGGTGTCATATTTATTGTGTTGATAATTGCCACGCGGATACTTACATACTTATAAAAGATGATATTTTACCAAAATATGATAGGACTGATATGAATTTTTTTCTTATTAATGAAAAGGAGGAATCCTCCAAAGTTTCTTCTACTATCTCAAACAATAAACCAGGGTATGTGGAGAAGCTTCCTTTCAAGCCTCTCCCTCCTAAAGATGAGGAGAAGAAGAAGAGGAGTAAACGGAGACAGGAAACGGTATCTCCCTCTAAGCATGTTGCTCCTATCATAGTTTTTGCCGATGAGTATGAACTAGATGATGTTCCTATGCCTATTCCCTATAGTAGTGATCATGATTGGTAAAAGCACACTACATTTGATATTGAAAATCTCTTTGCCACCAATTCTGAAGATGATAATATTAATAAATGTTGTGCTATTAGTGCTATCCATGTTCCTTCCAATGATGATATGTTTCCAAATGAAGAAACTTGGGAAGATAGCTATTTTCTTGAATTTGCTCCCACTACAATTAATATGAATGGCTATTCTTATGTGGAGAGTAATAATCATTTTATGCATGTGGCTCATGATAAGAATGTTTTATGTGATAGTTATATTGTTAATTTTGTTCATGTTTCTACTGAAAGTTATTATGAGAGAGGGAAACATGGTTTTATGCATCTCAATAATATTAAGTTTCCCCTCTTTATGTTTAAAATTTTGAAGTTGCACTTGTTTTGCTTTCCTATGCTTGTTTCTTTGTGCTATCATGACTTGTTTCTTTACAAGATTCCTATGCATAGGAAGTAGGTTAGACTTAAATGTGTTTTGAATTTTCTTCTTGATGCTCTCTTTTACTTCAATTCATATTTCTTATGTGAGCATCTTCTCAAATTATCAAGCCTAACTTAAAGGCGTTAAAGAAAAGTACTTGTTGGGAGATAACCCAAGAGTTTCCTTGAGTCTTGGAAGTTATTACTTCAGTAATGACCTCTCCTTATCCTTTTTGTTAGCTTCTTGTGCCAAAAATGACCTCTAATGAGAGGGAATTAAGATTTGAGGAGTTGCTGTCCCGAAATAGATTTATGTCCTCCACATTAACATTCGTGAGGAGTCTCTATAACTCAGAGTGAGCTGAAAATTTACGAATAAATCCCCCAGTATGTTCTCTAACTTTATTTAGACCAACACTTTTTGATTTGAGCAAGAGAAGATTTTCTAAAAAATCAGTTTCTACCTGCTGGTGTGTTTTGTTACATTTCTGCCATTATTTGCATTTGCTTCTTATTGATTCCTTTTTGAGTTCTCTTTTGGGAAATTGAGCTTTTTGAAGGAATTGCTATAGTATATTGTGTTTTTAGTGAAATGTTTTGCTGTTCCAAAGCTTTGCCTTAGGGTCTATTATCTTTTGAATACACTAATGTTGCTAATGAGGATTGTGTGAAGTTTTGTATGAAGGAAAAATTTCAGGTGTAGAGAGAGAATGATGTAATGAGATGAAGAATGGGCAAAAGCTCAAGCTTGGGGATGCCACCCCGGTGTCACCCCAAGAAATATCCAAGAGGTACAAGCGTCAAAGCTTGGGGATGCCCAAGGCATCCCCTTCTTCATCAATAAAAATCTAAGGTCTTTCTAGACACTTCGTTTTTATTGTTGCATGCATTGTTGTGTTGTTCTTGGAGCGTCTTAGTTTTTTTTTTTGGTTTTCGTTTTCTTAGTTTGCTTGAGTCAGTTGGTTGGTTACACCACACTTTTTTTGGAGAGAGACACACTCTGTTTCAATTGCCTAGAACACTCTAGTTTTCACTCTTATTGTTTTGTGAGTGTTCACTTTTGCTAGCACTGCGTTCAACCTTAGTTTTCTTGTGCTTTCATCTTAGAACTTTTTAGTTAATCTTTGTGGATTTCTGAGACAAGCTCACTGATCTTTATTGATTATTATCTTTGTGAGTTGTTTCAAATAAGTTGTTTGGTGTTGGAAAAGAGTAGGAAGCTTCATGCTTAAGTGGTACAAAAGGGAGCTTGTTCTGACTGTGGCTTAGACTTTATCATGTCATGCTAGATCTTGTTTTGACCTTATGCTTAGTGATTATTGCTATAGCATGACTTGTTCCAAACAATTAGGATTGCTTAATGTGCCTTGAAGGAATCATGCGTTGTTTTAGCATACAAAAGCATAGTATTGCGGTATTCTCCTTTGATGCTTTGTTTGGGTTGACTTGGCACATGCTCATACCATGTTATGACTATGAACAAGTCACCATAGCCTCTATGATCATTTAGGCCTTGACTTGTAGTACCACTCTATGCTTTGATTAGTAATGTTTTGTCGCTCTGCATGATTATGGCCATTATTGCTCTCTTAGTTGGTTGCTCCCTGTCTTTTGCTAGCCTCCACTTGTATGAGTAAGATATACTCATGCTTCCAACTCCCAAGAAACCAAGTTATTCCAAAGTGTCCACTATAAATTCCTATGCATGGTGTGTTACACCATTCCAAGTATATTCTTGCTTTCAGCTATCTTCCAATTAAAAAGTATTTTGTTATGTGAAAACTTAGTGATTAAATACCTCACGAACTTGATGGCACACTTTATATTCTTTGCCCCTAAAAAACTTGAACCATTGTGTCGTCTATGTTGTATATGCTTGCAATTATACGTTGGAATTAGCAGAACCATGCTGTAATGGGGAACATTTTCAACATTGCACTTGTACTTTGTACTAAGTTGATATCATGCTCTTTTGTCTATGGATGTCACCGGTGTGAAATAAAGAGGGAACTTGTAAGTCCATGGAGTTTGTATTTTGTGTTAGAGAAACGCCAGGGACGCTATCCTAAGCCATGCCTAATCATGGTGGAAACTTGCAGCATCACCATAATGAGATATCTATGAAGCATCCACAATAAAAGCTATGCACATAGTAAATAAAAAGATCGCTGAGATGCTCATTGTATGCTTGCCTTGTCATTTTTATGGGATAGCTCATGTACCATGTGCAAGGGGTACCCCGTTGGCGGTTCTCTATGGTACACATGTACTTTGACAAGAACATACAGGTTACTGAAGTTGAGTAGCATGAGGTGTGGCCCTCATATTCAAGGGACTTGAGATTTCCAACTTATACTTTGTCAATCATATACTCCATAGTTTGTTGACTTTAACATTAATCACTTCAAGATGCATATGATAGGGCAATGAGGGCTGAAAGCTAACAAGTACCATAATTTTTGGAAGATCTTTTTGAAACTTGAAATCCCTGCTTCCCTTATGAAGGGCCTTTCTTCCACTACTATTGAGTCTCCACCTTCTACCTTTAGGCACCATTAAGAGAGCATAGTTGCCATTCTTAGTTCTATGTGCAGTGTCCCAAAACTTATTGATTAATACATATTGTGATATTACTTGTTCTTGTGCTATTTGTTTTTAGTCACCCTTGTGAACTTTGAAGGTGTTCTATGCATCTATTTTCTACTCTATGAGGGACAAGCTGATTGCCACTATGCTATGTTTTATGTATGTGAAACAAACAAACGTTTTTCAATGCATGTTATTCATGATCTTTGTTTGTAGCCTTTCATGTTCCATGCTTAGTTACTTTGTCTTATTGTTAGAACTCCATCTTTCATGCACATGTTTAGAGTTCTTTGATCCCAGCTTTCAATGCTTGCAAATGCTCCCTGGCCCGCCATCGACCTTGCCTCCTTCGCCTATAAGAAGCCCCCGGGGAGGAAACCCTAAATCATCCATCATACTTCTAGAAAAAGTTCCGTTGCACCGCCGCCACCGAAGGGGAGATTCGGGGGACAGAAAGTCTCTGTTCCGGCACCCTGCCGGGACGGGGAAGTGCCCCCGGAGCCATCTCCATCGATCTCCACCACCATCTCCATCACCCATGCTGATTCCCATGATGAGGAGGGAGTAGTTCTTCCTCCAGGCTAAGGGATCTACCGGTAGCTATGTGTTTATCTCTCTCTGTGCATAATCTTGTTGTGGTCATGAGCTTTGTAATCAAGTATATATACCTTGCTACTCAAGTGCTTCAATAGATCTCTTCTCTCCCCATGTGTGTGAAAGTGACAGCGTGCACGCCATGGTGGCACTTAGGCTTGAGTCTACATAAATACTCTTTGTGCTTTAATAGATCTATGTTTTTCCCCACGTGTGTGAAAGTGATAGCGGGCACACCGTGTGTGGCAGTTTGGCTAGATTGAATATTTGTTATGACTTATATTTGGAGTTGGATGTCTCTATGAAATTGTGGTGTTTGTTGGAACCATTTAGCGCTCAAGGTGATAGTGTGGGGTTATGTAGATTGGGGAAGGCAGACTTTGAGGTGTGCTGTTATAGCCCTACCATTGATTAGAGTGTCCAACCAGAGAGTAGTTAAGAGTAGTACCATAAAGAGAGGATATTTATATGAGAGAGTATTCACTAGTAAAAGTATGATCCCTAGGCCTTGTTTCTAAACATTGAAACACTATTCACAACTAGATCTGTTGCATGTTTGCTTGCTTCCATCCTTTTTCCTTTAGCCTTTACCTCACCGTCAAGCTATTATCTGGCACCGTTGCCACTTGTATTTCACTATCTCTTCGTCGAACTAGTGCACCTATACACCTGACAAGTGTATTGGGTGTGTTGGGGACACAAGAGACTTCTTGTATCTTGATTGCAGGGTTGCTTGAGAGGGAATATATTTAACCACTTCCTCCCTGAGTTCGATAAACCTTGGGTAATCCACTTAAGGGAAACTTGCTGTTGTTCTACAAACCTCTGCACTTGGAGGCCCACCAACTGTCTACAAGAATAGAAGTGCGTAGACATCAAGGACACCAGGGTGGCCACACCCTAGGTGGGTGCGGGCCCACCCTAGGCCGCGCCCACAGGAGGTGTGGGCCCTCGGACCTCCATCGACCTTGCCTCCTTCGCCTATAAGAAGCCCCTGACTCAGAAACCCTAAATCATCTGGCGGAAATCCACGAACACCTCCATAGTGCCGCTGCCACTGAAGGGGAGATTCGGGGGATAGAAAGTCTCTGTTCTAGCACCCTGCCGGGACGGGAAGTGCCCCCAGAGCCATCTCCATCGATCTCCACTGATAGCAGCAAGTCTTCCCTCAGTAGAGACCGAGGTTATCAAACCAGAAGGAGGAAGGAAACATCACACGGATGTTGCAAGCAACACGGAGACCTGCACAACACAAACTCAAGACTTTGCACCAATGAGGTTGTCAAGCTCACCGGTTTGCTATAACAAATAAATGTATGGTGTGGAAGGTAATGGTTTGCAGCAAGTAAACAAGTAACAGTGGAAGATGTATCAATGGTAAAGATTGGACCGGGGTCCATAGTTCACTAGAGGTGCTCTCCTTAGATAAACAACATGGCATGAAGGGTAAACAAAAGACATCAGGGGAATTACAGGAACTAAGCAAGGAAGAACAATGCAATTACTAGTCAGAAAGATCCTATGAGATTCGACTGGGCAATACAACAAGATACATAGACCGCCATCCAACTGCATCTATGACTAGAAGTCCACCTTCAGGTTATCATCCGAACCCCCTCTAGTATTAAGTTGCAAGCAACAGACAACTGCTTTAAGCACAGTGTATAAGGTAAACAGTCCACATGTTCCATGAACAAGAGACCGTTGTTTTCTCCCTAGTAGCAACAACACATCTACAACCGAAGAGATTATTGTCATTTCCCTTGGAAACTAGAGGCATGAACCCACTATCGAGCATAAATACCCCCTCTTGGAGTCACTAGCAACTACTTAGCCAAGATAGCTACTAACAACGGAGAGCATGCAAGATCACAAACAACACAGACATGATAGAATCATAAAGAAAAAACCATTAATCAAACCAACATAATAATCTCAATATCCATCGGATCCCCGCAAACACAACATGCATGATTACAAATAGATTTGATCTTGATCATGAACGGAGCTCACAAGATCTGTACATGAAAGCCCAAAGGTGGAGATACAACCATCTAGCTACTACATGGACCCATAGTCCAAGGTGGAACAACTCACGCATCATACTAGAGAGAAGGCCTCTGGGATGATCTCCCCTCTGGTAGGGTGCCGGGAAGAACTTTAGATCCCCCCGATCTAGGGACGATGGTGGCGGCGGCTACATATGGTTTCATGGATATTTGATCGGGTGCTTAGGGTTTATGCATTGGGGGCTTCTTATAGGCGAAGGGGGGGCCGAAGAGGCGACTAGGGGGTCAAACCCTACCCAGGTGCGGGCCGCCCTGGCCACGCCTAGGGAGTTTGGACACCCTGGCTTGCGTCTCCATCTCCCCTCTGGACTTCTTGTTCCCCACGGAAAGTAATTGACTTTGACGTTTGTCCTGTCCAATTCCGAGAATATTTCTTTACTAGCTTTTCTGAAACTATAAACAGCAGAAAACAGGCAAGTAGCACTATGGCAACTTGTTAATAGGTTAGTACCATAAAACATGTAAAAAACACCTAAAAGTCTAGACAAATGAAAGCAAAGTAGATACTAACAAGCATGGAACATCAAAAATTATAGATACGTTTCCGACGTATCAAGCATCCCCAAGCTTAACTCCTACTCGTCCTCGAGTAGGTAAGTGATAAAAGAATAATTTTTGAGGTGACATGCACCCTCACAATAAATATCCAACCATTTGCAAGCATTGAAAGCTGGGATCAAAGAACTCTAAACATGTGCATGAAAGATGGAGTTCTAACAATAGGAGATAGTAACTATGCATGCAACATGAAAGGCTACAAACAAAGATCATGAATAACATGCATTGAAAAACGTTTGTTTGTTTCACATACAAAAAACATAGCATAGTGGCAATCAGCTTGTCCCTCATAGAGTAGCAATATAGATGCATATGACACCTTCAAAGTTCATAAGGGTGACTAGAAACAAATAGCACAAGAACAAGTAATATCACAATATGCATCAATCAATAAGCTTTGGGACACTGCACACAGAATGACAACTATGCTCTCTTAATGGTGCCTAAAGGTAGAAGGTGGAGACTCAAGTAATTGTGGAATAAAGGCCTTTTTGTAAAGGAAGCAAGGATTTCAAGTTTCAAAAAGAGCTTCCAAAAATTATGGTACTTGTTAGCTTTCAGCCCTCACTGCCCCTATCATAATCATCTTGAAGTGATTAATGTTAAAGTGGCAAAGATGGAGTATATGCTTGAAATAATTTGGCAATCTCAAGTCCCTTGAATACGAGGGTCACACCCCATGCTACTCAACTTCAGTCACAGGTAAGTTCTTATCATTGTAAATATTTGCATATCATAGAAAACTGTAACATCCCTAAAATCATGTTTCAAACTCATGCATATCATCCATGCATCCATGATCATGTAGAGTTCATTTCAAACAAATCAATTTAAAAACAGGAGCATAAGAGCTCATTATTTTATGTGATCAGCATTTAAAACAAATGCTACTCTCCAATGAGAGATTGTTGTTCATTGAACCAAACCTTGTTGTCTTATTGCTCTCAGATTGTATTGCTAGATTTCTAGGATGTAAACCAAAGTTTCAAAACAAATATGATTTGAAAACCAATTTTAAAACCTATTTAAACTAGTCTATTCCACTGCTTATTTTATTTTTATTCCAAGTGACAGGCCAATTCAAGGTGACCACTTGGTTTTGTGTCCAGATTTGTGAGTGTTGCACTCTACAAAAATCCTGAAAAGGTTTGAATTCAAACAGCTTTTGAAATCATTTGAATTTGATTCCTGAAATTGCAAATAGAAAAAGAAAAGGAGAAAAGAAATAGAAAAGGGCCGGCGCCACCTTTCTAGCCCAACAACAGAATCAGCCCACTAAGCCCACCCGGGTTTCCCCTTCTCTCTCTCTCACTTGCAGACAAACCCACCAAGTCACTGACCGCATGACCCCACCTCCTCTCCGTTTGCGTTAGGGCGGAGTAGAACATCGCCAACGTCGTCGTCCACCCGAGCCCGACGCTGTCATCCACTCCGACGAGCTCCCATGGCCAATGCATCGTGCCCCTTGTCAAGCCGCCACCACGTTGAGCTTCAGTACATTACTGCGAGTCTGGTAAGCACTTCCATTGACCCCAGCCCTCCCTGTAGCCACTGCGCCGCCGTAGACAGAGCCGCCACCACCAGTCGTCGCTGCTAGCGCCGCCAGAGTGTGGTCGTTTGATCGCGCACCGTTGGATCCAGATCTGACGGGCTAGATAGAACACTTAAGCGAAGGGGTACGAATAGATCTAGGCCGTGCAGATTAAGTTAGATCTAATGGCTTACGTGTGTGATCCTGAGCGAACCGGTACGCACCAATCAGAACTTGACGCGTGGCTAGGGTTTAGATTTAAAATCAGAATTTGAATCTATTAGATGTTTGATTTTGTTTTAATCATAACTTTTGATTCCCATGTTCAAATTTGACAAATTTTATATCTATGGAATCAGGAGAGAAAGCCCTTTCCAATTATGCAATGTGTTTAATGTTTTGCTTCTGCTAAAATGGTTTTATTTACAGAAACATGTGTAGGCCTATTTTGTGTATGTAAATTATTTGAGAAATTCTTTAGTGTTTAATTAAAGGTTGTTTGGCAAGTTTTGAACTTGTTTATGATTCAGTATTGTGCACTTGTCTTTGTGAGTATAGAAAATCATCACATATCATATTGCATGCATCCATATATTTTTGCTTGTATTTATTTTGTATGTGATTTGGTACTATGATTTTATGTGTATATTTTGGTGCAAATAGTGATTGTGATCGTGAGGATTGTAGCTACTCTCCAAACTACCAAGGCAAGTGATTCTTCATGTTTTAATTCCTATGTTTTCTACTATGCGTTAGAAATATTTTGCTAGTCTTGCATGGTTATTTTTTTGCTTATATGCTATGCTTGGGAAATCCTAGTAGTTGTAGAATTGCTAGAAATTTCTAAGTTAAGATGCTTATCTATGCCATGCTTAGCCTAGCTAGTAGCAACCAAGGGTGGTGAAATATTCATGCTATGATAAAATATTTCTAAGTCTTTGGACTTGTGTTTTGCTTAATAAAACAACTAAGTGAATGAAACAACTGGGTGGAATGGAAGGAATGGTTTATGTTGAGTGGTTACACAAGGCCCATTTCTATGGTTTACCTTGTGTATATCACTTGTGGAAGGCCACCCAGGAACAAAGGGATTTGAGAGGCCAAATGTTAAGAAGCTTCTAGTGCAGCCACTTGGCAATATGGGCTCTGCCTGGATCATATAGGTTGCAATAACTTAGCCATTTGGACAGTTGGTGGTAGTGGGATGATAGGTTGGAGCGCGTCCATTTGGTCTAAGGGAAGGCTTATGAAAGGTCCTGTCTTGGTGAAAATCAAGGCTTGTGGGGAAAGTGCACAACCTCTGCAGATGGAAGAATCTAAGTACTTAGCCATGTCCCTGGTATTGGACAACTTGAGCATCAAGACATGGAAGCTATCAAGAATCTCCTCATCCGAATTTCTCAGTAAAACTTGTGGTTGAACAAGGGTGAAGGACCCCAATGTCTATTGGTGGTTCCTTGGGAAAAGATTTGACAAAGAAAAACTTAGTGTTTTCAACTAATAGGAAAAACCTATTTTGAGCAAAGCTGTAACATCCCTAAAATCATGATTTCAAAGTTTGCATATCATTCATGCATGCATATAGATTTGAGAACAATTTCAAACTCATTTCAGAAAAACAGAAGCACATAGTGCTATGATTTTATGTGAACAAACTTAAATCAAATGGCCATCCCCATTTGAAATTTTGATTGTTTATGAACCAAGTTTGTTGCCTTCTATGAGGAAAGGTTTGAGTGTAGATTTTAAACCAAGATTTACAAATTGGGAATAGTTTCAAAAACCATTTTTTTTCAAACTTTGCAAATCAAGTGCAAAGTCTCTGATGTTTTGTTCTCCAAGCTTGACCAAGCCCTTGCAAAGCAACCACATGTTTTTATGCCTATATTTGAGACTATTGCTCACTACAAAAACAATCCCAGGAAGTTTTGAATTCAAATGGAACTTGAATTCATTTGAAATCCTATTCAGAAAATCAAAACAGAAAAAGACAAGGAGTAAAACAAAAGAAAAGGGCCAAGCGCCACCAATCTGGCCCAGCATCAGAACAGGCCCAGCTAGCCCACCCGGGCCATTTCTTTCTCTCTCGCACGCGCGAGCGCACCCACACAGCCGCTGACAGCCAGACCCCACCTCCTTTCTGCGCATTTCGCTGACGAGCGGGCCCTCTCCACGTCGCCCTCGTCTTCCCCAAACTGCGCACGCGACCACGTCGCCGCTGCTGTCAAGGCCGGTAATGGCGCGACGTAATTAGACTTAATGCCGCAGGCGTTTCCTGTCGCGCCTGGGCCTATTTAATCCCCTCTGCACCACGAGCATTTCCCCCCACTCTCCTCGATCACTCCGCCACCAGGCTGCGTGCATTAGCTCTCGAAGCCCCGCTGTACCGATGACTCCGGCGATCGATTCCGGTGAGCCTCGACCGCCCCCTCTCTCTAGTTCAAACGATGATGCTCAGCTTGATCTTGCGCACCCCTTGATACTTTTCTTTTGCCTGCTCGTGACCCAGGTCGTCGTCTCCGTCCACGACCAAAACCACCTGCGCCGCCGCTTGACTCCGGCGACCAATTAAGGTAAAACCCGAGCGCCCCTTGCCCCCCTTCACGCGAGTTTGTTCGCCTGCGTCTTGCGCAACTCCTAATGCCTCTGGTTCGTGCTAGGGCGACGCCAAACCTCGACAGTGACCTCATCTGCAAGCAACAGATGCCGCCGCAAACTCCGACGAGTCCCTGAGACCGTGCCAGCGCGCCCCTTCACAAACAAACTCCACCTTGAGCTTCAGCACGTCAACGCGGTTCTGGTAAGACCCTTCCCCCTCTCGCGCGCGACCTAGAACGCTAGCGCCGCCGCTGACTGAGCCCTCCGCCGCTCGCTGACGCCGCGCGCCGCCAGGACATGGTCGCATGCTCGAGCGCCGTTGGATCTGGATCCAACGCTTACGATAGAAACACTAATCGAACCGTTATGCTAGATCTGGACCGCGCATTTTAGTTAGATCCTACGGCTCACGAGCGTGATCCGAAGCGAATCGGTATCAACCAATAGAAATAAGACGCGTGGCTAGGGTTTGAATTAAAACAGAATTTGAAAACAGATTTAGATCCAAATTTCAAAAGGCTATAACTTTTGATTCCCACGTTAGATTTTTGCAAATTTTATACCGTTGG
This sequence comes from Avena atlantica, assembly GCA_910589765.1. Taxonomy (NCBI): domain Eukaryota; kingdom Viridiplantae; phylum Streptophyta; class Magnoliopsida; order Poales; family Poaceae; genus Avena; species Avena atlantica. Next base: position 261,550,703 of record OU342738.1, read on the forward strand.
AATAAGTAAGTCAAGCCCTTTCTGAATATGCAATGTGTTTAACAAAAAGTTTCTGTTAAAATGACTTTTTATACAGAAACATATTTAGGACCATTTTGAGTATAGAAATTGTTTAGTAAATTGTTTTAGTGCTAAATAGGTTTAGTTAGCAAGTATTTGACTTGGTTATGTTTCTGTATCATGCACTTGCTTGGTGGAGTTTTCAAAAATCATCACTTAGCATTTTCTTGCATGCATGCATTCATATTTTTGTTTGTATATGAATTGTGTGTAATTTTGTGCTCCAAATTTTGTGTAGATTTTGCTAGTGACTGTGATTGTGAAGAGTGCTGCTCTCCCCATTACTAAGGCAAGTGGTACTTCATGAATATTTCCATCCCTAAATTTTGTATAAGCATTAGAAATATTTTGCTAAGTCTTGCATGTTACTTTTTGCCAAATGCTATGTTGGGAAATCCTAAGTAGTTGTAAAATTGTAGAATTGCTAGGAATTCTCCTAAGTTAAGTTACTATGCCATGCTTAGCCTAGCTAGTAGCAAACAAGGGTTGGTAAAATATATACATGCTATGATGAAAATATAGTTTGCTAGAACTTAGTCATTTGGACAGTTGGTGGTAGTGGGATGATAGGTTGGAACGCGTCCATTTGGCTAAGGGAAGGCTTCTGAAAGGTCCTGTCTTGGGAAACCAAGTCTGGTGGGGAAAGTGCACAACCTCTGCAGATGGAAAATCTAAGTACTTAGCCAAGTCCATGGAAATGGACAGCTTGAGCATCAAGACATGGAAGCTACAAGAATCTCATCACTCCAACTTCTAAGTAAAACTTGTGGGTGAACAAGGGTGAAGGACCCCAATGTCTATTGGTGGTTTCTTGGGAAAGTTTTTGACAAAGAAAAACTTAGTGATTTCAACTAATAGGAAAAACCTATTTTCAAGCAAAGCAAGCCAAGCTACACTTAGCCAAAATGCATATAGTAATATAGTGCACTTAAAAATTTACTAAGGTATCATTTGCCAATACTATTCCAAAGTATTGACCCACTGTGGCTGTAACTCGTGATGTTGCAGGTTACTCCGATGATGATTAGGTGTCATGAGTCTACACTCAACATGCTTGCCTGTGGCACATGAAGATGAAGACTTATGTTTATTTACTTATTCCAAAACTCTTGTATTAGGCCTGTGGCCTTGAGTTGTAAAAGACTATGTTTTATCTCTGGAATGGATGTAATAAATGACCTTTGTATCTGTGTACTTCATCTTAAACTGTGGATGCTAGCAATGATCCAGGGACTAGCATTGCAATCATAGGAATCCTTTTCCTTTACAAAGGAGGGATCTTACAGATGGTATCAGAGCACTGTGTTGCCTGTAGGATTGTGACCCTAGGATTGGAAAACCACTAAGGAAAAAATTTCAACTACTTCTACACTTGTCTATTCTTCTCGTAAACTTTTCTAATCTTCTCATTCTCATCTCTATTTGTAGATGAACTCCATCAACAAAGCCGTGAAGAAGGGATCACTCATGACCATGACCTTGGAGTGTGAAACTGAGTTTCCCAAAATTCTCAAGGACCTCATGGTGACAATGGAAGCACATGGTGCAGCTGTGTACAAAGGCTTTCCGGTGATGGATGAAGGAGTGGAGTACTGGTGGGTGCAACTTCACTTGTACAAAAACAAGGAAGACAACCACAAAGAAAGAGGATTCTGCATGTACACCAACACTGTGATGCACACCACATTCTTTGAGTCAGCAAGAGAAGCAGCTTGGAGGACTATCAAAGAACTAAGTGCTAGAGTCAAGTGCAGAATGATCAACCTCCAAAAAGACTTAGAGAAAGAGAAGGAACATACCCAAGAGTTGGAAGCCACCAACTAAACCTTAAGAGGAGATATTATAGACTTAGTGATGGAATCATGTGAGCAAGATAGGCTGATTGCCTTTAGGAACATTGTGTTAGCCAACAGATCCAGTGAGATAGGATTTTAAACGTATTTCGTTAGTTGGACCACCACCTATCACCTTATTTTCCAAAATGATACCTTAAATAAGTTGGGACCTTGGTTGATGTAATGGATTCATGTATGCATGACTTGTGTGATTTTGTGTTCCAAGGATGTGTATGTGATGTTTGTCTTTGTTTTATCTTAAATAGTGTTGTTCTAACTTTTCTATCTTATAAATAGATGCCTATCACCATCAGCACTATTGAGGAGTTCCAGGTTACCCGCTTTGGTCCTCGTATCATTGAGCTTACCACTTTGCTTGATCTCCCTCTTCCCACCATCATGGTGCATCCACTCACCAAGTTCGAGAGGAAGGACCTCTGGGGCTTCAAGGTGAACCAGCCCGGACGCTAGACAGAGCCTACTACGGAGGCCATCGTCTTCAAGCTTATGCACGATGACAGGGAGAGAGGCATGAAGGTAGTCATGCAGGACCTGATAGGATGTCTGCTAGGTCATCACTCCCGACAGGTTAGAGGCACCCACTTCCACGTCTTCGGAAGACGTGATGAGGATAGAGAGTCCATCGACTTCGAGGACGACTCGAGGGACGCAGCAGAGCCGATACGTCTCTACCTCCAGGACTTAGAGTCTCTCATTAGGCACATGGACACGGACAGGACCAATGTCATGCTCAGTAATGACGAGCTGTCACATCCCAAGATTTTCCAAATCTTGTAATGTGAAAAATAAATGAATAAAATAAAACTTTGTTTGATTTTCAGGGCCAGAAGAAACATTTTGAATTCAATTGGAACCTCAAATCAATTTGGATTAAATAAAATCCTAAAGGGATTTAAAAAGATAAACATTTTAAATAGAGGAAAATAAAATGTTTTGGAAATACCATTATTGATCTTTTAAATAAAAGATTTTGTTTTTAAAGGAAAAGGTGGATTTATAAATAAAGGTTATTTTATAAAGCCAAATTAAACCTTGGCCAAGATTTAGAAATAAAATGTTTTGTTTTGTTTAAAAATAGTAAAGGTTTATTTAAATAAAATAATAAGGAATTAATATCCAAATTTTATTCAAATAAAAGGTTTTACCATTTTAATTAAAAACATCAAAACTTATTAAATTATTTAAAATAAGTTTTCCAGGTATTGTATATTCTCAAATAAAACCAACTGAAGTGTTTTGATTTTATTTTAGATTTCAAAATAAATATTTAAATAAAACAAATCCTATTTGATTTAATAACTAAGGCTCATTTATTTAATTGTTAATGGACCATAAATAAAAATGTTATTTTGTTTTAAACATGTTTTCCAAATATCTTTATTTCCAAATGAAACTTACTGGTTTGGTTTTGAAAATATTTGGATTTCAAATTAGGATTCTAATAAATAAATCAAACCCTATTTTGATTAAATAAACAAAAGGTCCATTTTATTAAATAATGAATGGATTTTTAAATGAATAAAAATATTATTTTATATTGGTTTATGTTGATAAACAGAACCAAAAACTCATTATAATTGTTTGAATTGTTTGAATTATTTGAATGCTTGAATAGTTGAATGAAATTCAAAACAGAAATCAGAAATAGAAAAAGAAAAGAATATAGAATGAAAAAAAATGGAAGTGGATCTGACCCAACCCAGCATCCCAGGAAGCCCACCAACCAGCCCAACTTCTTTCCCCCGAAGAAAACGTTTGGCACCAATTCCCTGACCCGCTTTAAAGTGGACCTCCTCCTCTCTCCTTTCCCACTGACTGACCGACCCCACTTGTCACTGTTCTTCCTTCCCACCCACGCGACCTCTTCTCCCTCCCTCGTCACCGTTGCAGGCCTTGATTTCGCGGCATCAATTCGCCTTAACGCGGCCGCATTTACTCGCTCTGATCACGCAAGCTTAAACGCATACCTCTCCTCTCCGTTTCCCCTCTGTTTCCTTCCCCAAGCACGCCCCCTGTCACATCCCAAGATTTTCCAAATCTTGTAATGAGAAAATAAATTAATAAAATAAAAACTTTGTTTGAATTTCGGAGCTAGAAGAAACTTTTGAATTCAATTGGAACTTCAAACCCATTTGAATTGAATAAAGGAGTTTAAAAAGATAAACCTTTTTAATAAAGAAAATAAAATGTTTTTGAAATACTATTTTGAAACTCTTAAGTGAAAAGATTCATTTTCAAATGAAATAGAAGTTTATAAATAAAGAATATTTTATAAAGCCAAATTAAACATTGGACAAGCTTTGGAAATTAAAACATTTTATTTAAACAAAATAATAAAGGTTTATTTAAAAATAATAAAGGATTGCTTAGATAAAATAATAAGGAATTAATATCCAACTTTATTTAATAAAAGGTTTTACCAATTTAGTTGAAACAACAAAACTTATTAAATTGTTTAAAATAAGTTTTCCAAATATTTTATATTCTCTAATAAAACCTACTAAAGTGTTTTGGCTTTATTTTAGATTCAAAATAAATATCTAAATAAAACAAGTCCTATTTGAAATAATAATGAAGGTCTATTATATTAATTAATAATGGACACTAAAATAAAAGGTTATTTTGTTTTAAAACAAATTTTCAAATATTATGTATTTCCCAAATTAAACCTACTAATTTGATTTTGAAAATATTTAGGTTTCAAATAAAGATTTTATTAATAAAATCAAACTCTATTTGATTTAATAACTAAGGCCCATTTTATTTAATTATTAATGGACCCTAAAATAAAAGATTATTTTATTTTAAACAAGTTTTCCAAATATTCTTTATTTCCAAATAAAACCTATTGATTTGATTTTGAAAGCATTTGGATTTCAAATGAAGATTTTATTAAATAAACCAAACCTTGTTTTATTAATAAACCATGGACCATTTTATTTAATTAATAAATGGAACCTAAAAAGATTTAAAATATTATCTTATTTAGGATTTTTGGTTCAGGTTACTAAACAGAACCAAGTTCAAAATTGTGAAGTGTGGTGTTTGTTTGAATTTATTTTGTTGATGTTTGGTTGTTTGAAATTCAAAAACAGGAAATAGATTTGGAAAAAGAAAAAGAATTAGACAGAAAAAAATAGAACAAAACGAGCAGCCCAACCATCTGGCCCAGATCCAGCCCATCTAGCCCAACTTCCCTCCCCGAACCGTTTTCTTTTCCACTCAGAACCGTACCCACACCGACGCTGACCAGAGGACCCCACCTGAAACATTTTCCCCACTGACCAGTGGACCCCTTTCCACTGTTCTCCTTCCCCACTCCCACGACCCGTTCTTCCTCCCTTCGCCAACGTTGCAGGCTATTGATTCGTGGCTTGATTACGCCTTAACACGGCCACCGTAACTCGCCGCGATCAAGCACACTTAAGCGCCAGCCTCCCCTCTTCCGTTTCCCCCAGACGCCCCTCCTCGACACGCCCCCAGGCCGGAGAATTTTGCCCAGCATTTCCTCTGTCTCCGACGACCGTTCCCACCGATTCCGGCCAACACACTCCACCTCCTGCCTTCCTATGCAACCTAGCAACCTCCCCACTCTTCGGAGCATCTCCTAGTACATTTCGTTCAACCGCGGGCACCCAGGAAGCCGTCTTCGACAAAAATTCTGAGCGCCGCCACCAGCTTCTTCTCCGGCGAGTACCCCAGGTAGTCTCCGTCCGCCCCTTTCCCTCTCGTTCACGCATGCATCTTCGCCAGGACTATGCGCATCTGACCCTGTCTTCCGTTTGCCCCAGTACGCGCTGTAGCCTCGTCCTCGACGACGCCTGAGCAAGCCTGACGCCGACGACGTCTCCGACGAGCAATCGCCGCCGTTCCCGTGCACCCCTTGCCCAACGACGAGCACCTTGAGCATCAGAGCGTCACCGCGATCACCGTAAGCACCCTCACCTCCTTCCTCGCTTCCTAAATCGCCGACACTGTCCACGTCTGACCGCGCCGCCAGTCGCCGCCGCGCAGCGCCGCCAGATGCTGGTCAAGCGGCTGTGTGTCGTTGGATTATCATCAAGTGGCTGAGATTAGATTAGGTCGAAGAGGTATGCGTTGATCAGAGCCGCACAAATCCCTTTTGATCCGACGGTTTGCAGCTATGCGATCCGCACGAAGCGGTACCGGCCAATCACGGCTCGACGCGTGTCCCTGTTCTGATTAAAAACAGAATTAGAAACCAGATTTAAAAGCCAAATTCAAATCCTTATAACTTTCAAACCACACGTCCAAATTTTGCAAATTTTATATCAATGAATTCAGGAGAACAAGCCCTAGCCAACCCTACCCTTAGTTTAGCAAATAGTATTTGATAGATTGTTTGATTTTGCAGATTCTTTTGTGTGCTTGCTAACATTAGAAAAATCATTTAAAAATGATTTTTGAGATCAAACCTTTGCCAATTGGTTTGTTGTGACCTTACTGACCCTAGGAACCAACCCATGGTTTGGAAAATGAATTTGGAAAAGTTTGGAATGGATTAATTAGTTTAGTCCATTTCTAGCCAAATAAAATTGTTGATTTTATTATAAAAAATGTTTATGGAAAGAAGACTTTGAGAAAATAGTTTGGACCAAACCTACTGACCCAAAACACCAAGTTTTGCAATAGCAACTCATTTGGTGAACAACTTAAGAGATTTTGCCTTAATAAAAACATTTTTCACCACATAAAATGATGAATGGAATTAAAAATAGTTTTTGGACAAAACCCTCTTGCTAATGAATTTGCCACTTTGGTAAAAGACCAATTTGGATCTTACAAAGTTTAGAAACCCCATAGAGACCCCTTTGCAAAATAAAACTATCTTGTGCATGCTCCCATGCAAGAATTGGTTTCCATTGTTTTGTGTGTGTGAATTTGTTTGAGTGAATATTGGTTTGGAATGTGAAATTGAATTAGTGTTTGCTTGTAGTGAAGTGTGAGACTAGCAAGATCAAGGAGTGAACCACCATTCCCTACCAAAAAGGCAAGTGATGCTTCATACTTTTTGTCCCATTACTTTCTCTATGCATTAGTGATTTTGCTAAGTAAAACTTGCATGGATTTTGCTAAGTATAGATCTTACTATAGGAAAACCTAGTAGATGAATCGTTAGTAGGATTTTCTAAGTTAAGTTTCCTATTACTATCAAGCTTAGCCTAGCTAATAGAAAACATGGGCGGAATATATATTCACACTATGGAAAAATATTCTAAGTTTGAAGACTTATGTTTTTGTTTAATAAAACAACTAAGTTAATAAATCCCCTGGGTGGAATGGGCTTGCTTGGTGGAGAATGGTTGAGTGGTTCACAATGCCATAGGCTTGGATTGTGTATCTCACTTGTGGAATGCCACCCAGGAAACAAAGAGATTTGAGATGTCAAATGTTGAGAAGCTTCAAGTGCAACCACTTGGCAATATGGGCTCTGCCATGATCATATAGGTTGCAAGAACTTAGCCATATGGACAGTGGGTGGTAGTGTTTGATAGGTTGGAACGCGTCCATTTTGGTCTAAGGGAAAGCTTCTGAAAGATCTTGTCTTGGGAAACCAAGTCTTGTGGGGAAAGTGCACCACCTCTGGAGAGTATAAAATCTAAGTACTTAGCCATGTCCCTGGTAAAGGACAATTTGAGCATCAAGACATGGAAGCAATCAAGAATCTCATCATTCAAATTTCTAAATTAAAATCTTGTGGTTGAACAAGGGTTGTTTGAATTTTTCAATCATTGATGGAGAGATGGCTTGGTACAAGGATCTTGAAATCTTTGATTGAGAAAAATGATTTTGTCAAGCAAAAACTTAGTATTTTCAAAACGATAAGAAAAATCTATTTTGAGCAATGCAAGCCCCAACTCCACTTAGCCAAATGCATATAGATGATAGACTCCACTATACTACCATAGTATCACTTGCCAATACAATTCAAATGTATTGACCCTTTGTGGCTGTAACTTGTATGTTGCAGGTTTGATTGTTTTTAGAGAAGATTGATTGATTAGGATTAAAAAGTCTACAACCAACATCTGCCTGTGGCACTTTGAAGATGAAGGACCCATGACTATATTTATTCCGCTGTAATGTAATGTAATAGCCTAATGAGCTATGTTTGATGTAATAAACTTATGTTATTCCTGGTCATAAAGTTATATTATGACCTTTGTTTCTTGATATTACATCTTAACTGTGGATGCTAGCTATTGATCCAGGGACTAGCATTGTAAACACAGGAGGGATCAATCTTATTAAAGGTTGGGACCCCTACAGATGGTATCAGAGCATTGTGTTGCCTGTAGGATTTGTAAACCCTAGGATTGGACAAAAACCCTTAGAAAAATAGGAGTTATACTTTGATCCAAAACTTATTTACAAAAACACTTGTAAACTCTTTCCTCAACCATTTTGGTTTCAACTCTACTTCTCCTCTACTTCAACTTGATGGAAAAACCTACCCATGGCCAAAGACTACACCATGTGTAAAGGATGACTTCAACTTCTTCAACTCTAATGACTTCAACATCTTCAACTCTAATGACTTCAACATCTTCAGCATATTCACCAAGGACTTCCAACATGGATATCACCAAGGACTACAAGTGAAACAAGGAAACCTTACTCAAGATTTAGAGACTGAGGGAATGCAAAAAATTAGAAGGAACCTACATCACTAGAAGTTATTGCAACCAAGAGTTTTTCTCAAGGAAACCATGATCTCATACAAGAAGAATCAAGAAGGAAGGAAAGATCACAAGTGACCCACATAGATGGACTACCATATTCTAGTTAAGTCAAAACACACCAACTTATGTGGTGTAACAAAAATATTTTTGTTGCCTAAGTATGTGCCTGAACCTTGTTGTTTGAGTGAAAAGTTGTTTGTGAATGTTGGTTTGTGATTGCATGCACATTGTTTGTGTGAATTGTGGTGTGTGTGATTAGAAATATTTCCTTAGAATTATCTTGTCTATTCTAATCTCCCTTCAACCCAAACAGATGACTACCGCAAAATACTCCAAGGTAGATGACATCAACAACAACCAAGAATACAACATGAGAGAACTTATAGCAACCCAAAACCAGTTGAGCCAAGAGACAACTCAGCTTTTAGCCAACAACAATGGACTAGACCCAGCCATACAAAGGATTTTGAAACTTCAATCCCAACTGTTGCAAGGAATGGTTACTCAAATGATCAACATGGGAGAAAACTTTTCCCAAGGAGCTAATGACAACAAGGATGACAAAGATGTTATTCTAGAAGGAATCCAAGCCAGCAATAATTTTAGAGACAAGGATCATGCATCCAAGAAGCATGAAGATCAATGCCTCAAGAAGAGAGAAAGATCTCCCACTCATGAAGAACATGAACTAGAAGAACTCCTAGCTTTGGAGAGACCCAAGAAGAAGAAGAAATTCCCTTGTACTAGCAAGAAGGATAATACACAAGTGCAATGTTTCAAATGCAAAGAGATGGGACACTATGCCAATGAGTGCTCAGAAAAGGAGAAGAGCCAAGAAGACAAACAAAGGCTAGTGAAACCCAAGATAAGGAAGGATTTTAGCCAAGTGATGTGCAAACACTGCAAAGAGTTAGGACATTATGCAAACTACTGTCCAGAGAAGATGAAGCATAAGATAAACCAGCCTATGAGAGATCTCAGCCTTGTCACATGTTTCAAATGCAAAGAACTAGGCCACTATGCAAACAATTGTCCAGAAAGGATGGAGAACAAGTTAAACAAGTCTATGAAGGATCTCAACCTTGGCCCATGAGTCAAGCATGGAAAGTAAAGACATAAATGCAACTGTTGCTTAGAGAAGTTTTACCCAGGATCCCAAGAAGGACAATATGTAATTTTTGTTTGAAAAATTTTAAGGGTGGTAGTACCCTAGTTGTTTTGAACTTGCTTGTAACCCTAGCCTCCCCAAATCTCGGGACGAGATTTATTTTAAGGGTGGTAGCCTGTCACATCCCAAGATTTTCCAAATCTTGTAATGAGAAAATAAATTAATAAAATAAAAACTTTGTTTGAATTTCGGAGCCAGAAGAAACTTTTGAATTCAATTGGAACTTCAAACCCATTTGAATTTAATAAAGGAGTTTAAAAAGATAAACCTTTTTAATAAAGAAAATAAAATGTTTTTGAAATACAATTTTGAAACTCTTAAGTGAAAAGATTCATTTTCAAATGAAATAGAAGTTTATAAATAAAGAATATTTTATAAAGCCAAATTAAACATTGGACAAGCTTTGAAAATTAAAACATTTTATTTAAACAAAATAATAAAGGTTTATTTAAAAATAATAAAGGATTGCTTAGATAAAATAATAAGGAATTAATATCCAACTTTATTTAATAAAAGGTTTTACCAATTTAGTTGAAACAACAAAACATATTAAATTTTTTAAAATAAGTTTTCCAAATATTTTATATTCTCTAATAAAACCTACTAAAGTGTTTTGGCTTTATTTTAGATTCAAAATAAATATCTAAATAAAACAAGTCCTATTTGAAATAATAATGAAGGTCTATTATATTAATTAATAATGGACACTAAAATAAAAGGTTATTTTGTTTTAAAACAAATTTTCAAATATTATGTATTTCCCAAATTAAACCTACTAATTTGATTTTGAAAATATTTAGGTTTCAAATAAAGATTTTATTAATAAAATCAAACTCTATTTGATTTAATAACTAAGGCCCATTTTATTTAATTATTAATGGACCCTAAAATAAAAGATTATTTTATTTTAAACAAGTTTTCCAAATATTCTTTATTTCCAAATAAAACCTATTGATTTGATTTTGAAAGCATTTGGATTTCAAATGAAGATTTTATTAAATAAACCAAACCTTGTTTTATTAATAAACCATGGACCATTTTATTTAATTAATAAATGGAACCTAAAAAGATTTAAAATATTATCTTATTTAGGATTTTTGGTTCAGGTTACTAAACAGAACCAAGTTCAAAATTGTGAAGTGTGGTGTTTGTTTGAATTTATTTTGTTGATGTTTGGTTGTTTGAAATTCAAAAAACAGGAAATAGATTTGGAAAAAGAAAAAGAATTAGACAGAAAAAAATAGAACAAAACGAGCAGCCCAACCATATGGCCCAGCTCCAGCCCATCTAGCCCAACTTCCCTCCCCGAACCGTTTTCTTTTCCACTCAGAACCGTACCCACACCAACGCTGACCAGAGGACCCCACCTGAAACGTTTTCCCCACTGACCAGTGGACCCCTTTCCACTGTTCTCCTTCCCCACTCCCACGACCCGTTCTTCCTCCCTTCGCCAACGTTGCAGGCTATTGATTCGTGGCTTGATTACGCCTTAACACGGCCACCATAACTCGCCGTGATCAAGCACACTTAAGCGCCAGCCTCCCCTCTTCCGTTTCCCCCAGACGCCCCTCCTCGACACGCCCCCAGGCCGGAGAATTTTGCCCAGCATTTCCTCTGTCTCCGACGACCGTTCCCGCCGATTCCGGCCAACACACTCCACATCCTTCCTTCCTATGCAACCTAGCAACCTCCCCACTCTTTGGAGCATCTCCTAGTACACTTCGTTCAACCGCGGGCGCCCAGGAAGCCGTCTTCGACAAAAATTCTGAGCGCCGCCACCAGCTTCTTCTCCGGCGAGTACCCCAGGTAGTCTCCGTCCGCCCCTTTCCATCTCGTTCACGCACGCATCTTCGCCAGGACTGTGCGCATCTGACACTGTCTTCCGTTTTCCCTAGTACACGCTGTAGCCTCGTCCTCGACGACGCCTGAGCAAGCCTGACGCCGACGACGTCTCCGACGAGCAATCGTCGCCGTTCCCGTGCACCCCTTGCCCAACGACGAGCACCTTGAGCATCAGAGCGGCACCGCGATCACCGTAAGCACCCTCACCTCCTCCCTCGCTTCATAAATCGCCGGCACTGTCCACTTCTGACCGCGCCGCCAGTCGCCGCCGCGCAGCGCCGCCAGATGCTGGTCAAGCGGCTGTGTGTCGTTGGATTATCATCCAGTGGCTGAGATTAGATTAGGTCGAAGAGGTATGCGTTGATCAGAGCCGCATAGATCCCTTTTGATCCGACGGTTGCAGCTATGCGATCCGCACGAAGCGGTACCGGCCAATCACGGCTCGACGCGTGTCCCTGTTCTAATTAAAAACAGAATTAGAAACCAGATTTAAAAGCCAAATTCAAATCCTTATAACTTTCAAACCACACGTTCAAATTTTGCAAATTTTATATCAATGAATTCAGGAGAACAAGCCCTAGCCAACCCTATCCTTAGTTTAGCAAATAGTATTTGATAGATTGTTTGATTTTGCAGATTCTTTTGTGTGCTTGCTAACATTAGAAAAATCATTTAAAAATGATTTTTGAGATCAAACCTTTGCCAATTGGTTTGTTGTGACCTTACTGACCCTAGGAACCAACCCATGGTTTGGAAAATGAATTTGGAAAAGTTTGGAATGGATTAATTAGTTTAGTCCATTTCTATCCAAATAAAATTGTTGATTTTATTATAAAAAATGTTTATGGAAAGAAGACTTTGAGAAAATAGTTTGGACCAAACCTACTGACCCAAAACACTAAGTTTTGCAATAGCAACTCATTTGGTGAACAACTTAAGAGTTTTTGCCTTAATAAAAACATTTTTCACCACATAAAATGATGAATGGAATTAAAAATAGTTTTTGGATCAAAACCCTCTTGTGACTTTGCCACTTTAGGTAGTAGAGACCCCTTTGCAAAATAAAACTATCTTGCATGCTCCCATGCAAGAATTGGTTTTGGTTTGGAATGTGAAATTGAATTAGTGTTTGCTTGTAGTGAAGTGTGAGACTAGCAAGATCAAGGAGTGAACCACCATTCCCTACCAAAAAGGCAAGTGATGCTTCATACTTTTTGTCCCATTACTTTCTCTATGCATTAGTGATTTTGCTAAGTAAAACTTGCATGGATTTTCCTAAGTATATATCTTATTATAGGAAAACCTAGTAGATGAATCCTTAGTAGGATTTTCTAAGTTAAGTTTCCTATTACTATCAAGCTTAGCCTAGCTAATAGAAAACATGGGTGGAATATATATTCACACTATGGAAAAATATTCTAAGTTTGAAGACTTATGTTTTTGTTTAATAAAACAACTAAGTTAATAAATCCCCTGGGTGGAATGGGATTGCTTGGTGGAGAATGGTTGAGTGGTTCACAATGCCATAGGTTGGATTGTGTATCTCACTTGTGGAATGCCACCCAGGAAACAAAGAGATTTGAGATGTCAAATGTTGAGAAGCTTCAAGTGCAACCACTTGGCAATATGGGCTCTGCCATGATCATATAGGTTGCAAGAACTTATCCATATGGACAGTGGGTGGTAGTGTTTGATAGGTTGGAACGCGTCCATTTTGGTCTAAGGGAAAGCTTCTAAAAGATCTTGTCTTGGGAAACCAAGTCTTGTGGGGAAAGTGCACCACCTCAGCAGAGTATAAAATCTAAGTACTTAGCCATGTCCCTGGTAAAGGACAATTTGAGCATCAAGACATGGAAGCAATCAAGAATCTCATCATTCAAATTTCTAAATTAAAATCTTGTGGTTGAACAAGGGTTGTTTGAATTTTTCAATCATTGATGGAGAGATGGCTTGGTACAAGGATCTTGAAATCTTTGATTGAGAAAAATGATTTTGTCAAGCAAAAACTTAGTATTTTCAAAATGATAAGAAAAATCTATTTTGAGCAATGCAAGCCCCAACTCCACTTAGCCAAATGCATATAGATGATAGACTCCACTATACTACCATAGTATCACTTGCCAATACAATTCAAATGTATTGACCCTTTGTGGGTAACTTGTATGTTGTAGGTTTGATTGTTTTTAGAGAAGATTGATTGATTAGGATTACAAAGTCTACAACCAACATCTGCCTGTGGCACTTTGAAGATGAAGGACCCATGACTATATTTATTCTGCTGCAATGTAATGTAATAGCCTAATGAGCTATGTTTGATGTAATAAACTTATGTTATTCCTGGTTATAAAGTTATATTATGACCTTTATTTCTTGATATTACATCTTAACTGTGGATGCTAGCTATTGATCCAGGGACTAGCATTGTAAACACAGGAGGGATCAATCTTATTAAAGGTTGGGACCCCTACACCCCCAGTCCACAGAATTTTGCCTTGTACTGCCTCGGCTCCGACCACCATCTCCGGCCAATTCAGACCAGTACACTCCACCCCCTGCCTTTCCGAGCACACGAGCACGTTCACCACTCCCAGACGCTTCTCCCCGTGCCCTTCATTCAACCGCGGGCGCCCCGGAGCGTCGGCTTTGACAAGCTCCGACAGCGCCGCCGTCTGTTTCGTCTCCGACGACGTTTTTTCAGGTGAACCAGACCGCCCCTTCACTCCTCGTTCACGCATACAGCGTTGTCTTGATCCTGCGCATCTGATTGCGCTTTCGTTTTGCCTTAGGGCGATCTGCAGCAACGTCCTCGACCTCGACCGCGTGCGTCCGTCGCCAGAACCAACTCCGGCGAGAAATCCTGCCTGTCCCCGTGCGCCCCTCCACCAACCAAGAGCACGTTGAGTATCAGTGCTGCATTGCAATCACGGTGAGATTACACCCTCCCTGTTTCACTTCCTGCCTCGCCAGCGCCGCCGCCAACTGGCCGCTCCGCCGCTCGCCGTTGACCTTGCGCCGCCAGAGTATGGTCAATACGATATTAGCCGTTGGATGAAGATCTAAGCGACACGATAGAGTCACTTAAACCGCGAAGGGGTATGCGCTCAGTACCGCACGATCTAACTAGATCCAAGGGCTACCGCGCGTGATCCGGCTGAACCGCTATCGCCCAGTTAGAAAGCGACGCGTGGCCATGTTTTTATTTAAAAACAGATTTGAAATCTGATTGAGATTCAATTTTCAAACCCTTGTAACTTTCAAACCACACGTCCAAAAATTACAAATTTTATATCAATGGATTCAGGAGAGCAAGCCCTAGCCAACTGTGGAATTAGTTTAGTAAATAGTATCTATTAAATTGCTAGTTTTTGTAGATTCTTTTGTGTGCTTGTTTAGAGTAGAAAAATTGTTTAAAATTAAATTTAGGGGTAAAACTTTTGGAAAATGAATTGTTGTGACCTTACTGACCCTAGGACCCAACCCTTGGTGTTAAAATGATTTTGGTAAAATTTAGGTTGGATTACTTGACTTAGTCATTTTCTAGCCAAATAAAAAGAATGGTTTTTGTTATGAAAATGTTTATGGAAAGGAAACTTTGAGAAATCGGTTTGATCAAACCCACTGAACCACAACACCAAGTTTTGCAAATTAGCAACTCCTTTGGTGAACAACTTAAGAGTTTTGCCTTGATAAAAACATTTTTCACCACATAAAATGATGAATGGATTTTAAAATGGTTTTGAGATAAAACCCATTTGCAAATGACTTTGCCATTTTGGTAAATGACCAATTTGGATCTTACAAAGTTTAGAAGCCTAGTGGAGACCATCCTTGCAATAGAACCAAACCTTTGCATGCTTATGCATGACTTAGATTCCATACTTTGTGTGTGAAAAATTGTTTGTTTGACTTTGGTTGGAATGTGAATTGAATTTGTGTTTGCTTGATTGACTTGTAGTGAAGTGTGAGACTAGCAAGATCAAGGAGTGAACCACCATTCCCTACAAAAAGGCAAGTGATGCTTCATACTTTTTGTCCCATTATTTTCTCTATGCATTAGTGAATTTTGCTAAGTAAAACTTGCATGGATTTTACTAAGTATGAACCTTGCTATAGGAAAATCTAGTAGATGAATCCTTAGTAGGATTTACTAAGTTAAAGTTTCCTATTACTACCAAGCTTAGCCTAGCTAATAGAAAACATGGGTGGAAAATATATTCACACTATGGAAAAATCTCTAAGTCTGAGGACTTATGTTTTGTTTAATAAAACAACTAAGTTAATGAATCACCTGGGTGGAATGGAAGGATTGGGTTATGTTGAGTGGTTCACAAGGCCCATGTTTATGGTTGATCTTGTGTATCTCACTTGTGGATGGCCACCCAGGAAACAAAGAGATTTGAGATGTCAAATGTTGAGAAGCTTCAAGTGCAACCACTTGGCAATATGGGCTCTGCCATGATCATATAGGTTGCAAGAACTTAGCCATATGGACAGTGGGTGGTAGTGTTTGATAGGTTGGAGCGCGTCCATTTTGTTCTAAGGGAAAGCTTCTGAAAGATCTTGTCTTGGGAAACCAAGTCTTGTGGGGAAAGTGCACCACCTCTGCAGAGTGTAAAATCTAAGTACTTAGCCATGTCCCTGGTAAAGGACAATTTGAGCATCAAGACATGGAAGAAATCAAGAATCTCATCATTCAAATTTCTAAGTTAAAATCTTGTGGTTTAAACAAGGGTTGTTTGAAATCTTAAACCTTTGATTGGTAGATGCCTTGGAAAGGATCTTCAATCTTAGATTGAGAAAAATGATTTTGTCAAGCAAAAACTTAGTATTTTCAAAATGATAAGAAAAATCTATTTTGAGCAATGCAAGCCTCAACTCCACTTAGCCAAATGCATATAGAAGATAGACTCCAGTATACTACCATAGTATCACTTGCCAATACAATTCAAATGTATTGACCCTTTGTGGCTGTAACTTGTATGTTGCAGGTTTGATTGTTTTTAGTGAAGATTGATTGATTAGGATTACAAAGTCTACAACCAACATCTGCCTGTGGAACCTTGAAGATGAAGGACCCCATGCTTATAGTTATTCCGCTGCAATGTAATGTAATAGCCAAATGAGCTATGTATGATGTAATAAACTTATGTTATTCCTGGTTATAAAGTTATATTATGACCTTTGTTTATTGATATTACATCTTAACTGTGGATGCTAGCTATTGATCCAGGGACTAGCATTGTAAACACGGGAGGAATCTACCTTATTAGGTTGGGACCTCTACACGAGCTCCAGGTGCAGCTTCGCGAGAAGGACAAGCTTTTCGTACAGCAGGACGAGATAGTCAAGGAAATGGAGACAAAGTTCGAGACCCAAGACCGGAAGTTCAAGAGTCAGGAGAAACGCGTCCAGGATAGGAACAAGAAGATCCGGGACATGACTGAAGAACTGAAGTCCAAGGATTTCGAGCTAGAGCAGCAGCAGGTGGTGATCGAGAGGCTTCGCTCCCAGAAGAGGGCTCTCAAGGCCAAGATCGAGTCCTTGACCACTACCATTGAGGAGAACAAGACCGCGATGGAGAACGCAGGTCTTACCTTTGTCGAGGAGGAGATTGATGCTGATGAGTAGACTTGACTACTCGTTTATCTTTCATTATCGTACTTGTTATTTGTGAACTTATTATTGGACCATCCGACATGTGGATGGCTTGCCACTTGTGTGTTTTACTTTGAGAACTTGTTATTTGGTTGTTGAACTTTTATCTTCTGTTGCATGCTTGTGTTTGCTTCTGTGATGTAATGTGCATAAAAACATCTATGGGTATCTCATTCTTATCTCTATTTGAACAAACCACAGATGCCTCCCCGTCGCGCAAACCCCAACCCCAACAACATCACTCCAGAAATGCAAAAAATGATGAATGCTCAAACACAGCTCATGCAGATGATGACAACATTCATCCAGAACCAGAATAACAATAACAACAACAACCCCAAAAACAACAACAACAACCCTCCGGGCTTTGATATGCTCACCAGATTTCTGCGTTTGAGGCCAGCTAAGTTCTCGGGGACGACTGATCCCATGGTGGCCAATGATTGGCTACGTTTGGTAAACAAGGACTTAGTGACCGTGGGCTGCACGGACGCTGAAAAGGTCAGATTTGCAGCACATCTGCTGGAAGGGCCAGCCGCCACATGGTGGGACAACTTCCAAATCACCACTCCTATAGATGAGGTGACTTGGGCTATCTTTGAAGATGGCTTTCGCACTGCTCATATCTCATCGGGAATAATGAGCCTGAAAAAGAAAGAGTTCCACAATCTGAATCAGCGCCACCGCAGCGTGACTGAATACATAGAAGATTTCAACAATCTGGCGCGTTATGCACCGGATGAGGTTGACACAGATGCCAAAAGAAAGGAAAATTTTCTGGAAGGCTTGAATGATGAGCTGAATCTGCAGCTGGCTGTGGCATATGTTCCCACTTATCAGTCGCTCTGTGACAAGGCTACTATATTGGAGAACAAAATGAAGCAAGTCGAGAGTAGGAAGAGGAAACACTCCGACAAGCACAGCTCGGGATCGTCTCACAAACGATCTCACTATGATGACAGTGGAAGCTCAGGATCCCATAAGCATGGGAAATTCAACAAGCACCACAACCACAACCGTCATGACAATAAGCATCACCGTAGTCATGACAATGACAAGTACAAGAACCACAAGAGTGGACATAAGAGCCACCAGAGTGGAAATGGTAGTGGAAGTGGAAGTGGAAGTGGAAGTGGAAGTGGAAGTCAGCCTGCTAAAAGGGAGATCAGTCAGGTTGAATGCTTCAAATGCAAGAAGATGGGACACTATGCAAATGAGTGCCCCGAAAAGAAAGTTGAAGGACCTGTCAAGCCCAATCCTTTCCAGAAAGGTCAGGTGAACCACATTAATGTGGAGGAGGTCTATGAGGAGCCTGACGCTGTTGATGGTAAGTTCAGACTCAATTCCATTCCAGCATTTGTACTCTTTGATACTGGTGCATCTCATTCATTCATATCAAGAGCATTTGTTGAAAGAAATGAACTACCGATAGAAACTATTGGGTGTCCTATAAAAGTAAGTTCTCCTGGTGGAGAAATGATAGTGAATTCAGGATGCCATGACCTAGTCATAGAATTTGGGAAGTATATGTTTCCCGTTAACTTGATAATATTAAACTCCCAAGGTTTGGATGTCATTCTGGGAATGGACTGGATGACTAAGTATAAAGGAGTGATAGATTGTGCTAGCCATACTGTCTCACTCACAACTCCAGAAAATAAAAGGATCAGATTCAAGACCAGCTTTGTAGCAAAGAGGAGTATGCTTAATTCTCTTAAGGGGGTTAGCATGGACTGTGTGCCAATTGTGTGTGAGTATCCGGATGTGTTCCCGGAAGAATTACCAGGAATTCCACCAGATAGAGATGTGGAGTTTCTGATAGATTTGGTACCAGGTTCTGGACCAATAGCAAAGAGACCATACAAAATGTCAGTTGATGAACTGAAGGAGCTCAAGAAGCAACTAGGAGAACAGTTGCAGAAAGGATTTATTCAACCAAGTTCTTCATCTTGGGGAGCCCCAGTCTTGTTTGTGGAGAAGAAGGATAGAAGTCAAAGGTTATGCATAGATTACCGTTCACTCAACGAGGTGACTATCAAGAACAAATGTCCTTTGCCAAGAATCAACGACTTGTTTGATCAGCTTGAAGGAGCCTGTGTGTTCTCAAAAATTGATCTCCGGTTAGGCTATTTTCAACTCAAGATAAGAGAGCAAGACATACCTAAAACAGCATTCACCACAAGGTATGGATTGTATGAGTATACCGTAATGCCTTTTGGCTTAACCAATGCCCCAGCATACTTCATGAATATGATGAACAAAGTGTTCATGGAATTCCTTGACAAGTTTGCTGTCGTTTTCATCGATGACATCTTAGTCTATTCCAAGAGCAAAGAAGAGCATGAGGGACACTTGCGTTTGATACTTGAGAAGTTGAGAGAGCATAAACTTTATGCCAAATTCAGCAAGTGTGAGTTCTGGTTAGAAGAAGTTGGTTTTCTTGGACATGTTATGACAAAATATGGTGTAGCAGTTGATCTTGCTCAGGTTTTAGCTGTGACTGAATGGGAATCTCCCAAGAATGTGAAAGAAGTTCGCAGTTTCCTTGGCTTAGCAGGTTACTACAGAAGGTTCATCGAGAATTTCTCTAAAGTAGCTAAGCCAATGACGGAATTATTGAAGAAAGACAAGAAGTTTGCTTGGTCTGAAGGTTGTGAAGTCAGCTTTCAAGAATTGAAGAAGAGACTTGTGATAGCACCAGTTCTATGTCTGCCAGATTTGGAAAAGGATTTCCAAGTGTATTGTGATGCGTCTCATCAAGGTTTGGGTGCCGTACTTATGCAAGACGGTAAAGTTGTGGCCTATGCCTCGAGACAACTCAAAACTCATGAGGTAAACTATCCTACTCATGATTTAGGGTTAGCCTCTGTCGTCCATGCACTCAAAACATGGAGACATTACCTCTTGGGAAAGCGTTGTGAAGTGTTCACGGACCACAAAAGTTTGAAGTATATCTTCACCCAAAAGGAAATCAATATGAGACAAAGAAGATGGTTAGAGATTATCAAGGATTATGACTTAAGTTTGCAATACCACTCCGGTAAAGCAAACGTTGTAGAAGATGCTCTAAGTCGTAAGGTATTTGTAAATGGCCTTACCAAAGGAGAATTGCCAAATGATTTGTGTACTCAATTCAAAGAAATCAGATTAGAGATTGTGCCTGAAGGACATCTTATGTCTTTAGATGTTCAACCCACTTTGTTGGACAAGATCCGAGAAGCTCAGAAGACCGATAGGGAAATTGAAAGGATTAAGGAAAATATTGGCCAAGGGAGAGCTAAAAATTTCCATGAAGACGAACAGGGTACATTATGGCATGGGAAACGTATCTGTGTTCCACAAGATCCGGAGTTAGGGAAACTGATTTTGCAAGAAGCGCACAACTCTCTGTATTCTATTCACCCGGGTAACACCAAAATGTACATGGACATGAAAGAAAGGTTTTGGTGGAACAATCTCAAAAGAGACATCGCCGAACATATTGCTTTGTGTGATGTGTGTAGTAGAGTAAAAGCGGAGCATCAGAAACCAGCAGGTTTGCTTCAACCACTACCAATTCCTGATTGGAAATGGGACAAGATTGGTATGGATTTCATTATCGGATTACCAAGGACCAGATCAGGATATGATTCCATATGGGTAGTAGTGGATCTCCTAACTAAAGTGGATCATTTCATACTCGTGAAGACAACTTATACTAGTGCCAAGTTAGCCAAAATCTACATGAGTACAATTGTATGCCTTCATGGTGTGCCTAAGAGTATTGTGTCTGATAGGGGAACTCAATTCACTTCCCATTTTTGGAGACAGCTACATGAGTCATTGGGAACGAGGTTGGAATTCAGTACTGCTTTTCATCCTCAAACCGATGGGCAAACAGAAAGGACTAATCAAATTCTGGAAGACATGTTGAGGGCATGTGCCCTAGACTATGGAGCAAGTTGGGATGAAAGTCTGCCTTACGCAGAATTTTCTTATAACAACAGCTATCAAGCCAGCATTGAGATGGCACCATTTGAGTTTCTCTACGGAAGAAAGTGTACCACCCCGTTGTTATGGAATGGTGTGGGAGAAAGAAGTTTATTCGGGCCAGATCTTATCAAAGAAGCCGAAGAGAAAGTTAAATTGGTTAAGGACAGGTTGAAGATAGCACAGTCCCGAAAGAAAAGCTACGCAGATCCTAAGCGTAGAGAAGTCATCTACGAAGTTGGTTATAGAGCCTATCTTAGAGTATGACCACTCCGTGGAGTGAAAAGATTCGGAGTCAAAGGAAAGTTGGCACCAAGATATGTTGGGCCATTCAAAATTCTGAGTCGCAAAGGAGAAGTTGCTTATGAAATTGAACTGCCAGCATCTCTATCAACAGTCCATAATGTGTTTCATGTGAGTCAGCTCAAGAAATGTCACCCAGAAATGGAAGAAACTTCTTTGAAGGATACTATACCTTTGGAAGAGGTTCAACTAGAAAGTGACCTCACATATGAGGAGAAACCTATCAAGATTCTTGAGACCGCAGAAAGAGTTACAAGGACGAAGACTATCAAGTTTTGCAAAGTGCAATGGAATCATCATACCGAAGAGGAAGCAACATGGGAAAGAGAAGATGATCTTTGGAAAGACCACCCTCACCTATTTGCTAGCCAATCCGAATCTCGAGGGCGAGATTCACCTTAAGGGGGTTAGATTTGTAACATCCCTAAAATCATGATTTCAAAGTTTGCATATCATTCATGCATGCATATAGATTTGAGAACAATTTCAAACTCATTTCAGAAAAACAGAAGCACATAGTGCTATGATTTTATGTGAACAAACTTAAATCAAATGGCCATCCCCATTTGAAAGTTTGATTGTTTATGAACCAAGTTTGTTGCCTTCTATGAGGAAAGGTTTGAGTGTAGATTTTAAACCAAGATTTACAAATTGGAAATAGTTTCAAAAACCATTTTTTTTTCAAACTTGGCAAATCAAGTACAAAGTCTCTGATGTTTTGTTCTCCAAGCTTGACCAAGCCCTTGCAAAGCAACCACATGTTTTTATGCCTATATTTGAGACTATTGCTCACTGCAAAAAAATCCCAAGAAGTTTTGAATTCAAATGGAACTTGAATTCATTTGAAATCCTATTCAGAAAATCAAAACAGAAAAAGAAAAGGAGTAAAACAAAAGAAAAGGGCCAGGCGCCACCAATCTGGCCCAGCATCAGAACAGGCCCAGCTAGCCCACCCAGGCCATTTCTTTCTCTCTCGCACGCGCGAGCGCACCCACACAGCCGCTGACAGCCAGACCCCACCTCCTTTCTGCGCATTTCGCTGACGAGCGGGCCCTCTCCACGCCGCCCTCGTCTTCCCCAAATTGCGCCCGCGACCATGTCGCCGTTGCTGTCAAGGCCGGTAATGGCGCGGCGTAATTAGACTTAATGCCGCAGGCATTTCCTGTCGCGCCTGGGCCTATTTAATCCCCTTTGAACCGCGAGCATTTCCCCCCACTCTCCTCGCTCACTCCGCCACCAGGCTGCGCGCATTAGCTCTCGAAGCCCCGCTGCACCGACGACTCCGGCTATCGATTCCGGTGAGCCTCGACCGCCCCCCTCTCTCTGGTCCAAACGATGATGCTCATCTTGATCTTGCGCACCCCCTGATACTTTTCTTTTGCCTGCTCGTGACCCAGGTCATCGTCTCCGTCCACGACCAAAACCACCTGCGCCGCCGCTTGACTCCGGCGACCAATTAAGGTAAAACCCGAGCGCCCCTTGCCCCCTCCTTCATGCAAGTTTGTTCGCCTGCGTCTTGCGCAACTCCTAATGCCTCTGGTTCGTGCTAGGGCGACGCCAAACCTCGCCAGTGACCTCATCTGCAAGCAACAGACACCGCCGCAAACTCCGACGAGCCCCTGAGACCGTGCCAGCGCGCCCCTTCGCAAACCAACGCCACCTTGAGCTTCAGCATGTCACCGCGGTTCTGGTAAGACCCTTCCCCCTCTCGCGCGCGACCTAGAACGCTAGCGCCGCCGCTGACTGAGCGCTCCGCCGCTCGCTGACGCCGCGCGCCGCCAGGACATGGTCGCATGCTCAAGCGCCGTTGGATCTGGATCCAACGCTTACGATAGAATCACTAATTGAACCGTTATGCTAGATCTGGACCGCGCATTTTAATTAGATCCTACGGCTCACGAGCGTGATCCGGAGCGAATCGTTATCGGCCAATAGAAATAAGACGCGTGGCTAGGGTTTGAATTAAAACAGAATTTGAAAACAGATTTAGATCCAAATTTCAAAAGGCTATAACTTTTGATTCCCACGTTAGATTTTGCAAATTTTATACTGTTGGAATCAGTAAGTCAAGCCCATTCTGAATCTGCAATGTGTTTAACAAAAAGTTTCTGTTAAAATGACTTTTATACATAAACATATTTAGGACCATTTTGAGTATAGAAATTGTTTAGTAAATTGTTTTAGTGCTAAATAGGTTTAGTTAGAAAGTATTTGACTTGGTTATGTTTCTGTATCATGCACTTGCTTGGTGGAACTTTCAAAAATCATCACTTAGCATTTTCTTGCATGCATGCATTCATATTTTTATTTGTATATGAATTGTGTGTAATTTTGTGCTACAAATTTTGTGTATATTTTGCTAGTGACTGTGATTGTGAAGAGTGCTGCTCTCCCCATTACCAAGGCAAGTGGTACTTCATGAATATTTCCATCCCTATATTTTGTATAAGCATTAGAAATATTTTGCTAAGTCTTGCATGTTACTTTTTGCCAAATGCTATGTTGGGAAATCCTAAGTAGTTGTAGAATTGTAGAATTGCTAGGAATTCTCCTAAGTTAAGTTACTATGCCATGCTTAGCCTAGCTAGTAGCAAACAAGGGTTGGTAAAATATATACATGCTATGATGAAAATATTTCTAAGTCTTTTGGACTTATGTTTTTCTTAATAAAACAACTAAGTCAATAAACCTCCTGGGTGGAATGGGACTTGAATGGTGGTTTTTGGTTGAGTGGTTACACAAGGCCCATGGATATGGTTTACCTTGTGTATCACACTTGTGGTATGCCACCCAGGCACAAAGGGATTTGGAGGCCAAGTGTTGCGAAGCTTATAGTGCAGCCACTTGGCAATATGGGCTCTGCCTTGATCATATAGGTTGCTAGAACTTAGTCATTTGGACAGTTGGTGGTAGTGGGATGATAGGTTGGATCGCTTCCATTTGGCTAAGGGAAGGCTTCTGAAAGGTCCTGTCTTGGGAAACCAAGTCTGGTGGGGAAAGTGCACAACCTCTGCAGATGGAAAATCTAAGTACTTAGCCAAGTCCATGGCAATGGACAGCTTGAGCATCAAGACATGGAAGCTACAAGAATCTCATCACTCCAACTTCTAAGTAAAACTTGTGGGTGAACAAGGGTGAAGGACCCCAATGTCTATTGGTGGTTTCTTGGGAAAGTTTTTGACAAAGAAAAATTTAGTGATTTCAACTAATAGGAAAAACCTATTTTCAAGCAAAGCAAGCCAAGCTACACTTAGCCAAAATGCATATAGTAATATAGCCCACTTAAAAATTTACTAAGGTATCACTTGCCAATACTATTCCAAAGTATTGACCCACTTTGGCTGTAACTCGTGATGTTGCAGGTTACTCCGATGATGATTAGGTGTCATGAGTCTACACTCAACATGCTTGCCTGTGGCACATGAAGATGAAGACTTATGTTTATTTACTTATTCCAAAACTCTTGTATTAGGCCTGTGGCCTTGAGTTGTAAAAGACTATGTTTTATCTCTGGAATGGATGTAATAAATGACCTTTGTATCTGTGTACTTCATCTTAAACTGTGGATGCTAGCAATGATCCAGGGACTAGCATTGCAATCACAGGGATCCTTTTCCTTTACAAAGGAGGGATCTTACAAAAGCAAGCCTAAGCTACACTTAGCCAAATTGCATATAGTAACTAGTCCACCAATATTCTACTAAGGTATCACTTGCCAATACTATTCCAATGTATTGACCCACTGTGGCTGTAACTTGTGATGTTGCAGGTTACTCTGATGATGAATATGAGTCATGAGTCTACACTCAACATGCTTGCATGTGGCACATGAAGATGAAGACTTATTTATCTATTTACTTGTTTAAACTCTTGTACTAGGCCTGTCGCCATGGAGTTGTAAAATACTATGTTGTCTCTGGAATGACTGTAATAATGACCTTTGTTTCTGTGTACTTCATCTTAAACTGTGGATGCTAGCATTGATCCAGGGACTAGCATTGCAATCACAGGGATCCTTTCCTTTACAAAGGAGGGATCTTACAAGAACCGCCAACGGGGTACCCCTTGCACATGGTATAGGAGCTTTCCAATAACTAAAATGACAAGGCAATCAGACAATGAGTATCTCAGCGATCTTTTTATTTACTATATACACAGATTTTTATGGAGGATGCTTCATAGATAGCTAACTATGGTGATGCTGCAAGTTTCCACCATGATTAGGCATGGCTTAGGTTAGCAGCCCATGCGTTTCTCTAACATAGAATACTTACTCCATGGACATACAAGTTTCCTCTTTATTTCACACCTGTGACATCCATAGACTAAAGAGCATGATATCAACTGAGTACAAAGTACAAGTGCAATGTTTAAAATGTTCCCCGTGATAGCACGATTCTGCTAATTCCAACGTTTAAGTGCAAGCATATACAACATAGATGTCACAATGGTTCAAGTTTATTAGGGGCAAAGAATATAAAGTGTGCCATCAAGTTTGTGAGGGCTTTAATCACTAAGTTTTCACATAACAAAATAGTTTTTAATTGGAAGATAACTGAAAACAAGAATATACTTGGAATGGTGTAACACACCATGCATAGGAGTTTATAGTGGACACTTTGGAATCACTTGGTTTCTTGGGAGTTGGAAGCATGAGTAGAGCTTACTCATACAAGTGGAGGCTAGCAAAAGACTAGAGCAACCAACTAAGAGAGCATAATGGCCATAATCATGTAGAGCAACAAACCATTACTAATAAAAGCATAGAGTGGTACTACAATTCAAGGACTAAATGATTATAGAGGCTAATGGTGACTTGTGAGAGTCATAACATGGTGTGAGCATGTGCCAAGTCAACCCAAGCAAAGCATCAAAGGAGAATACCACAATACTATGCTTTTGCATGCTAAAACAACGCATAATTTCTTCAAGGCACACTATGCAATCCCAGTTGTTTGGAACAAGACATGCTACAACAATAATCACTAAGCATAAGGTCAAAACAACACCTAGCATGTCATGCTAAAGTCTAAGTCACAGTCAATGCAAGTCCTCTTGCACTTCAACCAAGAACTTACTACTCCTTTCCAACACCAAGCAACTTATTTGCAAAACAACACAGCGAGAACGGGGGTCCAAACTAATTTATTCAAGCAAACTAAACAACCTAAGCAAAGCAAACGAAAACTAAGACGCTCCAAGAACAACAAAATAGTGCATGAAACAATAAAAACGAAGTGTCTAGGCAGACCTGAGCTTTTAATTGATAAAGAAGGGGATGCCCAAGGCATCCCCAAGCTTTGACGCTTGTACCTCTTGGATATTTATTGGGGTGACACCATGGTGGCATCCCCAAGCTTGAGCTTTTTTCCATCGTTCATCTCATTGCATCATTCTCTCTCTACACCTGAATTTTTTCCTTCATACAAAACTTCACACAATCTTCATTAGCAACATTAGTTTATTCAAAAGATATTAGACCTCTGGCAAAGCTTTGGAACAGCAAGGATTTTCACTAAAAACACAAGCTACTGTAGTAACTCCTTCAAAAAGATCAATTTCCCAAAAAGAACTCAAAAAAGTAATCAATAAGAAGCAAATGCAAATAATGGCAGAAATCCGTCAAAACAGACCAGCAGGTAGAAACCGATTTTTTCGAACATCTTCTGTTGCTCAAATAAAAAAGTGTTAAACTAACGAAAGTTATCTAACATACTGGGGGATTTATTCGTAAATTTTGAGCTCAATCCAAGTTACATATACTCCTCACGAATTTTTATGGTGGAGGACAGAAATATGTTTTGGGGCAACAACTCTCCAAATCTTACTTCCCTCTCATTAGAGGTCATTCTTGGCACAAAATGCAAACGTCATTACTGAAGTACTAACTTCCAAGACTCAAGGAAACTCTTGGTATATCTCCCAACAAGTACTTTTCTTTAACGCCTTTAAGTTAGGCATGATAGTTTGAGAAGATGCTCACATAAGAAATATGAATTGAGGTAAAAGAGAGCATCAAGAAGCAATTTCAAAACAAATTTAAGTCTAACCCACTTTCTATGCATAGGAATCTTGTAAGAAAATAAATTCACAAAGAAAAAAGTGACATGCATAGGAAGATAAATCAAGAGTAACTTCAAAACTTTCAGCATATAGAGAGGTGTTTCAGTACCATGAAAACTTCTAAAACCATATTTTCCTCTCTCATAATAACTTTCAGTAACATCATGAATAAAATCAACAATATAACTATCACATAAAGCAGGCTTTTCATGAGCTACAAACACATAATTTCTATCATGCTCAAAAATATTGGGATTAAAACCTTCACAGGATTTACCCACAGTAGATATTTCAAAAGGATCCATAGGAACATAACATTCATCCTCCTTTGGTAAGCATGGGGGACAATCAAATAATGTAAGAGGTAAAGATTTACTCTCACTAGATGGTATACATGGGTAGATCCATTCTTCCTCCTCTTTACCATCACTCTCCTCTTTTTTATCTAATGAGCTTTCAGTTTTAGCAATTTCTTCTTCCATAGGCTCCTGCAAGGCATTAGTCTCTTTCATTTGTGGAAAGCATCTATTAAAATATTCAAGAATATAGCCATTTTCTTCCTTGTAATTATCAAAGCAGAATTTAAGAATCTCATAAACCTCATATTCATAAGGTGCATCATCAGTATTTTCAAGCAAACTAGCAAGTTCAAATGCACCCTTGAAAGCAATAAATTCTTCAGTCTGTTCCACATCATAGAAGTCATAATTTCCCTTAACATAAGAAGATATGGTAACATTATCATTATAATCACACTGAAAAAGGAAGGTGTTTATACCTCCTACAGCAACAAGATTTATCAAAGCAATAAGTAATATTATAAGTAGAGCACACGTCTCTATCAATAGTATTCAACTTATCAATTTGTTCCCATAAGTGTTTCCCTTTTTGTGACAAACGGTGTTCCTTATAATAATACTTTTGTTCTTCCATGAACCCACCTTGCCAATAAGAACTAGTTTCAAAGAAACCATCCATTGATAGAAAGCATGACCAAGCAAGGCAATAACAGACCAACAACTAGAGCAGGAACTAATTTTTTTGGGTTTTTTGGAAAAAGGCAAACAAAACCAAACAAAAGAAACAAAGCAAACTAAAAACAAAGTAAAGAGAGAGGAATTGACGGACTCCCCTTGTGAAGACCTCCTTGGCCTCCCCGACAACGGCGCCAGAAAACTTGTTGATGGTGCTTGACGTGGAGCACTTCGTTGGAAACCCCAAGAGCAAGGTGTGATGAGCACAACAACAACTCTTCCCTCAGTAGAGACCGAGGTTATCGAACCAGAAGGAGGAAGGAAACGTCACACAGGTGTTGCAAGCAACACGGAGACCTGCACAACACAAACTCAAGACTTTGCCCCAACGAATCAGTGAGGTTGTCAAGCTCACCGGTTTGCTGTAACAAAGGATTAAACGTATGGTGTGGAAGGTAATGGTTTCCAGCAAGTAAACAAGTAACAGTGGAAGATGTATCAATGGTAAATATTGGACCGGGGTCCATAGTTCACTAGAGGTGCTCTACTTAGATAAACAACATGACATGAAGGGTAAACAAATTACAGCAGGGCAATTGATAGGAACTGAGCAAGGCATAACAATCCAATTACTAGTGAGAAAGATCCTATGAGATTTGATTGGGCAATACAACAAGATACATAGACCGCCATCCAACTGCATCTATGACTAGAAGTCCACCTTCAGGTTATCATACGAACCCCCTCTAGTATTAAGTTGCAAGCAACAAACAACTGCTTTAAGCAAAGTGTGTAAGGTAAACAGTCCACATGTTCCATGAACAAGAGACTGTTGTTTTCTCCCTAGTATCAACAACACATCTACAACCGAAGAGATTATTGTCATTTCCCTTGGAAACTAGAGGCATGGACCCACTATCAATCATAAATACCCCCTCTTGGAGTCACTAGCAACTACTTGTCCAAGATAGCTACTAACAACGGAGAGCATGCAAGATCACAAACAACACAGACATGATAGAATCATAAAGACAAAACCATTAATCAAACCAACATAATAATCTCAATATCCATCGGATCCCCGCAAACACAACATGCATGATTACAAATAGATTAGACCTTCATCATGAAAAGAGCTCACAAGATCTATACATGAAAGAACAAAGGAGGATATACAACCATCTAGCTACTACATGGACCCATAGTCGAAGGTGGAACTACCACGAATCATACCGAATAGAAGGCCTCCGAGATGATCTCCCCTCCGGCAGGGTGCCGGGAAGAACTTGAGATCCCCCGCGAACTAGGGACGATGGTGGCGGCGGATACAAATGGTTTCTTGGATATTTGATCGGGTGCTTAGGGTTTCTACATAGGGGGGCTTCTTATAGGCGAAGGGGGAGGCCGAGGAGGCGACCAGGGGGGTCAAACCCTACCCAGGCGCAGGCCCACCCCTGGCCATGCCTAGGGGGGGTTTGGACGCCCTGGCTTCCGTCTCCGTCTCCCCTCTGGACTTCTTGTTCCCCACGGAAAGTAATTTACTTTGATGTTTGTCCCGCCAATTCTGAGAATATTTATTTACTAGCTTTTCTGAAACCACAAACAGCAGAAAACAGGCAACTGGCACTATGCCAACTTGTTAATAGGTTAGTACCAGAAAACATGTAAAAAGCACCTCAAAGTGTAGACAAAGCAAAGAAAAGTCGATACTAACAAGCATGGAACATCAAAAATTATAGATACGTTTCCGACGTATCATCCACCACCATCTTCATCACCATTTGTCACATCCCAAGATTTTCCAAATCTTGTAATGTGAAAATAAATTAATAAAATAAAACTTTGTTTGATTTTCAGAGCCAGACGAAACTTTTTGAATTTAAAATGGAAACTCAAACCCATTTGAATTAATTAAAAATCCTAAAAGGATTTAAAAGGATAAGCATTTCATAAAAGGAAATAATTGGAAATGTTATTTTAAAACAATCAAATGAAAAGATTGTTTTCAAATGAAATAGAAGTTTAATAAAAGAATGTTTTATAAAGCCAAATCAAAAGCTTGGCCAAGCTTATGAATTAAAACATTTAGTTTTGAATAAAACTAACAAAGGTTTAGTTAAAATAAAATGATAAGGAATTAATATCAAATTTTATTCAAATAAAAGGTTTTAACCATTCTTAATTAAAACATCAAAACTTATTAAATTATTTTAAATAAGTTTCTAAGTATTATATTTTCTAAATTAAACCCTACTAAAGTGTTTTGACTTTATTTTAGATTCAAATAAATATCTCAAATAAAATAAAATCCTACTTGAATTAATAAGGAAAGTCTATTATATTTAATTATTAATGGATCCTATAATAGAATGCTATTTTATTTTAACAAGTATTTCAAGTATCTTATATTCTCAAA
Source organism: Avena atlantica (assembly GCA_910589765.1). Classification (NCBI taxonomy): domain Eukaryota; kingdom Viridiplantae; phylum Streptophyta; class Magnoliopsida; order Poales; family Poaceae; genus Avena; species Avena atlantica. Next base: position 261,581,713 of record OU342738.1, read on the forward strand.
TAAAACCTATGGATTTGGTTTTAAAAATATTTAAATAACAAAGGAAGATTTTATTAATTAAACCAAATCCTATTTTATTAATAAACCATAGTCCATTTTATTTAATTAATAAAAGGGTATAAAATATTATTTTAATTAATAATTGGTTTATGTTGATAAACAGAACCAAATTCTTGGTTACAATGTTTGGTGAAGATTTGAATTGTTTTGAATGCTTGAGAATTGTTGAAATTCAAATCAGTAAATAGTAATAGAAAAAGAAAAGAACACAGAATAAAAAAATAGTGCAAAGGCCCAGCCCACTAAGCCAATCCAGCCCAGACATCTCCCCTCCCCCGAAGCGTTTCTTTTCTTATTCAGAAACCTACTCAGACAGAGACTGATCGGTGGCCCCCTCTTCTCCCTTTTCTTTTCTCACTGCCAGCGGACCCCACACTGCCTCCTCCTCCTTCTTCCTCGCGCGACCATGCCTCCGCAGACGACGCTGCCGTTGCAGGCTTTGATTCCGCGTGTTTAATTCTCCTTAACGCTGCGTAAAATCCTCGTCGTGACCACGGCCTTTTAATCGCCTCGCTCTCTCCTCCGTTTCCCCTCAGACTCCTCCCCAAAGCTCGCCCCTAGGCCGCTCCATTTCCTCCCCGAACATCCTCTGCTCCGACGAGCTGTCGCAGAAATTCCGGCCAACTCCGACCACCTCTCTGCCTCTACTTCACGCGAGTGGACTTATCTCGACCTCATGCACCTCCTAGTACTCCCAGTTCACCCGCGGGTGCGCCAGAACCCCGACTACGACAAAACCCCGACGCCGCCGCGTCTGCCTCCTTCTCCGACAAGCCCCACAGGTAAATTCTGGTCGCCCCTCTCCTCCCCGAGAACACGATGATGATCTACAAACTCCTACGAACCTAATGGCACTTCCCGTTTGTCTTAGGGCGCCCCCAATCCTCGCCATCGTCAAGCACAGAGCGCCGCCGTGTCTGTTTCTTCTCCGGCGACATCTCCCAGGTGAACCAGACCGCCCCGCGCCTTCTCGTTCACGCACACACCTTCGCCGTGTCCTTGCGCTCCTGACTATGTGTTTTGTTTACCTCCTGGTGATCTGTAGCATCGTCCTCGACAGCAACCAGAGAGCACCGCCGCTCGCAGGTTCTCCGACGAGCAATTAGCAGCAACCCCTTGCGCCCCTCGCATAGCCAACCCCACCACGAGCATCAGCAGGTCTCTGCGAGCCAGGTAAGCCCTGCTAGCCTCTCCCTCGTTTCCTGGTTGGCCAGCGCCGCCACTATCTGACCGTTGCCGCCGCTAGTCACCACCGGCGCCGCTCGCAAATGGTCAAGCACGTTAGCGCCGTAGGATCACAATCCGACGCTCCCGATAGATCACTTAATCGCGAAGAGGTACTCGATCTGAGCCACTCGAGCTAACTAGATCTAACGATCCACAGAGCCGATCCGGCCGAACCGGTATCGACCAGTAAGAACACGCCGCGTGTCACCTTTTTGATTTAAAACAGATTGAAATCTGATTTAGATAGGATTTTCAAACCCTTATATTTTCTGATCCACACGTCCAAATTTGGCAAATTTTATATCAATGAATTCAGGAGAACAAGCCCTAGCCAACCATGGCCTTAGTTTTGAAAATAGTATCTGTTAGCTTGTTTGAATCTATAGAAACATTTGTGTACTTGTTTAGAATATAAAAATTGTTTAAAATTGATTCTAGGATTAAATCTTTTGCAAAATGGATTTGTGTGACATTACTGACCCTAGAAACCAACCCATAGTGTTAAAAATGATTTTTGTGAAAATTAAGTTGAATTATTTAACTTAGCCATTTTCTAGCCAATTAAACCCCTTGATTTTATCATGGAAATGTTTTGCAAGGAAAACTTTGGAAAAATACTTTGGACCAAAACTTACTGACCCAAAACATCAAACCTTGCCAAGGTCAACTCACTTGGTGAAAAACCTAAAGTTTTGCTTTGATAAGAATGATTTTCACCACATAAAATGATGAATGAATTATTAAAATGGTCTTAAGATAAAACCCAATTGCAAGTGACTTTGCCATTTTAGTAAAAGACCAATTTGGACCTTACAAAGTTTATAAGCGTAGTAGAGACCATCCTTGCAATAGAACCAACCTTTGCATACTTATGCAAGACTTAGAATCCATTACTTTGAGTATGTGAAATGATGTCTGTATATTGATTTGGAATGCTACTTGATACTATGATTGCTTGATTGACTTGTAGTGAAATTAGCAAAGAGTGAGTCTAGCAAGATCAATAAGTAAAACTCTCATTCCCTACCAAAAAGGCAAGTTACACTATCATACAAAAGACCTACTATTTTCATTATACTTAGTGGATTTTGTAAACATGCATGAAAATGTTTTATACTTATGCTATGCTAATCCTAATAGGATTCCCTATACACTCCTTAGTGAAAATATTGAAGTTGTACATGCTTAGCCATGCTGTGTTTTGAAAAGAGATACATGTTGAGATTTTACAAAGGTTGAGATAAGGACTTGTGTTTTACATAATAAAACAAGGACTCAATGAACCACCTAGGTGGTGGACACTTTATGTTTTGGAGAAGGTGGCAACAAAAGGAACCATGTCTATGGCAATCACTTTGTGTTGTGCTCCAAATGAAAACCACCTAGGGAACTTAGAGATTGAACATGTTTCTCCAATTGTGGCTTTCGTGTACAACCACATGCTATTATGGCTCTGGCTTAGTCAACTACATTAGGAAGAACCATACATTGTCTTTAGTTACCGGACATGGGGATCTGGAATGCTTCATGGGGGCTGAAGACAAGCTAGCAATGATGTATGGAAGGACCTTTTGGAAAGACTTCGTCACACTCTCGGTCTGCCAGTACTCCATCTTGGTGAGCACTAATCCAGTAGGCCACTGGTGGCAATAAGATGGGATTGTGTCATGTGGGTAAAGTGTACTCCTTCTGCAGAAGTTAATAAAATCTAAGTACTTAGCCGTGTCCCCGGTTATGGACAATACTGAGCAACTAAAGTTTGAACTATGGGAGATCTCGACATTCCAACTTATAATATAAAAACTTGATGCTCTTGGGGGTACCAAGGAATTCAAAGAGATTTTGTTAAGCTTGTTGCACTTGGGGTTACCAAGGTGCTCAAGAACATGATTACTTGGGGTTATCAAGGAACTCATGAGGTTTCATAAAACTTGAGTAAAATCTAACTCATGAGGTTTCATAAAACTTGTTGCACTTGGGGTTACCAAGTAGCTCAAGGGAATTTTGACAAGGACTTGAACACTTGTGTTTCTACCAAGGAGTTCAAGGAACTTGGAAAGAAGATTTGACAAAGGACAAAAACCATTTTGAAAAAGATAGGATAAATGTTGCTTTATGCAAAAAGCCTTAAACTCTACTTAGCCAAATATGCATGTACTGATAGGATCCACTCATATTTACATAAATGTGAAACTTGCCAATACAATTCAAAGTGTATTGACCCTTGTGGCTAACTTTTAATGTTGCAGGTTGATTGTTTTATTATATGAAGATTTTTTGATTGACTAGGACTACAAAGTCTACAACCAACATCTGCCTGTGGCACTATGAAGATGAAGGACCCATGACTATGTTTATTCCGCTGCAATGTAATTTAATATCCAAATGAGCTATGTATGATGTAATAAAATTATGTTATTCCTGGTTATAAAGTTATAATATGACCCTTGTATCTTGATATTACATCTTAACTGTGGATGCTAGCTATTGATCCAGGGACTAGCATTGTAAAACACAGGAGGGATCTACCATATTGGGTAGGGACCTCTACAGATGGTATCAGAGCATTGTGTTGCCTGTAGGATTTGTAAACCTAGGATTGGACAAAAACCCTTAGAAAAATAGGAGTTGTATTTGTTCCAAAAACTTATTTACAAAAACACTTGTAAACTCTTTCCTCAACCATTTTGGTTTCAACTCTACATTCTCTTCTATTTTTCAACTTGATGGAAAAGCCTACCCCATGGCCCAAGACTACACCATGTGCAAAGGATTTCTTCAACTTCTTCAACTCTAATGATTTCAACATCTTCAACTCTAATGACTTCAACATCTTCAGCATATACACCAAGGACTTCCAACACGGATACCACTAAGGACCACAAGTTAGACAAGGAAATCTTACTTAAGATTTAGAGACTAAGGGAATGCAAAATAAGAAGAAACCAACAACAACTTTGAAGTACTGTGACCAAGAGCTTTTCTCAAGGAACCATGATCTCATGTAAGAGGAAGAAACCAACAAAGAAGGAAGACCACAAGTGAACCACATAGATGGACCACCATAATTTAGTTAAGACAAAACCATCAACTTATGTGGTGTAACAAGAATATTTTGTTGCCTAAGTAAATGCTTGAACTTTGTTGTTTGAGTGCAATGATGTTTGTGAATGTTTGGTTTGTGATTGCATGCACATTGTCTGTGTAAATTGTGAAATGTGTGATTAGAATTGATTCCTTAGAAATATCTTGCCTGTTCTAACCTCCCTTCAACCCAAACAGATGACTACTCCAAAAGACCCCAAGGTTGATGACACCAACACCAACCAAGCTGCCAACATGAAAGAGCTCATAGCAACCCAACACCAGTTGAACCAACTGACAACTCATGAGGTTTCTTGCAGTTGAAGCAATGAATGTCATTGAGTTCTTTACGTTGCTCTTGTGGACAAGTTGCTAAATAATGGACTGGTTCTTTGCAGTTGTTGCACCACACTTGGTCAATCTCTTTATTCTTCTTGTTCTCTGGGCATCCACTGGAGTAGTGTCCCATTTCCTTACATCTGCGACATTGTACAAGGCTCATGTCCTGCTTGGGCTTCTTGATTTTCTTTGATCCTTTGAATTGGGTTGTCTTGTTAGGAGGTAGGAGTGGTCCTTTTCCTTTGGTAGACTTGGATCCTTCTTGTTTCCTTTGTTCCACCATGGCATAGATGGGACATAGGCCAGGAGTATGATCACTTCCTTCACAAAGGTAACAAGTAGCTTGATAGGTGGGGCATTCTCCAACAGGATGATCCTCTTCACAATTGGGGCATTGTCCTTCATGCTCCTTGGAAGTATGATCCTTATCTCCACATAGAGTGCAAGCTGGGGCTCCATCTAGAAATATATTCTTGTCAGCCTTGTTATCATAGACTTCTTTGGGGTAGTTTTCTTCCATGCTGATCATTTGATTAGTCACCTTAAGCATCAGTTGGGATTGCTCTTCCAAAAACCTTTGGAGTGCTGGATCCTTATCACTATTGTTGACTATGAACTGAGCTGTCAGTTGGTTCAACTGGTGTTGGGTTGCTATGAGCTATTTCATGTTGGCAGCTTGGTTGGTGTTGGTGTCATCAACCTTGGGGTCTTTTGGAGTAGTCATCTGTTTGGGTTGAAGGGAGGTTAGAACAGGCAAGATATTTCTAAGGAATCAATTCTAATCACACATTTCACAATTTACACAGACAATGTGCATGCAATCACAAACCAAACATTCACAAACATCATTGCACTCAAACAACAAAGTTCAAGCATTTACTTAGGCAACAAAATATTCTTGTTACACCACATAAGTTGATGGTTTTGTCTTAACTAAATTATGGTGGTCCATCTATGTGGTTCACTTGTGGTCTTCCTTCTTTCTTGGTTTCTTCCTCTTACATGAGATCATGGTTCCTTGAGAAAATCTCTTGGTCACAGTACTTCAAAGTTGTTGTTGGTTTCTTCTTATTTTGCATTCCCTCAGTTTCTAAATCTTAAGTAAGATTTCCTTGTCTAACTTGTGGTCCTTAGTGGTATCCGTGTTGGAAGTCCTTGGTGAATATGCTGAAGATGTTGAAGTCATTAGAGTTGAAGATGTTGAAATCATTAGAGTTGAAGAAGTTGAAGAAATCCTTTGCACATGGTGTAGTCTTGGGCCATGGGGTAGGCTTTTCCATCAAGTTGAAAAATAGAAGAGAATGTAGAGTTGAAACCAAAATGGTTGAGGAAAGAGTTTACAAGTGTTTTTGTAAATAAGTTTTTGGAACAAATACAACTCCTATTTTTCTAAGGGTTTTTGTCCAATCCTAGGTTTACAAATCCTACAGGCAACACAATGCTCTGATACCATCTGTAGAGGTCCCTACCCAATATGGTAGATCCCTCCTGTGTTTTACAATGCTAGTCCCTGGATCAATAGCTAGCATCCACAGTTAAGATGTAATATCAAGATACAAGGGTCATATTATAACTTTATAACCAGGAATAACATAATTTTATTACATCATACATAGCTCATTTGGCTATTACATTACATTGCAGCGGAATAAACATAGTCATGGGTCCTTCATCTTCATAGTGCCACAGACAGATGTTGGTTGTAGACTTTGTAGTCCTAGTCAATCAAACAATCTTCATATAATAAAACAATCAACCTGCAACATTACAAGTTACAGCCACAAGGGTCAATACACTTTGAATTGTATTGGCAGGTTTCACTTTTATGTAAATATGAGTGGATCCTATCAATACATGCATATTTGGCTAAGTAGAGTTTAAGGCTTTTTGCATAAAGCAACATTTATCCTATGTTTTTCAAAATGGTTTTTGTCCTTTGTCAAATCTTCTTTCCAAGTTCCTTGAACTCCTTGGTAGAAACACAAGTGTTCAAGTCCTTGTCAAAATTCCCTTGAGCTACTTGGTAACCCCAACTGCAAGAACCTAGGACATTATGCAAGCAACTGTCCAGATAGGATGAAGAACAAGTTGAACAAGCCTATGGAGAAACTCAACCTTGGCCCATGAGTCAAGCCTAGGAATAAAGTCGAAGTTTGACATAGAGAAATTTCCAGGACCCAAGAAGACCAATATGTAATTTTTTGATTGAAAATTTTAAGGGTGGTAGTACCCTAGCTGTTTGAACTTGCTTGAAACCCTAGCCTTCCCAAATCTCGGGACGAGATTTATTTTAAGGGTGGTAGCCTGTCACATCCCAAGATTTTCCAAATCTTGTAATGTGAAAATAAATTAATAAAATAAAACTTTGTTTGATTTTCAGAGCCAGAAGAAACTTTTTGAATTTAAAATGGAAACTCAAACCCATTTGAATTAATTAAAAATCCTAAAAGGATTTAAAAGGATAAGCATTTCATAAAAGGAAATAATTGGAAATGTTATTTTAAAACAATCAAATGAAAAGATTGTTTTCAAATGAAATAGAAGTTTAATAAAAGAATGTTTTATAAAGCCAAATCAAAAGCTTGGCCAAGCTTATGAATTAAAACATTTAGTTTTGAATAAAACTAGCAAAAGGTTTAGTTAAAATAAAATGATAAGGAATTAATATCAAATTTTATTCAAATAAAAGGTTTTAACCATTCTTAATTAAAACATCAAAACTTATTAAATTATTTTAAATAAGTTTCTAAGTATTATATTTTCTAAATTAAACCCTACTAAAGTGTTTTGACTTTATTTTAGATTCAAATAAATATCTCAAATAAAATAAAATCCTACTTGAATTAATAAGGAAAGTCTATTATATTTAATTATTAATGGATCCTATAATAGAATGCTATTTTATTTTAACAAGTATTTCAAGTATCTTATATTCTCAAATAAAACCTATGGATTTGGTTTTAAAAATATTTAAATAACAAAGGAAGATTTTATTAATTAAACCAAATCCTATTTTATTAATAAACCATAGTCCATTTTATTTAATTAATAAAAGGGTATAAAATATTATTTTAATTAATAATTGGTTTATGTTGATAAACAGAACCAAATTCTTGGTTACAATGTTTGGTGAAGATTTGAATTGTTTTGAATGCTTGAGAATTGTTGAAATTCAAATCAGTAAATAGTAATAGAAAAAGAAAAGAACACAGAATAAAAAAAATAGTGCAAAGGCCCAGCCCACTAAGCCAATCCAGCCCAGATATCTCCCCTCCCCCGAAGCGTTTCTTTTATTATTCAGAAACCTACTCAGACAGAGACTGACCGGTGGCCCCCTCTTCTCCCTTTTCTTTTCTCACTGCCAGCGGACCCCACACTGCCTCCTCCTCCTTCTTCCTCGCGCGACCATGCCTCCCCAGACGACGCTGCCGTTGTAGGCTTTGATTCCGCGTGTTTAATTCTCCTTAACGCCGCGTTAAATCCTCGTCGTGACCACGGCCTTTTAATCGCCTCGCTCTCTCCTCCGTTTCCCCTCAGACTCCTCCCCAAAGCTCGCCCCCAGGCCGCTCCATTTCCTCCCCGAACATCCTCTGCTCCGACGAGCTGTCGCAGAAATTCCGGCCAACTCCGACCACCTCTCTGCCTCTAGTTCACGCGAGTGGACTTATCTCGACCTCACGCACCTCCTAGTACTCCCAGTTCGCCCGCGGGTGCGCCAGAACCCCGACTACGACAAAACCCCGACGCCGCCGCGTCTACCTCCTTCTCCGACAAGCCCCACAGGTAAATTCTGGTCGCCCCTCTCCTCCCCGAGAACACGATGATGATCTACAAACTCCTACGAACCTAATGGCACTTCCCGTTTGTCTTAGGGCGCCCCCAATCCTCGCCATCGTCAAGCACAGAGCGCCGCCGTGTCTGTTTCTTCTCCGGCGACATCTCCCAGGTGAACCAGACCGCCCCGCGCCTTCTCGTTCACGCACACACCTTCGCCGTGTCCTTGCGCTCCTGACTATGTGTTTTGTTTACCTCCCGGTGATCTGTAGCATCGTCCTCGACAGCAACCAGAGAGCACCGCCGCTCGCAGGTTCTCCGACGAGCAATTAGCAGCAACCCCTTGCGCCCCTCGCGTAGCCAACCCCACCACGAGCATCAGCAGGTCTCTGCGAGCCAGGTAAGCCCTGCCAGCCTCTCCCTCGTTTCCTGGTTGGCCAGCGCCACCACTATCTGACCGTCGCCGCCGCTAGTCACCGCCGGCCGCTCGCAAATGGTCAAGCACGTTAGCGTCGTAGGATCACAATCCGACGCTCCCGATAGATCACTTAATCGCGAAGAGGTACTCGATCTGAGCCACTCGAGATAACTAGATCTAACGATCCACAGAGCCGATCCGGCCGAACCGGTATCGACCAGTAAGAACACGCCGCGTGTCACCTTTTTGATTTAAAACAGATTGAAATCTGATTTAGATAGGATTTTCAAACCCTTATATTTTCTGATCCACACGTCCAAATTTGGCAAATTTTATATCAATGAATTCAGGAGAACAAGCCCTAGCCAACCATGGCCTTCGTTTTGAAAATAGTATCTGTTAGCTTGTTTGAATCTATAGAAACATTTGTGTACTTGTTTAGAATATAAAAATTGTTTAAAATTGATTCTAGGATTAAATCTTTTGCAAAATGGATTTGTGTGACATTACTGACCCTAGAAACCAACCCATAGTGTTAAAAATGATTTTTGTGAAAATTAAGTTGAATTATTTAACTTAGCCATTTTCTAGCCAATTAAACCCCTTGATTTTATCATGGAAATGTTTTGCAAGGAAAACTTTGGAAAAATACTTTGGACCAAAACTTACTGACCCAAAACATCAAACCTTGCCAAGGTCAACTCACTTGGTGAAAAACCTAAAGTTTTGCTTTGATAAGAATGATTTTCACCACATAAAATGATGAATGAATTATTAAAATGGTCTTAAGATAAAACCCAATTGCAAGTGACTTTGCCATTTTAGTAAAAGACCAATTTGGACCTTACAAAGTTTATAAGCGTAGTAGAGACCATCCTTGCAATAGAACCAACCTTTGCATACTTATGCAAGACTTAGAATCCATTACTTTGAGTATGTGAAATGATGTATGTATATTGATTTGGAATGCTACTTGATACTATGATTGCTTGATTGACTTGTAGTGAAATTAGCAAAGAGTGAGTCTAGCAAGATCAAGAAGTAAAACTCTCATTCCCTACCAAAAAGGCAAGTTACACTATCATACAAAAGACCTACTATTTTCATTATACTTAGTGGATTTTGTAAACATGCATGAAAATGTTTTATACTTATGCTATGCTAATCCTAATAGGATTCCCTATACACTCCTTAGTGAAAATATTGAAGTTGTACATGCTTAGCCATGCTGTGTTTTGAAAAGAGATACATGTTGAGATTTTACAAAGGTTGAGATAAGGACTTGTGTTTTACATAATAAAACAAGGACTCAATGAACCACCTAGGTGGTGGACACTTTATGTTTTGGAGAAGGTGGCAACAAAAGGAACCATGTCTATGGCAATCACTTTGTGTTGTGCTCCAAATGAAAACCACCTAGGGAACTTAGAGATTGAACATGTTTCTCCAATTGTGGCTTTCGTGTACAACCACATGCTATTATGGCTCTGGCTTAGTCAACTACATTAGGAAGAACCATACATTGTCTTTAGTTACCGGACATGGGGATCTGGAATGCTTCATGGGGGCTGAAGACAAGCTAGCAATGATGTATGGAAGGACCTTTTGGAAAGACTTCGTCACACTCTCAGTCTGCCAGTACTCCATCTTGGTGAGCACTAATCCAGTAGGCCACTGGTGGCAATAAGATGGGATTGTGTCATGTGGGTAAAGTGTACTCCTTCTGCAGAAGTTAATAAAATCTAAGTACTTAGCCGTGTCCCCGGTTATGGACAATACTGAGCAACTAAAGTTTGAACTATGGGAGATCTCGACATTCCAACTTATAATATAAAAACTTGATGCTCTTGGGGGTACCAAGGAATTCAAAGAGATTTTGTTAAGCTTGTTGCACTTGGGGTTACCAAGGTGCTCAAGAACATGATTACTTGGGGTTATCAAGGAACTCATGAGGTTTCATAAAACTTGTTGCACTTGGGGTTACCAAGTAGCTCAAGGGAATTTTGACAAGGACTTGAACACTTGTGTTTCTACCAAGGAGTTCAAGGAACTTGGAAAGAAGATTTGACAAAGGACAAAAACCATTTTGAAAAAGATAGGATAAATGTTGCTTTATGCAAAAAGCCTTAAACTCTACTTAGCCAAATATGCATGTATTGATAGGATCCACTCATATTTACATAAAAGTGAAACTTGCCAATACAATTCAAAGTGTATTGACCCTTGTGGCTGTAACTTGTAATGTTGCAGGTTGATTGTTTTATTATATGAAGATTGTTTGATTGACTAGGACTACAAAGTCTACAACCAACATCTGCTTGTGGCACTATGAAGATGAAGGACCCATGACTATGTTTATTCCGTTGCAATGTAATGTAATAGCCAAATGAGCTATGTATGATGTAATAAAATTATGTTATTCCTGGTTATAAAGTTATAATATGACCCTTGTATCTTGATATTACATCTTAACTGTGGATGCTAGCTATTGATCCAGGGACTAGCATTGTAAAACACAGGAGGGATCTACCATATTGGGTAGGGACCTCTACACCATTGCTGATTCCCATGATGAGGAGGGAGTAGTTCTTCCTCGGGGCTAAGGGATCTACCGGTAGCTATGTGTTCATCTCTCTCTCTATGCATGATCTTGTTGTGGTCATGAGCTTTGTAATCAAGTAGATATACCTTGCTACTCAAGTGCTTCAATAGATCTCTTCTCCCTCCACGTGTATGAAAGTGAAAGCGTGCATACCGTGGTGGCACTTAGGCTAGAGTCTACATGTAACATCCCTAAAATCATGTTTCAAAAATCATGCATATCATCCATGCATCCATGATCATTTAGGGTTCCTTTTCAAAACCATTTCAAAAATCAGGAGCAAATGTTGCTCATTATTTTATGTAAGTATGCTCCAGCCTTAGTGCTACCTTCTAATGAGAAAAGTATTTATTTCATTCATTAATGTTTTGAGTTCAAACTTGAGCAAAGTTTTCAAAACAAAGTTTGAGCAAAGTTTTCAAAACAAAGTATGAAAATAAGACCAATTTTATGCTTATTATTTATATCTCATAAGGCTTGGTTTTATTTTATTTCTCAAGTGTTCAAAGTGTGTTTGAGTAAACAGAAGTGTTTGACACACATTTGAGTACAAAGTTACCTATACAAAAATCCAGAGAAGTTTTGAAATCAAACTTGTTTGATTTAGAGTTTGAAAACCATTTCTAGAAAATCAAACAGAAAAAGAAAAGGAGTAAAGGAGAAAAAAATAAAGCAAACAGCCAAACTGGCCCAACCAGCCCAGTTCGACCCAATCTAGCCCAACTATCCCCTCCCGCGAAGCGTTTTCCTTTACCCGCAAACACACCCACAGAGTCGCTGACGCAGGGACCCCACCTCCTCTCTTTTTCTCTCGCTGACAACGCGGTCCACGCAACGGTCATCGTCTCCACCCGGCGACGAGTTCCTCCCCCAAATCACTCGGCCGTTTCCTGATTGATTCGCGGCTTCAATTCCCGTTCAATGCTCGAGTAATTCACGCCCGTGTCCTCGCCTACTTAAGCACCATGTCGCCCTCCTCCTTTTCCCCCAAACCACACCCCACCGGAGCCACCAGGCTCTCGGATTTCTCTCTGGACGCCCCTCTGCTCCGACGAGTTCGTCGTCGAATTTCGGTAAGCCCCGCAGTCCCCTCTGCCTGTGGTTCAGAATAGATGATTCTGCATCCTCATGCGCACCTACTGACACCCTCCGTTTGGTCGCGCATGCTCTGTAGCCTCGACAGCGTCATCGACTGAACTCCGCCGCCCTCTGTTCGAACTCCGACGACCATTCCCCGTAAGACCCAGCTTTCCCTCTCCCTCTGTTTGATACGCGTGTGATCCCCAGCATCCTACGCATCTAACGGCACCCTTCTCTCGTCTTAGCGTGGCCCAGAACGTCGACTCCGTCGCCAACAGAGAACACCATCGCTAGGGACTTCTCCGACGAGCAATCCACGACGACCCCGAGCGCCCCTTCGCCAACCGAGCACACGTCGAGCATCTCCTCGTCACGGCGATGCTGGTGATCATCCTCACACCTCCCCGCGCGACCTAGTTCGCCGGCTCCACCGTTGACTGAGCACGCCGCCGCCTGTCGCCGCCGCTAGCGCCGCCCGTTTAGGGTTAGTAGTTTTAGGCCGTTTGGTTTAGATCCAGTGGATGCGATAGATCCACTTAAATGAATAGGTACGTTTAGATCTGAGCCATTAGATGTTAAGTTGATCTGACGGTGCGCGAGCACGATCCAGCGCGAAGAGGTACCAGCAAACCAGAGACTGCAGCGTGGCATGTGTTTTGTTTTAAAAATTTGAATTAGATCTATTAGATGTTTAAACTTGTTTAATTCATAACTTTTGAATCCCACGTCCAAATTTGACAAATTTTGTATCAATGGAATCAGGAGAGAAAATCCTTTCCATTAATGCAATGTTTTTAAAGTTTTGCTTCTGTTAAAATGGTTGTTTTTGCAGAAACATTTGTAGGCATAATTTGGATATATTAATTATTTGAAAAATGTTTTATTGTTCAAATAAAGTTTATTTGGCAAGTTTTGAACTTGTTTATGATTCAGTATTGTGCACTTGTATTTTTTGGTGTAGAGAATCATCACATGGCATTATGCATGCATCCATATATTTTTGCTTGTATTTATTTTGTATGTGATTTTGGTGCTATTATTTTATGTGTAGATTTTGGTGCAAATAGTGACTGTGATTGTGAGGATTGTAGCTACTCTCCAAACTACCAAGGCAAGTGGTGCTTCATGATTTATTCCTATGTTTCTCAACTATGCACTAGAAATATTTTGCTAGACTTGCATATATATTTTGATCTATATGCTATGCTTGGGAAATACTAGTAGTTGTAGAATTGCTTGAAATTTCTAAGTTAAGATGCTTATCTATGCCATGCTTATCCTAGCTAGTAGCAACCAAGGGTGGTTATATATTCATGCTATAATAATATATTTCTATGTCTTTGGACTTGTGTTTTGCTTAATAAAACAACTAAGTGAATGAAACACCTGGGTGGAATGGTTTATGTTGAGTGGTTACACAACGCCCATTTCTATGGTTTACCTTGTGTATCTCACTTGTGGAAAGCCACCAAGGAACAAAGGGATTTGAGATGCCATATGTTAAGAAGCTTCTAGTGCAGCCACTTGGCAATATGGGCTCTGCCTGGATCATATAGGTTGCAATAACTTAGCCATTTGGACAGTTGGTGGTAGTGGGATGATAGGTTGGAGCGCGTCCATTTGGTCTAAGGGAAGGCTTCTGAAAGGTCCTGTCTTGGTGAAAATCAAGTCTTGTGGGGAAAGTGCACAACCTCTGCGGATGGAAGAACCTAAGTACTTAGCCATGTCCATGGTATTGGACAACTTGAGCATCAATACATGGAAGCTATCAAGAATCTCCTCATCCCAATTTCTAAGTAAAAACTTGTGGTTGAACAAGGGTGAAGGTCCCCAATGTCTATTGGTGGTTCCGTGGGAAAGATTTTAACAAAGAAAAACTTAGTGCTTTCAACTAATAGGTAAAACCTATTTTGAGCAAATCAAGCCTAAGCTACACTTAGCCAAAATGCATATAGTATTTAGTCTACCAAAATTCTACTAAGGTATCACTTTCCAATACTATTCCAATGTATTGACCCACTATGGCTGTAACTTGTGATGTTGCAGGTTATTCTGATGATGATTAGGAGTCATGAGTCTACACTTAACATGCTTGCCTGTGGCACATGAAGATGAAGACTTATTTATCTTATTACATATTTAAACTCTTGTACTAGGCCTGTGGCCATGGACTTGTAAAAGACTATGTTTGTCTCTGGAATGACTTGTAATAATGACCTTTGTTTCTGTGTACTTCCTCTTAAACTGTGGATGCTAGCATTGATCCAGGGACTAGCATTGCAATCACAGGGATCCTTTCCTTTACAAAGGAGGGATCTTACAGATGGTATCAGAGCACTGTGTTGCCTGTAGGATTATGACCCTAGGATTGGAAACCACTAAGGAAAAAAAATTCAAACAACTTCCACACTTGTCTTTTCTTCTCGTAAACTTTTCTAATCTTCTTTCTCATCTCTATTTGTAGATGAACTCCATCAACGAAGCCGTGAAGAAGGGACCACTCATGACTATGACTTTAGAATGTGAGACAGAATTCCCCAAGGCTCTCAAGGACCTCATGGTTGCAATGGGAATACATGGTGCAGCTGTGTACAGAGGTTTTCCTGTGATGGATGAAGGAGTTGAGTACTGGTGGGTGCAACTTCACTTGTATAAAAACAAGGAAGACAACCACAAGGACTCAGGATTCTGCATGGTCACCAACTCAGTGATGCACACTACATTCTTTGATTCAGCAAGGGATGCAGCTTGGAAGGCCATCAAAGAACTTGGTGATAGAATCAAGTGCAGAATGCTTAATACCCAGAATGACCTTAGGGAAGAAAAGAAGCATACCCAAGAGTTAGAGGCTACCAACCAAAGTTTAAGGGAGGACATCATAGACTTAGCAATGGAGTCATGTGATCTAGATAAACAGATTGCCTCTAGGGATGCCCTGTTAGCCAACTTGGCAAGTGAGATGGGATTGTAAACGTACTCCGTTAGTTGTTCCACCACACTTATCATTTTATTTCCCAAATGTTGTTTAAAATAAGTTGAACCTTGGTTGTTTGTAATGAATCCATGTATGCCATGACTTGGGTGTTTTGATTTCCAAAGTTATGCATGTGATGCCATGTCTTGTGATTTGTCGTAAATTGTGTTGATTCTAACTTTTTCTATCTTATTAAATAGATGCCTAATGTTACTATCAGCACGGATGAAGAGTTCAAGGGAACTCGTTTTGGCACTCGTATTATTGAGCACACTAGTCTGCTCAATCTCCCTCTTCCTACCATCATGATGCTTCCCCTCACCAACTTTGAGAGGAAAGACCTTTGGGGCTTCAAGGTTAATCCGCCAGGACGCCAGACTGAGCCAGCCACAGAGGCCATCATCTTCAAGCTCATGCATGATGACAAGGAGAGAGGCCTAGAGGTAGTCATGCAGGATTTGCTTGGACGTTTGCTAGGGAGACACTCTCGATATGTTAGAGGTACTCACTTCCACACCTTCGGTAGACATGATGAGGATGGTGAGGCCATTGACTTTGAGGATACTTCGAGAGAGACGGCAGAGCCGATTCATCTATACCTCCAGGACTTAGAGGTTCTTCTTAGGCACCTAGACACTAATACGACCAACGTCATGCTTAGCAATGACGAACTCCAGGTGCAGCTTCGTGAGAAGGAAAATCTCTTCGCGGAGCAAGATGAGATAGTCAAAGAGATGGTGGACAAGTTTGAGAGTCAAGATAGAAAGTTCAAGAGTCAAGAGAAGCGAGTCCAAGATAGGAACAAGAGGATTCGAGACATGACTGTAGAACTAGAGGCCACGGACTTCGAGCTCGAGCATCAGCAGACTGTGATTGAGAGGCTTCGTTCATAGAAGAGGGCTCTCAAAGCCAAAGTAGAGACCTTGACCACCAATGTCGAGGAATACAAGACCGCAATGGAGAATGCAGGTCTTACATTTGTTGATGAGGAGGTTGATGGAGAGGAGTAGAGATATGACTACTCATTTACCTTTATTTATCATGTCTTTGATTATTGAGTCGCAATGATCATCCAACATGTGGATGGCTTGCTATTGGTGTGTTTACTTTTCCAAAAACTTGTTGTCTGTGTTGTTGAACCTTTACTACTATGATGCATGATTGTGATTTGTTATGTTATGTATTGTGCATGTTAGCATGTCACATCCCAAGATTTTCCAAATCTTGTTATGTGAAAAATAAATGAATAAAATAAAACTTTTTTGATTTTTAGGGTGAGAAGAAACTTTTGATTCCAACTGGAAACCTTCAAACCTATTTGATCAAACAAATCCTAAAGGGATTTGAAAAGATAAACAATTAATAAAGAAAATATTAAATATGTGAAAGTACTATTTTTGGATCCTTTAATAAAAAGATTTGGTTTCAAAAGAAAAGGATAGAATTATAAATAAGGAATATTTTTATAGAGCCAAATTAAACCTTGGCCATGTTTTTGAAATAAAATATTTTGTTTTGATTAAAGGAGTAAAGGGTTATTTAAATAAAATAATGGGGATTTATTAATATCCAATTTTATTAAAGTAAAGACTTTTCCCATTTTAATTAAACACTAAAACTTGTTATTTTATTTTAAATGATTTTTCCAAGTGTTTTATATTTTCAAATAAAACCTACTGAAATGATTTTGGTACTATTTTAGATTTCAAATGGAGTTTTAAAATAAATCAAATCCTATTTGAATTAATAACTAAGGACCATTTTATTTAATTATTAAATAGATCCTAAAAAGAATAAAAAAATATTATTTTGTTTTAGACTTTGGATTATTGTTGTTAAACAGAACTAAACTCAATACAAAGTTTGGTGGATGTTTGATTTGATTTGAATGTTTGAATTGTTTGATTGAATTTCAAAATAGAAAATCAATTAGAAAAAGAAAAAGACTTTCAGAACAAAAAAATAAACAGACAGCCCAACCCATCTGGCCCAGCAAGACCCAGTCCAGCCCACCAACTCTCCCCAGCGAAACGTTTTCCTACACTCAGTCTCGCACCCGCAAAGTCGCAGACAGGTGGCCCCTCTTCCCCTCTCTCTCTTTCGCTGACGCCCAGACCCCACCGCCACCTCACCGTCGTCTTCAACCCCCAAACCACGCCCTGCCGTTGCCGCCGAGTTACTGCCGGCGTCAATACACTTAATTGCCTGCGTTAACTCCCCCGGCGACCACGCATGCATAAACGCCTCCCTCTTCTCTCTCTTTTCCCCCAGACAGCTCCTCCCCTCTACCCATAGGCTGCCCCAATTCGCCCCCACACCGCCACTGCCCCGACGAGCTTCTCCAGTGAATTCTGGCGCCGTCCAGCCTCGCCTCGCCTTTCCGAGCACGCGAGATTGCTCCTCAGACCAGCGCGCACCTGTCAGTGCCTCCTGTTCGCCCGCGCTCGCCCCAGAGTGTCGGCAATGACAAGCTCAACTCGCTGCCGCCATCTGTCTCGCCTCCGACAAGCTTTCCTGGTAAGAGCCGACCACCCCGAGCCTTCCTATTGATACTCCTAAGATCCCCAGGACTGTACGCATCTGACCGTGCCTTTGCTTTGCCTTGGGGTGAACCACAACGTCGCCCCCGTCATCAAACAGAACCACCTGCCGCTTACAGCTACTCCGACGAGGAATTGGCCGCAGCACCGAGCGCCCCTTGCCAGACCAGCACCACCTTGAGCTTCACCTCGACCTCGCGAGCACGGTGAGCACACACGTTTCTCCCCTTGCTTCCTAGAATCGCCGCGACACCACCGTCTGAGCGTCGCTGCCGCCAGCCGCCGCACAGCGCCGCCAGTCCTTGGTCAAGGCAACTGAGCCCGTTGGATCTTGATCCCGTGGCTAAAATTATAACCTGAGCGAAAGGGTATGAGCGCGTCTGAGCCGCACGATCTGTTTAAATCCAACGCCCTGCAGAGGCCGATCCGCACGAAGCGGTACCGACCAATAGTATCACGCCGCGTGGCACTGGATCTGTTTAAAACAGAATTAGAATCTGATTTGTATGCAAAATTTAAAAATCCATAACTTTAGTTCTACACGTCCAAATTTTGCAAACTTTATATAAATGGATTCAAAAAAACAAGCCCTAGCCAACCATTCACTTTGTTTAGTAAAAAGCTTCTGGTAAAGTGTGTGTTTTTGCAGAAACTTGTGTATGCTTGTTTAGGATATAAAATTTATTCCAAAATGATTTTGGGGATGAAATCTTTGCAAAATGCTTTGTTGTGAACCTACTGACCCTAGGAACCAACTTATGGATTTAAAAATGTATTTTTTGAAGATTAGGATTGAATAATTGAATTAGCTCATTTCTAGTCAAATAAAAATATTGTTTTTGACATGGAAATGATTTTTGAGAAAAACCTTTGGAAAATGTGTTGATTCAAACCTACTGACCCTAAACACCAAGTTTTGTGAATTAACAACTTATTTGGTGAACAATATAAAATTGTTGCTTTGCTAAAAACATTTTCCCACCACATGAAATCATGATTTGATTTAAGAAATGGTTTATAGATAAAACCCTTTTGCAAATGGTTTTGCCACTTTAGAAAATGACCAATTTGAGCCTTACAATGTTTAGAGCCTAGTAGAAACCACCTTTGCAAATAAAAGTATCTTTTGCATGCTTGCATGCATGACTTTGTTTTTATTATTTTATGTGTGATGAATTGTTTGAATATTGGTTGGAATATTAGTTGAATCTATGTTTGCTTGATTGATTTGTAGTGAAGTTAGAAGGGTGAGATATTAGCAAGATCAAGAAGTGAACCAACATCCTCTACCAAAAAGGCAAGTGACACTATCATCCAAGTCCTACTATTTTCATTACACTTAGTGGATTTTGAAACATGCATGATGAGGTCTACTATTTTTTGCTATGCTAAATCCTAATAGGATACCCCTATATTTATACCTTAGTGAAAACAATGTAGTTGTAGTATTCTTAGCCCTGCTTTATATATTGAGAAGGGATACATGTTAAGATTATGAGGAGTATTGAAAAGACTTGTGTTTTATATAATAAAACAAGTACTCAATGAACCACCTGGGTGGACAAGGATACTCAAGTTTTGGACAAGGTGGCAACAAGAGGAACCATGTTTATATGGCAATCTCTTTTTGTTGTGCACCAGAAGGAAACCACCCAGGGACTTAGAGATTGAACATGTTTCTCGTACAGTGGATTCCGTGTACAGCCACATGCTAAATGGGCACTGGCTTAGTCAACTACATAGTGGAAGACCCATGCATTGGCCTCTTCAGGTTACTAGAATGAGGGAACTTGGAACCCTACATTGGTGCCTGGAAGACAAGCTCAGGATCCCACAAACATGGGAAGTTCAACAAGCACCACAACCACAACCGTCATGACAACAAACATCACCGTATTCATGACAATGACAAGTACAAGAACCACAAGGGTGGATATAAGGGCCACCACAGTGGAAATGGAAGTGGCAGTGGAAGCCAACCTGTCAAGAAGGACATCGGTCAGGTTGAATGCTTCAAGTGCAAGAAGACGGGGCATTATGCAAATGAATGCCCAGAAAAGAAAGTTGAAGGACCCAACAAGCCCAACCCTTTTCAGAAAGGGCAAGTTCACCACATCAATGTGGAGGAAATTTATGAGGAGCCTGATGCTGTTGCTGGTAAGTTCAAACTCAATTCTATTCCAGCACTTGTTCTTTTTAATACTGGTGCATCACATTCATTCATATCAAAAGCATTTGTTGATAGAAATGGGTTTCCAACTGAAAACATTGGGTTTCCAATAAAAGTAAGTTCTCCAGGTGGAGATATGATAGTAAGTCTTGGATGCCGGGATCTAGTGATAGAGTTTGGAAAACATAAGTTTCCAGTGAGTCTGATAATCCTAGATTCCCAAAGACTGGATGTAATTTTTGGAATGGATTGGATGACCAAGTATGAAGGAGTACTAGATTGTGCCAATCGTACTGTTGCACTCACAACCCCAGAAAAGAAACGGATTAGATTCAAGTCTAACTTTGAACCAAAAGGGAGTAAGCTAAATTCTCTTAAGGGGGGTAGCATAGAAAGTGTGCCAATTGTGAGTGAATATCCGGATGTGTTTCCGGAAGAATTGCCAGGAATGCCACCAGATAGAGATGTGGAATTTCTTATTGATTTGCTACCAGGATCTGGACCAATAGGAAAGAGACCGTACAAGATGTCAGTGGATGAGTTGAAAGAACTCAAGAAGCAGCTTGGAGAACAGTTGCAGAAAGGATTTATTCAACCAAGTTCTTCATCTTGGGGAGCACCAGTTTTGTTTGTGGAAAAGAAAGATAGAAGTCAAAGGTTATGCATAGATTACCGTTCACGCAATGAGGTGACTATCAAGAACAAATACCCTTTGCCTTGAATCAATGACTTGTTTGATCAGTTAGAAGGAGCCTGTGTGTTCTCAAAGATTGATCTCCGGTCAGGTTATTTCCAGCTCAAGATAAGGGAACAACACATACCTAAGACAACTTTCACCACTAGGTATGGATTGTATGAGTATACCGTGATGCCATTTGGTTTGACCAATGCACCAGCTTATTTCATGAATATGATGAACAAGGTTTTCATGGAATTTCTTGATAAGTTTGTTGTCGTTTTCATCGATGACATTTTGATCTACTCCAAGAGCAAAGAAGAGCATGAAGGACATTTACGTTTGATACTTGAGAAGCTTAGAGAGCATAAGCTGTATGCCAAATTCAGCAAGTGTGAATTTTGGTTAAATGAAGATGGTTTTCTTGGACACGTTGTGTCAGGAGATGGTGTAGCAGTTGATCCTGCTAAAGTTTCAGCTGTAACTGAATGGGAATCTCCTAAGTCAGTGAAAGAGGTTCGTAGTTTCCTTGGCTTGGCAGGATACTACAGAAGATTTATTGAGAATTTCTCCAAGGTAGCTAAGCCAATGACAGAACTGCTTAAGAAAGACAAGAAATTTTCTTGGTCTGAAGGATGTGAACTCAGTTTTCAAGAATTGAAGAAGAGGCTAGTGAGATCACCAGTCTTATGTTTGCCAGATTTGGAGAAATATTTCCAAGTGTATTGTGATGCATCTCATCATGGATTAGGTGCAATACTTATGTAAGAAGGGAAAGTTGTGGCTTATGCCTCGAGTCAACTCAAAACTCATGAGGTAAACTACCCTACGCATGATTTAGAGTTAGCCTCTGTTGTCCATGCACTCAAAAAATGGAGACATTATCTTTTGGGAAAGTGATGTGAAGTGTTCATAGATCACAAGAGTTTGAAGTATATCTTCACCTAGAAAGAAATTAATCAGAGACAAAGAAGATGGCTAGAACTCATCAAGGACTATGACTTGAGTTTTCAATACTACCCCGGTAAAGCAAATGTTGTAGCGGATGCGCTAAGCCGTAAAGTTTTTGTGAATGGCCTTACTAAGGGAGAATTGCCAGATGATCTGTGTGCCCAATTCAGAGATCTCAGATTGTAGATTGTGCCTGAGGGACATCTCATGTCTTTGGATGTTTGACCCACTTTGTTGGACAAGATCAAAGAAGACCAAAAGACAGATATGGAAATTGAAGAGATTAAGGAAAAGATTGGCAAGGGAAAAGCCAAAGGATTCCATGAAGATGAACAAGGCACTTTATGGTATGGAAAACGTATCTGTGTTCCACAGGATCCGGAACTTCGGAAACTGATTTTACAAGAAGCACACAACTCACCATATTCTATTCATCCGGGTAACACCAAAATGTACATGGATATGAAGGAAAGATTTTGGTGGAATAATCTCAAGAAGGACATCTCCGAACATATTTCTTTGTGTGATGTATGTAGTAGAGTGAAAGCGGAACATCAGAAACCAGCAGGAATGTTACAACCACTACCTATTCCTGATTGGAAGTGGGACAAGATTGGTATGGATTTCATCACCGGATTGCCAAGGACCAGGTCAGGATATGATTCCATTTGGGTAATAGTGGATCGCCTATCTAAAGTGGCTCATTTTATACCCGTGAAGACAACTTATACAAGTGCTAAGTTAGCCAAGATCTATATGAGTAGAATTGTATGTCTACATGGAGTACCCGAGAGTATTGTGTCTGATAGGGGAACTCAATTCACTTCTCATTTTTGGAGGAAACTACATGAGTCATTGGGAATGAGGTTGGAATTCAGCACTGCTTTTCATCCTCAGACTGATGGACAAACAGAAAGGACGAACCAGATACTTGAAGATATGCTAAGGGCATGTGCTCTAGATTATGGAGCCAGTTGGGATGAAAGTCTGCCTTACGCATAATTTTCTTACAATAACAGCTATCAAGCCAGTATTGAGATGGCACCATTTGAGTTTCTCTATGGGAGAAAGTGTACCACCCCATTGCTATGGAATGGTGTGGGAGAAAGAAGTTTGTTCGGACCAGAACTCATCAAAGAGGCTGAAGATAAAGTTAAGCTGGTTAAGGACAGATTGAAGATAGCACAGTCCCGACAAAAGAGCTACACAGATCCTAAGCGTAGAGAAGTCACCTATGAAGTAGGTGACAGAGCTTATCTTAGAGTGTCACCACTTCGTGGAGTGAAGAGGTTTGGTGTCAAAGGTAAATTGGCCCCAAGATATGTTGGACCATTCAAGATTCTGAGTTGTAAAGGAGAAGTAGCTTATGAGATTGAATTGCCAGAGTCTTTGTCTGCTGTTCATAATGTGTTTCATGTGAGTCAGCTTAAGAAATGTCATCCAGAAATGGAAGAGACTTCTTTGAAGGATACTATTCCTTTGAAAGAGGTCCAATTGGAAAGTGATCTCACTTATGAGGAGAAGCCTATCAAGGTTCTTGAGACTGCAGAAAGAGTTACTCGGACTAAGACTATCAAATTCTGCAAAGTTCAATGGAACCATCATTCCGAAGAAGAAGCAACATGGGAAAGAGAAGATGATCTTCAGAAAGACCACCCTCACCTATTTGCTAGCCATCTCGAATCTCGAGGGCGAGATTCACCTTAAGGGGGTTAGATTTGTAACATCCCTAAAATCATGTTTCAAAACTCATGCATATCATCCATGCATCCATGATCATTTAGGGTTCCTTTTCAAAACCATTTCACAATCAGGATCAAATGTTGCTCATTATTTTATGTAAGTATGCTCCAGCCTTAGTGCTACCTTCTAATGAGAAAAGTATTTATTTCATTCAGTAATTTTTTGAGTTCAAACTTAAGTACTTTCAAAAGCTTGAGCAAAGTTTTCAAAGCAAAGTATGAAAATAAGACCAATTTTATACTTATTATTTATATCTCATAAGGCTTGGTTTTATTTTATTTCTCAAGTGTTCAAAGTGTGTTTGAGTAAACAGAAGTGTTTGACACACATTTGAGTACAAAGTTCCCTGTACAAAAATCCAGAGAAGTTTTGAAATCAAACTTGTTTGAATTAGAGTTTGAAAACCATTTCTAGAAAATCAAATAGAAAAAGAAAAGGAGTAAAGGAGAAAAAAATAAAGCAAACAGCCAAACTGGCCCAACCAGCCCAGTTCGACCCAATCTAGCCCAACTATCCCCTCCCGCGAAGCGTTTTCCTTTACCCGCAAACACACCCACAGAGTCACTGACGCAAGGACCCCACCTCCTCTCTTTTTCTCTCGCTAACAGCGCAGCCCACGCAACGGTCATCGTCTCCACCCGGTGACGAGTTCCTCCCCCAAATCACTCGGTCGTTTCCTGATTGATTCGCGGCTTCAATTCCCGTTCAATGCTCGAGTAATTCACGCCCGTGTCCTCGCCTACTTAAGCACCATGTCGCCCTCCTCCTTTTACCCCAAACTACACCCCACCGGAGCCACCAGGCTGCTCGGATTTCTCTCTGGACGCCCCTCTGCTCCGACGAGTTCGTCGTCGAATTCCGGTAAGCCTCACAGTCCCCTCTTCCTGTGGTTCAGACTAGATGATTCTGCATCCTCATGCGCACCTACTGACACCCTCCGTTTGCTCGCGCATGCTCTGTAGCCTCGGCAGCGTCATCGACTGAACTCCGCTGCCCTCTGTTCGAACTCCGGCGACCATTCCCCGTAAGACCCAGCTTCCCCTCTCCCTCTATTTGATACGCGTTTGATCCCTAGAATCCTACGCATCTAATGGCACCCTTCTCTCGTCTTAGTGTGGCCCAGAACGTCGACTCCGTCGCCAACAGAGAACACCGTCGCCGGGGACTTCTCCGACGAGCAATCCACGACGACCCCGAGCGCCCCTTCGCCAACCGAGCACACGTCGTGCATCTCCTCGTCACGGCGATTCTGGTGAGCATCCTCACACCTCCCCGTGCGACCTAGTTCGCCGGCTCCGCCGTTGACTGAGCACGCCGCCGCCTGTCGCCACCGCTAGAGCCGCCCGTTTAGGGTTAGTAGTTTTAGGCCGTTCGATTCAGATCCAGTGGATGCGATAGATCCACTTAAACGAAGAGGTACGTTTAGATCTGAGCCGTTAGATGTTAAGTTGATCTGACGGTGCGCAAGCGTGATCTAGCGCGAAGCGGTACCAGCCAACCAGAGACTGCCGCGTGGCATGGGTTTTGTTTTAAAAATTTGAATTAGATCTATTAGATGTTTAAACTGGTTTAATTCATAACTTTTGAATCCCACGTCCAAATTTGACCATTTTATATCAATGGAATCAGGAGAGAAAATCCTTTCCATTAATGCAATGTGTTTAAAGTTTTACATCTGTTAAAATGGTTGTTTTTGCAGAAACATTTGTAGGCATAATTTGGGTATATTAATTATTTGAAAAATGTTTTATTGTTCAAATAAAGTTTATTTGGCAAGTTTTGAACTTGTTTATGATTCAGTATTGTGGACTTGTCTTGTTTGGTGTAGAGAATCATCACATGGCATTATGCATGCATCCATATATTTTTGCTTGTATTTATTTTGTATGTGATTTTGGTGCTATTATTTTATGTGTAGATTTTGGTGCAAATAGTGATTGTGATTGTGAGGATTGTAGCTACTCTCCAAACTACCAAGGCAAGTGGTGCTTCATGATTTATTCCTATGTTTCTCAACTATGCACTAGAAATATTTTGCTAGACTTGCCTGTATATTTTGATCTATATGCTATTCTTGGGAAATCCTAGTAGTTGTAGAATTGCTAGAAATTTATAAGTTAAGATGCTTATCTATTCCATGCTTAGCCTAGCTAGTAGTAACCACGGGTGGTTATATATTCATGCTATAATAAAATATTTCTAAGTCTTTGGACTTGTGTTTTGCTTAATAAAACAACTAAGTGAATGAAACACCTGGGTGGAATGGAAGGAATGGTTTATGTTGAGTGGTTACACAAGGCCCATTTCTATGGTTTACCTTGTGTATCTCACTTGTGGAAAGACACCCAGGAACAAAGGGATTTGAGATGCCATATGTTAAGAAGCTTCTAGTGCAGCCACTTGGCAATATGGGCTCTCCCTGGATCATATAGGTTGGACAGTTGGTGGCAGTGGGATGATAGGT
Organism: Avena atlantica; assembly: GCA_910589765.1. Lineage (NCBI taxonomy): Eukaryota > Viridiplantae > Streptophyta > Magnoliopsida > Poales > Poaceae > Avena > Avena atlantica. The sequence continues at coordinate 261,607,815 of OU342738.1, forward strand.
TGGAGCGCGTCCATTTGGTCTAAGGGAAGGCTTCTAAAAGGTCCTGTCTTGGTGAAAATCAAGTCTTGTGGGGAAAGTGCACAACCTCTGTAGATGGAAGAACCTAAGTACTTAGCCATGTCCATGGTATTGGACAACTTGAGCATCAAGACATAGAAGCTATCAAGAATCTCCTCATCCCAATTTCTAAGTAAAAACTTGTGGTTGAACAAGGGAGAAGGTCCCCAATGTCTATTGGTGGTTCCTTGGGAAAGATTTTGACAAAGAAAAACTTAGTGCTTTCAACTAATAGGTAAAACCTATTTTGAGCAAAGCAAGCCTAAGCTACACTTAGCCAAAATGCATATAGTATTTAGTCTACCAAAATTCTACTAAGGTATCACTTGCCAATACTATTCCAATGTATTGACCCACTGTGGATGTAACTTGTGATGTTGCAGGTTATTCTGATGATAATTAGGAGTCATGAGTCTACACTCAACATGCTTTCCTGTGGCACATGAAGATGAAGACTTATTTATCTTATTACATATTTAAACTCTTGTACTAGACCTGTGGCCATGGAGTTGTAAAAGACTATGTTTGTCTCTGGAATGACTTGTAATAATTCTGTCTCCGACGACCGTTCCCGCCGATTCCGGCCAACACACTCCACCTCCTGCCTTCCTATGCAACCTAGCAACCTCCCCACTCTTTGGAGCATCTCCTAGTACACTTCGTTCAACCGCGGGCGCCCAGGAAGCCGTCTTCGACAAAAATTCTGAGCGCCGCCACCAGCTTCTTCTCCGGCGAGTACCCCAGGTAGTCTCCGTCCGCCCCTTTCCCTCTCGTTCACGCACGCATCTTCGCCAGGACTGTGCGCATCTGACCCTGTCTTCCGTTTGCCCCAGTACGCGCTGTAGCCTCGTCCTCGACGACGCCTGAGCAAGCCTGACGCCGACGACGTCTCCGACGAGCAATCGCCGCCGTTCCCGTGCACCCCTTGCCCAACGACGAGCACCTTGAGCATCAGAGCGTCACCGCGATCACCGTAAGCACCCTCACCTCCTCCCTCGCTTCCTAAATCGCCGGCACTGTCCACGTCTAACCGTGCCGCCAGTCGCCGCCGCGCAGCGCCGCCAGATGCTGGTCAAGCGGCTGTGTGTCGTTGGATTATCATCCAGTGGCTGAGATTAGATTAGGTCGAAGAGGTATGCGTTGATCAGAGCCGCATAGATCCCTTTTGATCCGACGGTTTGCAGCTATGCGATCCGCACGAAGCGGTACCGGCCAATCACGGCTCGACGCGTGTCCCTGTTCTGATTAAAAACAGAATTAGAAACCAGATTTAAAAGCCAAATTCAAATCCTTATAACTTTCAAACCACACGTCCAAATTTTGCAAATTTTATATCAATGAATTCAGGAGAACAAGCCCTAGCCAACCCTACCCTTAGTTTAGCAAATAGTATTTGATAGATTGTTTGATTTTGCAGATTCTTTTGTGTGCTTGCTAACATTAGAAAAATCATTTAAAAATGATTTTTGAGATCAAACCTTTGCCAATTGGTTTGTTGTGACCTTACTGACCCTAGGAACCAACCCATGGTTTGGAAAATGAATTTGGAAAAGTTTGGAATGGATTAATTAGTTTAGTCCATTTCTATCCAAATAAAATTGGTGATTTTATTATAAAAAATGTTTATGGAAAGAAGACTTTGAGAAAATAGTTTGGACCAAACCTACTGACCCAAAACACCAAGTTTTGAAATAGCAACTCATTTGGTGAACAACTTAAGAGTTTTTGCCTTAATAAAAACATTTTTCACCACATAAAATGATGAATGGAATTAAAAATAGTTTTTGGACAAAACCCTCTTGCTAATGACTTTGCCACTTTGGTAAAAGACCAATTTGGATCTTACAAAGTTTAGAAACCCCATAGAGACCCCTTTGCAAAATAAAACTATCTTGTGCATGCTCCCATGCAAGAATTGGTTTCCATTGTTTTGTGTGTGTGAATTTGTTTGAGTGAATATTGGTTTGGAATGTGAAATTGAATTAGTGTTTGCTTGTAGTGAAGTGTGAGACTAGCAAGATCAAGGAGTGAACCACCATTCCCTACCAAAAAGGCAAGTGATGCTTCATACTTTTTGTCCCATTACTTTCTCTATGCATTAGTGATTTTGCTAAGTAAAACTTGCATGGATTTTGCTAAGTATAGATCTTACTATAGGAAAACCAGGTAGATGAATACTTAGTAGGATTTTCTAAGTTAAGTTTCCTATTACTATCAAGCTTAGCCTAGCTAATAGAAAACATGGGTGGAATATATATTCACACTATGGAAAAATATTCTAAGTTTGAAGACTTATGTTTTTGTTTAATAAAACAACTAAGTTAATAAATCCCCTGGGTGGAATGGGCTTGCTTGGTGGAGAATGGTTGAGTGGTTCACAATGCCATAGGCTTGGATTGTGTATCTCACTTGTGGAATGCCACCCAGGAAACAAAGAGATTTGAGATGTCAAATGTTGAGAAGCTTCAAGTGCAACCACTTGGCAATATGGGCTCTGCCATGATCATATAGGTTGCAAGAACTTAGCCATATGGACAGTGGGTGGTAGTGTTTGATAGGTTGGAACGCGTCCATTTTGGTCTAAGGGAAAGCTTCTGAAAGATCTTGTCTTGGGAAACCAAGTCTTGTGGGGAAAGTGCACCACCTCAGCAGAGTATAAAATCTAAGTACTTAGCCATGTCCCTGGTAAAGGACAATTTGAGCATCAAGACATGGAAGCAATCAAGAATCTCATCATTCAAATTTCTAAATTAAAATCTTGTGGTTGAACAAGGGTTGTTTGAATTTTTCAATCATTGATTGAGAGATGGCTTGGTACAAGGATCTTGAAATCTTTGATTGAGAAAAATGATTTTGTCAAGCAAAAACTTAGTATTTTCAAAATGATAAGAAAAATCTATTTTGAGCAATGCAAGCCCCAACTCCACTTAGCCAAATGCATATAGATGATAGACTCCACTATACTACCATAGTATCACTTGCCAATACAATTCAAATGTATTGACCCTTTGTGGGTAACTTGTATGTTGCAGGTTTGATTGTTTTTAGAGAAGATTGATTGATTAGGATTACAAAGTCTACAACCAACATCTGCCTGTGGCACTTTGAAGATGAAGGACCCATGACTATATTTATTCCGCTGCAATGTAATGTAATAGCCTAATGAGCTATGTTTGATGTAATAAACTTATGTTATTCCTGGTTATAAAGTTATATTATGACCTTTATTTCTTGATATTACATCTTAACTGTGGATGCTAGCTATTGATCCAGGGACTAGCATTGTAAACACAGGAGGGATCAATCTTATTAAAGGTTGGGACCCCTACACCCCCAGTCCACAGAATTTTGCCTTGTACTGCCTCGGCTCCGACCACCATCTCCGGCCAATTCAGACCAGTACACTCCACCCCCTGCCTTTCCGAGCACACGAGCACGTTCACCACTCCCAGACGCTTCTCCCCGTGCCCTTCATTCAACCGCGGGCGCCCCGGAGCGTCGGCTTTGACAAGCTCCGACAGCGCCGCCGTCTGTTTCGTCTCCGACGACGTTTTTTCAGGTGAACCAGACCGCCCCTTCACTCCTCGTTCACGCATACAGCGTTGTCTTGATCCTGCGCATCTGATTGCGCTTTCGTTTTGCCTTAGGGCGATCTGCAGCAACGTCCTCGACCTCGACCGCGTGCGTCCGTCGCCAGAACCAACTTCGGTGAGAAATCCTGCCTGTCCCCGTGCGCCCCTCCACCAACCAAGAGCACGTTGAGTATCAGTGCTGCATTGCGATCACGGTGAGATTACACCCTCCCTGTTTCGCTTCCTGCCTCGCCAGCGCCGCCGCCAACTGGCCGCTCCGCCGCTCGCCGTTGACCTTGCGCCGCCAGAGTATGGTCAATACGATATTAGCCGTTGGATGAAGATCTAAGCGACACGATAGAGTCACTTAAACCGCGAAGGGGTATGCGCTCAGTACCGCACGATCTAACTAGATCCAAGGGCTACCGCGCGTGATCCGGCTGAACCGGTATCGCCCAGTTAGAAAGCGACGCGTGGCCATGTTTTTATTTAAAAACAAATTTGAAATCTGATTGAGATTCAATTTTCAAACCCTTGTAACTTTCAAACCACACGTCCAAAAATTACAAATTTTATATCAATGGATTCAGGAGAGCAAGCCCTAGCCAACTGTGGAATTAGTTTAGTAAATAGTATCTATTAAATTTCTTGTTTTTGCAGATTCTTTGGTGTGCTTGTTTAGAGTAGAAAAATTGTTTAAAATTAAATTTAGGGGTAAAACTTTTGCAAAATGAATTTTTGTGACCTTACTGACCCTAGGACCCAACCCTTGGTGTTAAAATGATTTTGGTAAAATTTAGGTTGGATTACTTGACTTAGTCATTTTCTAGCCAAATAAAAAGAATGGTTTTTGTTATGAAAATGTTTATGGAAAGGAAACTTTGAGAAATCGGTTTGATCAAACCCACTGAACCACAACACCAAGTTTTGCAAATTAGCAACTCCTTTGGTGAACAACTTAAGAGTTTTGCCTTGATAAAAACATTTTTCACCACATAAAATGATGAATGGATTTTAAAATGGTTTTGAGATAAAACCCATTTGCAAATGACTTTGCCATTTTGGTAAATGACCAATTTGGATCTTACAAAGTTTAGAAGCCTAGTGGAGACCATCCTTGCAATAGAACCAAACCTTTGCATGCTTATGCATGACTTAGATTCCATACTTTGTGTGTGAAAAATTGTTTGTTTGACTTTGGTTGGAATGTGAATTGAATTTGTGTTTGCTTGATTGACTTGTAGTGAAGTGTGAGACTAGCAAGATCAAGGAGTGAACCACCATTCCCTACAAAAAGGCAAGTGATGCTTCATACTTTTTGTCCCATTATTTTCTCTATGCATTAGTGAATTTTGCTAAGTAAAACTTGCATGGATTTTACTAAGTATGAACCTTGCTATAGGAAAACCTAGTAGCTGAATCCTTAGTAGGATTTACTAAGTTAAAGTTTCCTATTACTACCAAGCTTAGCCTAGCTAATAGAAAACATGGGTGGAAAATATATTCACACTATGGAAAAATCTCTAAGTCTGAGGACTTATGTTTTGTTTAATAAAACAACTAAGTTAATGAATCACCTGGGTGGAATGGAAGGATTGGGTTATGTTGAGTGGTTCACAAGGCCCATGTTTATGGTTGATCTTGTGTATCTCACTTGTGGATGGCCACCCAGGAAACAAAGAGATTTGATATGTCAAATGTTGAGAAGCTTCAAGTGCAACCACTTGGCAATATGGGCTCTGCCATGATCATATAGGTTGCAAGAACTTAGCCATATGGACAGTGGGTGGTAGTGTTTGATAGGTTGGAGCGCGTCCATTTTGTTCTAAGGGAAAGCTTCTGAAAGATCTTGTCTTGGGAAACCAAGTCTTGTGGGGAAAGTGCACCACCTCTGCAGAGTGTAAAATCTAAGTACTTAGCCATGTCCCTGGTAAAGGACAATTTGAGCATCAAGACATGGAAGAAATCAAGAATCTCATCATTCAAATTTCTAAGTTAAAATCTTGTGGTTTAAACAAGGGTTGTTTGAAATCTTAAATCTTTGATTGGTAGATGCCTTGGAAAGGATCTTCAATCTTAGATTGAGAAAAATGATTTTGTCAAGCAAAAACTTAGTATTTTCAAAATGATAAGAAAAATCTATTTTGAGCAATGCAAGCCTCAACTCCACTTAGCCAAATGCATATAGAAGATAGACTCCAGTATACTACCATAGTATCACTTGCCAATACAATTCAAATGTATTGACCCTTTGTGGCTGTAACTTGTATGTTGCAGGTTTGATTGTTTTTAGTGAAGATTGATTGATTAGGATTACAAAGTCTACAACCAACATCTGCCTGTGGCACCTTGAAGATGAAGGACCCCATGCTTATAGTTATTCCGCTGCAATGTAATGTAATAGCCAAATGAGCTATGTATGATGTAATAAACTTATGTTATTCCTGGTTATAAAGTTATATTATGACCTTTGTTTATTGATATTACATCTTAACTGTGGATGCTAGCTATTGATCCAGGGACTAGCATTGTAAACACAGGAGGAATCTACCTTATTAGGTTGGGACCTCTACACGAGCTCCAGGTGCAGCTTCGCGAGAAGGACAAGCTTTTCGCACAGCAGGACGAGATAGTCAAGGAAATGGAGACAAAGTTCGAGACCCAAGACCGGAAGTTCAAGAGTCAGGAGAAACGCGTCCAGGATAGGAACAAGAAGATCCGGGACATGACTGAAGAACTGAAGTCCAAGGATTTCGAGCTAGAGCAGCAGCAGGTGGTGATCGAGAGGCTTCGCTCCCAGAAGAGGGCTCTCAAGGCCAAGATCGAGTCCTTGACCACTACCATTGAGGAGAACAAGACCGCGATGGAGAACGCAGGTCTTACCTTTGTCGAGGAGGAGATTGATGCTGATGAGTAGACTTGACTACTCGTTTATCTTTCATTATCGTACTTGTTATTTGTGAACTTATTATTGGACCATCCGACATGTGGATGGCTTGCCACTTGTGTGTTTTACTTTGAGAACTTGTTATTTGGTTGTTGAACTTTTATCTTCTGTTGCATGCTTGTGTTTGCTTCTGTGATGTAATGTGCATAAAAACATCTATGGGTATCTCATTCTTATCTCTATTTGAACAAACCACAGATGCCTCCCCGTCGCGCAAACCCCAACCCCAACAACATCACTCCAGAAATGCAAAAAATGATGAATGCTCAAACACAGCTCATGCAGATGATGACAACATTCATCCAGAACCAGAATAACAATAACAACAACAACCCCAAAAACAACAACAATAACAACAACAACAACAACAACAACCCTCCGGGCTTTGATATGCTCACCAGATTTCTGCGTTTGAGGCCAGCTAAGTTCTCGGGGACGACTGATCCCATGGTGGCCAATGATTGGCTACGTTTGGTAAACAAGGACTTAGTGACCGTGGGCTGCACGGACGCTGAAAAGGTCAGATTTGCAGCACATCTGCTGGAAGGGCCAGCCGCCACATGGTGGGACAACTTCCAAATCACCACTCCTATAGATGAGGTGACTTGGGCTATCTTTGAAGATGGCTTTCGCACTGCTCATATCTCATCGGGAATAATGAGCCTGAAAAAGAAAGAGTTCCACAATCTGAATCAGCGCCACCGCAGCGTGACTGAATACATAGAAGATTTCAACAATCTGGCGCGTTATGCACCGGATGAGGTTGACACAGATGCCAAAAGAAAGGAAAATTTTCTGGAAGGCTTGAATGATGAGCTGAATCTGCAGCTGGCTGTGGCATATGTTCCCACTTATCAGTCGCTCTGTGACAAGGCTACTATATTGGAGAACAAAATGAAGCAAGTCGAGAGTAGGAAGAGGAAACACTCCGACAAGCACAACTCGGGATCGTCTCACAAACGATCTCACTATGATGACAGTGGAAGCTCAGGATCCCATAAGCATGGGAAATTCAACAAGCACCACAACCACAACCGTCATGACAATAAGCATCACCGCAGTCATGACAATGACAAGTACAAGAACCACAAGAGTGGACATAAGAGCCACCAGAGTGGAAATGGTAGTGGAAGTGGAAGTGGAAGTCAGCCTGCTAAAAGGGAGATCAGTCAGGTTGAATGCTTCAAATGCAAGAAGATGGGACACTATGCAAATGAGTGTCCCGAAAAGAAAGTTGAAGGACCTGTCAAGACCAATCCTTTCTAGAAAGGTCAGGTGAACCACATTAATGTGGAGGAGGTCTATGAGGAGCCTGACGCTGTTGATGGTAAGTTCAGACTCAATTCCATTCCAGCATTTGTACTCTTTGATACTGGTGCATCTCATTCATTCATATCAAGAGCATTTGTTGAAAGAAATGAACTACCGATAGAAACTATTGGGTGTCCTATAAAAGTAAGTTCTCCTGGTGGAGAAATGATAGTGAATTCAGGATGCCATGACCTAGTCATAGAATTTGGGAAGTATAAGTTTCCCGTTAACTTGATAATATTAAACTCCCAAGGTTTGGATGTCATTCTGGGAATGGACTGGATGACTAAGTATAAAGGAGTGATAGATTGTGCTAGCCATACTGTCTCACTCACAACTCCAGAAAATAAAAGGATCAGATTCAAGACCAGCTTTGTAGCAAAGAGGAGTATGCTTAATTCTCTTAAGGGGGTTAGCATGGACAGTGTGCCAATTGTGTGTGAGTATCCGGATGTGTTCCCGGAAGAATTACCAGGAATTCCACCAGATAGAGATGTGGAGTTTCTGATAGATTTGGTACCAGGTTCTGGACCAATAGCAAAGAGACCATACAAAATGTCAGTTGATGAACTGAAGGAGCTCAAGAAGCAACTAGGAGAACAGTTGCAGAAAGGATTTATTCAACCAAGTTCTTCATCTTGGGGAGCCCCAGTCTTGTTTGTGGAGAAGAAGGATAGAAGTCAAAGGTTATGCATAGATTACCGTTCACTCAACGAGGTGACTATCAAGAACAAATGTCCTTTGCTAAGAATCAATGACTTGTTTGATCAGCTTGAAGGAGCCTGTGTGTTCTCAAAAATTGATCTCCGGTCAGGCTATTTTCAACTCAAGATAAGAGAGCAAGACATACCTAAAACATCATTCACCACAAGGTATGGATTGTATGAGTATACCGTAATGCCTTTTGGCTTAACCAATGCCCCAGCATACTTCATGAATATGATGAACAAAGTGTTCATGGAATTCCTTGACAAGTTTGCTGTCGTTTTCATCGATGACATCTTAGTCTATTCCAAGAGCAAAGAAGAGCATGAGGGACACTTGCGTTTGATACTTGAGAAGTTGAGAGAGCATAAACTTTATGCCAAATTCAGCAAGTGTGAGTTCTGGTTAGAAGAAGTTGGTTTTCTTGGACATGTTATGACAAAATATGGTGTAGCAGTTGATCCTGCTAAGGTTTCAGCTATGACTGAATGTGAATCTCCCAAGAATGTGAAAGAAGTTCGCAGTTTCCTTGGCTTAGCAGGTTACTACAGAAGGTTCATCGATAATTTCTCTAAAGTAGCTAAGCCAATGACAGAATTATTGAAGAAAGACAAGAAGTTTGCTTGGTCTGAAGGTTGTGAAGTCAGCTTTCAAGAATTGAAGAAGAGACTTGTGATAGCACCAGTTCTATGTCTGCCAGATTTGGAAAAGGATTTCCAAGTGTATTGTGATGCGTCTCATCAAGGTTTGGGTGCCGTACTTATGCAAGACGATAAAGTTGTGGCCTATGCCTCGAGACAACTCAAAATTCATGAGGTAAACTATCCTACTCATGATTTAGGGTTAGCCTCTGTCGTCCATGCACTCAAAACATGGAGACATTACCTCTTGGGAAAGCGTTGTGAAGTGTTCACGGACCACAAAAGTTTGAAGTATATCTTCACCCAAAAGGAAATCAATATGAGACAAAGAAGATGGTTAGAGATTATCAAGGATTATGACTTAAGTTTGCAATACCACCCCGGTAAAGCAAACGTTGTAGCAGATGCTCTAAGTTGTAAGGTATTTGTAAATGGCCTTACCAAAGGAGAATTGCTAGATGATTTGTGTACTCAATTCAAAGAAATCAGATTAGAGATTGTGCCTGAAGGACATCTTATGTCTTTAGATGTTCAACCCACTTTGTTGGACAAGATCCGAGAAGCTCAGAAGACCGATAGGGAAATTGAAAGGATTAAGGAAAATATTGGCCAAGGGAGAGCTAAAAATTTCCATGAAGACGAACATGGTACATTATGGCATGGGAAACGTATCTGTGTTCCACAAGATCCGGAGTTAGGGAAACTGATTTTGCAAGAAGCGCACAACTCTCTGTATTCTATTCACCCGGGTAACACCAAAATGTACATGGACATGAAAGAAAGGTTTTGGTGGAACAATCTCAAAAGAGACATCGCCGAACATATTGCTTTGTGTGATGTGTGTAGTAGAGTAAAAGCGGAGCATCAGAAACCAGCAGGTTTGCTTCAACCACTACCAATTCCTGATTGGAAATGGGACAAGATTGGTATGGATTTCATTATCGGATTACCAAGGACCAGATCAGGATATGATTCCATATGGGTAGTAGTGGATCTCCTAACTAAAGTGGCTCATTTCATACTCGTGAAGACAACTTATACTAGTGCCAAGTTAGCCAAAATCTACACGAGTAGAATTGTATGCCTTCATGGTGTGCCTAAGAGTATTGTGTCTGATAGGGGAACTCAATTCACTTCCCATTTTTGGAGACAGCTACATGAGTCATTGGGAACGAGGTTGGAATTCAGTACTGCTTTTCATCCTCAAACCGATGGGAAAACAGAAAGGACTAATCAAATTCTGGAAGACATGTTGAGGGCATGTGCCCTAGACTATGGAGCAAGTTGGGATGAAAGTCTGCCTTACGCAGAATTTTCTTATAACAACAGCTATCAAGCCAGCATTGAGATGGCACCATTTGAGTTTCTCTACGGAAGAAAGTGTACCACCCCGTTGTTATGGAATGGTGTGGGAGAAAGAAGTTTATTCGGGCCAGATCTTATCAAAGAAGCCGAAGAGAAAGTTAAATTGGTTAAGGACAGGTTGAAGATAGCACAGTCCCGAAAGAAAAGCTACGCAGATCCTAAGCGTAGAGAAGTCATCTACGAAGTTGGTGATAGAGCCTATCTTAGAGTATGACCACTCCGTGGAGTGAAAAGATTCGGAGTCAAAGGAAAGTTGGCACCAAGATATGTTGGGCCATTCAAAATTCTGAGTCGCAAAGGAGAAGTTGCTTATGAAATTGAACTGCCAGCATCTCTATCAACAGTCCATAATGTGTTTCATGTGAGTCAGCTCAAGAAATGTCACCCAGAAATGCAAGAAACTTCTTTGAAGGATACTATACCTTTGGAAGAGGTTCAACTAGAAAGTGACCTCACATATGAGGAGAAACCTATCAAGATTCTTGAGACCGCAGAAAGAGTCACAAGGACGAAGACTATCAAGTTTTGCAAAGTGCAATGGAATCATCATACCGAAGAGGAAGCAACATGGGAAAGAGAAGATGATCTTTGGAAAGACCACCCTCACCTATTTCCTAGCCAATCCGAATCTCGAGGGCGAGATTCACCTTAAGGGGGTTAGATTTGTAACATCCCTAAAATCATGATTTCAAAGTTTGCATATCATTCATGCATGCATATAGATTTGAGAACAATTTCAAACTCATTTCAGAAAAACAGAAGCACATAGTGCTATGATTTTATGTGAACAAACTTAAATCAAATGGCCATCCCCATTTAAAAGTTTGATTGTTTATGAACCAAGTTTGTTGCCTTCTATGAGGAAAGGTTTGAGTGTAGATTTTAAACCAAGATTTACAAATTGGAAATAGTTTCAAAAACCATTTTTTTTTCAAACTTGGCAAATCAAGTACAAAGTCTCTGATGTTTTGTTCTCCAAGCTTGACCAAGCCCTTGCAAAGCAACCACATGTTTTTATGCCTATATTTGAGACTATTGCTCACTGCAAAAAAATCCCAAGAAGTTTTGAATTCAAATAGAACTTGAATTCATTTGAAATCCTATTCAGAAAATCAAAACAGAAAAAGAAAAGGAGTAAAACAAAAGAAAAGGGCCAGGCGCCACCAATCTGGCCCAGCATCAGAACAGGCTCAGCTAGCCCACCCAGGCCATTTCTTTCTCTCTCGCACGCGCGAGCGCACCTACACAGCCGCTGACAGCCAGACCCCACCTCCTTTCTGCGCATTTCGCTGACGAGCAGGCCCTCTCCACGCCGCCCTCGTCTTCCCCAAATTGCGCCCGCGACCATGTCGCCGTTGCTGTCAAGGCCGGTAATGGCGTGGCGTAATTAGACTTAATGCCGCAGGCGTTTCCTGTTGCGCCTGGGCCTATTTAATCCCCTTTGCACCGCGAGCATTTCCCCCCACTCTCCTCGCTCACTCCGCCACCAGGCTGCGCGCATTAGCTCTCGAAGCCCCGCTGTACCGACGACTCCGGCTATCGATTCCGGTGAGCCTCGAGCGCCCCCCTCTCTCTGGTCCAAACGATGATGCTCAGCTTGATCTTGCGCACCCCCTGATACTTTTCTTTTGCCTGCTCGTGACCCAGGTCATCGTCTCCGTCCACGACCAAAACCACCTGCGCCGCCGCTTGACTCCGGCGACCAATTAAGGTAAAACCCGAGCGCCCCTTGCCCCCTCCTTCACGCGAGTTTGTTCGCCTGCGTCTTGCGCAACTCCTAATGCCTCTGGTTCGTGCTAGGGCGACGCCAAACCTCGCCAGTGACCTCATCTGCAAGCAACAGACGCCGCTGCAAACTCCGACGAGCCCCTGAGACCGTGCCAGCGCGCCCCTTCGCAAACCAACGCCACCTTGAGCTTCAGCACGTCCCCGCGGTTCTGGTAATACCCTTCCCCCTCTCGCGCGCGACCTAGAACGCTAGCGCCGCCGCTGACTGAGCGCTCCGCCGCTCGCTGACGCCGCGCGCCGCCAGGACATGGTCGCATGCTCAAGTGCCGTTGGATCTGGATCCAACGCTTACGATAGAATCACTAATCGAACCGTTATGCTAGATCTGGACCGCGCATTTTAATTAGATCCTACGGCTCACGAGCGTGATCCGGAGCGAATCGGTATCGGCCAATAGAAATAAGACGCGTGGCTAGGGTTTGAATTAAAACAGAATTTGAAAACAGATTTAGATCCAAATTTCAAAAGGCTATAACTTTTGATTCCCACGTTAGATTTTGCAAATTTTATACTGTTGGAATCAGTAAGTCAAGCCCATTCTGAATCTGCAATGTGTTTAACAAAAAGTTTCTGGTAAAATGACTTTTATACATAAACATATTTAGGACCATTTTGAGTATAAAAATTGTTTAGTAAATTGTTTTAGTGCTAAATAGGTTTAGTTAGAAAGTATTTGACTTGGTTATGTTTCTATATCATGCACTTGCTTGGTGGAGTTTTCAAAAATCATCACTTAGCATTTTCTTGCATGCATGCATTCATATTTTTGTTTGTATATGAATTGTGTGTAATTTTGTGCTACAAATTTTGTGTAGATTTTGCTAGTGACTGTGATTGTGAAGAGTGCTGCTCTCCCCATTACCAAGGCAAGTGGTACTTCATGAATATTTCCATCCCTATATTTTGTATAAGCATTAGAAATATTTTGCTAAGTCTTGCATGTTACTTTTTGCCAAATGCTATGTTGGGAAATCCTAAGTAGTTGTAGAATTGTAGAATTGCTAGGAATTCTCCTAAGTTAAGTTACTATGCCATGCTTAGCCTAGCTAGTAGCAAACAAGGGTTGGTAAAATATATACATGCTATGATGAAAATATTTCTAAGTCTTTTGGACTTATGTTTTTCTTAATAAAACAACTAAGTCAATAAACCTCCTGGGTGGAATGGGACTTGAATGGTGGTTTTTGGTTGAGTGGTTACACAAGGCCCATGGATATGGTTTACCTTGTGTATCACACTTGTGGTATGCCACCCAAGCACAAAGGGATTTGGAGGCCAAGTGTTGCGAAGCTTATAGTGCAGCCACTTGGCAATATAGGCTCTGCCTTGATCATATAGGTTGCTAGAACTTAGTCATTTGGACAGTTGGTGGTAGTGGGATGATAGGTTGGATCGCTTCCATTTGGCTAAGGGAAGGCTTCTGAAAGGTCCTGTCTTGGGAAACCAAGTCTGGTGGGGAAAGTGCACAACCTCTGCAGATGGAAAATCTAAGTACTTAGCCAAGTCCATGGCAATGGACAGCTTGAGCATCAAGACATGGAAGCTACAAGAATCTCATCACTCCAACTTCTAAGTAAAACTTGTGGGTGAACAAGGGTGAAGGACCCCAATGTCTATTGGTGGTTTCTTGGGAAAGTTTTTGACAAAGAAAAATTTAGTGATTTCAACTAATAGGAAAAACCTATTTTCAAGCAAAGCAAGCCAAGCTACACTTAGCCAAAATGCATATAGTAATATAGTCCACTTAAAAATTTACTAAGGTATCACTTGCCAATACTATTCCAAAGTATTGACCCACTGTGGCTGTAACTCGTGATGTTGCAGGTTACTCCGATGATGATTAGGTGTCATGAGTCTACACTCAACATGCTTGCCTGTGGCACATGAAGATGAAGACTTATGTTTATTTACTTATTCCAAAACTCTTGTATTAGGCCTGTGTCCTTGAGTTGTAAAAGACTATGTTTTATCTCTGGAATGGATGTAATAAATGACCTTTGTATCTGTGTACTTCATCTTAAACTGTGGATGCTAGCAATGATCCAGGGACTAGCATTGCAATCACAGGGATCCTTTTCCTTTACAAAGGAGGGATCTTACAAAAGCAAGCCTAAGCTACACTTAGCCAAATTGCATATAGTAACTAGTCCACCAATATTCTACTAAGGTATCACTTGCCAATACTATTCCAATGTATTGACCCACTGTGGCTGTAACTTGTGATGTTGCAGGTTACTCTGATGATGAATATGAGTCATGAGTCTACACTCAACATGCTTTCATGTGGCACATGAAGATGAAGACTTATTTATCTATTTACTTGTTTAAACTCTTGTACTAGGCCTGTCGCCATGGAGTTGTAAAATACTATGTTGTCGCTGGAATGACTGTAATAATGACCTTTGTTTCTGTGTACTTCATCTTAAACTATGGATGCTAGCATTGATCCAGGGACTAGCATTGCAATCACAGGGATCCTTTCCTTTACAAAGGAGGGATCTTACAAGAACCGCCAACGGGGTACCCCTTGCACATGGTATAGGAGCTTTCCAATAACTAAAATGACAAGGCAATCAGACAATGAGTATCTCAGCGATCTTTTTATTTACTATATACACAGATTTTTATGGAGGATGCTTCATAGATAGCTAACTATGGTGATACTGCAAGTTTCCACCATGATTAGGCATGGCTTAGGTTAGCAGCCCAGGCGTTTCTCTAACATAGAATACTTACTCCATGGACATACAAGTTTCCTCTTTATTTCACACCGGTGACATCCATAGACTAAAGAGCATGATATCAACTGAGTACAAAGTACAAGTGCAATGTTTAAAATGTTCCCCGTGATAGCACGATTCTGCTAATTCCAAAGTTTAAGTGCAAGCATATACAACATAGATGTCACAATGGTTCAAGTTTATTAGGGGCAAAGAATATAAAGTGTGCCATCAAGTTTGTGAGGGCTTTAATCACTAAGTTTTCACATAACAAAATAGTTTTTAATTGGAAGATAACTGAAAACAAGAATATACTTGGAATGGTGTAACACACCATGCATAGGAGTTTATAGTGGACACTTTGGAATCACTTGGTTTCTTGGGAGTTGGAAGCATGAGTAGAGCTTACTCATACAAGTGGAGGCTAGCAAAAGACTAGAGCAACCAACTAAGAGAGCATAATGGCCATAATCATGTAGAGCAACAAACCATTACTAATAAAAGCATAGAGTGGTACTACAATTCAAGGACTAAATGATCATAGAGGCTAATGGTGACTTGTGAGAGTCATAACATGGTGTGAGCATGTGCCAAGTCAACCCAAGCAAAGCATCAAAGGAGAATACCACAATACTATGCTTTTGCATGCTAAAACAACGCATAATTTCTTCAAGGCACACTATGCAATCCCAGTTGTTTGGAACAAGACATGCTACAACAATAATCACTAAGCATAAGGTCAAAACAACACCTAGCATGTCATGCTAAAGTCTAAGTCACAGTCAATGCAAGCTCCTCTTGCACTTCAACCAAGAACTTACTACTCCTTTCCAACACCAAGCAACTTATTTGCAAAACAACACAGCGAGAACGGGGGTCCAAACTAATTTATTCAAGCAAACTAAACAACCTAAGAAAAGCAAACGAAAACTAAGACGCTCCAAGAACAACAAAATAGTGCATGAAACAATAAAAACGAAGTGTCTAGGCAGACCTGAGCTTTTAATTGATAAAGAAGGGGATGCCCAAGGCATCCCCAAGCTTTGACGCTTGTACCTCTTGGATATTTATTGGGGTGACACCATGGTGGCATCCCCAAGCTTGAGCTTTTTTCCATCGTTCATCTCATTGCATCATTCTCTCTCTACACCTGAATTTTTTCCTTCATACAAAACTTCACACAATCTTCATTAGCAACATTAGTTTATTCAAAAGATATTAGACCTCTGGCAAAGCTTTGGAACAGCAAGGATTTTCACTAAAAACACAAGCTACTGTAGTAACTCCTTCAAAAAGATCAATTTCCCAAAAAGAACTCAAAAAAGTAATCAATAAGAAGCAAATGCAAATAATGGCAGAAATCCGTCAAAACAGACCAGCAGGTAGAAACCGATTTTTTCGAACATCTTCTGTTGCTCAAATAAAAAAGTGTTAAACTAACGAAAGTTATCTAACATACTGGGGGATTTATTCGTAAATTTTGAGCTCAATCCAAGTTACATATACTCCTCACGAATTTTTATGGTGGAGGACAGAAATCTGTTTCGGGGCAACAACTCTCCAAATCTTACTTCCCTCTCATTAGAGGTCATTCTTGGCACAAAATGCAAACGTCATTACTGAAGTATTAACTTCCAAGACTCAAGGAAACTCTTGGTATATCTCCCAACAAGTACTTTTCTTTAACGCCTTTAAGTTAGGCATGATAGTTTGAGAAGATGCTCACATAAGAAATATGAATTGAGGTAAAAGAGAGCATCAAGAAGCAATTTCAAAACAAATTTAAGTCTAACCCACTTCCTATGCATAGGAATCTTGTAAGAAAATAAATTCACAAAGAAAAAAGTGACATGCATAGGAAGATAAATCAAGAGTAACTTCAAAACTTTCAGCATATAGAGAGGTGTTTCAGTACCATGAAAACTTCTAAAACCATATTTTCCTCTCTCATAATAACTTTCAGTAACATCATGAATAAAATCAACAATATAACTATCACATAAAGCAGGCTTTTCATGAGCTACAAACACATAATTTCTATCATGCTCAAAAATATTGGGATTAAAACCTTCACAGGATTTACCCACAGTAGATATTTCAAAAGGATCCATAGGAACATAACATTCATCCTCCTTTGGTAAGCATGGGGGACAATCAAATAATGTAAGAGGTAAAGATTTACTCTCATTAGATAGTATACATGGGTAGATCCATTCTTCCTCCTCTTTACCATCACTCTCCTCTTTTTTATCTAATGAGCTTTCAGTTTTAGCAATTTCTTCTTCCATAGGCTCCTGCAAGGCATTAGTCTCTTTCATTTGTGGAAAGCATCTATTAAAATATTCAAGAATATAGCCATTTTCTTCCTTGTACTTATCAAAGCAGAATTTAAGAATCTCATAAACCTCATATTCATAAGGTGCATCATCAGTATTTTCAAGCAAACTAGCAAGTTCAAATGCACCCTTGAAAGCAATAAATTCTTCAGTCTGTTCCACATCATAGAAGTCATAATTTCCCTTAACATAAGAAGATATGGTAACATTATCATTATACTCACACTGAAAAAGGAAGGTGTTTATACCTCCTACAGCAACAAGATTTATCAAAGCAATAAGTAATATTATAAGTAGAGCACACGTCTCTATCAATAGTATTCAACTTATCAATTTGTTCCCATAAGTGTTTCCCTTTTTGTGACAAACGGTGTTCCTTATAATAATACTTTTGTTCTTCCATGAACCCACCTTGCCAATAAGAACTAGTTTCAAAGAAACCATCCATTGATAGAAAGCATGACCAAGCAAGGAAATAACAGACCAGCAACTAGAGCAGGAACTAATTTTTTTGGGTTTTTTGGAAAAAGGCAAACAAAACCAAACAAAAGAAACAAAGCAAACTAAAAACAAAGTAAAGAGAGAGGAATTGAAGGACTCCCCTTGTGAAGACCTCCTTGGCCTCCCCGGCAACGGCGCCAGAAAACTTGTTGATGGTGCTTGACGTGGAGCACTTCGTTGGAAACCCCAAGAGCAAGGTGTGATGAACACAACAACAACTCTTCCCTCAGTAGAGACCGAGGTTATCGAACCAGAAGGAGGAAGGAAACGTCACACAGGTGTTGCAAGCAACACGGAGACCTGCACAACACAAACTCAAGACTTTGCCCCAACGAATCAGTGAGGTTGTCAAGCTCACCGGTTTGCTGTAACAAAGGATTAAACGTATGGTGTGGAAGGTAATGGTTTCCAGCAAGTAAACAAGTAACAGTGGAAGATGTATCAATGGTAAATATTGGACCGGGGTCCATAGTTCACTAGAGGTGCTCTACTTAGATAAACAACATGACATGAAGGGTAAACAAATTACAGCAGGGCAATTGATAGGAACTGAGCAAGGCATAACAATGCAATTACTAGTGAGAAAGATCCTATGAGATTTGATTGGGCAATACAACAAGATACATAGACTGCCATCCAACTGCATCTATGACTAGAAGTCCACCTTCAGGTTATCATACGAACCCCCTCTAGTATTAAGTTGCAAGCAACAAACAACTGCTTTAAGCAAAGTGTGTAAGGTAAACAGTCCACATGTTCCATGAACAAGAGACTGTTGTTTTCTCCCTAGTATAAACAACACATCTACAACCGAAGAGATTATTGTCATTTCCCTTGGAAACTAGAGGCATGAACCCACTATCGATCATAAATACCCCCTCTTGGAGTCACTAGCAACTACTTGTCCAAGATAGCTACTAACAACGGAGAGCATGCAAGATCACAAACAACACAGACATGATAGAATCATAAAGACAAAACCATTAATCAAACCAACATAATAATCTCAATATCCATCGGATCCCCGCAAACACAACATGCATGATTACAAATAGATTAGACCTTGATCATGAAAAGAGCTCACAAGATCTATACATGAAAGAACAAAGGAGGATATACAACAATCTAGATACTACATGGACCCATAGTCGAAGGTGGAACTACCACGAATCATACCGAATAGAAGGCCTCCGAGATGATCTCCCCTCCGGCAGGATGCCGGGAAGAACTTGAGATCCCCCGCGATCTAGGGACGATGGTGGCGGCGGATACAAATGGTTTCTTGGATATTTGATCGGGTGCTTAGGGTTTCTGCATAGGGGGGCTTCTTATAGGCGAAGGGGGAGGCCGAGGAGGCGACCAGGGGGGTCAAACCCTACCCAGGCGCAGGCCCACCCCTGGCCATGCCTAGGGGGGGTTTGGACGCCCTGGCTTCCGTCTCCGTCTCCCCTCTGGACTTCTTTTTCCCCACGGAAAGTAATTTACTTTGATGTTTGTCCCGCCAATTCTGAGAATATTTATTTACTAGCTTTTCTGAAACCACAAACAGCAGAAAACAGGCAACTGGCACTATGCCAACTTGTTAATAGGTTAGTACCAGAAAACATGTAAAAAGCACCTCAAAGTGTAGACAAAGCAAAGAAAAGTCGATACTAACAAGCATGGAACATCAAAAATTATAGATACGTTTCCGACGTATCATCCACCACCATCTTCATCACCATTGCTGATTCCCATGATGAGGAGGGAGTAGTTCTTCCTCGGGGCTAAGGGATCTACCGGTAGCTATGTGTTCATCTCTCTCTCTATGCATGATCTTGTTGTGGTCATGAGCTTTGTAATCAAGTAGATATACCTTGCTACTCAAGTGCTTCAATAGATCTCTTCTCCCTCCACGTGTATGAAAGTGAAAGCGTGCATACCGTGGTGGCACTTAGGCTAGAGTCTACATGTAACATCCCTAAAATCATGTTTCAAAAATCATGCATATCATCCATGCATCCATGATCATTTAGGGTTCCTTTTCAAAACCATTTCAAAATCAGGAGCAAATGTTGCTCATTATTTTATGTAAGTATGCTCCAGCCTTAGTGCTACCTTCTAATGAGAAAAGTATTTATTTCATTCATTAATGTTTTGAGTTCAAACTTAAGTACTTTCAAAAGCTTGAGCAAAGTTTTCAAAACAAAGTATGAAAATAAGACCAATTTTATGCTTATTATTTATATCTCATTAGGCTTGGTTTTATTTTATTTCTCAAGTGTTCAAAGTGTGTTTGAGTAAACAGAAGTGTTTGACACACATTTGAGTACAAAGTTACCTATACAAAAATCCAGAGAAGTTTTGAAATCAAACTTGTTTGAATTAGAGTTTGAAAACCATTTCTAGAAAATCAAACAGAAAAAGAAAAGGAGTAAAGGAGAAAAAAATAAAGCAAACAGCCAAACTGGCCCAACCAGCCCAGTTCGACCCAATCTAGCCCAACTATCCCCTCCCGCGAAGCGTTTTCATTTACCCGCAAACACACCCAGAGAGTCGCTGATGCAGGGACCCCACCTCCTCTCTTTTTCTCTCGCTGACAACGCGGTCCACGCAACGGTCATCGTCTCCACCCGGCGACGAGTTCCTCCCCCAAATCACTCGGCCGTTTCCTGATTGATTCGCGGCTTCAATTCCCGTTCAATGCTCGAGTAATTCACGCCCGTGTCCTCGCCTACTTAAGCACCATGTCGCCCTCCTCCTTTTCCCCCAAACCACACCCCACCGGAGCCACCAGGCTCTCGGATTTCTCTCTGGACGCCCCTCTGCTCCGACGAGTTCGTCGTCGAATTCCGGTAAGCCCCGCAGTCCCCTCTGCCTATGGTTCAGAATAGATGATTCTGCATCCTCATGCGCACCTACTGACACCCTCCGTTTGGTCGCGCATGCTCTGTAGCCTCGACAGCGTCATCGACTGAACTCCGCCGCCCTCTGTTCGAACTCCGACGACCATTCCCCGTAAGACCCAGCTTTCCCTCTCCCTCTGTTTGATACGCGTGTGATCCCCAGCATCCTACGCATCTAACGGCACCCTTCTCTCGTCTTAGCGTGGCCCAGAACGTCGACTCCGTCGCCAACAGAGAACACCATAGCTAGGGACTTCTCCGACGAGCAATCCACGACGACCCCGAGCGCCCCTTCGCCAACCGAGCACACGTCGAGCATCTCCTCGTCACGGCGATGCTGGTGATCATCCTCACACCTCCCCGCGCGACCTAGTTCGCCGGCTCCACCATTGACTGAGCACGCCGCTGCCTGTCGCCGCCGCTAGCGCCGCCCGTTTAGGGTTAGTAGTTTTAGGCCGTTTGGTTTAGATCCAGTGGATGCGATAGATCCACTTAAATGAATAGGTACGTTTAGATCTGAGCCGTTAGATGTTAAGTTGATCTGACGGTGCGCGAGCACGATCCAGCGCGAAGCGGTACCAGCAAACCAGAGACTGCAGCGTGGCATGCGTTTTGTTTTAAAATTTTGAATTAGATCTATTAGATGTTTAAACTTGTTTAATTCATAACTTTTGAATCCCACGTCCAAATTTGACAAATTTTGTATCAATGGAATCAGGAGAGAAAATCCTTTCCATTAATGCAATGTTTTTAAAGTTTTGCTTCTGTTAAAATGGTTGTTTTTGCAGAAACATTTGTAGGCATAATTTGGATATATTAATTATTTGAAAAATGTTTTATTGTTCAAATAAAGTTTATTTGGCAAGTTTTGAACTTGTTTATGATTCAGTATTGTGCACTTGTATTGTTTGGTGTAGAGAATCATCACATGGCATTATGCATGCATCCATATATTTTTGCTTGTATTTATTTTGTATGTGATTTTGGTGCTATTATTTTATGTGTAGATTTTGGTGCAAATAGTGACTGTGATTGTGAGGATTGTAGCTACTCTCCAAACTACCAAGTCAAGTGGTGCTTCATGATTTATTCCTATGTTTCTCAACTATGCACTAGAAATATTTTGCTAGACTTGCATATATATTTTGATCTATATGCTATGCTTGGGAAATACTAGTAGTTGTAGAATTGCTTGAAATTTCTAAGTTAAGATGCTTATCTATGCCATGCTTATCCTAGCTAGTAGCAACCAAGGGTGGTTATATATTCATGCTATAATAAAATATTTCTATGTCTTTGGACTTGTGTTTTGCTTAATAAAACAACTAAGTGAATGAAACACCTGGGTGGAATGGTTTATGTTGAGTGGTTACACAACGCCCATTTCTATGGTTTACCTTGTGTACCTCACTTGTGGAAAGCCACCCAGGAACAAAGGGATTTGAGATGCCATATGTTAAGAAGCTTCTAGTGCAGCCACTTAGCAATATGGGCTCTGCCTGGATCATATAGGTTGCAATAACTTATCCATTTGGACAGTTGGTTGTAGTGGGATGATAGGTTGGAGCGCGTCCATTTGGTCTAAGGGAAGGCTTCTGAAAGGTCCTGTCTTGGTGAAAATCAAGTCTTGTGGGGAAAGTGCACAACCTCTGCGGATGGAAGAACCTAAGTACTTAGCCATGTCCATGGTATTGGACAACTTGAGCATCAATACATGGAAGCTATCAAGAATCTCCTCATCCCAATTTCTAAGTAAAAACTTGTGGTTGAACAAGGGTGAAGGTCCCCAATGTCTATTGGTGGTTCCGTGGGAAAGATTTTAACAAAGAAAAACTTAGTGCTTTCAACTAATAGGTAAAACCTATTTTGAGCAAAGCAAGCCTAAGCTACACTTAGCCAAAATGCATATAGTATTTAGTCTACCAAAATTCTACTAAGGTATCACTTGCCAATACTATTCCAATGTATTGACCCACTGTGGTTGTAACTTGTGATGTTGCAGGTTATTCTGATGATGATTAGGAGTCATGAGTCTACACTCAACATGCTTTCCTGTGGCACATGAAGATGAAGACTTATTTATCTTATTACATATTTAAACTCTTGTACTAGACCTGTGGCCATGGAGTTGTAAAAGACTATGTTTGTCTCTGGAATGACTTGTAATAATGACCTTTGTTTCTGTGTACTTCATCTTAAACTGTGGATGCTAGCATTGATCCAGGGACTAGCATTGCAATCACAGGGATCCTTTCCTTTACAAAGGAGGGATCTTACACTACATAAATACTCATCGTGCTTTAATAGATCTATGCTTTTCCCCATGTGTGTGAAAGTGACAGCGTGCATGCCGTGTGTGGCACTTAAGGTAGGTTACAAATATATTTCATGAGTATATTTTGAGTTGGTTGTCTCTATGAAATTGTGGTGTTTTTTGGAACCATCTAGCGCTCAAGGTGACAGTGTGGGGTTATGTAGATTGGGGAAGGCCCTACCGTGGATTAGAGTGTCCAACCGGAGAGTAATTAAGAGTAGTATCATGAAGAGAGGATATTTATATGAGAGAGTGTTCACTAGTGAAAGTATGATCCCTAGGCCTTGTTTCTATACATTGAAACACCGTTTGCTACTAGATTTGTTGCATGTTTGCTTGCTTCCATCCTTTTGCCTTTAGTCTTTACCTCACCTTCTGTAACATCCCTAAAATCATGTTTCAAACTTATGCATATCATCCATGCATCCATGATCATATGATTTTCATTTCAAACAAATCATTTCAAAACAGAAGCTTCCATGCTTATTTTTTCATGTAAGTTTGCTCTAGCCTTAGTGCTATCTCCCAATGAGAAGAATATTTGATGAGGCACTTTCAAAAGTTTGAACAAGTTTCAAAACAAAATGAGTATAAACCAATATTATGCCTATTTGAATATATATCATAAAGGCTTGGTTTTATTTTATTTTCATATGAACAAAGTGTTTTGTTTAAACAGTAGTGTTTGACACACATTTGAGTGCAAGGTTTACAGTATAAAAACCTAGAGAAGATTTGAATTCAAACTCATTTGATTTGGATTTGAAAATCATTCCAGAAAATCAAAACAGAAAAAGAAAAGGAGAAAAGAAATAGAAAAGGGCCAGCGCTACCTATCTGGCCCAACTACTAATCCAGCCCACTAAGCCCACCCGGGGTCTCCCTCTCTCTCGCTCACCCGCAGACACCACCCAGGTCACTGACTACACGACCCCACCCCCTCGCTGCTTAACTCGCTGACGAGTGGACCCTGTGACCACGTCGCCTTCGTCGTCAATCACGCGCGCCTGCGACGCTCGCTCCGCCGTTACCTCACCGCTGTTACTGCGCGCTTAATTTCCATTTATACGCCGCGCGATCCTCGCCCCCGCTCTGGCTATAAGATCCCCTCTGCACCGCGGCCATTTCCCCTCACCTAGCGCCACCTCTACGCCCCCAGGCTGCCCGCAATTGCCTCTGCACCGCCGCAGACAAAACAACTCCGGCAGACGATTCCGGTAAGCTCCGACCGCCCCTCTATCTTTGGTTGAAACGAGCGTGACCGCCATGTCCTTGTGCATCTGCTAACACCCCTAGTTTGCCTGCTCGTGACCCAGGACGCCGTCTTCATTCACGCCCGCAACCACCAGAGCCGCCGCTCGACTCCGACGAGCAATAGCGGTAAGAATCGAGCGCCCCTTGCCTCCCCTTTGGTACTGTCCTGTTCGCCAGACCCTTGCGCATCCCCTAAACCCTCTGCCTTGTGCTAGGATGACGCAAAGCCTCGGCAACGACCTCGACAGCAAGAACCACACGCCGCCCGCAACTCCGACGAGCTCCAGCAACTGTGTACGTGCGCCCCTTCCCAAGCCGTCGCCAGGTTGAGCATCAGCACGTCGTCGCGTTTCTGGTAAGCGTCTCCGACGACCCCCTAGCCATCTGTAGCTCCACGCCGCCATAGGCAGAACTTGCCGCCGCCAGTAGCCACCTCCAGCGCCGCCCAACTTTGGTCGTTTGATCCAGAGCCATTGGATCTGGATCCAGCATGCGAGATTAGATCACTTAACGAACCGTTACGAGTAGATCTGGGCCGTGCAGATTATGTTGATCTAACGGCTCACAGACGCTATCCTGAGTGAAGCGGTACGGGCCAATTAGATTAAGACGCGTGGCAGCTGTTTAGATTTAAAAACAGGATTTGAATCTATTAGAAGTTTGAATTTGTTTAGGCCATAACTTTTGATCCCCACGTTAGTATTTGACAAATTTTATATCGTTGGAATCAGGAGAGCAAGCTTTTTCTAAATATGCAATGTGTTTAATGTTTTTCTTCTGTTAAAATGGTTTTATTTGCAGAAACTTGTGAAAGGCTAATTTGAGCATATGAATTGTTCAAGAAATGTTTTAGGGTTTAGATAGATGTTATTTGGCAAGTTTTTAACTTGTTTTTGAACCAGTACTGTACACTTGCTTTGTTGAGTTTAAAAATCATCACATATCATATTGCATGCATTCATATATTTTGGTTTGTATATGTTTTGTATGTGATTTGTGGCTATGATTCTTTGTGTAGATTTTGGTGCTAGTGATTGTGATTGTGAGGAGTGTAGCTACTCTCCAAACTACCAAGGCAAGTGGTACTTCATGAATATTTTTATCCCTATGTTTTCTACTAAGCATTAGAAATATTTTGTTAGTCTTGCATGCTATATTTTGCTTATATGCCATGTTGGGAAATCCTGGTAGTTGTAGAATTGCTAGGAAATTTCTAAGTTAAGATGCTTATCTATGCCATGCTTAGCCTAGCTAGTAGCAACCAAGGGTTGGTGAAATATACATGCTATGATGAAAATATTTCTAAGTCTTTGTACTTGTGTTTTTCTTAATAAAACAACTAAGTAAATGAAACACCTGGGTGGAATGGAAGGAATGGTTTGTGTTGAGTGGTTACACAAGGCCAGGGGATTGGTGAACCTTGTGTATCTCACTTGTGGAAAGCCACCCAGGAACAAAGAGATTTTAGAGGCCAAGTGTTGAGAAGATTCTAGTGCAGCCACTTGGAAATATGGGCTGTGCCTGGATCACATAGGTTGCTAGAACTTAGCCATTTGTACAGTTGGTGGTAGTGGGATGATAGGTTGGAACGCGTCCATTTGGTCTAAGGGAAGGCTTCTGAAAGGTCCTGTCTTGGTGAAAATCAAGTCTGGTGGGGAAAGTGCACAACCTCTGCAGATGGGAGAATCTAAGTACTTAGCCATGTCCCTAGAAAAGGACAACTTGAGCATCAAGACATGGAAGCTATCAAGAATCTCCTCATCCCAATTTCTAAGTAAAACTTATGGGTGAACAAGGGTGAAGGACCTCAATGTCTATTGGTGGTTCCTTGGGAAAAGTTTTTGACAAAGAAAAACTTGGTGATTTCAACTAATAGGCAAAACCTATTTTAAGCAAAGCAAGCCAAGCTACACTTAGCCAAATTTGCATATATTATCTAGTCCACCTAAATTATACTAAGGTATCACTTGCCAATACTATTCCAATGTATTGACCCACTGTGGCTGTAACTTGTGATGTTGCAGGTTACTCTAATGAGGATTAGGAGTCATGAGTCTACACTCAACATGTTTGCCTATGGCACATGAAGATGAAGACTTTTATTTATTTACTTATTCAAACTCTTATACTAGGCCTGTGGCCTTGGAGTTGTAAAGACTATGTTTGTCTCTGGAATGCCTGTAATAATGACCTTTGTTTCTGTGTACTTCATCTTAAACTGTGGATGCTAGCAATGATCCAGGGACTAGCATTGCAATCACAGGGATCCTTTTCCTTTATAAAGGAGGGATCTTACAGATGGTATCAGAGCACTGTGTTTCCTGTAGGATTATGACTCTAGGATTGGAAACCACTAAGGAAAAAAAATTCAACAACTTCTACACTTGTCTATTCTTCTCGTAAACTTTTCTAATCTTCTTTTTTCATCTCTAATTGTAGATGAACTCCATCAACGAAGCCGTGAGGAAAGGACCACTCATGACAATGACTTTGGAGTGTGAGACAGAATTCCCCAAGGCTCTCAAGGACCTCATGGTTGCAATGGAAATACATGGTGCAGCTGTGTATAAAGGTTATCCTGTGATGGATGAAGGAGTTGAGTACTGGTGGGTGCAACTTCACTTGTACAAAAACAAGGAAGACAACCACAAGGACTCAGAATTCTGCATGTTCACCAATTCAGTGATGCACCCTACATTCTTTGACTCGGCAAGGGATGGAGCTTGGAAGACCATCAAAGAACTTGGTGAAAGAGTCAAGTGCAGAATGTTCAACATCCAAAATTGCCTGAAAGAAGAGAAGAAACATACCCAAGAGTTGGAGGCTACCAACCAAACCTTAAGAGGAGACATTATAGACTTAGTGATGGAGTCATGTGAGCAAGATAGACGGATTGCTTCTAGAAACATTATGTTAGCCAACAGATCCAGTGAGATAGGATTGTAAACGTACTACATTAGTTGGACCACCACTTATCACCTTATTTTCCAAATGTCGTTACCTTAAATAAGTTGAACCTTGGTTGATGTAATGGATTCTTGTATGCCATGACTAGTGTGTTTTGATTTCAAAGGATATGTATGTGATGTTTTGCCTTGTGTTTTATCTTAAATTGTGTTGTTCTAACTTTTCTATCTTATAAATAGATGCCTACTGTTACCATCAGCACTGTTGAGGAGTTCCAGGGAACTCGCTTTGGTCCTCGTATTGTTGAGCTTACTACCTTGCTCAATCTCCCTCTTCCTACCATCATGGTGCTTCCCCTCACCAAGTTTGAGAGGAAAGACCTCTGAGGTTTGAAGGTCAACCAGCCCAGACGCCAGACTGAGCCTACCACGGAGGCCATCATCTTCAAGCTCATGCACGATGACAAGGAGAGAGGCCTTGAGGTAGTCATGCAGGATCTGATAGGACGTCTGCTGGGGAGAAACTCCCAACAGGTTAGAGGTACTCACTTCCACGTCTTCGGTAGACGTGATGAGGATGGAGAGTCCATCGACTTCGAGGACACTGCGAGGGACACAGCGGATCCCATTCGTCTATACCTCCAGGACGTAGAGGCTCTCATTAGGCACGTGGATTCTGATAGGACCAACGTCATGCTCAACAATGACGAACTCCAGGTGCAGCTTCGCGAGAAGGACAAGCTCTTCGCGGAGCAAGATGAGATAGTTAAGGAGATGGAGGCAAAGTTCGAGAGCCAGGACAGAAAGTTCAAGAGTCAGGAGAAGCGAGTCCAGGATAGGAACAAGAAGATTCGGGACATGACTGAAGAACTTGTAGCCAAGGACTTCGATCTCGAGCATCAGTAGACGGTGACTAAGAGGCTTCGTTCCCAGAATAGGGCTCTCAAAGCCAAGATAGAGACCTTGACCACCAGCGTCGAGGAATACAAGACCGCGATGGAGAACACAGGTCTTACCTTTGTCGAGGAGGAGGTTGATACCGAGGAGTAGATTTGACTACTCATTTATCATTTATTATCATACTTGTCGTTGAGAACTTGTTATTTGACCATCCAACATGTGGATGGCTTGTTATTTGTGTGTGTTTTAATTTGCGAACTTGTTATCTGGTTGTTGAACCTTTATCATTATGTTGCATGCTTTGTGATTATTTATGTGATGTATTGTGCATGAAAACATCTATGGGTATCTCATTCTTATCTCTATTGAACCAACCACAGATGCCTCCCCGTCGTGCAAACCCCAACCCCAACAACAACAACATCACTCCAGAAATGCAGCAAATGATGACCGCTCAAACTCAGCTGATGCAAATGATGACGACGCTCATCCAGAACCAAAACAACAACAACAACAACAACAACAACAACAACAACAACAACAACAACAACAACAACAACAACAACAACAACAACAACAACAACAACAACAACAACAACAACAACAACAACAACAACAATAACAACAACAACAACAACCCACCGGGTTTTAACATGCTTACCAGGTTCTTGAGATTGAGGCCAGCAAAGTTCTCAGGAACGACTGATCCCATGGTGGCCAATGATTGGCTACGCTCTGTGAACAAGGACTTGGTAAATGTGGGCTTTACTAATGCAGAAAAGGTCAGATTTGCAGCACATTTGCTGGAAGGACTAGCCGCCACTTGGTGGGATAACTTCCAGATCACCACTCCCATAGAAGATGTGACATGGGCTATCTTTGAGGATGGCTTTCATACTGCTCATATCTCATCTGGAGTGATGAGTCTGAAAAAGAAAGAGTTTCATAACCTGAAGCAGCGCCACCATAGAGTGGCTAAATATATTGAGGAGTTCAACAATCTGGCGCGTTATGCACCGGACGACGAGGTTGACACTGATGCGAAGAGGAAAGAAAAGTTCCTCGAAGGTTTGAATGATGAGCTAAACCTACAGTTGGCTGTGGAATATGTTCCCAGATACCAGTCTCTTTGTGATAAGGATGCTATTTTGGAGAACAAAATGAAGCAAGTTGAGAGCAGGAAGAGAAAGCACTCGGATAAGCACATCTCGGGATCGTCTCACAAACGTTCCCATTACGATGACAGTGGAAGCTCAGGATCCCACAAACATGGGAAGTTCAACAAGCACCACAACGACAACCGTCATGACAACAAACATCACCGTATTCATGACAATGACAAGTACAAGAACCACAAGGGTGGATATAAGAGCCACCACAGTGGAAATGGAAGTGGCAGTGGAAGCCAGCCTGTCAAGAAGGGCATCAGTCAGGTTGAATGCTTCAAGTGCAAGAAGACAGGGCATTATGCAAATGAATGCCCAGAAAAGAAAGTTGAAGGACCCAACAAGCCCAACCCTTTTCAGAAAGGGCAAGTTCACCACATCAATGTGGAGGAAATTTATGAGGAGCCTGATGCTGTTGCTGGTAAGTTCAAACTCAATTTTGTTCCAGCATTTGTTCTCTTTGATACTGGTGCATCTCATTCATTCATATCAAGATCATTTGTTGAAAGGAATGAACTGCCAGTAGAAACTATTGGGTGTCCTATAAAAGTAAGTTCTCCTGGCGGAGAAATGGTAGTGAATTCAGGATGTCATGATCTAGTCATAGAGTTTGGGAAGTATAGGTTTCCCGTTAACTTGATAATCCTAAATTCCCAAGGGTTGGATGTAATTTTGGGAATGGACTGGATGACTAAGCACAAGGGAGTGATAGATTGTGCTAACCATACTGTCTCACTCACAACTCCGGAAAATAAAAGGATCAGATTCAAGACCAACTTTGAAGCAAGACTGCTGAATTCTCTTAAGGGGGTTAGCATAGACAGTGTACCAATTGTGAGTGAATATCCGGATGTATTTCCGGAATAATTGCCTGGAATGCCACCTGATAGAGATGTGGAGTTTCTTATTGATTTGCTACCAGGATCTGGACCAATAGAAAAGAGACCATACAAGATGTCAGTAGATGAACTGAAAGAACTCAAGAAACAACTCAGAGAGCAGTTGCAGAAAGGATTTATTCAACCAAGTTCTTCATCTTGGGGAGCCCCAGTTTTGTTTGTGGAGAAGAAAGATAGAAGTCAAAGGTTATGCATAGATTACCGTTCACTCAATGAGGTAACTATCAAGAACAAATACCCTTTTCCCAGAATCAATGACTTGTTTGATCAGTTAGAAGGAGCTTGTGTATTCTCAAAAATTGATCTTTGGTCAGGTTATTTCCAACTCAAGATAAGAGAACAAGACATACCTAAAACAACTTTCACTACAAGGTATGGATTGTATGAGTATAAGGTGATTCCATTTGGTTTAACCAATGCTCCAGCATATTTCATGAATATGATGAACAAAGTGTTCATGGAATTCCTTGATAAATTTGTTGTCGTTTTCATCGATGACATTTTAATCTACTCCAAGAGCAAAGAAGAGCATGAAGGACATTTACGTTTGATACTTGAGAAGCTTAGAGAGCATAAAATGTATGCCAAATTCAGAAAGTGTGAATTCTGGTTGAATGAAGTGGGATTTCTTGGACATGTTATGACAAAAGATGGTGTAGCAGTTGATCCTGCTAAAGTTTCAGTTGTAACTGAATGGGAATCGCCCAAGTCAGTGAAAGAAGTTCGCAGTTTCCTGTGCTTAGTAGGTTACTACAGAAGGTTCATTGATAATTTCTCCAAGGTAGCTAAGCCTATGACAGAATTGCTAAAGAAAGACAAGAAATTTGTTTGGTCTGAAAGTTGTGAACTCAGCTTTCAGGAATTGAAGAAGAGACTTGTGACAGCACCAGTCTTGTGTTTGCCAGACTTGGAAAAAGGTTTCCAAGTATATTGTGATGCATCTCATCATGGTTTGGGTGTAGTACTTATGCAAGAAGGAAAGGTTGTGACTTATGCCTCGAGACAACTCAAAACTCATGAAGTGAACTATCCTACTCATGATTTAGAGTTAGCCTCTGTTGTCCATGCACTCAAAACATGGAGACACTATCTTTTGGGAAAGCGATGTGAAGTGTTCACAAATCACAAGAGTTTGAAGTATATCTTCACCCAGAAGGAAATTAATATGAGACAAAGAATATGGCTAGAACTCATCAAGGACTATGACTTAAGTTTGCAATACCACCCCGGTAAAGCAAATGTTGTAGCAGATGCTCTAAGTCGTAAGGTTTTTGTGAATGGCCTTACCAAAGGAGAATTGCCAGATGATTTGTGTGCCCAATTTAGAGATCTCAGATTGGAGATTGTGCCCGAAGGACATCTCATGTCTTTGGATGTTCAACCCACTTTTTGGACAAGATCAAAGAAGCCCAGAAGATTGATAAGGAAATTGAAGAGATTAAAGAAAAGATTGGCAAAGGAAAAGCCAAAGGGTTCCATGAAGACGAACATGGTACTTTATGGCATGGGAAACGTATCTGTGTTCCACAAGATCCGGAGCTTCGGAAACTGATTTTGCAAGAAGCACACAACTCACCGTATTCCATTCATCCGGGTAACACCAAAATGTACATGGACATGAAGGAAAGATTTTGGTGGAATAACCTCAAGAAGGACATAGCCGAACGTATTGCTTTGTGTGATGTGTGTAGTAGAGTGAAAGCGGAACATCAGAAACCAGCAGGTTTGCTTCAACCACTGCCTATTCCTGATTGGAAGTGGGACAAGATTGGTATGGATTTCATTACCGAATTACCAAGGACCCGGTCTGGATACGATTCTATTTTGGTAGTAGTGGATTTCCTAACTAAAGTGGCTCATTTCATACCCGTGAAGACAACCTATACAAGTGCTAAGTTGGCCAAGATCTACATGAGTAGAATTGTATGTCTACATGGAGTGCCCAAGAGTATTGTGTCTGATAGGGGAACTCAATTCACTTTCCATTTTTGGAGACAGCTACATGAGTCATTGGGAACGAGGTTGGAATTCAGTACTGCTTTTCATCCTCAAACTGATGGACAAACTGAAAGAACTAATCAGATTCTTGAAGACATGTTGAGGGCATGTGCCCTAGACTATGGAGCCAGTTGGGATGAAAGTCTGCCTTACGCGGAATTTTCTTATAACAACATCTATCAAGCCAGCATTGAGATGGCACCATTTGAGTTTCTCTATGGGAGAAAGTGTACCACCCCATTGTTATGGAATGGTGTGGGAGAAAGAAGTTTGTTCGGACCAGAACTTATCAAAGAAACCGAAGAGAAAGTCAAGTTGGTTAAAGACAGATTGAAGATAGCACAGTCCCGACAGAAAAGCTACGTGGATCCTAAGAGTAGAGAAGTCACCTACGAAGTTGGTGATATAGCTTATCTTAGAGTGTCACCACTTGTGGAGTGAAGAGGTTCGGAGTCAAAGGAAAGTTGGCCCCAAGATATGTTGGGCCATTCAAGATTCTAAGTCGCAAAGGAGAAGTTGCTTATGAAATTGAATTGCTAGAGTCTTTGTCAGCTGTCCATACTGTGTTTCATGTGAGTCAGCTTAAGAAATGTCACCCAGAAATGGAAGAAACTTCTTTGAAGGATACTATAACTTTGGAGGAGGTCCAATTGGAAAGTGACCTCACTTATGAAGAGAAACCAATCAAGATTCTTGAGACTGCAGAGAGAGTCACACGGACTAAGACTATTATGTTTTGCAAAGTTCAGTGGAACCATCATTCCGAGGAGGAAGAAACATGGGAAAGAGAAGATGATCTTCGGAAAGACCACCCTCACCTATTTTCTAACCAATCCGAATCTCTAGGGCGAGATTCACCTTAAGGGGGTTAGATTTGTAACATCCCTAAAATCATGTTTCAAACTTATGCATATCATCCATGCATCCATGATCATATGATTTTCATTTCAAACAAATCATTTCAAAACAGAAGCTTCCATGCTTATTTTTTCATGAAAGTTTGCTCTAGCTTAGTGCTATCTCCCAATGAGAAGAATATTTGATTAGGCACTTTAAAAAGTTAGAACAAGTTTCAAAACAAAATGATTATAAACCAATATTATGCCTATTTGAATATATATCATAAAGGCTTGGTTTTATTTTATTTTCATATGAACAACGTGTTTTGTTTAAACAGTAGTTCTTGACACACATTTGAGTGCAAGGTTTACAGTATAAAAACCTAGAGAAGATTTGAATTCAAACTCATTTGATTTGGATTTGAAAATCATTCCAGAAAATCAAAACAGAAAAAGAAAAGGAGAAAAGAAATAGAAAAGGGCCAGCTCTACCTATCTGGCCCAACTACTAATCCAGACCACTAAGCCCACCCGGGGTCTCCCTCTCTCTCGCTCACCCGCAGACACCCCCCAGGTCACTGACTGCACGACCCCACCCCCTCGCTGCTTAACTCGCTGACGAGTGGACCCTGCGACCACGTTGCCTTCGTCGTCAATCACGCGCGCTTGCGACGCTCGGTCCGCCGTTACCTCACCGCTGTTACTGCGCGCTTAATTTCCATTGATACGCCGCGCGATCCTCGCCCCCGCTCTGGCTATAAGATCCCCTCTGCACCGCGGCCATTTACCCTCACCTAGCGCCACCTCTACGCCCCCAGGCTGCCCGCAATTGCCTCTGCACCACCGCAGACAGAACAACTCCAGCAGGCGATTTCGGGAAGCTCCGACCGCCCCTCTGTCTCTGGTTCAAACGAGCGTGACCGCCATGTCCTTGTGCATCTGCTAACACCCCTGGTTTGCCTGCTCGTGACCCAGGACGCCGTCTTCATTCACGCCCGCAACCACCAGAGCTGCCGCTCGACTCCGACGAGCAATAGCGGTAAGAATCGAGCGCCCCTTGCCTCCCCTTTGGTACTGTCTTGTTCGCCAGACCCTTCCGCATCCCCTAAACCCTCTGCCTTGTGCTAGGACGACGCAAAGCCTCGGCAACGACCTCGACAGCAAGCAACAGACGCCGCCCGTAACTCCGACGAGCTGCAGCGACTGTGTCCGTGCGCCCCTTGCCAAGCCATCGCCAGGTTGAGCATCAGCACGTCGTCGCGTTTCTGGTAAGTGTCTCCGACGACCCCCTAGCCATCTGTAGCGCCGCTCCGCCATAGGAAGAACTCGCAGCCACCAGGAGCCACCGCCAGCGCCACCCAGCTTTGGTCGTTTGATCCAGAGCCATTGGATCTGGATCCAGCGTGCGAGATTAGATCACTTAACGAACCGTTACGAGTAGATCTGGGCCGTGCAGATTATGTTGATCTAACGGCTCACAGAGGCGATCCTGAGCGAAGCGGTACGGGCCAATTAGATTAAGACGCGTGGCAGCTGTTTAGATATAAAAACAGGATTTGAATCTATTAGAAGTTTGAATTTGTTTAGGCTATAACTTTTGATCCCCGTGTTAGAATTTGACAAATTTTGCATCGTTGGAATCAAGAGAGCAAGCTTTTTCTAAATATGCAATGTGTTTAATGTTTTGCTTCTGTTAAAACGGTTTTATTTGCAGAAACTTGTGTAAGGATAATTTGAGCATATGAATTGTTTAAGAAATATTTTAGGGTTTAGATAGATGTTATCTGGCAAGTTTTTAACTTGTTTTTGAACCAGTACTGTACACTTGCTTTGTTGAGTTTTAAAAATCATCACAAATCATATTGCATGCATTCATATATTTTGGTTTGTATATGTTTTGTATGTGATTTGTGGCTATGATTCTTTGTGTAGATTTTGGTGCTAGTGATTGTGATTGTGCGGAGTGTAGCTACTCTCCAAACTACCAAGGCAAGTGGTACTTCATGAATATTTTTATCCCTATGTTTTCTACTAAGCATTAGAAATATTTTGTTAGTCTTGCATGCTATATTTTGCTTATATGCCATGTTGGAAAATCCTAGTAGTTGTAGAATTGCTAGGAAATTTCTAAGTTAAGATGCTTATGTATGCCATTCTTAGCCTAGCTAGTAGCAACCAAGGGTTGGTGAAATATACATGCTATAATGAAAATATTTCTAAGTCTTTATACTTGTGTTTTGCTTAATAAAACAACTAAGTAAATGAAACACCTGGGTGGAATGGAAGGAATGGTTTGTGTTGAGTGGTTACACAAGTCCAGGGGACTGGTGAACCTTGTGTATCTCACTTGTGGAAAGCCACCCAGGAACAAAGAGATTTTAGAGGCCAAGTGTTGAGAAGATTCTAGTGCAGCCACTTGGCAATATGGGCTCTGCCTGGATCACATAGGTTGCTAGAACTTAGGTATTTGGACAGTTGGTGGTAGTGGGATGATAGGTTGGAACGCGTCCATTTGGTCTAAGGGAAGGCTTCTGAAAGGTCCTGTCTTGGTGAAAATCAAGTCTGGTGGGGAAAGTGCACAACCTCTGCAGATGGGAGAATCTAAGTACTTAGCCATGTCCCTAGAAAAGGACAACTTGAGCATCAAGACATGGAAGCTATCAAGAATCTCCTCATCCCAATTTCTAAGTAAAACTTGTGGGTGAACAAGGGTGAAGGACCTCAATGTCTATTTGTGGTTCCTTGGGAAAAGTTTTTGACAAAGAAAAACTTGGTGATTTAAACTAATAGGCAAAACCTATTTTGAGCAAAGCAAGCCAATCTACACTTAGCCAAATTTGCATATAGTATCTAGTCCACCTAAATTATACTAAGGTATCACTTGCCAATACTATTCCAATGTATTGACCCACTGTGGCTGTAACTTGTGATGTTGCAGGTTACTTTGATGAGGATTAGGATTCATGAGTCTACACTCAACATGTTTGCCTGTGGCACATGAATATAAAGAATTTTAATTATTTACTTATTCAAACTCTTGTACTAGGCCTGTGGCCTTGGAGTTGTAAAGACTATGTTTGTCTCTGGAATGCCTGTAATAATGACCTTTGTTTCTGTGTACTTCATCTTAAACTGTGGATGCTAGCAATGATACAGGGACTAGCATTGCAATCACAGGGATCCTTTTCCTTTATAAAGGAGGGATCTTACTGTCGTGGTGGTATCATGGCATATGCCATGGGTAGGCTAAAGATGGGGCCAATGGACGTGGATGAATCCGGGGAGGGATGATGCGGTGAAGACCGCACTCATATGAACAAAGAGAAAAACAATGTATATTGGATTGAAGCTCTCAAGTGGAGATAACACCTCATTCTATACGTCTAATCCTTTGTAATCTTGCCATACTTGTGGCTACAATCATGCTCCTTGAGCTGTTTCCCCTATGCTTCTATCTAAGCTCTCTGTGAGAGTGGAGGAAGAGGAAGAAGGAGAGCTCCTAGTGAGCAGAAAGGAGAGGAGCCCTTCGGGGCCTCCCTTAGAACGATCCCCTGGTGCTCCTTATAAAGGGGAGCCCAGGGGACAAGTCTTGTGCTACACGCTTAGCATCTAGACGGTATATTCTGGGCATCTTCCAGAGATGCTGAGCATATGCCTTGGCATCTTTGGAGATGCCAGGCATATTCCCTAGCATCTTGTTAGATGCCCTGGGCATATTCCATACGTCATGTGCCAGTCTGAGCTGGTGGGCTCCCAAGACTGGCACAATGCTTGTTGGTCTTGTCCTGGATAAATGGCGTGTAGCTATGAAGGTTAGGAACACATCTGGAGACAAATAGGAGGGCGTACGGGATGAAATAACTCGGCCCAGAAGCCCCAGACGAAGCGGTGATTCGGCATGCTTCCTAGTTGATTTGGCATGGTCCTATTTGCTGGAGGCCAAGGCCCAGCCGAATAGTTTCTGGCCTCATCCGAATTAGATGATCAAGGGCCCATCCGGATCTTGTGTAACTCGGCCCATAAGGCGAAGCAGCAGCCCAGGCCGAGCCTCAGGTCGATCCACTGGCAGTGATCCCGGGGTGGGCCGACTTAGGCCGCGTCGGCCCATCCGGGTTGTCCTGGAGCGTTGGGTTGGCGGTGGAGAAGTTCCCGCGGTGGGCCGAGCTGCTCGTGCCGGCCCACCCGGGGAAGGAACACGCGGGCGGGGAGTAGGTCAGCCCACGCCGGGCTCTCTGCTGATCGATGGAGTACGGTGGTGACGCGGGAGCCCAGGGTGGTGACACGGTGGTAGCTCGGCCAGTGGGCCGAATTAGGCCCAGGTTGCTGTTTTCGCCTAGGAGGGTGGCAGGACCAGGCCGAATTAGCTTTAATTCGGCCCAGGTCCTCTTTTCCTCTTTTCCTTTTGTTTATCTCTCTTAATTCCCTATTGATGTATCTTTTATTCTTTTGTAAAGACTTCCGTTAATCATGTAAGGTTTGATTACACATTAACTCTGGGGTATCCGGGGTAATATCCCCGACATTAGTCCCCGAGGCTATGTGGGACTCCTAGAATCGCGCATAGGCTTCATATTAAATATTCCTAGAGTTGTCTTCGGACTTATAATTTCTTTGTCCTATATTCCTTGGTCGTATAATCTTCTTGGGTAAGTTTGTGTCTTTGACCTTCTTGGGCTCTTCTCGTAACCCTACTAGGCAAGTTTTTTGGTTTCTGGCCTTCGTGGGTACTGATCATAACTCCTTTGGGTAAGTTTCTGGACTTCTGGCCTTAATGGGCACTGGTCATAACCCCTTTGGGTAAGTTTCTGGACTTCTGGCCTTCATGGGCACTGGTCATAACCTGTTTGGGTAAGTTTCTAGACTTCTGGCCTTCATGGGCATTGGTCATAACCCGTTTGGGTAAGTTTCTAGTTCTGGCCTTCTTGGGCATTGCTCTTTTAACCCGTTTGGGTAAGTTTCTAGTTCTGGCCTTTTTGGGCATTGCTCTTTTAACCCCATTGGGTAAGTTATGAGTTCTGGCCTTCTTGGGCATTGCTCTTTTAACCCCATTGGGTAAGTTATGAGTTCTGGCCTTCTTGGGCACTGCTTTTTTAACCCCATTGGGTAAGTTATGAGTTCTTGCCTTCTTGGGCATTGCTCTTTTAACCTCTTTGGGTAAGTCATGAGTTCTGGCCTTATTGGGCACTGATCCTTTAACCTCTTTGGGTAAGTTATGAGTTCCGGCCTTATTGGGCTCTGCTCTTTTAACCTCTTTAGGTAAGTTATGAGTTCCTGCCTTCTTGGGCATTGCTCTTTTAACCCCATTGGGTAAGTTAGGAGTTCTTGCCTTCTTTGGCATTGCTCTTTTGACCCCATTGGGTAAGTTATGAGTTCTGGCCTTATTGGGCTCTGCTCTTTTAACCTCTTTGGGTAAGTTATGAGTTCTTGCCTTCTTGGTCATTGCTCTTTTAACCCCATTGGGTAAGTTATGATCCGAGTCATCTGATTCCAAACCCGAGTTACTTTACTCAAAACTGACTTTATGTCTTAAGTCTGAGTCATCCGACTCAAATATCAGTTACATGACTCAATTCCGAGTTAACCCTTCCCAAATCCGAGTTACTTTACTCCAAATTGACTTTATGTCTTAAGTCTGAGTCACCTGACTTAAATCCGAGTTATAGGACTCAAATCCGAGTTAACTCATCCCAAATCTGAGTTACTTTACTCAAAATTGACTTTATGTCTTAAGTCTGAGTTATCTGACTCAAATCCGAGGTAACTCATCCCAAATCCGAGTTATTTTACTCAAAATTGACTTTATGTCTCAAGTCTGAGTCACTTGACTCAAATCCGAGTTATATGACTCAAATCCGAGTTAACTCATCCAAATCCGAGTTACTTTACTCAAAATTGACTTTATGTCTTAAGTCTGAGTCATCTGACTCAAATCCGAGTTATATGACTCAAATCTGAGTTAACTCATCCCAAATCCGAATTACTTTACTCAAAATTGACTTTATGTCTTAAGTCTGAGTCATCTGACTCAAATCCGAGTTACATGACTCAAATCCGAGTTATTTTACTCAAAATTGACTTTATGTCTTAAGTCTGAGTCATCTGACTCAAATCCGAGTTATAT
This sequence comes from Avena atlantica, assembly GCA_910589765.1. Taxonomy (NCBI): domain Eukaryota; kingdom Viridiplantae; phylum Streptophyta; class Magnoliopsida; order Poales; family Poaceae; genus Avena; species Avena atlantica. The sequence continues at coordinate 261,647,040 of OU342738.1, forward strand.
GACTCAAATCCGAGTTATCTCATCCCAAATCCGAATTAATTTACTCAAAATTGACTTTATGTCTTAAGTCTGAGTCATCTGACTCAAATCCGAGTTATATGACTCAAATCCGAGTTATTTTACTCAAAATTGACTTTATGTCTTAAGTCTGAGTCATCTGACTCAAATCCGAATTATATGACTCAAATCCGAATTAACTCATCCCAAATCCGAGTTATCTATTTACTACGATATAGCTTGATTTGGCGTGATGACGATAATTTGCCTTTGATACGGATCCGAGATATAGATCCGAGATTAAGCTTTGGGATATGGTAATAGGGCTAACCGCTGAGAGATCTGATTCGAGATGTAGATATGAGATATAGATTCGAGATATGATAAGCTGGCCAATAGTCATCGAGATATGGGATAACCTGGCAAGATGGTGAGATATCAATCCGAGTCATAACATAACCTGGCAATCTGGTGAACTGAATAAAGCTTCGGCCTGAATTAGAGATGTGATTAGTACGCCGAGTCTGAATACCAATTCGAATTATTATATACCCTGGCAAGCTGAATCAAATGTTAGTCCGAATCAGAGACAATCTACTGAGCTGAGTTAAAGGTTAATTCAAAGCATAAACAAATTAACTTCAAGTTATATCCGAATCATCAATAAGCTGGCCGGTATGCTGAGTTAAAGGACAATCCAAAGCATAAATAAACTGATTCAAATTCTATCCGACTCATAAGTAAGCTGACTCAAATTCTATCTGGATCATAAATAAGTTGATTCAAATTCTGTCTGAGTTATAAATAAGCTGGCTGGGGAGCCGAGTTAATGGATAATCCAAAACATAAACTAACTGACTCAAAATCTATCTGAATCACAAATAAGATGATTCAACTTATGGCCGAGTTAACAGATAAGCTGGCTGATGTACAGATCAACATGATGTTCTCTTAATCCAAAGGTGACTCTAAGGATAAGTCGGCTAGTCCCCGGGTTAATTTCTTTTCTCCCCGGGGTGAAGGATTGAGCGTAGATGACTGAGTTATCTGGCACTTACAGTAAACTTGGGGAAGTGTTTGAGTGAGTCTTGCTAAGTCATATGTGCTTTGCTGAGTTATTTGGTACTTACAGTAGGCTTGGAGTAGTGCTTGAGTCCTTCTTGCTGAGTCTTACCTGTTTTGTTGAGTCAGACTTGGAGACCCTTTGCACTTACCTCTTTGTTCTCTGTTCGCTTGGTGAAGCTGCATGAGCCCTATGAGGAAGAAGTTGATGAAGATGTTCCCGTCCGGATGGAAACCCAACCAACGCCACTAAAGGGCCCACGGTGGGCGCCAAATGTCGTGGTGGTATCACGGCATATGCCATGGGTAGGCTAAAGATGAGGCCAATGGACGTGGAGGAATCCGGGGAGGGATGATGCGGTGAAGACCGCACTCATATGAACAAAGAGAAATACAATGTATATTGGATTGAAGCTCTCAAGTGGAGATAACACCTCATTCTATACGTCTAATCCTTTGTAATCTTGCCATACTTGTGGCAACAATCATGCTCCTTGAGCTGTTTCCCCTATGCTTCTATCTAAGCGCTCTGTGAGAGTGGAGGAAGAGGAAGAAGGAGAGCTCCTAGTGAGCAGAAAGGAGAGGAGCCCTTCGGGGCCTCCCTTAGAACGATCCCCTGGTGCTCCTTATAAAGGGGAGCCCATGGGACAAGTCTTGTGCTACACGCTTAGCATCTAGACGGCATATTCTGGGCATCTTCCAGAGATGCTGAGCATATGCCTTGGCATCTTTGGAGATGCCAGGCATATTCCCTAGCATCTTGTTAGATGCCCTGGGCATATTCCATACGTCATGTGCCAGTCTGAGCTGGTGGGCTCCCAAGACTGGCACAATGCTTGTTGGTCTTGTCCTGGATAAATGGCGTGTAGCTATGAAGGTTAGGAACACATCTGGAGACAAATAGGAGGGCGTACGGGATGAAATAACTCGGCCCAGAGGCCCCAGACGAAACGGTGATTCGGCCTGCTTCCTAGTTGATTCGGCCTGGTCCTATTTGCTGGAGACCAAGTGTGGCATCCCGCAAAACCACTACTAGAAAATCGCGTTGAATTTGTGCATTGCATCGTCATCATCATGCATTGTTTGCCAAAACTATGTTTGCAAAGCCAGTGTTGTTTTCTAAACGCCCCGTCTTTTATTCAAACGCCAAAACCGGGTCTCCGGAATATTTTGTTTTGGCCGCTAACGGGTTGCAGACGGCCCGTTTAAATCAAATAAAATATTTATTTATTTTGGCCGGAGCAGTCGAACGGGCCGACCGACCCGAACGACCGCCCCAGAATTTTTTTAAATCGGTCCAGCTTACCCGCCCTTCTAATCCTATTCCTACCAGTTAGTCTACCCAACCCTCCTCTCCACCTCACCCTGCCCAATAGCATCTCGCCACCTCAGCTTCCCTCTCCCCTCACCCAATCCCACACTGCCACTTGTCCCTCCCACTCTCTCTCCCTCTCTCCCAATCACCCATCCAGCCCCCCACACACGCTCAAGCACACACGCAGCCCCCCAGCCCCTCTCAGCTTTCCCCTCTGTCCCGCGGGCCCCCCACGCGCCAGCCCCGCCCCGGACTCGGTCCACCCCTGCCGCGCGACCCCTGTCCCACCCGCGGACCCCACCACCTGTCCCTGTCGCCCCCTCCTCCCATCATCTCTCTCTCACGCCGCACGCCTGCCCACCCCGCAGCCCCGCGGTGCCCGACCCCGCCGGCCTTCCCCAATCCCGCTCACCTCGCCGGACCCGGCCGCGCAACCCCCGCCACTCACCCCTACTCCGACTCCCCCCCCCTCTCGCCGCCGCGCGCGAGCCGCTCCGGCAAGCCGCCTGCCCGCCTCCGCGCCCCGCAGCTCCGCCCGGCCCGCTCGCCGCCGCCAGGTGCCGTCGCCAGCCCGCGTCCCCGCCTCCCCTCCGCGCTCCAGCTCGCCCTCCTCGATCCCGTCGCCTCTTCTCCGGCCCACCTCCGTCGCGCGTCGCCCCACGTCGCCTGCGCCACCCGCGAGCTACCCTCCTCGCCGCCTCTGCCCCGGCAGCCGCCAGTCGTCTTCCTCCGCGCCGCCGGTCCCGCGCCTCGTCGCCGGCCGCCGTCGCCCAACCACCGCCCGCCTCCGTTGCCAAGGCCTCAAGGTCGCCTCCCCACGACGTGCAGCCGCCGGTTCCTTCCTACAGAGCGCCTGCCGCCAAGAGCGTCGGTTCCCACCCTGAGTTTGCGAGATGCGGCGGCCTTAGTTGCTGCGTTTCGGAGCGCCAAGGTTCCTTCATGGACACCAAGGCCGGACCCAAGCCCCGATCCCGTCGTTAAGAACCGCAACATGGAGGTTTGTCACCAAGATCTGCCGGTGCCGAGACCCCGGATCCGAGGACCACGAGTGCGACAAGAACTCCTTCATCCCGGACGCGCCAAGACCACCGACGTCGAGACTCGAAGACCGTTCCCTGAGTCACGAGACCGTCCTCGAAGCCTAAGCCCCGACCCCGACCCCGGAGTCCGAAGATCAAGCCCGAACCCCGTCAAGACGCGACGACAAGATCCCCTACATGGGAGCCCGAAGAACCCGTACCCGAAAGCCGCGGATGCGACATGATCTTCTCCTCGGACGCCAAGAATTCGTCGAGCCCCCGGAACGACAAGTACCACCTCGGGGATGCGAAGCCGAGAACTTTCCTGAACGCCATGATCGTCGACATGACCCTAAGACCCCAGATGTGACAAGAACGGCATCGCCCTGGAAGAATTCGACACGCCTCGGCACCGAACCAAGACCTGCTTCCCGGACGCGACAAGAACCCCCCCGATCCAAGACCCTAACCCCGGAGTCCGAGAACGTTCCTGCGAGACCGACCCGTCGAACCCTGGACCCTGTCGAACCCTGAACCCCGGAACACCCAAGATCGTCAAGCCCCTCTGATGTGTGACCCCTTTTCTCGGAACCCTGTTTTAAAACATAATAACAACTTGTTGCATATTGAATTGTCATTCATCTCGCATGCATATCTGTGGTTTGGGGGCCTTATGCTGATTCACCTAATAATTAAATATGGGGCCCATATGCGGGCAAATCCAGCCTTATTTTGGCCTCATTTAAATTTGTGTAGCGAACTGGTACTATCTTTTGCCATGATTAAGACAACATTTAAATTGCGGGGTAGCTAAACAACTGGAACCATATACTAATTGTCGGGACCCCGGTTCCACTTAACATGACCTAATTGCACCGCACCTTTGCCATGTCATCCCTCATACATGCATCATGCCGATCTTCTGCCGTTGTATTAAATAGTGCATCCGGTGTTTCTTCTAGTGTTTTGCTTCTTCGCGGATAAGGCCGTTGAGTTGATGTGAGCTTCGCCCCGATCTTCGGTTGAACCCTTCGACAATGTTTTTTCAGGCGAGCATCTCCCCCCCTTTCTACCTATCTTACTTTTATAGTCTTTATTCCCTCCTGTTGATCTATTGCTATCTGTGTTGCGATGCTCTAGTTTCGTACCCGTGATATCCCTTGCAGCCGTATATTGCCTTGGACACACCCTATTCCTTGTTGTTTGGTAGATAGTTGGACTTGCGCGTCGTAGTCGCTTGCTCAAGTGCTGTTGTGTGTCGTCATATGCCACAGTTGCTGATGTATTGCCGCATGTTGACGTTGGAGATGATTCTAGTTTTATTTATCGTCACTTTAATTTCTGTTTAACAACTAAAATTGACATAAGCAGAGGCATCGGTGGGTGATAGATAATATTTGGTTTTCCGAACGCCCGCTTGTGTCCCGTAAGACCCCGAGTACTTGATTCCTGTTCCTTGATTTATCGCGCTATCCACATCCGGGAGGTATATGGGACCCCCCTGAGCCAGAGCCTGATTCCGTCTTATTTCTTGGGGCCACGAACTAGTTTGGGGCTTTATTACTATCCTGTACTTATGCCATGTTTTACTGCTTTATTTACGATTGTGCGAGGTACTGCACACTGTACTGTTTAGGATCGGGACACGATTCCGCGGTGTCGACAAGCCCCGTTTGGGGTTCCCAGTCGTTCACAGCCGTATTACCCAGACCTTGAGTCCGTCTCGGAGCTAGCTTACTTCGTTGCGGGTAGCTTAATGGGGTGGCCCCCTGAAATATTTCTGAATCCTGTGATTGCTTTGTCGTGAAGGCCTCGTTGGGTTTTGATTTGGTTTTTCCGAGGCTGATCGAGTGTGTGTTGCTATTGGTGCACCCCGGCCGGGTAAAACTTTCTGAAAGCCGTGTCCGCGGATATGGACGACTTGGAGCACAGTTTCTCGATCATAGACAAGCATAACTAAAGTTTACTGCTATAAATTTGACTTATAATGACTAGTAATCAGCCTCACTATAATGGAATGGCTAATTAATACTGCCCACAATTGCTTGTTTGGTTGTCGCTTGCGACAAATGTATCTGACTAGTAAGTATTGCAACTACAACGGAATGGCTGAATAAAAGTACCAACAACTGCTGGGTTTTGGGTTTATCTCATGCTATCTGTACCTGATTAGTAATTGTTGCAACTATCACGGAATGGTTAACTAAAAGTGCCCACTGCTTATTTTATCAGGATGATTATCAATACCTGACTAGTAATTACTGTAACGATAACTGAATAAATAAAACTGCCCACTGTGTGAGTTCCTCGGTTGACTTCCTCGTTTGGTCTCGAGGGGGAAATACCAGGATGGGTTTGTTTGGTGTTAGCTTCAGGTTGGATCCGGATAGGTCATTCTTACCCCTCTCTGATAACCGCCAGTTGTATCGTGTCTCTATAGGTTGTTTAGTGCATGCTGCCGCTGCCGCTCAGTCCACCATACCTATGTAGGCGAGGACCGCCGAATTCTAGCCTCGCCGCGTACTGGCCTCAGTACTGACGCTCCTTCTTTGTTTTTCTGCTTTGCCCTTTGTCGGCACCCCTTTTGTTGAGCAGGTTTTGAGATCGACGCCGTTAGCAGGGTTACCCTTCCGGCTTGGCCTGGGCAGGGTTATGGACGCCATTGGTTATTCTTCAGGGCTCTTAGCCCCATTTGCATCTTGTCCGTAGCTGGACGCTCTATCGTTTTCAAGGTGATTTGGATCTTTGTATATTATATCTGTATTCTTGACTCTTCGAGTCGCTGTTGTATATATCTGTTCTGTGGGTCCCATCGAGGACTGTTGTGTAATGTTATTACTTCGTTTTCCACCCGCACGAAAGTGCCTGGTGGGCACCTTTGAATCGTTTCTATGCGGGTTTGGCGAATTTTGCTCAAACTTGCATAGGTCCGATTCTGAGGGTGTTACAGAGTGGTATCAGAGCTCAGCAGTTACGATACCCCACAAGTCCAGCCTGTAGGATAACCTAGCTAACGGCCGAAGTAGAGTGTCAAAACTATTTTGAAAATCGGTTGGATAGTTCTGATTAGGTCTGATTTTACTCCTTACTCCTCTGCTGCTCTCCTCTCACCTCAGCGTGTTTTGAATCCACCTCTTATCTTTTCCGCGAGTCCAGGATTTCTCGTGGTTGGGTTTCCGTCGTACCTTCAGGGTTTCGCTTCCTCCTTTGATAACGGTGTTGCTACATCCGATCTTCATGCTATCCGAGGAATCCGTCTACGGTGTCACCATTCTTTGTTCCTTGTTTGAGTCTCCCGGTGTTTTCCGAAGCGACGACATCCTCTACGCCCGATCCGATGCAGAGTCTGCATCACTCCTTTGTTTCCGAACCTCGTTTGTCGAGATCTTCAGTCTGATTCCGAGAGTTGGTTGCTTAATCCGCCTATTCGTGTGCAGAGTAATGGTTTGGGTGCGGGATGGAGTAGCTACCATACCACTACTCTTATCATTCGCTCTTGTACATCGAATCAGTGGATCCGGCACTTTTACTCCGTCCACGGAAGTTAGGGGTGGCTTTATTTGCTGATACCTCTACCTTCGACCTGTTGTTCCCGGAGTGTTCTCGCGACGGTCACGGACAACGACCTCTTGTTAGTGGTGTCGCGAGGATCTACCCGAAGCGAGAAGATGCCCCGCCGACCTTCCTTCCGGTACCATGAGGCGGATCTCGAGGGCGAGATCCATTGTTAGTGGTGTCGAATTGTGGCATCCCGCAAAACCACTACTAGAAAATCGCGTTGAATTTGTGCATTGCATCGTCATCATCATGCATTGTTTGCCAAAACTATGTTTGCAAAGCCAGTGTTGTTTTCTAAACGCCCCGTCTTTTATTCAAACGCCAAAACCGGGTCTCCGGAATATTTTGTTTTGGCCGCTAACGGGTTGCAGACGGCCCGTTTAAATCAAATAAAATATTTATTTATTTTGGCCGGAGCAGTCGAACGGGCCGACCGACCTGAACGACCGCCCCAGAATTTTTTTAAATCGGTCCAGCTTACCCGCCCTTCTAATCCTATTCCTACTAGTTAGTCTACCCAACCCTCCTCTCCACCTCACCCTGCCCAATAGCATCTCGCCACCTCAGCTTCCCTCTCCCCTCACCCAATCCCACACTGCCACTTGTCCCTCCCACTCTCTCTCCCTCTCTCCCAATCACCCATCCAGCCCCCCACACACCCTCAAGCACACACGCAGCCCCCCAGCCCCTCTCAGCTTTCCCCTCTGTCCCGCGGGCCCCCCACGTGCCAGCCCCGCCCCGGACTCGGTCCACCCCTGCCGCGCGACCCCTGTCCCACCCGCGGACCCCACCACCTGTCCCTGTCGCCCCCTCCTCCCATCATCTCTCTCTCACGCCGCACGCCTGCCCACCCCGCAGCCCCGCGGTGCCCGACCCCGCCGGCCTTCCCCAATCCCGCTCACCTCGCCGGACCCGGCCGCGCGACCCCCGCCACTCACCCCTACTCCGACTCCCCCCCCCCTCTCGCCGCCGCGCGCGAGCCGCTCCGGCAAGCCGCCTGCCCGCCTCCGCGCCCCGCAGCTCCGCCCGGCCCGCTCGCCGCCGCCAGGTGCCGTCGCCAGCCCGCGTCCCCGCCTCCCCTCCGCGCTCCAGCTCGCCCTCCTCGATCCCGTCGCCTCTTCTCCGGCCCACCTCCGCCGCGCGTCGCCCCACGTCGCCTGCGCCGCCCGCGAGCTCCCTCCTCGCCGCCTCTGCCCCGGCAGCCGCCAGTCGTCTTCCTCCGCGCCGCCGGTCCCGCGCCTCGTCGCCGGCCGCCGTCGCCCAACCACCGCCCGCCTCCGTTGCCAAGGCCTCAAGGTCGCCTCCCCACGACGTGCAGCCGCCGGGTTCCTTCCTGCAGAGCGCCTGCCGCCAAGAGCGTCGGTTCCCACCCTGAGTTTGCGAGATGCGGCGGCCTTAGTTGCTGCGTTTCGGAGCGCCAAGGTTCCTTCATGGACACCAAGGCCGGACCCAAGCCCCGATCCCGTCGTTAAGAACCGCAACATGGAGGTTTGTCACCAAGATCTGCCGGTGCCGAGACCCCGGATCCGAGGACCACGAGTGCGACAAGAACTCCTTCATCCCGGACGCGCCAAGACCACCGACGTCGAGACTCGAAGACCGTTCCCTGAGTCACGAGACCGTCCTCGAAGCCTAAGCCCCGACCCCGACCCCGGAGTCCGAAGATCAAGCCCGAACCCCGTCAAGACGCGACGACAAGATCCCCTACATGGGAGCCCGAAGAACCCGTACCCGAAAGCCGCGGATGCGACATGATCTTCTCCTCGGACGCCAAGAATTCGTCGAGCCCCCGGAACGACAAGTACCACCTCGGGGATGCGAAGCCGAGAACTTTCCTGAACGCCATAATCGTCGACATGACCCTAAGACCCCAGATGCGACAAGAACGGCATCGCCCTGGAAGAATTCGACACGCCTCGGCACCGAACCAAGACCTGCTTCCCGGACGCGACAAGAACCCCCCCGATCCAAGACCCTAACCCCGGAGTCCGAGAACGTTCCTGCGAGACCGACCCGTCGAACCCTGGACCCTGTCGAACCCTGAACCCCGGAACACCCAAGATCGTCGAGCCCCTCTGATGTGTGACCCCTTTTCCCGGAACCCTGTTTTAAAACATAATAACAACTTGTTGCATATTGAATTGTCATTCATCTCGCATGCATATCTGTGGTTTGGGGGCCTTATGCTGATTCACCTAATAATTAAATATGGGGCCCATATGCGGGCAAATCCAGCCTTATTTTGGCCTCATTTAAATTTGTGTAGCGAACCGGTACTATCTTTTGCCATGATTAAGACAACATTTAAATTGCGGGGTAGCTAAACAACTGGAACCATATACTAATTGTCGGGACCCCGGTTCCACTTAACATGACCTAATTGCACCGCACCTTTGCCATGTCATCCCTCATACATGCATCATGCCGATCTTCTGCCGTTGTATTAAATAGTGCATCCGGTGTTTCTTCTAGTGTTTTGCTTCTTCGCGGATAAGGCCGTTGAGTTGATGTGAGCTTCGCCCCGATCTTCGGTTGAACCCTTCGACAATGTTTTTTCAGGCGAGCATCTCCCCCCCTTTCTACCTATCTTACTTTTATAGTCTTTATTCCCTCCTGTTGATCTATTGCTATCTGTGTTGCGATGCTCTAGTTTCGTACCCGTGATATCCCTTGCAGCCGTATATTGCCTTGGACACACCCTATTCCTTGTTGTTTGGTAGATAGTTGGACTTGCGCGTCGTAGTCGCTTGCTCAAGTGCTGTTGTGTGTCGTCATATGCCACAGTTGCTGATGTATTGCCGCATGTTGACGTTGGAGATGATTCTAGTTTTATTTATCGTCACTTTAATTTCTGTTTAACAACTAAAATTGACATAAGCAGAGGCATCGGTGGGTGATAGATAATATTTGGTTTTCCGAACGCCCGCTTGTGTCCCGTAAGACCCCGAGTACTTGATTCCTGTTCCTTGATTTATCGCGCTATCCACATCCGGGAGGTATATGGGACCCCCCTAAGCCAGAGCCTGATTCCGTCTTATTTCTTGGGGCCACGAACTAGTTTGGGGCTTTATTACTATCCTGTACTTATGCCATGTTTTACTGCTTTATTTACGATTGTGCGAGGTACTGCACACTGTACTGTTTAGGATCGGGACACGATTCCGCGGTGTCGACAAGCCCCGTTTGGGGTTCCCAGTCGTTCACAGCCGTATTACCCAGACCTTGAGTCCGTCTCGGAGCTAGCTTACTTCGTTGCGGGTAGCTTAATGGGGTGGCCCCCTGAAATATTTCTGAATCCTGTGATTGCTTTGTCGTGAAGGCCTCGTTGGGTTTTGATTTGGTTTTTCCGAGGCTGATCGAGTGTGTGTTGCTATTGGTGCACCCCGGCCGGGTAAAACTTTCTGAAAGCCGTGTCCGCGGATATGGATGACTTGGAGCACAGTTTCTCGATCATAGACAAGCATAACTAAAGTTTACTGCTATAAATTTGACTTATAATGACTAGTAATCAGCCTCACTATAATGGAATGGCTAATTAATACTGCCCACAATTGCTTGTTTGGTTGTCGCTTGCGACAAATGTATCTGACTAGTAAGTATTGCAACTACAACGGAATGGCTGAATAAAAGTACCAACAACTGCTGGGTTTTGGGTTTATCTCATGCTATCTGTACCTGATTAGTAATTGTTGCAACTATCACGGAATGGTTAACTAAAAGTGCCCACTGCTTATTTTATCAGGATGATTATCAATACCTGACTAGTAATTACTGTAACGATAACTGAATAAATAAAACTGCCCACTGTGTGAGTTCCTCGGTTGACTTCCTCGTTTGGTCTCGAGGGGGAAATACCAGGATGGGTTTGTTTGGTGTTAGCTTCAGGTTGGATCCGGATAGGTCATTCTTACCCCTCTCTGATAACCGCCAGTTGTATCGTGTCTCTATAGGTTGTTTAGTGCATGCTGCCGCTGCCGCTCAGTCCACCATACCTATGTAGGCGAGGACCGCCGAATTCTAGCCTCGCCGCGTACTGGCCTCAGTACTGACGCTCCTTCTTTGTTTTTCTGCTTTGCCCTTTGTCGGCACCCCTTTTGTTGAGCAGGTTTTGAGATCGACGCCGTTAGCAGGGTTACCCTTCCGGCTTGGCCTGGGCAGGGTTATGGACGCCATTGGTTATTCTTCAGGGCTCTTAGCCCCATTTGCATCTTGTCCGTAGCTGGACGCTCTATCGTTTTCAAGGTGATTTGGATCTTTGTATATTATATCTGTATTCTTGACTCTTCGAGTCGCTGTTGTATATATCTGTTCTGTGGGTCCCATCGAGGACTGTTGTGTAATGTTATTACTTCGTTTTCCACCCGCACGAAAGTGCCTGGTGGGCACCTTTGAATCGTTTCTATGCGGGTTTGGCGAATTTTGCTCAAACTTGCATAGGTCCGATTCTGAGGGTGTTACAGAGTGGTATCAGAGCTCAGCAGTTACGATACCCCACAAGTCCAGCCTGTAGGATAACCTAGCTAACGGCCGAAGTAGAGTGTCAAAACTATTTTGAAAATCGGTTGGATAGTTCTGATTAGGTCTGATTTTACTCCTTACTCCTCTGCTGCTCTCCTCTCACCTCAGCGTGTTTTGAATCCACCTCTTATCTTTTCCGCGAGTCCAGGATTTCTCGTGGTTGGGTTTCCGTCGTACCTTCAGGGTTTCGCTTCCTCCTTTGATAACGGTGTTGCTACATCCGATCTTCATGCTATCCGAGGAATCCGTCTACGGTGTCACCATTCTTTGTTCCTTGTTTGAGTCTCCCGGTGTTTTCCGAAGCGACGACATCCTCTACGCCCGATCCGATGCAGAGTCTGCATCACTCCTTTGTTTCCGAACCTCGTTTGTCGAGATCTTCAGTCTGATTCCGAGAGTTGGTTGCTTAATCCGCCTATTCGTGTGCAGAGTAATGGTTTGGGTGCGGGATGGAGTAGCTACCATACCACTACTCTTATCATTCGCTCTTGTACATCGAATCAGTGGATCCGGCACTTTTACTCCGTCCACGGAAGTTAGGGGTGGCTTTATTTGCTGATACCTCTACCTTCGACCTGTTGTTCCCGAAGTGTTCTCGCGACGGTCACGGACAACGACCTCTTGTTAGTGGTGTCGCGAGAATCTACCCGAAGCGAGAAGATGCCCCGCCGACCTTCCTTCCGGTACCATGAGGCGGATCTCGAGGGCGAGATCCATTGTTAGTGGTGTCGAATTGTGGCATCCCGCAAAACCACTACTAGAAAATCGCGTTGAATTTGTGCATTGCATCGTCATCATCATGCATTGTTTGCCAAAACTATGTTTGCAAAGCCAGTGTTGTTTTCTAAACGCCCCGTCTTTTATTCAAACGCCAAAACCGGGTCTCCGGAATATTTTGTTTTGGCCGCTAACGGGTTGCAGACGGCCCGTTTAAATCAAATAAAATATTTATTTATTTTGGCCGGAGCAGTCGAACGGGCCGACCGACCTGAACGACCGCCCCAGAATTTTTTTAAATCGGTCCAGCTTACCCGCCCTTCTAATCCTATTCCTACCAGTTAGTCTACCCAACCCTCCTCTCCACCTCACCCTGCCCAATAGCATCTCGCCACCTCAGCTTCCCTCTCCCCTCACCCAATCCCACACTGCCACTTGTCCCTCCCACTCTCTCTCCCTCTCTCCCAATCACCCATCCAGCCCCCCACACACGCTCAAGCACACACGCAGCCCCCCAGCCCCTCTCAGCTTTCCCCTCTGTCCCGCGGGCCCCCCACGCGCCAGCCCCGCCCCGGACTCGGTCCACCCCTGCCGCGCGACCCCTGTCCCACCCGCGGACCCCACCACCTGTCCCTGTCGCCCCCTCCTCCCATCATCTCTCTCTCATGCCGCACGCCTGCCCACCCCGCAGCCCCGCGGTGCCCGACCCCGCCGGCCTTCCCCAATCCCGCTCACCTCGCCGGACCCGGCCGCGCGACCCCCGCCACTCACCCCTACTCCGACTCCCCCCCCCTCTCGCCGCCGCGCGCGAGCCGCTCCGGCAAGCCGCCTGCCCGCCTCCGCGCCCCGCAGCTCCGCCCGGCCCGCTCGCCGCCGCCAGGTGCCGTCGCCAGCCCGCGTCCCCGCCTCCCCTCCGCGCTCCATCTCGCCCTCCTCGATCCCGTCGCCTCTTCTCCGGCCCACCTCCGCCGCGCGTCGCCCCACGTCGCCTGCGCCGCCCGCGAGCTCCCTCCTCGCCGCCTCTGCCCCGGCAGCCGCCAGTCGTCTTCCTCCGCGCCGCCGGTCCCGCGCCTCGTCGCCGGCCGCCGTCGCCCAACCACCGCCCGCCTCCGTTGCCAAGGCCTCAAGGTCGCCTCCCCACGACGTGCAGCCGCCGGGTTCCTTCCTGCAGAGCGCCTGCCGCCAAGAGCGTCGGTTCCCACCCTGAGTTTGCGAGATGCGGCGGCCTTAGTTGCTGCGTTTCGGAGCGCCAAGGTTCCTTCATGGACACCAAGGCCGGACCCAAGCCCCGATCCCGTCGTTAAGAACCGCAACATGGAGGTTTGTCACCAAGATCTGCCGGTGCCGAGACCCCGGATCCGAGGACCACGAGTGCGACAAGAACTCCTTCATCCCGGACGCGCCAAGACCACCGACGTCGAGACTCGAAGACCGTTCCCTGAGTCACGAGACCGTCCTCGAAGCCTAAGCCCCGACCCCGACCCCGGAGTCCGAAGATCAAGCCCGAACCCCGTCAAGACGCGACGACAAGATCCCCTACATGGGAGCCCGAAGAACCCGTACCCGAAAGCCGCGGATGCGACATGATCTTCTCCTCGGACGCCAAGAATTCGTCGAGCCCCCGGAACGACAAGTACCACCTCGGGGATGCGAAGCCGAGAACTTTCCTGAACGCCATGATCGTCGACATGACCCTAAGACCCCAGATGCGACAAGAACGGCATCGCCCTGGAAGAATTCGACACGCCTCGGCACCGAACCAAGACCTGCTTCCCGGACGCGACAAGAACCCCCCCGATCCAAGACCCTAACCCCGGAGTCCGAGAACGTTCCTGCGAGACCGACCCGTCGAACCCTGGACCCTGTCGAACCCTGAACCCCGGAACACCCAAGATCGTCGAGCCCCTCTGATGTGTGACCCCTTTTCCCGGAACCCTGTTTTAAAACATAATAACAACTTGTTGCATATTGAATTGTCATTCATCTTGCATGCATATCTGTGGTTTGGGGGCCTTATGCTGATTCACCTAATAATTAAATATGGGGCCCATATGCGGGCAAATCCAGCCTTATTTTGGCCTCATTTAAATTTGTGTAGCGAACCGGTACTATCTTTTGCCATGATTAAGACAACATTTAAATTGCGGGGTAGCTAAACAACTGGAACCATATACTAATTGTCGGGACCCCGGTTCCACTTAACATGACCTAATTGCACCGCACCTTTGCCATGTCATCCCTCATACATGCATCATGCCGATCTTCTGCCGTTGTATTAAATAGTGCATCCGGTGTTTCTTCTAGTGTTTTGCTTCTTCGCGGATAAGGCCGTTGAGTTGATGTGAGCTTCGCCCCGATCTTCGGTTGAACCCTTCGACAATGTTTTTTCAGGCGAGCATCTCCCCCCTTTCTACCTATCTTACTTTTATAGTCTTTATTCCCTCCTGTTGATCTATTGCTATCTGTGTTGCGATGCTCTAGTTTCGTACCCGTGATATCCCTTGCAGCCGTATATTGCCTTGGACACACCCTATTCCTTGTTGTTTGGTAGATAGTTGGACTTGCGCGTCGTAGTCGCTTGCTCAAGTGCTGTTGTGTGTCGTCATATGCCACAGTTGCTGATGTATTGCCGCATGTTGACGTTGGAGATGATTCTAGTTTTATTTATCGTCACTTTAATTTCTGTTTAACAACTAAAATTGACATAAGCAGAGGCATCGGTGGGTGATAGATAATATTTGGTTTTCCGAACGCCCGCTTGTGTCCCGTAAGACCCCGAGTACTTGATTCCTGTTCCTTGATTTATCGCGCTATCCACATCCGGGAGGTATATGGGACCCCCCTAAGCCAGAGCCTGATTCCGTCTTATTTCTTGGGGCCACGAACTAGTTTGGGGCTTTATTACTATCCTGTACTTATGCCATGTTTTACTGCTTTATTTACGATTGTGCGAGGTACTGCACACTGTACTGTTTAGGATCGGGACACGATTCCGCGGTGTCGACAAGCCCCGTTTGGGGTTCCCAGTCGTTCACAGCCGTATTACCCAGACCTTGAGTCCGTCTCGGAGCTAGCTTACTTCGTTGCGGGTAGCTTAATGGGGTGGCCCCCTGAAATATTTCTGAATCCTGTGATTGCTTTGTCGTGAAGGCCTCGTTGGGTTTTGATTTGGTTTTTCCGAGGCTGATCGAGTGTGTGTTGCTATTGGTGCACCCCGGCCGGGTAAAACTTTCTGAAAGCCGTGTCCGCGGATATGGACGACTTGGAGCACAGTTTCTCGATCATAGACAAGCATAACTAAAGTTTACTGCTATAAATTTGACTTATAATGACTAGTAATCAGCCTCACTATAATGGAATGGCTAATTAATACTGCCCACAATTGCTTGTTTGGTTGTCGCTTGCGACAAATGTATCTGACTAGTAAGTATTGCAACTACAACGGAATGGCTGAATAAAAGTACCAACAACTGCTGGGTTTTGGGTTTATCTCATGCTATCTGTACCTGATTAGTAATTGTTGCAACTATCACGGAATGGTTAACTAAAAGTGCCCACTGCTTATTTTATCAGGATGATTATCAATACCTGACTAGTAATTACTGTAACGATAACTGAATAAATAAAACTGCCCACTGTGTGAGTTCCTCGGTTGACTTCCTCGTTTGGTCTCGAGGGGGAAATACCAGGATGGGTTTGTTTGGTGTTAGCTTCAGGTTGGATCCGGATAGGTCATTCTTACCCCTCTCTGATAACCGCCAGTTGTATCGTGTCTCTATAGGTTGTTTAGTGCATGCTGCCGCTGCCGCTCAGTCCACCATACCTATGTAGGCGAGGACCGCCGAATTCTAGCCTCGCCGCGTACTGGCCTCAGTACTGACGCTCCTTCTTTGTTTTTCTGCTTTGCCCTTTGTCGGCACCCCTTTTGTTGAGCAGGTTTTGAGATCGACGCCGTTAGCAGGGTTACCCTTCCGGCTTGGCCTGGGCAGGGTTATGGACGCCATTGGTTATTCTTCAGGGCTCTTAGCCCCATTTGCATCTTGTCCGTAGCTGGACGCTCTATCGTTTTCAAGGTGATTTGGATCTTTGTATATTATATCTGTATTCTTGACTCTTCGAGTCGCTGTTGTATATATCTGTTCTGTGGGTCCCATCGAGGACTGTTGTGTAATGTTATTACTTCGTTTTCCACCCGCACGAAAGTGCCTGGTGGGCACCTTTGAATCGTTTCTATGCGGGTTTGGCGAATTTTGCTCAAACTTGCATAGGTCCGATTCTGAGGGTGTTACACCAAGGCCCAGCCGAATAGTTTCTGGCCTCAGCCGAATTAGATGATCAAGGGCCCATCCGAATCTTGTGTAACTCGGCCCATAAGGTGAAGCAGCAGCCCAGGCCGAGCCTCAGGTCGATCTGCTGGCAGTGATCCCGTGGTGGGCCGACTTAGGCCGCATCGGCCCATCCGGGTTGTCCTGGAGCGCTGGGTTGGCGCTGGAGAAGTTCCCGCGGTGGGCCAAGCTGCTCGTGCCGGCCCACCCGGGGAAGGAACACGCGGGCGGGGAGTAGGTCGGCCCATGCCGGGCTCTCTGCTGATCGATGGAGTACGGTGGTGACGCGGGAGCCCAGGGAGCCGGAGGGAGCAAGGGGAGAGGTCGGTGGAGTATGGTGGTGACGCGGTGGTAGCTCTGCCAGTGGGCCGGATTTGGGCCTGGTTGCTGTTTTCGCCTAGGAGGGTGGCAGGACCAGGCCGAATTAGCTTTAATTCGGCCCAGGTCCTCTTTTCCTCTTTTCCTTTTGTTTATCTCTCTTAATTCCCTATTGATGTATCTTTTTATTCTTTTTTAAAGACTTCCGTTAATCCTGTAAGGTTTGATTACACATTAACTCTGGGGTATCCGGGGTAATATCCCCGACACTTACACCTTCAAGCTATTTTATGGCACTCACACACGTTACCCCACGTCAACAACAAGTCAGAAGCTATTTTCGGGCACCATTACCACTTGTATCTTGATTGCAGTGTTGCTTGAGAGGGATATCGTTGACCACTTCCTCCCTGAGTTCGATAAACCTTGGGTAATCCACTTAAGGGAAACTTGCTGCTGTTCTACAAATGTCTGCACTTGGAGGCCCAACAACTGTCTACAAGAATAGAAGTGCGTAGACATCAACGGGTCATGTCCCGAAGCCGGTCCCTAAAGATGTGAGGCAAGGTTGGTTTACCAGGGGCTCCATCGACCCCAAGAAACCGCGACCATGCTTCCCTACCTATTGTGATGCACCTCCGTCACCTCCTCTTTCGAAAGCGTTTTCAATGTGTATTCCAAATGGAAAGCCCGAACTGTGTGACTCATGGAATATACTAGGAAAGTTAGTTAGTCGAGGGGTTATCCAGGCCCCGTGTGGCTGTACGCTCGTCTTTGTTCCAAAGGCAAGAACTCAGTTCCTAGTGGTGGCGAGCATGGGACTGCAAAAACCACACCCAACATGGCCTCCCATACAAGCCTTAGCATAATTAGTTATCTCCTTCGATGATGTCTCCATCTCCTACCTTTCTAGATTCTTTAGCACCTTCAAATCATATCCGAATGTATCAGATGTAACTATTAAGCATGGCTAACCTGTCGGGTGCAAACGCTCTAGCAACGCTCAGATGCCAGACCTAGGTATGCTAGGAGCATTGGAACATGAGTATAAGGCTACAAAATGGAAACTATGCAGCAGATAGGTAACTCTAGATACTGAAAAAAACCACATTGGAATCGTGTGCATCATCGAAAGAAAGTAAATAATTTGTAAAACATAGGTTCAAAATGAGAGGCTACGCTTGACTTGTCCTTCAGTTGACAGATATGAATCTTCGGTGTCATTGACTTCAGTCTCGGGCTCGGATCCTATCGTGAAGAACCAATACCAGAAAGAAAGGCGACAATCAAGACATGGCATAATACAATGCGCAAACAATATGTATGATATGTCAGATTAGAGACTACACAGTAACCCTAAGTGCAATATCGATTTAAGAGTGTTCGGAATGCCCTGGCGAAGGCTCATCGTCGAACCCACATATACATAAGGGGTGTCGATGTTCCTCCAACCAAAATAGGGTTTTAAGTTGCTTGACAATGTATGATGATAGCTTAGATAGATAGCTCTCAATTTTCTAAACATTTTGATATATTATTCATATTTTTTGCTTAAATATGAATTAGTTATGAATTTTACAAATTTATATAATTTTCTACCATTTTTAAACATTTCTGAAAAAGATTAAACAAATCTGCATCACCCTGACATCATCAGACCCTAAGCCTAAATCTTTCTGCACTGCAGGGAATTCTACCCACAGCCACTGAGGGGCCCCAGTCCATCCTGGGTCCACCCTGTGGCCATGCAGGCGCCACACTGGACATGACGGCGGGGAACGGCAGGCGGTGGTCACTGCCGGCAACTCGGGCCACCCCATCTTGCGCGGTTAGGCGCGCTGGAGAGAGCGCGAAGAGGTGAAACTCACGGAGGTGGCACCGCCCCTTTGTGGTCACCAGAACTCCACCTCTCACGAGCTCATACGGCGGCGGCTGGGGCTCGCGCGGGCAAAGCGAAAGCGCAAGCGAGCGACGAAACTAAGAGCAAGGTGTGACCGGGAGGCTCACCGGGAGCGTGACAAGCTTGACGGAGAGGCAAGGCGAGGCACAAATCTATGACGGAGATGGTGGTCGGTGTCAGGCAAGAGGTGTCGATTACGGCAAAGGAGATTGCTTCGGCTAGCATTGGCCAGGGCAATCGACAGAGTCGACCACGGCGGTCACCCATGTGAGATCGGAATGACGAGGGGAGGTGGGGAACGGCGGCAACCCGAAGATCCGGTGAGCTAGGGTTCGGAGAAAGGGGAGAAATGGGGAATGGATAAGGTTAGGGTTCGTCCTAGCAGCGGGGATGGGTCTTATAGGCTCCAGCAATGTCGGTAGCGCGAATCTCCTCGCGACGGTCATTACGACGATGCAGGGACGACCTCGTTGGAGACAGTGAGCTAGTTCTCTCGGCGGCGTCCTTCTGGCGATGAGGAAGAAAGGGAAAAGAGGGAGACGGGGTACCGGGCTAGCTCCTGGGCCCCAGGTGGGCCGTGCTGGGCTGCTGACAGGGGAGAAGAGGGGGAGATAGGCCACAGCCCACAGGCTGCTGCTGCTCTTTTTTTTATTTCTAAATATTTTTCTTTTCTGTTTACTGTTTTCTCTTTTTCATTTGATTTTCAAATCTGTTATGAACCATTTGAAAAATACCAGAGGTTTGAAAATACTTTAGAAAACATACAGGGGCCGTTGAACCAATTTGGGCTCCTTACATTTTGGGTTTTCAAAATAACAAAACCATTTTGAATATGTTTCAAAGAGAGGAAGGAAAACTAGGGTTTTGAGTTTGCATTTGTTCAAACACTTGCTCACTTGCATAAACTTTATTGATTTAAACACATGCGTGCAATGCTTAAGTACTAATACATATTTTACAAACTTGGGTTGTTACAACTTCGCAAAGAAGATCCATCCTTGTGAGTGTACGCCTAGCTAAAAGCACAACACGGTGTTCTCTCAAATTCCATTAGCCAAGATGGAATTCATCTCTATATGAACCGTACTTTCTAGTAGTTTACAATAAGAGACGCATAAGCTTCATAAAATATGATGTTGGGAGATGTTTAGAAATTATTATTTTTGAGAACGTGCAGAACATCTGAGTGTCAATGTATTAAGTGGGAAAGAGATTACAATAGGGATACAACTCGCAGAAGAGCGGGACACAGGGAAACACAACCACGCAAACTAGGTGATAACTCTCGTCAGCCCACTTCTATTGCGGCGGTAGCGCAACCATTCTTGCCGTTCATCCGCGATGCGGTGGGAAATTGTCGGGGATGCAATGATGTCCCTATTAAACACTCGTGTTTTATGCTATAACCAAATGTTATGCATGACAAGCGCATACATGGATTTAGTCGAATGGCGATCCTTGGCAGGGACTCTCCTCGACGCGCCAGGCCACCATTCCTTGATGACCACTGCGCCTGATGGGGCAAGTTGCGGCCATCCGGCCTGCCGCACGACCAAGTCCTAGACCACACGGGCATAAGGGCGGTAGAGCAGTAGATGTTTAATGACTTAATGTGTAGGAAATATGTCCTAGAGGAAAATAAGAAGTGGTTATTATTGTCATATTCCAATAAGTTCGTAATAGTTTTGTATTGTGCTACAACTGTATCAAGGATATATGTGTGATATAAACATTAGTCCCTAGTAGCCTCTATTCTTACTAGTTCGTTGGGAAACAGATGATCAAGGTTTGCTAATCATGGGTGATAGTGTCAGTTGACAATGAGGTCATATCATTGGTGAATGATGTGATGGACATTATACAAAGATTGCGACACGATCATGTCACGAGGTTCATCATTGCAATAGTCATAAATGTAGTCTCCTTGTCCTGAGGCCGTGAGATCATATTAATCACTGTCTCCCGAGGCTTCTTTAGCTACATTAAACGTCTCTTAGTGAAATGGTGATTATAAAGGTGTAAGTTGGGTATTCCGGAGGAACAGGTTGAGGCCTATGAATGAAGAGTGATATTTATTCACCCTGTGACAGGTAAGATCCATAAGATCGACTTGGTGAAATTACATCTATAATGTTGCTACATGTGACTTGGTCATGTGGATGTAATATCGCGGTAACAAGTGAAACAGTACTTGTCGGTAACGAGATTTAACAAGTTATGAGATACCAAATGGTCGGATCACGGACAAGTCGTATTGAAAAAACAAAGGGAATTAGAATCGATGTTTACGTTTCAAATAACATCATCATCGTGGAATGTACATGGGTTAATATGGGCATCCTCTTCCCGCTGTTGATCATAGATAGAGATTATGTATGTGCCATTCCCGAGCCGTGGGGAGATACCCTTAAGGGTACAATGATCTAGAGATCATCTGGAAGTTGGAATCATAGTAAAGAAAGAGAAATCCGGAATTGTTCCACGAAGAGATATCCGAAGTTGTTCGGTGATGGGGATATGCCGAATTGGGTTGATACGTCGAAAACGTATCTATAAATTTTTATGTTCCATGCTTGTTTAGTATCTACTTTGCTTTGCTTTGTCTACACTTTGAGGTGTTTTTATATGTTTTCTGGTACTAACCTATTAACAATATGCCACAGTGCCAGTTGCATGTTTTCTTCTGTTTTTGGTTCCAAAAGGCAGAAAATCAATATTCTCGGAATTGGACGGGACAAAATCCAAACTCAATAGTTTACCCTGGGGAATACGGAGACAGAAGATGAGGCAGAGGAGGGCCACCAGGGGGGCACACACCCTAGCCACGCGGCTAGGTCTAGCCCGCGCCTGCGGGTGCACCCACCCTGGCGACCCCCTGCCTCGCCTCTTCGCCTATAAGAAGCCCCCGATGCCTAAACTCTAAAACCCGATCAATATTCCACGAAACCGTCTATAGCCGCCGCCACCATCGTCCCTAGATCGGGGGGATCTGAAGCTCTTCCCGGCACCCTACCGGAGGGGATATCATCCCGAAGGCCTTCTTTTTCTTCATGCCAGCCTCCAGTATGAAGCGTGAGTAGTTCCACCTTGGACTACGGGTCCCTGTAGTAGCTAGATGGTTGTTTCTCCTCCTTTGTGCTTTCATGTATAGATCTTGTGAGCTCTGTTCATGATCAAGATGTCATCTATTTGTAATCATGCATGCTGTGTTTGTGGGGATCCGATGGATATTGAGATTACTACGTCAGATTGATTAATGGTTTTGTCTTATTGATTCTATCATGTCTGTGTTGTTTGTGATCTTGCATGCTCTCCATTGTTAGTAGATATCTTGTCCAAGTAGTTGCTAGTGACTCCAAGAGGGGGTATTTATGCTCGATAGTGGGTTCATGCCTCTATTTAATCTAAGGGAAGTGACATAAATCTCTAAGGTTGTAGATGTGATGTTGCCACTAGGGAGAAAACAACGGTCTCTTGTTCATGGAACAAGTGGATTGTTTACCTTACACACTTTGCTTAAAGCAATTGTCTATTGCTTGCAACTTAATACTGGAGGGGGTTCGGATGAGAACCCAAAGGTGTACTTCTATTCATTGATGCAGTTGGATGGCGGTCTATGTATCTTATTGTATAGCCCAATCGAATCTCATAGGATCTTCATGTATAGTATTGTATTGTTATGCCTTGCTCACTCTTGTCAATTGCCCTGTTGTAATTTGTTTACCCAGCATGCCATGTTTGTTTATCTAAGGAGAACACCTCTAGTGAACTATGGACCCTGGTCCAATCTTTACCATTGATATATCTTCCACTGTTACTGTTTACTTATTGCAAACCACCATTACCTTCCACACCATATAGTTAATCCTTTGGTACAGCAAACCAGTGAGATTGACAACCTCGATGTTCGTTGGGGAAAATTCTTGAGTTTGTGTCGTGCATGTCTGCAAGTTGCTAGCAACAAATTTGAGTCGTTTCGTTCCTCCTACTGGTTCGATAACCTCGGTTTCTTACTGAGGGAAAACTTGCTACTGGGGTCTCCCAACGAGGCGTTGAACACGCCATCAGGGGTATGCCCGGCAGGACGTTTCCATCTAGACCAAGCCCCTGGCGAGTGGGCCTGCAGGATGACAACTGCAATACGGCTGATGATGAAGCCTGGTGATTGGAAGTTGGAGGACCCTAAGTATAGATAGGCCCAGTCGGATTAGGTCAACTCCTTCGAGTCCTTAACTGACTCGGTTGTATATCTGTAAACCCTAGTGAGGTACCCCTATATAAACCTCCCTAGGGTACTCTCTATACTCACGTTCCATCATACACCCCATCGACTCGCTGCCTAGCCGCCGAGGTCGCCACCATTGTACTCAAGCAATAATACAATCTAGCAGGACTAAGTCTTTACCCTCTAGAGGGGGCGAACCTGGGTAAAATCCCGTGTCTTTACCTTCATCTCGCTCCGCAGATGGCTGCTCACTCTTGCCCCAAATCCTACTACTTGCTACCCCTGGTATCCTCTGTCGTGGTCATTCCCACGACAGTGGCGCCCACCGTGAGGCATGGCCGATCTGACCTGAGTTCTGCTGTGAGACCCTATTTGCTAATGAACTGGTCGATCGCCACCGTCCGCATGATCGCGTGCGGCGAGATCCTTCAGATCTTACCCAGCAGCTATGTCCCGGCGTCGCGCCCGGTCACGCACAGTGCGGTGATGCCAATCAGCAACATCAACCTGTTTGTCGGCTTCACGGACGCCGACGCCCTAGCGGAGACGGTGATCATCGGTGGGTCGCCACCACACCATGATCGTCTCGCGGAAGGACAGATCCGCACCATCTCCCGCCTCGCGTTCGAGTATGACTCGGCCACCAGCAACATGGCCGGGACCGATGTGGCCACTGACGACGCGACCCTCCACGACGACGCCGATTCAGCGACCCCCGCTTTGGTCGTCGGATCCATCACCTCTGCATCACCCGAAGGCTCCATCAAGCGAGTCTCCAATGCCACGGATTTCAAGGATCCCTCCATCCTCGAGAGCTTCGACTCTGATTCCAGGTCGGAGTACTCTGGCGACCTCTGCGCCAGATCCAGTCGCTTCGTCGCGACCTAGATGGTGGGCAGCACGAGCGCCCCGCCAGATGTTGGGGATATGCTAAATGGGTATCACTATTTCATGTCTCTAATCCGGATAACCCAGGTGGCCCATAGTAGGTAGCAAGGCCTATGGACTGCTGGGCGGCCCAGTTAGATGGATCCAGAAGGAAGGCCCATGCCGGATAAAGGAAGGCTACGTGGAGTCACCAGCGTACCTAGAGCCTTGGAGTGCAAGACATGTTATACTAGTTGTAAATTGTGTAGGACTTTGTAACCTGTCCGACTAGGACTTTCCCTGTAACGCTAGGATCCGGCGACTATATAAGCCAGACCTACGGGAGCCTTTAGGGTATAACCTTATGATACAACTCAACACCTTGCATAGCGAACCAATCCATGTAACTCGGCGTATTTCCATTATAGTGATTTATAGTAGGAGTCGGATTCCGCCACCGTTGTGGGATCTGAACCTCGGTAAGCTATGTTACCTCGTACCCGCCAACCTTCCGCCTTACCCCATGTCTCTAAACACGCATTGTGAGGATCCCTCCATGGCATACTCGTCGGCAATACCACGACAGTTGGCGCCCACAGTGGGCAAGAGGCGGTTCAGGCTCTACAACGAGTGAGGCCAAAGCTCTTCACGAGGATCGGTGAAACCTTAGCCATCGGCCGTGTTCTCTTCTCCGAAAACGTTATGATCGTCCCTCTTGACGAGTTCTAGATTCTAGCGAAGAAGAACCCCACCCGCTGCTCGATCGTCCCAATCGGGGCATCCACCTCTTCATCGGAGAAACCGACTCGGGCACTAGCTCCCTAGAAGTCAGAGGATTGTCAAGGACCGCACGGACCGCCTACGGGCAGGATAAGTTCACGGAAGGATCAAAGTCGGATCTCTCTTCGGAGTTTTCTTGCTAAGATCGGAAAAATTTAAGGCCCACCCAAACCGCCTCTGTCCAGGATATAATGGTGGAAGATTGCTGCAAATCCGTGGGCTTTGACTGTGCGTCTGGAAAGCAGAGATCGTAGTTCGTCGGCATGGAGACTATCTTTGATCTGGCGCGATGCGTCTAGAGAGAGGGTAAAAACCCCCATGATTACCTCGCCGGATGCCTCTGTATACGGGCCGATCTGGAGCATTACCCCGGTGATGATGCTATTTATGACTTTGTGGAAGGACTGGATCGCGGCACACTTCTCCGGCATACTCTAAGGCGGCAACAGGCCGCGGGCATCCTCACCTTCGAGAGCATTATTATCACCATCAACAACTACACGACAGCTAAAGGGGCTGCTCAGGTCGACATCGCTGCCATACCCGGGGCACCGCCGCCACCGCCTCCAGTCAACATCCCTATAGCCTCAGCATCTTCTTTTGTCATCGAGGAAACCCCCGCACCCTCCGACTCCATTTTGGATGCGCTCTACGCTGACATCAGCATGGACTCGGAGGAGATGGTTATAAACCTAGGAACTCAACTCTGCCATGCAGGAGATGGAGGAGGATATCAAGCATGAGGAACAGGCCGACAAGGCCATCACATCCCGAGAAGTGTTTGTCGCCATTGGGAGCGTGATGGAAGAAGACCAACCTGGACAAGCTCTGCCTAAAAAGCTGGATAAGGGGAAGGGACCAGCTGATGCTACCGACAATGATCGCGCAAAGAACATGCCCCCTCCACCTAACTCAGCACAGCAGCCGCAGGAACTCAACATCGGTCCGAGTAACCCCAACACTGCAAATCTGCCGCCTCCAGCATCTACGTCTGCAGCCACCCAAGTCATTCCAGCTGACAGAGTGATGTACAACAATTTGATCATCGAACCCATGATTGTGGCTCATATACGAAACATAATCCATCTTGACGAAAAGTGCCAGCAGCTGCTGTAGGAAGCACAGGACATCGCGAAGCATGGCGCAAAGCTAGATCAAGATCTGGCCAAGGCGCAAAAATCAATCGAGAAAGCTAGAGCCACGTAGGACGAGACCAAGACTTTGCTCAAGCAGCAGAAGTCTAGGAAAGCTCCGGCTCGCGTTATCACGATCCTGGTGTATGACACAACCTAGGATGGGCTCCCCTGAAGCCGCCACAAGCCAAGCCATACATTGACAGCGGGGGCAGGCCGGTCATGCCCACTCCTATCCTCAACTTAACCATCGCCAATACCCTACTAGAACATGATAGATCACCCACAGCTATGGAACAGGTCTATGACCTTGTAGCAAAGATGGTCATAGAGAAGGAAAAAGGCACCTCTTAGAGGCTTGAGTTTGACCCAACATATTGCTAGTCTAGCAATCCTAAGCCGCCAAGGGAGAGATATCCTCACGACGTTGGGTCCTAGATGGGTTCATCAGAACGAAGACGGATGGATGCATGCAAAAAGAAGGATGTTAGCCCCATATCCTTTGACCACGGAGGCAAGGATCATCCACGTCGCCCATATCCACCACCCCGATCTCCCCGACATCACGAAGACCCAAAGGCTCACCACCGTACGAGCATGCCTCCGCCAAGACACCCTCTTGGTGGCATCGTCATTCGCGGCAACGCAGAGCAGCCCTGTCACGGTGGATAGCTCAACGGCAACCAAGGACACAAGATAAGGTCACGCCATGACCCTCCACGTCTGATAAGCAACCACGACAGACGCGAGGTGTCGCAGGAGGGTAACAGTAAGAAGGTTAACCCATCGCCACCTCCGCCTCCATCGCCGCCTAGCAGCCGCCATGGTGGAGGGGGCCCGTGTCGTTCATGCTACCCATCCCCTGATGGCAAGAAGAAAAGGGCAATCTCGGAGCCATACGATGCATGCTCATTCCTGGACAAGATTCAGGAGGCCTGGGAAGGAAAGTACCTGGGACCAAGTTGCTTGGGACATGTAATACGGACGGCAACTTACCCCAAGGGCTTTCGGATAGACAAGACGATCAATCCCTATGACGGCACCGCCAAACCAACTACGTGGTTGCAGGATTACGACAACGCGGTGGAGATCGCTGAGGGAAACCCTAACATTGCCATTAAGTACCTCCCACTGATGTTGACGGGAACGGCCCGTCAATGAATTGCCAGAAAATTCCATATGCAACTGGTTCGACATGCAAGAAGCATTCACCAAAAACTTCGAGGGTACGACTATAAGCGTACCTGCACTGTTGGTGATCTATAGCGGTGCGTGCAAGAGAAAGACGAGACATCTCGATCCTACCTCTCCCGCTGGCCGGATATGAAAAATTCCTATGCAGGAGTGCACGATCACACCGCTATGGTCGCCTACATTGACGGCTTGGAAAATGGTACATTGCTCCGACATAAGTTGAAGCGCCTGCAGGATAATCATAGGCTAGATCTCAATCAGATGATCTCGCTCGCTAGTGAGTTCGCGTCTACCGATGACGATGCTCGCGGCTCCTTGCCGGCAGTTGCCATGCCAACCCAAGCCAAGAGGAATAACAGCACCAAGCAGAAGAGTCCACCAGAAGAAAAGGTAGCCTCCGACATGGTCACGATGGCGTTTGCAGGAAGAGGTGATGGCGGATAGCATGGCCGAGGACGGGGGGCTGGTCGTGGGCAGTAGCGAGGCAGTGAAACTACCCTGGTAGCGCCCCGCGTTCCCCAAACGTACGAGAAGTACCGTGATATGCCATTCCTTGTACAACTCGACGCCAATGGCAAATCCTCTCACACCAATCGCCATTGCAAGTTCATCAACGACCTCAAGGAAGACCCGAAGTCTGGCTACAAACGAAGCCCGAAGAACCGACCACGAGTCAAGGGCAAAGGGAATAAGAAAGAAGAGGAGTCCAAGGATTCAAGTGACATGGACGAGGACGTTGACCCCAAGCACGCCGACAAGGGCGATGGAAAAGGCAAGAACCCCTTCGAGAAGGAGGCCCCCGTCTACCACACTTTCCTTGGCACCCCAACTGTCCGGGCATAGAAAACCTCGCTGAGGATACTAATGGCCACACTACCCCTAGTTCCCCAATACCTGTGCTGGTCGGAAAGTTTCAATTAATTGGGATAGTAAGGATCACCCAGACCTCATCTCAACGGAGAACCAATACGCCATGGTCATCAACCCTTTGATTGGAGGCAATGAGTTCACCAAATGCATGGTGGATAGTGGAAGCAACATCAATATCTTGTACCTGGATACACTTCACAAGATGAACTTGACAGAGACCAACCTAAGGCAGACCAGTACCATGTTCCATGGCGTAGTTGCTGGCCGGGAGGCTCTGTCCCTTGGGCATATCACGCTTTCGGTCGCTTTTGGTGATGTTAACAATTACCACAAAGAATGCATGACCTTTGAAGTTGTCCCCTTCAAGAGCGTGTACCATGTCATATTCGGGCGCGACATCTTCCACGTCTTCATGGCCAAGCCATGCTTCTTCTACAACAATCTCAAGATACCCGGACCAAACTGTAACATCACCGTATCCGGAAGCTTTTCAAAAGCAAGAGACTACGAGATTGGAGAAGCAGCCTTTGCAAAAGCTGTCCTCTACAGCGAAGAATTCAAGGAGATCTAGAGCAAGGTCGATGCCTCGGAGATGCCGGCATCAAAGAAACATATTTCTGACTCTGATCCCACCTTCAATACCGCCATCAAAACCAAGTCGGTGGAACTTGTGGTAGGCGATGCCTCCAAGGTCACCGTCATTGGGACGAACCTGGACCCTAAACAGGAAAGCGCGCTCGTTGAGTTTCTCCGTGAGAATTGGGACATCTTTGCCTGGCAACCTACCGACATGAAAGGTGTACCTAGGGAACTTGCCGAGCACAGCTTGAATATTGATCCAAAATGCAAACCGGTGAAACAACCTCTACGACACTTCGGAGACGAGAAGAAACACGCCATAGGAAAAGAGATAGCTAGGTTACTTAAGGCTAGTTTTATCCGAGAAGTCCTTCACACCCGATGGCTGGCCAATCCTGTAGTTGTCCCCAAAAAGGGAACCACAGAATTAAGAATGTGCGTTGATTACACCGTCTTGAACAAAGCGTGTCAGAAGGATCCGTTTTCTTTGCCTCGCATTGACCAAGCCACTAACTCGACGGCTGGCTCGGAACTTTTATGTTTTTTACATGCATACTCAGGGTACCACCAGATAAAGATGAGGAAGTTGGACCAATTGGCCAGTTCATTCACCACACCTTACGGCATGTTTTGCTATGTCACGATGCCCTTTGGGCTAAAAAACGCAGGTGTTATGTAACAGTGGACTATGCAGCGTTGCCTACACGACCAAATTGGTCAGAACGTTCACACCTATGGGGACGTTATCGCGGTGATGTCTAAAAAATCAAATGACTTAATCTCTGACTTAAAGGAAAACTTTGATAATCTCCGGACATACAACATGATGCTTAACCCAAAGAAGTGTGTCTTCGGGGTTACAACCGGCAAATTGTTGGGCTTCATCGTTTCCCAGCGTGGAATCTAGATCAACCCGGAGAAGATCAAAGCCATCCTAAACATAAACCGTCCGACGTGCCTGAAGGACTTCCAACGGCTCACAGGCTGCGTTGCAGCGGTAAGCCGGTTCATCAGCCTACTTGGATAGAAGGCTCTAACTCTGTACAAGTTGCTGAAGAAGGCAGACAAATTTACATGGACGGACAAAGTATATGATGCTCTTAAGAAGCTAAAGGAGATACTCTCCTCAACACCTGTACTCGCAGCGCCCGATCCTATGGAGCCTATGTTGATTTACATGGTGGCCACCAACCGGGTAATCAACATCGTCGTCGTGGTGGAGCGGAAAGAACCAACGCATGAGTACGGAGTGCAACGACCAGTTTACTATATAAACGAGGTCTTGACAGAGTCCAAGTAGCGTTACCTGCACTACCAGAAGCTATCTTATGGAGTATTTCCAAGAGCACCCTATCACAGTTGTGAGCAAGGCTCCAATATCCGACATCATCAATAACAGCGACGCTATGGGAAGGGCCGCAAAGTGGGGCATTGAACTTGCCGCCTTCGATATCACCTTCAAAAGACGCGATGCTATCAAAAACCATAGGTCTTGGCAGATTTCATTGTAGATTGGACGGAGATGCCGAATGCTACCCCTGTACCAGAGACAGAATACTGGGTGATGCACTTTGACGGATCAAAGCTACTCAATGGCTCGGGGGCTGGTGTACTGCTACAGTCACTAACAGGGGAAAAGCTAGAATATGTTTTGAATATCCACTTTGAGTCTACAAATAACATGGCGGAATATGATCCACTCATTCACGGACTTCGCGTAGCCAAGGATATTGGCATCAAGCGCATAGTTTGCTGTGGAGATTCCGACTTGGTTGCCCAGCAGGTGGTTGGCACCTGGAACACGCGGAACCCTATGATGGCGGCATATCGAGATGAAGTAGACGAGATAGCCAAGTGCTTCGAGGGCTACGAAGTAAAGTATGTCAAAAGGGAGGAAAATGAGGCGGCTGATCTACTATCAAAGCTTAGATCAGGGCGCAAACCAATTCCGCCTGGAATTTTTCTGGAGCATCTACAGACCCCGAGAACCCGGATAGAGTTGACTCTTTTGTTCATACAATAACAAAGGTCCCTCCGGCTTGGACAAAACCGTTCATGGAATATCTCGTACACGGAACTTTGCCCATCGACAAGGTCGAAAGTCAGAAAATAGTACTTTGAGCGAAGGGCTATACCATAATCAATGGACAACTCTATAAAAGAAGCACCAATGGTGTTTACTTGAAGTGTGTCTCCCAACAAGAAGGTATTTAAATCGTTCGTGAGATCCATCTCGGAGATTGCGGGCATCACGCCGCACCTCGATCATTGGTCTCCAAAGCCTTCCGGCAAGTATTGTACTGGGTGATTGTGAAGGCGGACGCCGACAAGCTGGTTGACACATGCATGGGGTGCCAGTACTATGCCCGACAACCACATGTGCCATCTCAGGAATTGCGAACTATACTAATAACTTGGTCATTTTTACGCATCTGCTAGTAGCAGTTGATAAATTCACTAAATTGATAGAAGCTAAACCTATTTGAAATCTTGATGGGGCAACTGCCCTTAGGTTTGTCCAGGATCTAGTGGCGAGATTTGGTCTCCCACATAGCATTATCACCAACAATGGTAGCAACTTGTCACTCGGAGAAGTGAAAGCTTATTGTTGGGAGAAGGGCATCCGACTTGATTTGGCTTATGTGGCACATCCACAGTCCAATGGACAAGTTGAGCGAGCCAATGGATTAATTCTGCAGGGAATCAAGCCACGTCTAGAGGCATCGCTACATAAAGCAGCTGGAGCCTGGGCGGATGAATTACCATCTGTTTTATGGAGTTTATGAACTACTCCTAATAGATCTACCAGCTACACCCCTTATTTCATGGTATATGGAGCATAAGCCATCCTGCCTTCTGACATCCTTTAGGATTCGCCAATAGTTGCCGCCTACGACGAGGATGATGCTGAAGAATCCAGGTGCCTAGATGAAGACCTTCTCGAGGAAGAGCGCGTATTGGCATGTCAAAGATCCGCCATCTACCAGCATAAGCTATGCAGCTACCATAGTCACCGCATTCGGCATCACTCATTTAAAGAGGGGGGTCTGGTGCTCCGACTTAAGGAGAAGAAGTCACACAAGTTATCCCCACCATGGGAAGGACCGTTCATCATTAGCAAGGCGCTACTCAATGGATCTTACTACCTTTTTGACAATCGTGAACTAGAGGATAGACCAAACGAGGATCATAAGCGTAAGCGACGTGACCCGGATGATGACTACCTGGAGCTTGATCAGCCATGGAACATAGCACAGCTACATCCTTTTTACACTTAGCATATTTTTTATCTACTGCGTACCTCTTATATGATCAATGAAATAACGCTCTTTGGTTCACTCATATGCTTGAGTCTTTTACCTCCTTTAGTGTTCATTTTTGGACCGTATAAAACCTTTATGCGCAAGCTTTGCATTTGCACTTGTGAAAATTCTACCTACAGGGAGTAGCTTAAGTTTTATGGTCTACACGTTCTTTGTTGTTTTTATGTGGATTCTGGAGTAGCGACTTTTGGCACTCGAAGTCGGCGATATTATGCTTAGGTTTTTGACGGTGCCATTGGGCATCATCGCCTGAGCGCATAGTTCCGAGTACGGGTCTTCCGACTCAAGAAAAGTCAAGCATAAAACCAGAGTAATGGATAAGCCAGCACTTTCTTAAAAATATATACATGCTGGAATTAATACTTAAGTAGTAGGAAACATATAGCTATTGTTTTCCGCCTTAAGGTTAACCCATAGTTTTCCGCATACATACAAAAGATACAGAGGAAACAAATATTACATAGTGTTTTCATTCCTCCGGTGCAGGAGACTTCGAGGTAACGTCATTAGCTACAGGAGAGCCATTTGGCCCATCAGTGAAGTCGGCAGTCTTGAGGGACTCGGAGGAGCTGGACTGATCGGCGTTAATTACCTCAAGGGGTACTAAGGTGTTTTCATCCACCATCTTGGCGACCCTGGTGTCATAGGTGGCGAGCGATGACCAGATAGCTCAGTGATCAATCTTCTAGCCGTCATCGTATACGTCGGGCAAGCCAGAGGTCACTGTGTCGATATTGGCATTATCATAATGAGCCTTGACCATAGACAACACCATACTTGCACCATCCCAAGTACATGAAGCTTTCCTGCTTATGATACGCTCGGGGGCTTGGCGCAGGATCTCCGAGTACTTCATTACGGAGTCCACCGCTTTGATATTGATGACTAAGGGCTTGGCGATTTCCTTTGCTTGGGTGATGGCGGTGCTGATGAAGTTGCCGCCAAGAACCATGCATTCCTTTGGCGGAGGAGGATTAATGGTTAAACCAATAGGAGCTGCATTTCCGGCCAAGTGATTGAGTACATGAGTTTAACACAACAAAAGTTCAGAGTACCTGGCTTACAGAAGTACAAGACGGAGTATGCTTACCAAAGATGCTATCCTCAGCTTGCTGGAGAATCTCCTCCATGGAGTCCCATTCTTGTCGGAGGGCCTTGTAAGTGTCAAGGTTACGAGTATTCTGCTCGGCGACAACTTTGTTCTGTTCCTTGAGGACTGCAATTTCCTCCTTCAGAGGGTTGATCCCCGTGTTCTTGCACGGCAACCATAGACTTTTCATGCATCTTCAGCATGTCAACTCTCTCCCGCTTCAGGATTTTGTTTTCTCTATCCAGCTCATGTATGTGCTTGGATTTCTCGACAATGTCCTTCGCCTTGGAAATATCTTTGATACGTCCATAACGTATCTATAATTTTTGATGGTTTTATGCTATTATTATGCTTTTGACACTTCTTTTTATATAAAGTTCATGAGTTATTTGGACTAACCTACTAATAGTTGCAAAAGTGCACAATGTTCTTGTTTTACACTTTGATGTGTAGGAATTATCAAGAATACAAGTGGAACCCTTGTTGGAGTCAAATTGAGATTTTCTAGAAATCTGTCTCAGAACTCTTTTCTAATATGGTCACCTTTCGGGTCGAACACGGCGTTAAACGGAAAACTATTGTACTAAAAGTTGTAGAAACTTTCACGAAAATCGTTTTGGACATAAAATTTAGCTGATTCCGAGTCCGGACGGGCCCGCTAGGCCCGATTTACTGCAGCCCAAGATGGGGTGACGGGAATCCGAGAAGCTATATAAAGGGAGGAAACCAAATTCATGGGAGACACATCCACCCAAGAATTTGAAACCACCAAAGCCACTTTTTTGCCTCCCCCATGGATCCCATCTCCACGGGGAAGGGCTTCCAATAAGCCATGCAGGAAGGGGGCTAAGGGACAGTGCTCCCCCACGAAACCGGCGGCGGGGAAGGAGTCGCCCGCACCGCCGCCGGCACGGCCGCCACCCTCTTCACCATCTTCACCGCCATCTCCATCACCTAATCCTCCTAGTATCCAATGGTTCATCCTCCCACACACCTCTGTACCGTCCTATGTAAACATGGTGTTTGATGCTACAAGTTATAATCCTATGATCTATGTCATGTTTGTGTAGGTTCTTTATTCTTAGATTGAATGGTTGAAAGTCTTTAGTTCATTAGAGTTGTATGTTTATATGGTACAGTCCTTTGGTGACCATTGTATTTGTGCGGCGCATGGATGAAACATCATAGGGTTTGTAGTATGTGTAAGAGGAAGGGGAAGTTCTGCCGGAGTGACAGAAACCTAAGGACGCGAACCGGAACGTTGCACATATGGGAGTAACAGGACCATTAACTTAAGGCTATGATTGGGGAAACCTTAATGCATTGTTAGTAGTTAAGGATGTTTGCTAACAATCCAATCATATAGTACATGTAATTCCAAGTAGTGAAGCGCATATATATTTAGCCTCTCCCACATGGAGATACTGCATCGAAGACAATGAACCCGATTTCTTCGCTAATTAAACTTGGACAAAGCCACCACAATTGCCACCACTATTCCACACTCATGGTTCTGTTAGTTTAGTATATTTTATTGCTGCAGCAACTAGCTTTACTTTCTTTTTATTTATTATCTTGCAAATCTTTCTATAGAACTCATTTTGTTGCTCTAGTTTTATTTCATAGATAATGCAAATGTTAAGTGTGCGTAGAGTTGTATTAGTAGTTGATAGAACTTGAGAGAATATTTATCCTACCTTTATCTCCTTGTTAGGTTCGACACTCTTACTTATCAAAAAGGCTACACACGATCCCCTATACTTGTGGGATATCAAGACCTTTTCTGGCGCCGTTGCTGGGAAGAAATAGCGTGTGGGTGAATATTCTTGTGTGCACTTGTTTGATTTATCTCTAAGTAGTTTTTACTTTCAGTTTTAAGTTGGTCTCTATCTTAGTATGGATAGGTATTGTGAATTCCAAAAAAAATATTTGAACTTGATACCTAAAAAAATTTCAAAAAGGAAAGTGATTGGAAAGATGAGGAATGGTTAAGTGGGGGTCGACCTTGAACACTTGTGTTCATGCCTATGAAACCAAAACAAGTCTTCCCATGGAAGCTTTTCAACTAAAATAAGGCAGCATTAAATATCAATTCACATTCAAGAAAGTTATAGAATACCTTTTGCCTCTCCTATTAAAACAAAAGTTGCTCTTAATGCTTCTTTATTTGAAAATACTTGAATCTTGCTTCTTGTGCCTAACTTAAAGGCATTAAAGAAAAGTACTTCTTGGGAGATAACCCAATAGTTTTCTTGAGTCTTGGAAGTTATTACTTATGTAATAACCTCTCATTATCCTTTTTATTTGATTTTTGTGCCAAGAATAACCTCTAGTGAGAGGGAAGTAAGATTTGGGGAGTTGCTGTCCCGAAACAGATTTTTATGCTCACTGTAAAATTCTTGAAAACTCTCGGTAAGACCGATTGAGCTGTAATTTTTTGAATAAATTCCCAGGTTGTTAGCTAACTTTTGTTAGTTCAACACTTTTTGATTTGAGCAACAGAAGGTCTTCTAAAAAATCAGTTTCTACCTGCTGGTCTCTTTTGACAGATTTCTGCTATTATTTGCATTTGCTTCTTATTGATTCCTTTTTGGGTTCTTTTTTGGAAATTGAGTTTTTTGAGGGAATTTATACAGTATCTTGTGTCTTTAGTGAAAGTTTTGCTGTTTTAAACTAAACCCAAAGGTCTATTATCTTTGAATGCACTAATGTTGGTAATGAAGATTGTGTGAAGTTTTGAATGAAGGAAAATTTCTAGGTGTAAGGAAAGAATGATGTAATGAGATAAAGAATGGAAAAAATCTCAAGCTTGGGGATTCTACTCCGTGTCACCCCAATAAATATTCAAGAGGTACAAGCGTCAAAGCTTGGGGATGCCCAAGGCATCCCCTTCTTCATTAATAAAAATCTCAAGTCTTTCTAGACACTTTGTTTTTATTGTTTCATGCATAGTTGTCTTGTTCTTGGAGCGTCTTAGTTTTCTTTTTTGGTTTTTATTTGCTTAGTTTGCTTGAATAAAGTGGTTGGAACCCCCGTTTTCGCGATTTTGTTTCAAATAAGTTGATTGGTGTTGGAGAAGTAGGAAGCTTCATGTTTATAAGTGGTACAAAAGGAGTTTGTTTTCACTGTGGTCTAGACCTTATCATGTCATGTTCGATGTTGTTTTGACCCTATTCTTAGTGGTTATTGTTGTGCCATGACTTGTTCCAAACAATTGGGATTGCCTAATGTTCCTTAAAACAATCATGCGTTGTTTTAGCATACAAAAGCATAATATTGTGGTATTTTCCTTTGATGCTTTGTTTGGGTTGACTTGGCACATGCTCACACCATGTTATGACTATGAACCAGTCACCATAGCCTCTATGATCATTTAGTTTTGACTTGTGGTAACACTTTATGATTTGATTAGTAATGTTTTATCGCTCTACATGATTATGGACATTATTGCTCTCTTAGTTGGTCGCTCCCAGTCTTTTGCTAGACTCCACTTATATTGAGTAAGCTCTACTCATTCATCCTACTCCCAAGAAACCAAGTTATTCCAAAGTTTCCACTATAAATTCCTATGCATGGTGTGTTACACCATTCCAAGTATATTCTTATTTTATCCATCTTCCGATTAAAAAGTAATTTTGTTATGTGAAAATTAGTGATTAAAGCTCTCACAAACTTGATGGCACACTTTATTTTTATTGCCACTAATAAACTTGAACCATTGTGTCATCTATGTTGTATATGCTTGCACTTATAAGTTGGGATTAGCAGAACCGTGTTGTCACAAGGAACGCTTTTAACACCTGTAAATATCTACCCAGTTGATATCATGCTCTTTTGTTTATGGATGTCGTTGGTGTGAAATAAAAGGGGATCTTGCAAGTCCATGGAGTTATGTATGTGTGTTAGAGAAATGCCTGGGCCGCTAGCCTAAGCCATGCCTAATCATGGTGGAAACTTGCAGCATCACCATAATGAGCAATCTATGAAGCATTTTTCTTATAAAAAAGAGATAGATATTGAGAAAAAAGAAAAAAGAGATGAGAAAAGAGGAAACAGAGAAAAACACCATTTTTCCATGGTAAATAAGAAGATTGCTGAGATGCTCATTGTATGCTTGTCTTGTCATTTTGATATGGGATAGATCCTGTATCATGTGCAAGGGGTACCCCATTGGCGGTTCTCTATGATACATATGTACTTACTGTGCCAAGAACTTACCGGTGACTAAAGTTGAGTAGCATGAGGAGCGACCCTCATACTCAAGGGACATGAGATTGCCAACTTTTACTTTGTCAAGCATATACTCCATAGTTTATTCACTTTAACCTTAATAACTTCAATATTCTTATGATAGGGGCAATGAGAGATAAAAGCTAACAAGTACCATAATTTTCTGAAGCTCTTTATGAAACTTGAAATCCTTGCTTCCCTTTGAAGGGCCTTTCTTCCACTATTATATTGAGTCTCCACCTTCTATCCTTAGGCACCAATTAAGAGAGCATAGTTTCAATTCTTAGTTCTATGTGCATTGTCCCAAAACTTGTTGATTGATTCATAAGGTTGATATTGCTTGTTCTTGAACTACTTGTATCTAGTCACCCTTATGAACTTTAAAGGTGTCCTATGCATTTATGATTTGCTATACCATCAGGGACAAGCAGAATACCACTCTTATTATGTTTTCTTTATGTGAACAAACAAATGTTTTTAATGCATTGTTATTCATGATCTTTGTTTGTAACCTTTTCATGTTGCAACTTGGTTGCTATGTCTTATTGTTAGAACTACATCTTTCATGCTCATGTTTAGAGTACTTTGATCCCAGCTATCTATGATTTGCAAATGGTTTGATCAAGATTATGATGGTGCATGTCGCCTAAAAAATTATATTGTTTTTATCGTTTACCTACTCGAGGACGAGCAAGAACTAAGCTTGGGGATGTTGATACATCCATAAAGTATCTATAATTTTCAATGGTTTTATGCTATTATTATGCTTTTGACACTTCTTTTTATATAAATTTCATGAGTTATTTGGACTAACCTACTAATAGTTGCAAAACTGCACAATGTTCTTGTTTTACACTTTGATGTGTAGGAATTATCAAGAATACAAGTGGAACCCTTGTTGGAGTCATATTGGGATTTTCCAGAAATCTGTCTCAGAACTCTTTTTGAAGATGGTCATGTTTTGGGTTGAAGACGGCATCAAACGGAAAACTCTTCAACTACAAAGTTATAAGAAAATCGTTATGGACATAAAATTTAGCTGATTTCGAGTCTGGAAGGGCCCGCTAGGCCTGATTTACTGCAGCCCAAGATGGGGTGACGGGAATCCGAGAAGCTATATAAAGGGAGGAAACCTAATTCTTGGGAGACACCTCCACCCACGAATTTGCAACCACCAAATCCACATTTTTTCCTCCCCCATGGATCTCGTATCAATGGGGAAGGGCTTCCAAGAAGCCATGAAGTAAGAGGGGCTAAGGGGCGGTGCTCCCCCATGATACCGGTGGCGGGGAAGGAGTCCCCCGCGCCGCCGCTGCTCTCTTCAACATCTTCACCGCCATCTCCATCACCTAATCCTCCTAGTATACAGTGGTTCATCCTCCCACACACCTCTGTACCATCTTATGTAAACATGGTGTTTGATGCTATAAGTTATAATCCTATGATCTATGTCATGTTTGTGTAGTTTCTTTGTTCTTAGATTGAATGGTTGAACGTCTTTGGTTCATTAGAGTTGTATGTTGATATGGTACAATACTTTGGTGTCCATTATATTTGTGCGTGCATGGATTAAACATCATAGGGTTTGTAGTATGTGTAAGCGGAAGGGGGAAGTTCTTCCGGAGTGGCAGAAACCTAAGGACGAGAACCGAAATGTTGCACGTATGGGAGTAAGTGTAGGGTTCGCAGCATAGAAAACAAAAATTTTCTGATGATGGGAACAACTATGTACCAAGATCTATCTACTAGATACAAGCAACGGGCGGATTTATATCCGTAGAGAACATACCCTTAAAGACCGACAAAGCTTAACGAGTTCAAACTCATGGTTGATGTAGACGATATCTTGCCGATCTCAAGATCGAGAGGAAGTCCTAGCGCCACAAAACAGCGGCGCATCCGTGCTCGCACACACGTACGAGGAACCGAGCAACCTCCGCCTCCTCGCTCTAGTGATGCAACGGAAGCACAACTCTTTCTTGCCGAATAGCCACCGAAACATGTATCTCTCTAGTCCGAGACCATGGGGGATAAATACTAGAGGGGGAGAGAGATCCTTCACGAGGAGGTGTGAGTGAGAGAGAGGGAGGGGGCTCGTTTTATAGGGAGAGGGGGGCACCCAAGGGGCCATGCGCCCGGCCATGGGGCTGCCCCCTCCCCTCCTTTCATTAATGTGGGTGGACACTCCACTCACACAAAAGCCTTCCAATTCCCTCCACTAAAAAACCCACTCAAATTCCCATTAAATTTCCACCAAATTTAATGCAAACTCTCATTAAATAAAACTCCTTTTATTTATTCAGAATTTTGTCAATTACTTTAATGACAAACATTCTCATATAACCCCTTGCTAGTATTTCATCTCACATGCATGAAATAAATTCCTGCGCTTGTTATTCTTTCCGGCATGAAACTTTTGCCCCAAATGGATGTTGGTGTCTCTTAAGTGTGTCACCATACGGTTCGCGAATAATGTGGACATGATCGATACCCCTCTCGGATCAATAATCAGAAGCGGGATCTGGAGACCCATACTGACTCCCACACATTCAGCGATGACTTTCTTGTGATCATGAGAACCCTTTACGCTAGTATCTTAATCCCTTTGTTTTGCGATATATTACATGTCCAAGATTTGATCATTGGTATATCCATACCTAGTTTGATCTTGTTACTGACATGCACTCTTTTCTCGTTCCCGTGATATAACATTCTAGTGATCAAATCACTTGCTTGCAAGCTAATCAATGTGATATCACCGAGAGGGCCCAGAGCATATCTGTCCATCATCAGGATGAACAAATTCCACTCTCGATCCATGGGCCTCAACATAACACTTTAGTAGTTCTGAACCCATCTTTATGTAGGGGTTCGTAGCATGGAAAACAAAATTTTCTATCGCATACAAACAAACAAGCCAAGATCTATCTACTAGATTGTAGCAACGAGTCGATGGAATAACTTACCCTCGAAGATTCCAAAGCGGTTAACGAGAGCAGATTCTCGTGGGTGATGTAGTCGTACTTTTTCCGATCTCAAGATCGCGTAGACGATCCTTCCGGCGCCACGTTCTGGCAGCGCTCCCGCAGTCGGTCACACGTTCGGTACTCGACGAAGACCTTCCTCTCCCTTGTTCCAGCAGGCAGCGGAGGTTGTAGCACTCTCCTCGCGATTCCGGCAGCACAACGGCGTGGTACCAGAAGTAGAGGAGAGATCCCGCAGGGCTTCGCCTTAAGCCGGAGCGAGTATGGTGGAGTATGAGAGAGAACTATTAGTGGTCTAGGGTTTAGACACACCAATTAGAAGGCTCTAAACCGAAGGCTAGGGCAATTAGAAGCTCTAAACCAAAACGGCTCTAAACCGGAGATTAGAGGATAGGAACTTGTGTGTAGAGGAGGAGGCCCTGCCCCTCCTTTTATAGGTGGAGGGGCTGGCGCGCCAGGGAAGGGGAGGGGAGTCCCTCCCCAACTCGGCCTAGGCTGGCCGCCGGCTTGGAGGAGAGGGACTCCTCCTCCAAGTTGGTTTCAACCTCCTCTTGCTTGTTTCCCACAGTTTCTTGTTTTAGCCGTTTGACTTTCAAACTGGACATTTGACTTTTCTGTTTTAGGATTCAATTTAATCCTTTATTTGGAACAGCAAGAAGACTTAGTACATGATGCAATCATTCCAATATGTAATGACACATTCATGTACCCCTTCCCCCCCCCCCCCGGAGTGCCGGACATTCCGGAACCTTCTAGAACATTCCCGATGAAAACACCGGAATCATTCCCGAACTCCGAAACGGGACTTTCCTTATATGAATCTTATTCTCCGGACCATTCCGGATCACCTCGTGATATTCCGGATCCCATCCGAGACTCCGAACAACATTCGGTCTCTTTCTCATAATGCCATAACTACTCAAACAACGTCGAATCCTTAAGTGTGTCTCCCTACGGTTCGTGAATTATGCGGACATGATCGAGACACTTCTCCGAACAATAACCAATAGAGGAATCTGGAAATTCATATGGCTCCCACATATTTCTACGATTACTTTGCGATCGAATTTCCCTTTGTCTCACGATAGTTTACTTATCCGAGGTTATGATCGTCGGTATCTCTGCATACCTAGTTCAACCTCGTTACCGATAAGTACTCTTTTCTCGTTCCCGTGATATGTGATCCCTTGTGACCCAGTCACATGCTTGCAAGCTAATTGGATGACATTCCACCGAGAGGGCCCAGAGTATATCTATCCGTCATATGGATGGACAAATCCCACTCTTGATCCATGTGTCTCAACCAATACTTTCCGAACACTCAATGCCACCTTTATAACCACCCAGTTACGGTGTGGTGTTTGATGTCATCAAAGCATCCATCCGGTAAAGGTGATATGCATGATCTCATGGTCGAAGGAATTAGGTTACTATGTATCAGAAAGCATATAGCAATTGAACTATTTAAAATGACTTGATCTTTATGCTACGCTTATCTTATAGGAGTATGTCCATCACATCATTCTCCTAATGATATGACCCTGTTGTTAATAACATCTCTATGGTCATGATCAGGAAACCATGATCATATATTAACCAACAAGCTAGTTTAACAAGAGGCTTTACTAGGGACTCTTATTTTATTTTACAAATCACACAATTATTAATGTTTCCGGTTAATACAATTATAGCATGGTATGTAAACATTTATCATAAGTATGAAGATATGATAATAACCCACTTTATTATTGCCTCTTGGGCATATCTCCAACAGTCTCCCACTTGCACTAGAGTCAATAATCTAGTTTCAAACCTTTGTGTATATAACACCTATGGCTTTCCGGTGTTTGTATGTACACGTTTGCTAGTGGTCAACTGATCTCCGGATCTGACACTTCCAGGTCCGTGTGTAATTGCATGTCTTTGCGTCTCTACGCATCACTCATTCTCTAATGAGATGGCTTTGTATAAATTTGGTCCTTTGGTGAGACCTTTAGTTCTTTAGGGTTAAAACATGTTGATAATATTGTCGCACAATATATCTTCATAGTATTATCCCGCTGTGAACTACACCTAGTTTGATAACAAACTACTTGACACAAATGCCCTCTTTAGCTGCTATAGTAGCAGTCATATACTTAGCCTTTTGTTGTAGTATCTGTCACAATGTCTTAACTTTGGAACTCATCCAAATCCATTATGGAACTCACTTTCCATTATATTGTGCCACCCTTAGTTTAGATTGAGATAAACTTAATTTGTACTTTGTGACAAAACTAGTATCAATGTAGTACTTTTACAATGAACTAACCATCTATTTGTCACTTCTACAAATATTATACTCTTAGTTCTTCCAAAAGATCATAAGAATATCCTTACTATTGTCCAATGATCATCTTACGAATCATTCTGGTATATGCTCACAACATTTAGAGCATAGGACATATCTGGATTTGTACATATCACAGTATGATTGATATAAATACTCTTTGTGATTTCATACATCAAGTATCAATCTATACTTGATTATTTGTTTCACTTTACCAAATGTCAATACACTTGAATATATCATCAACATTGAACTCATTTAATCCTTTCTGTGCAACAAGAACCTTTCTTGTAGTTTCTATATTGAACTCATTCAATATCTTATCTATGTACTTCTGGCACAACCATATTAGCGTCTATTGATGCCTAATATTTGGGTTTTGCCTAAGTCTTTCATCGAGATGAAATTCTTATCTTGTGTTAAAAAGATACATCACTTCCAATCAACAATATGTCTTCTACATAATGTATTAGAAATATGTCTCAGCGCTCCCACTTAATTTCTTGCAAATGCAAGCATCTTCATTGTCTCTGATGAATTTAAACTCTTTTAACAATTTCATCATTATGAAGATTCCAACTCCACGATGCTCACTTCAACCATTGAAGTTTGCATATGCTTTTAGCATCCTTTGAATTAACAAAACCCTATGGACCGTGTTATGCACATGTCCTAGGTAACGATTCTATTAGAAGAACTTGTTTTGTTTATTC
The DNA here is from genome assembly GCA_910589765.1 of Avena atlantica. NCBI lineage: Eukaryota > Viridiplantae > Streptophyta > Magnoliopsida > Poales > Poaceae > Avena > Avena atlantica. Next base: position 261,690,086 of record OU342738.1, read on the forward strand.
AACTAACATATAACAAAATTATATGTAGTGGTTGCTACATTTATCCGTCTAGACTAAATATCACTATGAAAGATCAAATCTTGTCATAGTCCACCCTTTGAACATTGTTGTGAACTCTTTCCCAACATGTCGACCATTTCATAGATGTGCAACATCCATGTCTATTTATTTATAGATCCAAACACAACTATAAGGTCTTACACCTTTCTCGAGGGTCCTTCAAGTTCAAAACTTGATTTCTCTTGTATGGAACTATCACGGATTTTATGGCTTCATGCCATTTTACGGAGTCAGGGTCCATCATCGCTTCTTTGCATGTAGTCGGTTCATTATTCTCAAATAATGATTCAACCCTCAAATCTTGGTATTTGATTGTTTACCCGACCTACTTGTTTCAATAGGAACTTAGATCTCCATGACCACAACCTTTGAGGCACGTGAGCCATGAGCATTATTGCTGCCTCCGGAACACTTTTCGGCGCTGCGCAATTCTGCACATATAGCTAAGGTTCTTTTAACCTTATCAAAGTTCTATTGTCCTCCCACTTAACTTTTCACGAAAAATTCCTTCTCAAAGAAACTTGACGTTCTAAGCGACAAACACTTTTGTCTCCTGGTGTTATGGAGGATTACTTAACAGTTATTCGAAATAACATACAAAGACAGGTTCATCCGACTTTGGTTGCAAACATCTTTCTTATGCATAGCATACCAATGTTTAAGAAAGGACTACTTGGATTTAATCCCAAACCATAACTTTATATGGTGTCATTTCAGCGGATTATGATGAAGCTCTTTTCAGTGGAAAAATGGTAATCTCTAAAGCTTTTAATCTTTAAAATACAATGGCAGTTTTATGAATTACACCTTCGATCTTACCATGTCAAACAAGGTTTAATTACATATCTCGAACGCTCCATACTCTTATGGTGTTTCGAGAAATGCAAATCCACGGAACGATTCCTTAAATCTTAGGTATTATGCTAAACTCTGTAACTCAAATATCTTCCTTTATGATCTTTATCATAAACTGTTTATATTCTTGTTACAATGATTTTGCACTTCATCTTGAAAGTCTTTGAACTTTTCAAATGTTTCATACTTCATCCTTATTAAGTAAATATTCATATATTCACTCAAATTTTCGGAGAAAGCATATGAAGTTGAAATACATCGCTCTCGACTACACATAATGGACTTCGTACAACAATATGTACAAGTTCCAATAAGCTAGTCATTCGTTCCCTTTTGGCCTATGAACGAAGTTTTAATTATCTCTAGGAAAGCTTCACAAGCGTCATTTGATCAAAATCAAAAGACTCCAAAATTCCATACACATGGAGTTTCTTCATGTTTTCTTTCAAACATAATTTAAACGGCGATGTCACTTCCTAAGTGATCTTTCAGTCAATTTGTCTTTCGACATTTTTAGCACTAGTTTTATGGATGTGATTTCTCCAACGAGATTTGTGAATCATCCATCTTTTATGGATTACGACAATTATTTGAACAACCCTTTTTGTTCTCATAATACCTGATAAAACAAATCTTGAAGGCAAACTTTGATGTTTAATGAGCAACACAATAACCCTTTATTTGTTCTCGATGAACATCATCACATATTCTTTTGCTATTTGCTTAGGCCATTGTAGTTCATGAATTGTGTTGTTTCGTATGACGATTCACACCAACAAATTCAGTATCAAATACTTAAGAACCACATTGTTTAATAAGCAAAGAATATAGCCATAACATGTATATCATCTATATACTTAAGCTGAACAATTCTAGTCTTTTCTTTTCTGCCACATATTTATGAGATTCTCATTCAGTATTTCTGTTTGAAAGAATCTATCAACATCAATAGTGGAGTCATACATATGACACATAGTCCAAAGCGTGTATAGTTAAATACCAATGTCTTTGGACTTGCACTTTGAAGTAGATCACCATTATCAAATGTTTGGTGTTCTTTCAAATTCCTTTCTTTAGTAATCTCTTGGTGTAGTAAACATTTTACCTACATCAAATATTCACCCTCATCATGGATTTATCCATGATCAAGCTACTTTTAGCTTGTAACGGTGAAACGCGAGTATAATGTTGCTCTGCAAAACCTTTTGGAGGATTAGGACAACTAGTGTCTCCAACTTTTGCAAATTCTCATCAAATATGAGAACATGACTTTTGCCATATTATACTCTATCATGTGGCAACCAAAACTTCGTTTCAGATATCACAATATCTTCCACACATCATGGTTTCTGAAACAACTCTTTCAGATCCTAGATAACCTTGATATTAAGACAATCCTTTGAATATCAAGAATCATGGAGACAAACATGATACTTATACACTAACACTTGGAATTGTCACTCTTGTTTTAATACCAATTATTAAACTTCATGGAGTAACCGGAACTTACTGAAAGTTTGCAATAGGACTTTTAAACTTTAGATTAACACTTCAAAACAATACGATACCAGTTCGTAAAGTAACTAACCAGAATTCTATAGTTCTATTATCTCAATTATAACTAAGCGCAAGGTGGTAAACGGATGCCAATGACTACAACAACTATGCAAATTCACTTTGATTTAGTTTATGATAAATTGAGTTCTAATTAATAATTAAATTAATCTAGGTGAACTCCCACTCAAAACAATATCCCTCACATTGTTTTAGTGATCACACGAACCAAATCCACCACATCAAAACCGATCATCACGAGAGTTGATATAGCTTCAATGGCGATCAATCAACATGTTCATCATATCTATTATATGACTCATGCTCTACCTTTCGGTAATCCGTGTTCCTGAGGCCATGTCTGTACATGCTAGGCTCGTCAAGATCAAACCTTAGCTTCCGCATGAGCAAATCTGGCTTGCCCACGTTGTATACACTTGCGGAATCTAACACACCCGATCATCACGTGGTGCTTCGAAACAACAAGCTTTAGCAACGGTGCCAACTAAGGGTGAACACTTTATGACTTGAAATTCATGTGCATGAGGGATCATCTTATAATGCTACCGTCGTCTACTAAGCAATACAAGATGCATAAAGGATTAACATCACATGCAATTCATAATATGTGATATGATATGGCCTTTCTTCTTGTGCTTCCGATCTCCATCTTCAAGCACGAACATGATCTTCATCATCACCGGCATTGCATCAAGGTCAATGACGCTGCTCCATGGTTGTCGTCCACCGGCTTCAACTATTACAACTACTTTGAATAGACACGCGGGTCTTAACAGAAATTAAAGACAACCATATGGCTCCTGCCGGTTGCCGACTTACAATAAGGAACATTGCATACATCATATATAATCACAATCATGGCCATATCACATCACTGCACACCCCTGCAAAACAAAGTTAGACGCCTCTACTTTCTTTGCATATTTTACGTGGTTTGGGGCTTTCAATAAGTGTCGTTCTAACTTACGAACAAGAACCACAACATTGATACTAGTATTGTTAATCACCCGTTGTAAATTGGATCTTAACTATGCTAGGAGAAACAGGCACCCGCAAAGCCACTTATGCAATACAAGTTGCATGTCAAGCGTGGAGCAAGTCTCATGAACGATGTCATGTAAGGTTAGCCCGGGCCGCTTCATCCCAACATACCGCAAGATGCAAAGTACACAACAAGCAATCGATAATAAAAGCATCAACGCCCACAATGACCATTGTGTTTTACTCGTGCAACAGATCTACATATAGACACGGCTCTGATACCACTGTAGGGGTTCGTAGCATGGAAAACAAAATTTTCTATCGCATACAAACAAACAAGCCAAGATCTATCTACTAGATTGTAGCAACGAGTCGATGGAATAACTTACCCTCGAAGATTCCAAAGCGGTTAACGAGAGCAGATTCTCGTGGGTGATGTAGTCGTACTTTTTCCGATCTCAAGATCGCGTAGACGATCCTTCCGGCGCCACGTTCTGGCAGCGCTCCCGCAGTCGGTCACACGTTCGGTACTCGACGAAGACCTTCCTCTCCCTTGTTCCAGCAGGCAGCGGAGGTTGTAGCACTCTCCTCGCGATTCCAGCAGCACAACGGCGTGGTACCGGAAGTAGAGGGGAGATCCCGCAGGGCTTCGCCTTAAGCCAGAGCGAGTATGGTGGAGTATGAGAGAGAACTATTAGTGGTCTAGGGTTTAGACACACCAATTAGAAGGCTCTAAACCGAAGGCTAGGGCAATTAGAAGCTCTAAACCAAAACGGCTCTAAACCGGAGATTAGAGGATAGGAACTTGTGTGTATAGGAGGAGGCCCTGCCCCTCCTTTTATAGGTGGAGGGGCTGGCGCGCCAGGGAAGGGGAGGGGAGTCCCTCCCCAACTCGGCCTAGGCTGGCCGCCGGCTTGGAGGAGAGGGACTCCTCCTCCAAGTTGGTTTCAACCTCCTCTTGCTTGTTTCCCACAGTTTCTTGTTTTAGCCGTTTGACTTTCAAACTGGACATTTGACTTTTCTGTTTTAAGATTCAATTTAATCCTTTATTTGGAACAGCAAGAACACTTAGTACATGATGCAATCATTCCAATATGTAATGACACATTCATGTACCCCTTCCCCCCCCCCCCCCCCCCCCGGAGTGCCGGACATTCCGGAACCTTCTAGAACATTCCCGATGAAAACACCGGAATCATTCCCGAACTCCGAAACGGGACTTTCCTTATATGAATCTTATTCTCCGGACCATTCCGGATCACCTCGTGATATCCCGGATCCCATCCGAGACTCGGAACAACATTCGGTCTCTTTCTCATAATACCATAACTACTCAAACAACGTCGAATCCTTAAGTGTGTCTCCCTACAGTTCGTGAATTATGCGGACATGATCGAGACACTTCTCCGAACAATAACCAATAGAGGAATCTGGAAATTCATATGGCTCCCACATATTTCTACGATTACTTTGCGATCGAATGAACCACTTACATACGATACCAATTTCCCTTTGTCTCACGATATTTTACTTATCCGAGGTTATGATCGTCGGTATCTCTGCATACCTAGTTCAACCTCGTTACCGATAAGAACTCTTTTCTCGTTCCCGTGATATGTGATCCCTTGTGACCCAGTCACATGCTTGCAAGCTAATTGGATGACATTCCACCGAGAGGGCCCAGAGTATATCTATCCGTCATATGGATGGACAAATCCCACTCTTGATCCATGTGTCTCAATCAATACTTTCCGAACACTCAATGCCACCTTTATAACCACCCAGTTACGGTGTGGTGTTTGATGTCATCAAAGCATCCATCCGGTAAAGGTGATATGCATGATCTCATGGTCGAAGGAATTAGGTTACTATGTATCAGAAAGCATATAGCAATTGAACTATTTAAAATGACTTGATCTTTATGCTACGCTTATCTTATAGGAGTATGTCCATCACATCATTCTCCTAATGATATGACCCTGTTGTTAATAACATCTCTATGTTCATGATCAGGAAACCATGATCATATATTAACCAACAAGCTAGTTTAACAAGAGGCTTTACTAGGGACTCTTATTTTAGTTTACAAATCACACAAGTATTAATTTTTCCGGTTAATACAATTATAGTATGGTATGTAAACATTTATCATAAGTATGAAGATATGATAATAACCCACTTTATTATTGCCTCTTGGGCATATCTCCAACACTTTATAATCACCCTGTTATGGTGTGACGTTTGATGTTATCAAGAAACTCTTCCGGTGTTAGTGATTAACATGATCTTATGGTCTAAGGATTATGATCACTTTGTAAGTTCTTATAGCAATATAATCTCAATGACTTTGATTGTAATATTATACTTCGGATGAATGTTCATCACACCATTACACTAATGTTGTGACCTCCTTATTAACAACGTCCAATGTTCATGATCAGGAAACATTGATCATCTTGTTAATCAACGAGCTAGTTTATAAGAGAGGAATAACTAGGAACTTCCTTTTTGTTTATTAAACACACATGTATTAACGTTTCCGTATTAATACAATTATAGCATGCAAAATAAAAAAAATTCATTAACAAGGAATACGATAATAACCACTTTATTATTGCCTCTCGGGCATATTCCCTTCAGTAAGAGGACCTACTTAAGGATATGGTTGGGGAAACCTTAATGCATTGTTAGTAGTTACGGATGTTTGCTAACAGTCCAATCATATAGTACATATAATTCCAAGTAGTGGAGCGCATGTATATTTATCCTCTCCCACATGGAGATACTACATCGAAGACAATGGACCCGATTTATTAGCCAATTAAACTTGGACAAAGCCACCACAATTACCACCACTATTCCACACTCATGGTTATGTTAGTTTAGTGTATTTATTTCTGCAGCAACTAGCTTTACTTTCTTGTTATTTATTATCTTCCAAAGCTTTCTCTAGTACTCGTTTTGTTGCTCTAGTTTTATTTCCTAGATAATGCAATCGTTCAGTGTGCGTAGAGTTGTATCGGTGGTTGATAGAACTTGAGAGAATATTTATCCTACCTTTAGCTCCTCGTTGGGTTTGACACTCTTACTTGTAGAAAAGGCTACACACGATCCCCTATACTAGTGGGATATCAACCTTCTACATGTCGGAGAAATGACAAGGCACAATGAGTAGTCGAAAGTTAATGGCGCAAGACCAAGATTGAGTGCAAAATTGAAAAGAAAAACAGACTCTTGCTCTTGGTGATTTGATCCTTCAAGAAGGCATTTTTACTCTTTTCAGCTTCGAGATCAGCACGCATCTTGTGGAACTTGTCGTTGGTGACGTTCCTCCGAGCAATCCCATTCTGCAAAAAAGAGTAATGTTACTTAGTCTACTTGGAACATCTAGCCGGATAAATATCCGCCTAGAGGCTTGGGGGATGCAGTACGAGTTTTTAACTCAGCAATATGTTTAGTCTATCTTTAAGCATCTAGTCGGAACTAATTTAGTTTCAACTATAGGCTTGGGGCTACAGTATTGAAAATTACAAATACTGCATATGCTACTCTGAAAGTATCTAGTCGGAATAATTCATTCAAATTACATACTTGGGGGATACAGTGCAAAGTTTCTAGCTTAGTTACTCTTAGAGCATTCAGACTCAAAGACCTACGGTTTTCCATCTAAATCCTCAGGAGATATAGTGGGATACTACATATGAAATGCAAAAAGCATATAAAACTTACAAGTGAAATGATCTTGAGGTTGCTAGCGCTCTCGGAGAATATCTTGCTAAAAGGAAGACAATTTACGCACAAGATATCCGCCTGCTTGAGTAGCTCCTCAAGACCACACGTGGGAGAAGTCAGCGCTGCACCAGGAGCCAGATCCGATCTACTCGGTGTAAGCACCGGGTTGCCAATCTTTGGGAGCTCTATTGGCGTCTTGGGTGCAACGGCTCCGCCTATGACAGAAGTTCCGCCTTCCACCATTGCCTTACCGCTATCAGTGGCATCCTTAGACGGAGCTTCAGCCACTTTAGAGGATGTGCTCTCATGTGTCGCCTGCTCGCCGACAATGTGGGGATCCGCGACAATGTCTAGGACCTCTTGAGAAGGAGTTGGGTCCACTTCCATTGCGGAAGGTTCAGACGTTACCTTTGCTGGAGAACTTGTCGGTGCGGTAGCAGGCTGGACGCTCGGAGTTAGAGGGGCGATGGTGGGAGATGCTTGGTTAAACATTTCCTTGATGTTTTTAGAAGCCCCCGATGTTTTGGAGGTCTTCTTCAAACTCATAATGTCTTTCTTCCTAAAACATGCAAAAAAGTATAAGTACAGGTATAAGACGAGCAAGAGACAATGTCGGATGTTAAGAAGCTTACACAACGGTTGGTGCCTTGGTTAACAGGATACCGTTAATTCTTCCTTTCTCCGCCTCTAGGGAGGCGGTGGATCTCTTGGAGGCTCCATCCCCCGTCTTCTTCTTCTTGCCTCCATCGACAGCATTAGAGGTGGAGTTCTTCCGCTTACGCGCCAGCGGGACCTCTTCATCGGACACGACGGTGACTTCCTTCATATTGGGATCATAGACTTGGGCAGCCATGCTACCTTCATCTAGATTCTTCAGCTGTTAAGTTAATCCCAAAGTATTAGATGCAAAGGTTAAGGAAAGACGGAAGAACTAGAGTATATGTCATACACGGAATAACAAATAAGTACCTTTAGGCACGTGCCGACCTCGAACATGTCATAGGTGATGGTGAAGCTTGATGGAGTCACTCGAAAAGTTGTCCTCGGAGATGCGGAGGCTATCCTTCATATCCTTGGAATATTCGTGCATAAGCTTCACGCGGTGCTGTAGAGGCTGGATCCTCCTGATAAACAAGCACATGGCTAGGTCCAACCTGGTCAGACCCGTCTCTACGGGCCAATCTATTCGTCTTATGGCGCGAGAGGATTCGTCATCGGAGGGGAGGAGGTCTTGGGATCTCCATGTCGGGGCTTCAGCGGCAGGTCCATCGACAAAGTCCGGGTACGTTTTTTCTCGGCCAGCCAGAGGAATATCTAGGCCATAGAAATACATCCTTTGCTAGTTTTTGCAGGATTCGTGGCCAACGATGTCAGGGAACCGCCGGCCAGGACGGATCTTAAAGCTAATGGTTCCGCTATTCCTAAGCTCCTCCTTGCTCACTCCGGCTTCCCTCTTGATGGTGAATAAATAGATAAACAAATCTAACCTAGGCCTGATCCCTAGGTAACCCTCACTGAGCGCCGCTTAATTGCTAATTGCGAGGATGCTATTCGGGGATAGGTTCTGAGGTTGAACCCGGTAATGGCTAAGGAATTCTATGAAGAAGTCAGATATTGGGAGCGATACGCCATGCACTAGTTGGGATTTGAGGTATACCTTTTCTCCAGCTAGAGGAGAAGGGACGACCTCGCCGGCCGGTGCCGCCCGCCAGCCAGACCCTCCGTCGTGGGGAGGTTCCCCTAGGTGAGCATCTCTTTGAGTCTGAGAAGTTATTACCTCCTTAATAACCTCTCCTTATCCGTTTTGTTTGGTTTTTGTGTCAATATTATCCCCTATTGAGAAGAAAGTGAGATGTGGGAAGTTGATGTCCTGAAACAGATTTTTGCGCTGCACTGTAAAAAATTGTGAAATATCTCAGTACGTCAGATTGAGCTATAATTTCCTATGCGTGTTCCCCAAGTTATTATCTAACTTTATTTAGTTGTGCACTTTTCGATTTGAGCAACAGAAGGTCTTCGAAAAAATCGTTTTCTAGCTGCTGGTCTATTTTGACAGATTTCTGCCATTTTTGCATTTGCCTCTTAAATCGATTTCCTTTTTGAATTATTTTGGGTTTTCGAAAGGAGTTTCTGTAATAGCTTATGTTTTGATGGACTTCAGTTGAAATTTGACCCAAAGGTTTATTATATTTGCATACACTAATGTTGGTAATGAAGATTGTGTGAAGCTTTGTATAAAAGAAGTTTTTGAGTGTTGGAGAGAATGACGTAATGAGATAAAGAAAGGTCAAAGGCTCAAACATGATATTTCTAGAGATTCTTATAATGAGGATGTTGATATTATTCAAGTGGTGATTCTGGAAGAATTTATTAAAGACCAAATTCAGGAATCTACAGAGCCCGTTTTCAAATAGGTAACAGTTCTGGTAAGGAAAGGTCCGCGAAAAACTTTCCAATTTATATTTGTGCAGTTTTTACTCCATATGGAAGATAACGAATCGAAAGAGGGAAGAAAATGGAGCCCGGGTGGCTCACACCACCCTGTGGCGCAGGACCACCTGGCCGCGCCCCCAGGGGGTGTGACCACTCCAGAGCCCGTCTCCATCCCGTTTTCTCCCAGTACCTTCCTTATGTCGTAAAACTTCATAATATATAATCCCATGGACCCCCCGAGGTCCATATATAATGTTCTCGTCGTGTTTTCGTTCTGATCTGTTTCTGTCACGAACTATTGTTAACTTTAGAAGCACGATGGTCTCCGCCAACGACAAGGGCAAGAAGCTCACGGAAGATGATCTCCAAAACCCCAAGCAGGAGGAGGAGATCATGGTTGAAGTTGAAGAAGAAGTGGAGGAAGACAAGCGTCCGCGCCCCCGCGCTGCCGTTGCAAGCATTGAAGTGGTGGAAAACCCTATCAAGCTCAAGAGGACTGCACGGATGTCTACATGATGGAAAACTCTGCGTCATTGCCTAGCTCCATGGTCACTTCCTTCACGCACCAAGAACCCCTTCCATAATCTTATACATGAACAAAAATTCCAAAAGTTGCCCAAAGGGAAGTTGCTCTCCAGTTAGGATATGCCTCGTTCTAACCATGCAGGGAAAGAATACTTTAAGGAGGAAGAGTGGGGAATGAATCACAAGGACTGGGATTGTTGGTCTGACACGATCATGAACCGCATTGAGCATAATTCAGAATTGATTCGTACCCTAGCATTTGATATTGAGGATTTGAAGAAGTTGATTGAAAATCTTATCGAGAGAACACCACCACCACCGAAGGAGTAATTCGTCATCAGGTTTTGGCATCCCCTTGGTTTGTTCCAAGCTCGGGGGAGTGCCGTGGTATCACATCATTACCTTTCATCTTTTTACCTTTTTGGTAGAGTCATATCATTAATAGTGAAGTTATCATATAGGATGGTTTACATTGTGGAAGTATCTCTCATCTAGTTTGTTATCTATGTATCCCTTGGTGTGAGTGCCGTTATGGAATATTAATGAGAAGTTTCATCATTTACTTTTTGCACATCTTATTTTTGTTTGCAATTTCTGTTATATGATTGATCTTGTTGTTATTATTGGTATCACTTTGGGAGAATCAAGTAAATTTAATTGGTTTTGGCAAACCTAGCTTTGGTCAGTAGCAACACTATTGATTATTGAAAGGAAAAGATAAAGGTACTTGTAGTATATTATATTATTTTCTTTCTTTCTTGATTAGCTCATAAGCTTAGTATTATTTAATTAAGATCTTTTGTGTTTTCATGGAACATTGCATGATTGTTTCTATCACTTGTATGTAAGTTTGTTTCCTTCAACTCTTATGCTTGCTACCCAGCCTTGCTAGCCAAAAACCTATACTGAGAGGGAATGCTTCTCATGCATCCAATCCTTGAACAAAAACCTATGCCATTTGTGTCCACCATATATACCTATTAGCATTATTGCTATTCTAAGTAAATTCTCAAGTTTTATCTATCTTCCAAATTAGAAACTCATTTGTTATGTGAAAACTAGTGATTAAAGCTCTCACGAACTTGATGGCACACCTTATTTTCATGCCCTTAATAAATTTGAACCATTGTGTCATATATGTTGTATATGATTGCACTTATAAGTTGGGAATTAGCAGAACGATGATGTCATGAGGAACGCTTTCAACACCTGTACATATTACTCAGTTGATATCATGATCTTTTGTTTACGGATGTCGGCGGTGAAAGGGGAGCTTGTAAGTCCATGGAGTTATGTATATGTGTTAGAGAAACGTCTGGGCGGCTAGTCCAAGCCATGCCTAATCATGGTGGAAACTTGCAGCATAACCATAGTGAGCAATATGTGAAGCATCCTCAATAAAAACCTATGCAAATAGAAAATAAAAAGATCGCTGAGATGCTCACTGTATGTTGCCTTGTCATTTTGATATGTGATAGATCATATATCATGGGGCATGGGGTACCCTGTTGGCAGTTCTCTATGATACACATATACTTACAATGATAAGAACTTACCGGTGACTAAAGGTGAGTAGCATGTGGAACGACCCTCGTACTCAAGGGACATGAGATTGCCAACTTATGATTTGTCAAGCATATACTCCATATTTTTTCACTTTAACCTTAATCACCTCAAGATGCTATGATAGGGGCAATGAGAGCTCAAAGCTAGTAAGTACCATAATCTTTTGGAAGCTATTTATGAAACTTGAAATCACTGCTTCCCTCTACTAAGGGCCTATACTTTACTTTTAAGATGAGTCAGTAAACCTATTCCGTTTCTATCTCCAGCAAGCGTTTGAGTTGTTGTGATTCATTCATTCATATGATGATTTATTCAATCATGTTTCTTATGTTCCTTGTTTTGCGCACTGCTCTTACCTAAATGAATATTACTTTGAAAGCTATCCTTGTAAAAGGCCCTTATGTTTGAACAAGAGATTCCTGCTTTATAAAATTCATTATAAAATCTTTGCTTGAAACTAAGTATGATTTGTCAACTATTCTCTGACAAAGAACAAAGTTTTCCATTACCAATTATGATTGTCTTTATGCATCTTTATTGTGACTCCCATACTCGTTGTAAGTTAAGTTATATAATGGTTAGTTGTTTTCTATTATGATCTGTGTATTGGTAAATGTGATACTTCTTGTCCGTATTCTTTTTATCGACACTTCACTCCATAAACCTGTGTTTATGTTTACTGAGTTCAGTTTTTGCTTGGGGACAAGCAAGGTCTAAGCTTGGGGGGAGTTGATACGTCCATTTTGCATCACTATTTTATATCATAATTTGCTGTTATTCATTGATATATTTCATATTAAGAGGTGATACTTATGTTATTTTATGTATTTTGCTTGTTGGATGACTTTTGGAGGATGAACTGCCAGAGTTAGGAGTCTGATGAAAAAAGCGGTGTCCAGTTGCAATACTCGCGAAGATCAGAAATTCCAGAAAATATATGGAAATCCCTATTTTTCCAGAAGACGAAGGAAGCCAGAAGGGGAAGTGGAGATGGGCCATAGGGGGCCCACACCACCGCCTGGCGTGGGCCCCCTAGGTCACGCCACCAGGTGGTGTGGCCACCCTATCCCACCTCTGGATTCACCCTTTCGCCTATAACTTCCCCTCTAAACCCTAATACTCGGGGAGCGACCATAGAAAGATTCCGCCACCTCTGTGGGGCGAAAACTATAGAGAGAGAAAGAGCTCTTCGACAGGCAGAATTCTATCGGGGAAATTCCTCCCTGAAGAGGGGAGATCATCGCCATCAACACTTTCATCAAGCTAGACTTCATCAGGATCATCATCATCATCATCCTCACCACCATCTCCATCAGCACCATCACCACCACTCCTTACCGATGTAACAATTGGGTTGAATCTTGCATAGTTCTTAAGGGAAACGTTCCCGGTGCTGATTACTTATTATAGTTGATGCTATTGAGTGGAACCATTGAATTATTGTTTATGTTCCGATTGTTACTTATCATTATTTCATCTTTGACCTTGATCCATATGATTTCTCTTGAGTAGTTCGTTTAGTTCTTGAGGACATGGGAGACATCATGTTGTTAGTATTTGAATTGTGTTGAGAAATATTCAATGGTTTGATATTTAAGTTGTGGTGTTATTCTTCTAGTGGTGTCATGTGAACATCGACTACATGATACATCACCATTTATGGGCCTAGGGGAATGCATTGTGTATTTGGCTACTAATTGTGGGGTTTCTGGAGTGACAGAAACCTAAACCCCTGTTAGGAAACCTTTGCACAAGGGAGTGTAGGATCTCAGAGTTAAATGATGTGGTTAGGTTTTTATCTTAATTACTTTCTTGTAGTTGCGGATGCTTGCAAGGGGTATAATCACAAGTATGTATTAGTCCAAGTAAGGTCGGCACATTAGCATAGGTTCACCCACACAACACTTATCCAACCAAAGAAGATTAATCAACTATATGAAGCCAAAGCACTTGACAGTATTCCCATGTGTCCTCGAGAACGTTTCGTCCTCATAAGTAATACAACAGGCTTGTCCTTTGCTGAAGAAAGGATTGGGCCAATTTCTGGAATTATTGTTGCCTTTTACTTACTTGCACTTTATTTCTTTGCTTTATAAAAAAAACTTGACATGGTTATAACCCACGGGTACACAACATTGGTATACCTGGTCCAGCCCAAGGAAGACCCACGTCAAGACACGCGGCCCGCAGAGATTTCGGGTGGCCCAAGGCCATGATGTCTTCGGATCCTTGGAGGACAAGTCTAGAGTAGATAGAATTTCAAAGGGTACCAACCCTAATTTGTAACCGACTCGACCTAAGCCCGGGACCTGCCTATCTATATAAAGGCCAGGAGGGTACGGCGAGAAGGACCTCTTCCACCATTACATATGCACCTCACTCCAGATTGCATCTGCGCACCCCTGTAACTTTCGGTTCCGCCGTAATCAAGAGCAGACAAGCAGGAGTAGGGTTTTCCCTCCGGGGGGCTAAACCTAGGTAAACCTCGTGTCCCGTGTTGCTTGTGTGTTAACCGTTCCGTTATTCCAGCATCCCCATCTTCTCCAAAACCCAAGTCCATAATAATGGGCATTGACGAGATTGAACCTCGTCAATTGGCGCCGTCTGTGGGAACTAGGGACGCTGATTGTGCAATCGTGACGGTCCCATCCGGAGCGTTCTAAAACTCATCAGCGACGGAGAGTCACCTCCTCTTCGGCACCTTCAACTTCACTGCCCACTCACCGGCCACCCTGAGGGATTGCGACTCCGTTGGCGATGGACTCGAGATGCTGTTTGGGAGCTTCCCAGAGCGGGTGCCACCACCATCCATCAGACCCACTTCATGGGTCCCACGTATCGGCGCGTTAAACGCGTCGACACTGACAGACGAGTCAGACAGCAACGATAGCTGCAACTCAGATCTGTGTGGCCCTCCCTCAGATGAAGGAACCTATGGTTTTGGATCCGAAAGCTGCGGCAGTAGTGACCCCATCCGCGAATGTTACCTATGCGCCATGGTCATCCAAAATGAAACGTACCTGCCACCAGGTTCGAGTGCACCCGACCCGCCTCTCAACCCGCAAGGTGAGAACGGAGGAAACGGGTGTCACATCCCAAAAATTTTCAAATTTTGAAATGTGAAAAATAAATAAACAAAATAATTAATTGTTGAAATTTAGGGTGAGAAGAAACTTTTTTATTCCAATTGGAAACATCAAAACCTATTTTTATCAAATAAAATCCTAAAGGGATTTAAAAAGATAAACAAATAATAAATAAAGTTATAATAGTTGGAATCACTATTTTTGGATCTTTAAATAAAAATATATGGTTTTTATAAGCAAAGGTAGAATTATAAATAAGGACTATTTTTAAAGAGCCAAATTAATCTTGGCCAAGCTTTTAAAATAAAATATTTCTATTTGATAAAAAGAGTAAAGGATTATTTAAATAAAATAATAAGGATTTATTAATATCCAATTTTATTTAAGTAAAGGCTTTTCTATTTTGAATAAACACTAAAACTTGTTAAAGTATTTTAAATAAGAATTCCAAGTGTTTTTTTCAAATGAAACCTACTGAAAAGGTTTTTATATTATTTAGATTTCAAATAGAGTTTTAAAATAAATTAGACCCTATTTGAAATAAAGAGTAAGGTCTATTTATTTAATTATTAATAGATCCTAAAAGAATAAAAGAATTATTTTGTTTTGGACTTTGGAATGTATTGTTAAACAGAATTAAAATATACCCAAAGTTTGGTGGTGGTTTGAATTGATTTGGAGTTTGAATTGTTTGAAATAAAATCAAAACAGAAATTCCAAATAGAAAAAGGAAAAGCATTAAGTTTAAAAAAATGAAACAAGCGGCAACCCAGCAAACCCAGCCCAGCAGGCCCAGCAACTAACGCATCGAGCCCACCCCCACTCTCACCCCGAAACGTTTTCTTACTCGCGAATTAACCCACTCAGCAACTGACTTGGTGACCCCACGCCCCCTCACTCACTCTCGCTCAGCGTTGGACCGCACTGCCCCGTCATCGTCTTCCTTCCCACCGCGATGACCAAGCCTCCCCCTCGTCGCCGTTTCTGCTGTTTAATCCTTGCGTAAATTCGCGTTATTGCGGCCATCACTCCCCCTGCGACTATGCCGTACTTAATCGCCCCTGTCCCCTCTACCTTTTCCCCCAAACAACACCTCCCCTCTGCCACCGGGCTGCTCCAATTTCGAGCTCGGGCACCACTGTCTCCGACGTGTTCTCCGGTCGATTCCGGCGAACTGCAACCGCCCCTCGCCTCCCACTGCATGCGAGCTTACTCCCTGGTCCCGTGCACACATGCCCATGTGCTCCACTCACCCGCGCGTCCCCTAGCGTCGGCAACCTCGACACCAAGCACCACCGTCTTCTGTCGTTTCTCCGGCGAGCTCCCCTGGTAAGCTCAGACCGCCCCGGTACTTATCGATGATGCTCGCATGATCCCTGGTGCCATACGCGTCTAACCGTGTGCTCCGTTTGCCTTAGCGCGCTCGCAAACCCCACCCCCGACGACGAACCGAAGCATCTGGCGCCGCCGCAAACTCCGATGAGCAATCGTTGCTGCTCCGGTGCGCCCCTCGACAAACAGACCACACCTCGAGCTTCACCTCGACCACACGAACACGGTGATCTACTCCTCCATCTCCCTCGCTTCCTAGATCACCGCCAACGCCACCGCCCGAGCGTGCGCCGCCGCTAGCCGTAGCTAGCGCCGCCAGTTCTTGGTCAAACGCGCTATGCCTGTTGGATTTGAATCTTGCGGTTAATATTTGATTTAGGCGAAGGGTATGCATCCATCTGTGCCGTACGATCTTATTTAGATCCAACGACTCGCAGAGAGCGATCCACGCGAACCGTTACCGGCCAATAGAATCGAGCCACGTGGACAGAGTTTGGTTTAAAATAGAAATTAGAATCTATTAGATTTGCAAACTTGTAAAATTCACAACATTAATTCTACACGTCCAAATTTTGCAAATTTTATATCAATGGAATCAGTAATACAAATCCTACCCAACCATGCATTTTGTTTAATGTTTTGCTTCTGTAAAATTGGTTGAAATTGCAAAAACATGTGTAGGCATAATTTGAATATAAAAATTGTTCTAGAAATATTTTTAAGATGAAATCTTTGCTAATTGGTTTTTTTGAACCTACTGACCATAGGAACCAACTTATGGATTTAAAAATGTATTTTGTGAAGTTAAGGAATAAATATTTGAGGTAGCTCATTTCTAGTCAAATAAAAAATATTGTTTATGGTTTAGAAATGAATTTTGAGTAAAACCTTTGAGAAATGATTTGACTCAAACCTTCTGACCCTAAATACCAAGTTTTGATATTAAGAACATATTTGATGAACCATATAAAGTTATGCTTTGCTAAAAGATATTTTCAACTACATAAAATGTCACCTTAGCATAATATTTGGTATATGAGATAAAACCTTTTGAAAATGGTTTTACCACTTTAGTAAATGACCAATGTGAGCTTGAAAATGTTTAGAGCCTAGTAGAAACCACTTTCCCAAATAAAACTATCTTTTGCATGCTTGCATGCATGACCTTGTTTTTGTTATTTTATGTGTGATAAATGGTTTGAATGCTAGTTGAATATGTGTTTGCTTGATTGAATTGTAGTGAAGTTAGAAGAGTGTGATATTTGCAAGATCAAGAAGTGAACCAACATTCTCTACTAAAAAGGCAAGTGACACTATCATCCATGTCCTACTATTTTCATTACTCTTAGTGGATTTTTGTAACATGCATGATAAGGACTACTATATTTTATGCTATGCTAAATCCTAATAGGATACCCTTATATCATCCTTAGTGAAAACATTGTAGTTGTAGTATGCTTAGCCCTGCTATATATTTGGGATGGGATACATGATATGATTATATGAAGTGTTGGAAAGATATATGTTTTATATAATAAAACATGTACTCAATGAACCACCTAGGTGGACAAGGATACTCAAGTTTTGGACAACGTGGCAAAAAAGGGAACCATGTTTATATGGCTATCTTTTTGAGTGTGCACTAGAAGAAAACCACCCAGGGACTTAGAGATTGAACATGTTTCTCGTACAGTGGCTTCCGTGTACAGCCACATGTTAAATGGGCTCTGGCTTAGTCAACTACATAGTGGAAGACCCATGCATTGGCATATTCAGGTTAACTAGAATTGTGTAAGGGAAATATATCCCTACATTGGTGCCTGGTTGACAAGCTAGCATTGTGTATTGGGAGGACTCCTATGGAAATACTTTGTCACATTCTCGATCTGCCAGTACTCCATTTTGGTGAGTACTTATCCAGCGGCCACTGGTGGCATCAAGACGAGATTGTGTCATGTGGGTAAAGTGTACAACTTCTGCAGAAGATCAAAATTCTAAGTACTTAGCCGTGTCCCTGGTTATGGACAATTCTGAGCAACTAAGGCCTGAAGCTGTGGAAGATCTCGACATTCCAATCTCTCAAAGTAAAACTTGATGGTGACAACAAGGGATTTGAAGCACTTGTAGATCTTCCAAGGAGTTCAGAAAGATTTGACAAAAGATCAAAACTATTTTGAAAATATAGGACAAAACTATATTGCTTACTGCAAATGAGCCTAAACCCTACTTAGCCAAATATGCATGTATTGATAGGATCCACTTATTTCTACATAGAAGTGAAACTTGCCAATACAATTCAAATGTATTGACCCTTGTGGCTGCAACTTATTATGTTGTAGGTTTGTTTGATGTTAGTGAAGTGTGTTGAATAGGATTACAAGTCTACAACCAACATAATTGCATGTGGCACTTTGAAGATGAAGGACCCCATGTTATTGCTATATTCTGCTGCATTGTAATGAGATAGCCAAATGAGCTATGTAAGATGTAATAATTTATTTTATTCCTGGTTATAAAGTTGTATTATGACCTTTGTATCTTGATATTACATCTTAACTGTGGATGCTAGCTATTGATCCATGGACTAGCATTGTAAACACAGGGATCTCTACCTTATTAAAGGTAGGGAACCTTATAGATGGTATCAGAGCACTGTGTTGCCTGCAGGATTGTAACCCTAGGATTGGACAAAACCCCTTAGAAAAATAGGAGTTGTGTTTGTTCTAAAAACTTATTTACAAACAATCTTGTAAAAATCTTTCCTCAACCTTTTGGTTTTGATTCTACATCTCTTCCTTTTCAACTTGATGGACAAAGCCTTCACCATGACCAATGACTTCCACTTTAGTTCCACCAAAGATTTCAACTTAGACATCACTAAGGACTACAAGTGAAAAACCAAGAGACATTAGATTGCCTACCAAAAACATTGATATCATGTTAGTGTATGGATCGTATTGACCTATGAGGTATGACTATACCAAGTAAATTATTTCAAGAAAACTTGTTGTTTCCTTCAACTCATGAGTTAAGCTCATAAATTGTTAAGTGAATAGTTGCTTGTTGATTGTTTGATTGTTTGATTGAACTTGGTTGTTTTGAGTTGTGTGTTAGGACTTATTTAGAACTATCCATCATTACTTATCCCTATCAACCAACAGATGCCTCCCCGTCGTGCCAACCCCAACCAAAACAGCAACAACAACATCACTCCTGAGATGCAGTAGATGATGACAGCTCAGACGCAATTGATGCAGATGATAACCACGTTCATACAGAATCACAACAACAACAACAACAACAAAAACAACAACAACAATCAGAATAATCCTCCAGCACATGATATGCTCACCAGATTTCTGAAACTAAGACCTGCAAGGTTCTCTGGAACAACATGGTGGAACAACTTTCAGATCACCACTCCCCTTGAGGATGTGACTTGGGATATTTTTGAGGATGGTTTCCGTACAGCTCACATCTCATCTGGAGTGATGCACTTGAAGAAGAAGGAATTCCACAATCTGAAACAACGTCACCTCAGTGTGGCTGAGTATATTGAATAATTCAACAATCTGGCACGCTATGCACCGGATGAAGTTGATACAGATGCTAAGAGAAAGGAGAAATTTATTGAAGGACTTAATGATGAGTTGAACCTGCAGCTAGCTGTTGCCTATGTCCCAACTTATCAATCACTCTGTGACAAAGCCACTATATTTGAAAACAAGATGAATCAAGTTGAGAACAGAAAGAGGAAGCATAAAATCAAGTATCACGCAGGATCATCACAAAAGAAGCATTCATTCAAAAAGAGCAATGAAGATTCTGAACCACATCAGTATCACCACAACAACAATGGAAGTGATAATAATGGAAATGATACTGACAATGGAGATGACCTTGGTCAGAACCAACATGACACTTTCAGGAAGAAAGACATTAGCCAGTTGCAGTGCTATAATTGTAAGGAACTTGGACACTATGCATCAGACTGTCCTGAGAAGAAAAAGAAAAAGGATGCTAGAAGATCCAATGGAAATGAATCTAATGTGACCCAGAAAGGACATGTGAACCACATTGACATGGATGGAAACTTTGAAGAGATAGAAGAAGTGGATGTCAAAAACTAGTTAACTCAGAAGAGTCAAATAAGGATTCCTTGTCTAGATATATCAAGTGTTGAACCCATAGTCAAGTGAACCATCAATGTAACCCTATGAGACTTTCTTTTAAGGGTGGTAGTACCCTAGTTATCTTCAAGCCAACTAGTAACCCTAGCCTTCCCAAATCTCGGGACGAGATTTCTTTTAAGGGTGGTAGCCTGTCACATCCCAAAATTCTCCAAATTTTGAAATGTGAAAAATAAATAAACAAAATAAATAATTGTTGAAATTTAGGGTGAGAAGAAACTTTTTGATTCCAATTGGAAACATCAAAACCTATTTTGATCAAATAAAATCCTAAAGGGATTTAAAAAGATTAACAAATAATAAATAAAGTTATAATAATTGGAATCACTATTTTTGGATCTTTAAATAAAAAGATATGGTTTTGATAAGCAAAGGTAGAATTATAAATAAGGACTATTTTGAAAGAGCCAAATTAATCTTGGCCAAGCTTTTAAAATAAAATATTTCTATTTGATAAAAAGAGTGAAGGATTATTTAAATAAAATAATAAGGATTTATTAATATCCAATTTTATTTAAGTAAAGGCTTTTCCATTTTAAATAAACACTAAAACTTGTTAAAGTATTTTAAATAAGAATTCCAAGTGTTTTGTTTTTCAAATGAAACCTAATGAAAAGGTTTTGATATTATTTAGATTTCAAATAGAGTTTTAAAATAAATTAGACCCTATTTGAAATAAAGAGTAAGGTCTATTTATTTAATTATTAATAGATCCTAAAAGAATAAAAGAATTATTTTGTTTTGGACTTTGGAATGTATTGTTAAACATAATTAAAATATACCCAAAGTTTGGTGGTGGTTTGAATTGATTTGGAGTTTGAATTGTTTGAAATAAAATCAAAACAGAAATTCCAAATAGAAAAAAGAAAAAGCATTAAGTATAAAAAAAATGAAACAAGCGGCAACCCAGCAAACCCAGCCCAGCAGACCCAGCAACTAACCCAACGAGCCCACCCCCACTCTCACCCCGAAACGTTTTCTTACTCGCGAATTAACCCACTCAGAAACTGACTTGGTGACCCCACGCCCCTCACTCACTCTCGCTGACCGTTGGACCCCACTGCCCCGTCATCGTCTTCCTTCCCACCGCGATGACCAAGCCTCCCCCTCGTCGCCATTTCTGCTGTTTAATCCTTGCGTAAATTCGCGTTATTGCGGCTATCACTCCCCCTGCGACTACACCGTACCTAATCGCCCCTGTCCCCTCTACCTTTTCCCCCAAACAGCACCTCCCCTCTGCCACCGGGCTGCTCCAATTTCGAGCTCGGGCACCACTATCTCCGACTTGTTCTTCGGTCGATTCTGGCGAACTGCAACCGCCCCTCGCCTCCACTGCATGCGAGCTTACTCCCCGGTCCCGTGTGCTCCACTCACCCGCGTGCGTCCCCTAGCGTCGGCAACCTCGACACCAAGCACCACCGTCTTCTGTCGTTTCTCCGGCGAGCTCCCCTGGTAAGCTCAGACCGCCCCGGTACTTATCGATGATGCTCGCATGATCCCTGGTGCCGTACGCGCTAATCGTGTGCTCTGTTTGCCTTACCTCGCTCGCAAACCCCGCCCCCGACGACGAACCGAAGCATCTGGCGCCGCCGCAAACTCCGATGAGCAATCGTTGCTGCTCCGGTGCGCCCCTCAACAAACAGACCACACCTCAAGCTTCACCTCGACCACGCGAAAACGGTGAGCTACCCCTCCCTCTCCCTCGCTTCCTAAATCACCGCCAATGCCACCGCCCTAGCGTGCGCCGCCGCCAGCTGCCGCTAGCGCCGCCTGTTCTTGGTCAAACACGATGTGCTCGTTGGATATGAATCTTGCAGCTAATATTAGATTTAGGCGAAGGGGTATGCGTCCATCTGTGTCACACGATCTTATTTAGATCCAATGACTTGCAGAGAGAGATCCGCGCGAACTGTTACCGGCCAATAGAATCGAGCCACGTGGACAGAGTTTGGTTTAAAACAGAAATTAGAATCTATTAGATTTGCAAACTTGTAAAATTCATAACTTTAATTCTACATGTCAAAATTTTGCAAATTTGATATCAATGGAATCATCAAGACAAATCCTACCCAACCATGTATTTTGTTTAATGTTTTGCTTCTGTAAAATTGGTTGAAATTGCAGAAACATGTGTAGGCATAATTTGAATATAAAAATTGTTCTAGAAATATTTTTATGATGAAATCTTTGCTAATTGGTTTTTTTGACCCTACTAACCATAGGAACTGTAGTGAAGTTAGAATATGTGTTTGCTTGATTGAATTGTAGTGAAGTTAGAAGAGTGTGATATTTGCAAGATCAAAAAGTGATCCAACATTCTCTACTAAAAAGGCAAGTGACACTATCATCCATGTCCTACTATTTTCATTACTCTTAGTGGATTTTTGTAACATGCATGATAAGGACTACTATATTTTATGCTATGCTAAATCCTAATAGGATACCATTATATCATCCTTAGTGAAAACATTGTAGTTGTAGTATGCTTAGCCCTGCTATATATTTGGGATGGGATACATGATATGATTATATGAAGTGTTGGAAAGATATATGTTTTATATAATAAAACAAGTACTCAATGAACCACCTGGGTGGACAAGGATACTCAAGTTTTGGACAAGGTGGAAACAAAGGGAACCATGTTTATATGGCTTTTTTTTGTGTGTGCACTAGAAGAAAACCACCCAGGGACTTAGAGATTGAACATGTTTCTCGTACAGTGGCTTCCGTGTATAGCCACATGCTAAATGGGCTCTGTCTTAGTCAACTACATAGTGCAAGACCCATGCATTGGCATCTTCAGGTTAACTAGAATTGTGTAAGGGAAATATATCCCTACATTGGTGCCTGGTTGACAAGCTAGCATTGTGTATTTGGAGGACTCCTATGGAAAGACTTTGTCACATTCTCGATCTGCCGGTACTCCATTTTGGTGAGTACTTATCCAGCGGACACTGGTGGCATCAAGACGAGATTGTGTCATGTGGGTAAAGTGTACAACTTCTGCAGAAGATCAAAATTCTAAGTACTTAGCCGTGTCCTCGGTTATGGACAATTCTGAGCAACTAAGGCCTGAAGCTATGGAAGATCTCGACATTCCAATTTCTCAAAGTAAAACTTGATGGTGATAACAAGGGATTTGAAGAACTTGGAGATTTTCCAAGGAGTTCAGAAAGATTTGACAAAAGATCAAAACTATTTTGAAAAGATAGGACAAAACTATATTGCTTTCTGCAAATGAGCCTAAACCCTACTGAGCCAAATATGCATGTATTGATAGGATCCACTTATTTCTACATAGTAGTGAAACTTGCCAATACAATTCAAATGTATTGACCCTTGTGACAGCAACTTATTATGTTGTAGGTTTGTTTGATGTTAATGAAGTGTGTTGAATAGGATTACAAGTCTACAACCAACATGATTGCTTGTGGCACTTTGAAGATGAAGGACCCCATGCTATTGCTATATTCTGCTGCATTGTAATGAGATAGCCAAATGAGCTATGTAAGATGTAATAATTTATTTTATTCCTGGTTATAAAGTTGTATTATGACCTTTGTATCTTGATATTACATCTTAACTGTGGATGCTAGCTATTGATCCAGGGACTAGCATTGTAAACACAGGGATCTCTACCTTATTAAAGGTAGGGAACCTTACAACGGGGGAGATTCGCCGCTCAGGCCCAACGAAGGTGACGCTCATGCCTACCAGAAGATCAACCTCAATGAGGAAGGCTGGCACCAAGCACGTGAAGCCGTGGCAGGCAACATCATCCTACCCGTCAATGCTTCACGAGATCTACTGATGGCCTACCACTTCCTCCTCATCAACGAGCATAACCAGCAGGTGAAGCTGATGGAGGAGCTTGACAAGCGTAAGCAGGCGGCTTCCGAATCCAACGCGTAGCAAGCTGCGCTCTCCGCTGCTGGCAGCTCCAGTTCACATGTCAACAACGCCAACAAGCATCACTCCTGCACAGAGCACATGGACCTCGCCGCGTGACGCAAAGTTACCAGGGCCCTCAACACGTCCTTCATGACGATGGACGTAAATGACAACGTCATGCCGAAAATACCGCAGGCTGCGATCATGGCGGCCACTACAGATCTCGCGTCCCATCCACCTCCGGTGGGTGACCGAAAGAGCGCCATGCACAAGTCCACGCTAGCTGGTCTCGGACTCATCAGAGCCGCACTCCACAACGAGGCTCTTGCGGAACCGAAGAAAAAATCTACGGTCAAGTTCACCCACAGCCCTACGCCCTCATCCGAGGAGGACGAGCACGATCTGCCCTAACGTCGCAAGAGCCCATGGCATCGCAGCAGCGACTACGACGCTCGAAATGATCTCACCCAGCGCAAGATCGACAAGGCACGCGCTAAACGCGCGTGTTCAACTGAATCTGACGAGGAAGATGACAGAGAGTTGTGCGGAGCTAGATGCTTCAGCAGATCCGTTCGGCGAACGCGGATGCCGAAAAATTTCAAGCTCCCTTCGGACACTACGAAGTTCGACGGTACGCAGGACCCAAAGGCTTGGCTCAGCGATCACCTCTCATTCGTTAAGCTGCACGGCGGAAACAGGAACACCGCCCTACAATGCCTTCAGCTACAGCTGACAGGCGCAACTACGATCTGGCTCAGCATCCTGTCCTCCGGCTCCATTCGAAGCTAGGAGGAGCTGGCATATAGCTTCATCCGCAACTTCAAGGGCACCAGCAAGAGGCCAGCTGCAGCACCCCCCGGGGTTAGGGTTAAACCAACATCAGATCACCATCTATGATAAGTTCAACTCCCAAACACGAAAGATCACAGTATGATTCAGTAACATTACAGAACACAAGGATTCAACAACATAAGTTTAAACTCTTAACAGAGTGAGATATTAGAGTTATTACAAACCAGAGGTCAAAGATCCAACATTATATCACACAGCGAAAGCAAATTATGTTGTTCTACACAACAACTTAGCAAAAGGCCTAAGAGGCCATAAACAAAAGCGACGTCCATCCCATAGTCCTCATGCTGCTACCTGGGACCCCTAACTACTCGTCGATGTCAACGTAGAAGCCTCCTTCAGTTGCAACCAGATCCTCTATAGAAAAACAACAATGGAGCAAGGCTGAGTACGAGAATGTACTCTACAAGACTTAGATAACCTAGTATCTACATGCTCTGTCTAGAAAGGCTTTCTCTGGATTTACTTTTGCGAAAAGCAATCTTTATTTGTAAACAAGAGAGAGAAGAGGATCGTTGACTCAGAATCTTTTAAAAAGGGATAAGATAGCGACTTCTTCATCTTGTTCATCACATCTCGTTAACCACCAACTTTATCAGAACCTCCTATCTAGGATCACTCCCTCGACCCAAAGGAAGCATCCTTAAGCACACGTGGATCAACAAGTTTTACGATGGTTAAAGTTATCTATAATCTTATAATCTGGTCACCAAGCATTCATAACCGTGATCATGGCTTTTCGAAAAGATTAATACCCTGCAGGGGTGTACAACTTTACCCACACGTATCAACCGACTGTTAATGCCAAATATTATTAGCCCTCTTCCTTGGAGGGCCGGCAGAGGGTGGTTGACCACGACCTTTACCTTGCTTTCGCCGAGACCATGAGTCACGCAATAAGTATAATTCTGACGTACCAATACCATGAGTCACGCAATAAGTATAATTCCGACGTAACGGGTCAAATCCCGAAGCCGGTACTTAAAGATGTGAGGCGAGGTTGGTTCACCAGGGGCTCCATCGACCCCAAGCAACCGCGGCTACGCTTCCCTACCTGTTATGATGCACCTCCATCACCTCCTCTTTTGAAAACGTTTTCAATGCATATGCCAAATGGAAAGCCCGAACTATGTGACTCGTGGAATATACTAGGCAAGTTAGTCAGTCGAGGGGTTCCCAAACCCCGTGTGGTTGTACGCTCATCTCGGTTCCACAGGCAAGAACTCAGTTCCTAGTGGTGGCGAGCATGGGACTACAAACACCACACCCAACGTGGCCTCCCATACAAGCCTTAGCATGATAAATTAACTCCTTTGCTGATGTCACCATCTCCGACCTCACTACCTTCCTTGGCACCTCTGACTCATCATTGAATAAATCAGACGTTGTTACTATGCATGGCTAAGCTGTCGGTAGCAGAAGCTCTACAACGCTCACATGCCAAACCTAGGTATGCTAGGAGCAGTGGATCAGGAGTATAAGGCTACAAAAGGGAAACAGTGCATCAGATAGGTAACACTAGCTACTGACAAAAGACCACATTTGGAATCGTGTGCATCATAGCGAGAAAGTAATATACTTTATAAAACATGGGTTCAGAATGAGAGGCTACGCTTGCCTTGTCCGTCAAAAGACAGGTATGGATCTTCGGTGTTGTTGAATTCAGCTTCGGTTTCGGATCCTATCGCAAAGAACCAATTGTTGGGCCACGCAGAGATAAAACAAAACTTTTTCCTCTAACGTGGTGATCCCAAGATCTTGCTAAGGTAGAAGGTCACGAGGTTTACCACTAGACGCGTAGTTGCGGATTACTGATGAAGCGCGTTACTTGATGCAGTGCAGTCCTCACGATCCGATCGTCCTGATGCTGATCGCACAACACCTCTACTGGTATCCACACGTACAAGGAGGAGCACCGGCGGCGAACTGCTAGGTTCGTAACGACGGCTGGACTGCTGTGGAGCTAGGGTTTCCAACACATGGAATGACCTAACCGAACAACGATTAACCTTTTTGGGTTAAGGTGCTCCACTATATATAGGGAGTGAACATGGGCTCTGCTCGCGCGACCCATTCGCTAAAGCCCATATAACACTAGTCACCGTGAGTCCAACTCACTAACTCAGTCCTAATCAGGTTTAGGTCCAACCCAACCAGATTACATGTTCAGATCCAATCCGAACTTGCTCCCGCTCTTAAGTGTGTGACCCCGCAGGCTCATGGCTACTTGGACACGATTGGAGTCCGACTCACAATCGATCAGTCGGTAGCGGCTCCTAGCAGAACGTGCCGACTCCCAAGTACCAAAGAGTCATGACGACTTGCCTTTCCAATGCAACTTACGTCCGAGTCCCTTTTCCTCATGATATACCTTGTCAGACTATAGGAGAATATATGTCATCCCTTAAATAGTCCTACTCTCTTCTCGATCCGAGATAAGTGATTCACCCGACTAACTCTTAGTAGATAGCCTCAGTTAACAGTTAACCGAGTCGTGCATGGCCATGCTTTCCGAATCATATCTCACGAGAGGGCCCAGAGAATATCTCTCCGAGTGGAGAGGCAAAACCCATCTTGGTTATTCACATCACGCAGCTTGATTCTCAGTCAACCCGAACTCTGCCTTTATAACTGACCAGTTACGGATTAGCGTTTGACAGAACCTAAGTCGGTGATCCTCAACTCGGACTATGCAACAACCTCAGGTCTAAGGATTACATTGATTGAGATATAATCTAGTTCGTTGTACCTCAATATGGGTCAATCCGACTCGCTAAATTCTTTAGCCCAGTCTGTGTAAGTTGGAATAGCATCTCCATGCCCATGACAAGTTCAATGATACACATGTTCAATGATACACATGTTCAACCGAATCACATGTTCAATGATACACATCAGATGTTTATACAAGGACTAATATCTTTATGAATACAATGGGAAATATCATCATACATGATTGCCTCTAGGGCATATTCCCAACAGTCTCCCACTTGCACTAGAGTCAATCTTCCGACATCACATGTCTAAGCATCTAATGCCCATGGATCTCAGGTGCGCCTCATGCTTCGGCTGTGGTAACGGCTTTGTCAATGGATCCGCAATATTTGCATCCGTGTGTACCTTGCATAACTTGATAACACCCTGATCCACGAACTGGCGAATCAGGTGGTACCGCATGAGTATGTGCTTGTTCTTCTGGTGTTGTCTAGGTTCCTTGGCTTGTGCAATAGCACCATTGTTGTCACAATACACGTCCAACGGATTGGACGAGCCCTGAACCACACCAAGATCCATGAGGAAATTCCTCATCCAAACAGCTTCCTTTGCTGCCTCCGAGGCGGCAATATACTCAGCCTCTGTTGTAGACGCAGACACAGTCTCTTGCTTGGAACTCTTCCAGCTCATAGCACCTCCGTTTATAATAAACACGTATCCGGATTGTGAACGATAATTATCAGAGTCGGTAAGATAACTCGCATCCGTGTAACCCTTTACACTGAGTTCATCGTCACCACCATAAACCAAGAACATATCCTTATTCCTTCTCAAGTACTTCAGGATATTTTTAGCCACTGTCCAGTGGATCTCTCCAGGATCAGCCTGGTATCTACTCACAACACTTAGAGCATAGGAAACATACGGCCTAGTACAAATCATGTTATACATGATGGATCCGACTGCAGAATCATATGGAATCGCACTCATTCGACTTCGCTCATTAGTTGTCGAAGGACACTGAGTCTTGCTAAGTTTTACACCATTGGACATCGGTAAGAACCCCTTCTTAGACGATTCCATGTTGAACTTCTTCAACACTTTGTCCAAATAAGTACTCTGACTCAATCCAATGAGCCTCCTTGATCTATCTCTGTAGATCTGGATTCTGAGGATGTATGTTGCCTCACCCAAGTATTTCATTGAGAAACTCCTTTCCAATGATTCCTTGGTTTCTTGCAACATCTGGACATCATTTCCAATTAGTAATATGTCATCCACATATAAGATTAGAAAATTTACTTTGTTCCCACTAAACTTCTTGTACAAACAAGAATCATGATCACTCTTGATGAAGCCAAACGATTTGACTACCTCATCAAAGCGAATATTCCAACTCCGAGATGCTTGCTTCAACCTATAAATGGATTTCTGAAGTTTGCACACCTTGTCAGCATTAGCCGGATCGACAAAACCCTCGGGTTGTATCATATACATGTCCTCGGTTAAATTTCCGTTAAGGAAAGCCGTTTTGACATCCATCTGCCATATCTCGTAGTCGAAATAGGCCGCTATAGCTAACATGATCCGAACTGATTTAAGCATCGCTACGGGTGAGAAAGTCTCGTCGTAATCAACTCCTTGAACTTGTCGGAACCCCTTCGTGACAAGGCGTGCTTTATATATTGAAACATTTCCATCCATATCAGTTTTCTTCTTAAAAACCCATTTGCACTCGACGGGTCTTGCACTGTCTGGCAGATCAACCAAGTTCCAAACTTGATTTTTATCCATGGACTTTAACTCGGATCTCATGGCTCCAAGCCATGACTCGGAATCAGATCCCACCATCGCTTCCGAATAATTTGCCGGCTCATCACTGCCTAACAGTAACACATCACGAACACTTCGTAATCTTGCCGATCTTTGTAGTACAGGTGCTGCTGTCGGCTCAGCTGCCACGACCGGCTCAACCTCCAAGGTTTTTGCCGACTCGCTACTAGCTGGTTCCTCTCGAATTTCTTCGAGTTGCACCGTGCTCCCACTTACTCCCCGACTGAGAAACTCTTTCTCAAGGAAGACACCGTTCCGAGCGACAAACACTTTGCCCTCTTCTCGGTTGTAGAAGTAGTAACCCAAGGTTTCCCTTGGATACCCCATGAAAATACACTTATCCGACTTAGCTGTAAGCTTGTCCGACTGGAGTCGCTTGACAAATGTTTCACAACACCAAATCTTAAGAAAAGACAAACTCGGCTTTTTGCATGTCCACATCCCATGCGGTGTCTTCTCTACCGATTTTGATGGTACTCTGTTTAGTGTGAACGCCGCTGTTTCTAGACAATAACCCCAAAATGATAAAGGCAGATCTGTCCGACTCATCATTGATCGTACCATGTCCAACAAGGTTCGATTCCGCCTTTACGAAACACCATTCCTTTGTGGTGTTCCTGGCGGAGTAAGTTGAGGAACTATTCCACAACTTTTCAGATGGTCATCAAACTCATGGCTCATGTACTCGCCTCCTCGGTCCGACCGAAGAAACTTTATTTTCTTGCCGAGTTGATTCTGTGCTTCATTCTGGAATTCTTTGAACTTTTCAAAGGCTTCCGACTTATGTTTCATCAAGTAGATATATCCATACCTACTCAAATCATCAGTGAAGGTAATGAAGTACTCATAACCACCCCTGGCTGTCGTGCTCATTGGTCCACATACATCACTATGTACTAGTCCCAACAAGTCGGACGCCCTTTCGCAACTCTTTGCAAAAGGTGTCTTGGTCATTTTGTCGAGTAGGCAAGATTCGCATGTCTCGAATGACTCCAAGTCGAACGAAGTTAGGAGTCCATCATCATGGAGCTTCTTCATGCGTTTCCAACTTATATGACCAAGCCGACAGTGCCAAAAGTAAGTCATATTCAGATCATTTGGTTTCAACCTTTTAACATTTATGTTATAAACCTACTCACCATCAAGATTCAAAATAAGTAACCCGTCCTGGTTGGGTGCAAAGACGTGAAACATATCATTCAAATACAAAGAACAACCATTATTCTTCATATTCGACTCATAGCCTTGCCTCATCAAACATGAAGCAGAAATAATGTTTCGACTGAGCACTGGAACATAATAACAATTATTCAGTTCCATAATGAATCCGGAAGGTAAATGAAGTTGCATCGTGCCGACTTCCAACGCACCAACTCTTGCTTTGTCGTCGACTCGAATATCAACCTCGCCTCTTGCTATGCTCCTAGTTCTTACCAGTCCCTGCAACGAGTTGTAGATGTGAATAACTGATCCAGTATCATATATCCAAGAACTATTAGGTGCATCAGCAATATATATGTCTATAACATTGCAAACAAGTGTACCTGAGTCGGAAGTCATACCTCCACTCTTGGCTTTGTCGGCCAAGTACTTGCTGCAGTTCCTCTTCCAGTGGCCATCCTCCTTGCAATAGAAGCAAGTGGATCCGGCTGAAGGAGATGTCTTAGTCCCTGAGGAAGCGCTTGGGACCGGGTCCTGAGCCTGCTTTCCTCCTGATTTAGCCTTCTTCTTAGTCCAAGAACTCTTCTTGAACTTAGCCTTATTCTACACCATCAACACTTGACTGGCGCCCTTCTTGAGATCCGCCTCTGCCTGCTTGAGCATCCCATGTAATTCAGTGAGCTTCTTATCCATACCATGCATGTGGTAGTTCGAAATGAACTGCCCATATGCACTAGGAAGAGAGTTTAGAATTATATCTGTAGCGAACTCTTCCCTTATGGGGTAGCCAAGCCTCTCCAAAGACTGCACGTAACCAACCATTTTGATCACATGCGGACTCAGTGGATCACCATCCTTAATCTTGCAACTCAGCAAAGCCTGAGAGACTTGATACCTCTCAGTCTTCACCTGAGCCTGGAACATACTTTTGAGGCTTTCGATCATATCGTAGGCCTCAACATGCTCGAACTGCTTTTGCAAGTCTGGTTCCATGTGAGCAAGCATAAGACAGCTAATATCCGTGGACTCATCCTTAGCCCGACGGTAGGCATTGGTGGCTGCGACAGTCGCATTCTCATTCGGCTCGTCTGGAAGTGGGTTGTCTAGGACATGGTCCTGCTTTTCTTGTTTGAGAACTATTCTCAGATTTCGATACCAGTTTGTAAAATTAGTGTCGTTCAGTTTATCTTTCTCAAGAATGGTTCTCAATGCAAAACCGGATATCTGAGAGTGACTGCTACTTGGTGCCATGATCTACAACAGAAAATATGCAAAACACTTAAGACATGTATTCATAAAAGAGAAAGCATATTAAATTTTTTAATATTTTATGCTCCCACTAGAACCAACACCCCTCCAATGGTTTCTTAGTGATTTAGGATGCTAAATAAGCAAGTCGTCTAGTGAGCTTTAGCATCACCGCTAGCCGCCAAGTGATCTAGGTAGACAACTCCTTGTCAATCGCATCTCATGCGACACCTGTTGGACGGGTGGCATCACATGCCCCGGCTCCCATCCGACTTTTCCCCGAGTCCCACAACCGTTGTGATAGACCCGTCTAGCTTACCGAGTGTTTCTGCAGTAAGAGTCCGACTCGAACCCACCTAGTCGGAAAGAATTGGCAGCACCTCAATTTTATGAGCCCACTACCAAAAATGTCCGACTTGTGATGGTGCAAACACTAGCAGGAAAACCGACTAGACCTTCTTTGAGGGATTAAATTTTACCGACTATCTAATAGAGGTAAAACAGAGACATAACAATAACGCAATTATAATGAGAAATGGTATGGATCTCTTCATGGCGATCTCCATCTCCACAAAGCCTGTAATCCGACCCGTGCCAACTCTTGTCACTTGCCGTCTTACTCCATGTCGCCGACATGTACAACGCCTTGCATGCCTTCCGGGTTCTCCAATCAGCTACACTAGCTTAGTAAAGTAAATTACATAGAGAATCCGACACGCAGGTTGTTATACAATAAAATGACAGCACCTAGGCTCCAGCCGGCTGACAAAAACCCGTGATTCGCAGATCACGTATGGATTACACACATACATCACATGCACATGAACCATACCATTCACAACTTCCTGCAAAAACAAGTTACGCATAGATACAATACTACCGGCGTTGTGAAACTCGCAACGACATCTAAGGCGCTACGACAGGGCGAAGCCGGCGGTCCCGCTATCCGGATAGCGGGCGGGGATCGAAGGGGCAGCGCCCCTCGCGGGTGCGGGCAGCGCCCGACGATTTTTCTGAAAACATAGATCTCATCTATGATCCGAACATGGATTCCGACCATCATTCCAATTCGATCAAACTCTTTGATCTTCGATCACCGCTTCTGGATTTACGTGTCACAGTCTACCCCGATGGCGGAAGCCGACCGGTAGGGGTATGTCGTTCCACGACCTCGGCAGTATGATCATGGAAATCAGATCTATCATTCCCCGAGTACAGTTGATCCAAATCAACCTCGTACAAAACCGATCTATCTCATAGAGCGACCACCAAACAGCACATAGATCTCATCTACATCCTATCGCATATCACATATGCGAGATCTCGAGCCTAAAACCAGAAGCTATCGCTCTGATACCACTGTTGGGCCACGCTGAGATAAAACAAAACTTTTTCCTCTAACGTGGTGATCCCAAGTTCTAGCTAAGGTAGAAGGCCACGAGATTTACCACTAGACACGCAGTTGCGGACTACTGATGAAGCGCGTCAGTTGATGCAATGTAGTCCTCACGATCCGATCGTCCTGATGCTGATCGCACAGCACCTCTGCTGGTATCCACACGTACAAGGAGGAGCACCGGCGGCGAACTGCTAGGTTCGTAATGACGGCTGACTGCTGTGGAGCTAGGGTTTCCAACACATGGAATGACCTAACCGAACAACGATTAACCTTTTTGGGTTAAGGTGCTCCACTATATATAGGGAGTGAACGTGGGCTATGCTCGCGAGACCCATTCACCAAAGCCCATATAACACTAGTCACCATGAGTCCAACTCACTAACTCAGTCCTAATCAGGTTTAGGTCCAACCCAACCAGATTACATGTTCAGATCCAATCCGAACTTGCTCCCGCTCTTAAGTGTGTGACCCCGCAGGCTCATGGCTACTTGGACACGATTGGAGTCCGACTCACAATCGATTAGTCGGTAGCGGCTCCTAGCAGAACGTGCCGACTCCCAAGTACCAAAGAGTCATGACGACTTGTGTCAACACCCGGATTTTTCAATCCTAGATGCCTGTTATGCCATACATCGCAATCCCAGGATTACCATTTTTGCGAGACATAACAGAATTGGATACCATAGTACTTCATCCATTACAACGATACATAAGTTCTTACACAAATAGGGATCTCATGATCCAGTTCTTAATACAACATCAAGCAGCGGAATACGTAATAATAAAGGTAGCGTAGGCAAAGCTCCATCTTCTGGGTCACAGGCAATGCTGACGATGGGAGATGATCCTAGTTGTCGTAACCTTCCTGGGGTCCATCTTCGAGGTACTCCTCTTCATAGTCTGGCCATGGGAATAGCCAGGGACAAAGCCATGAGTACTCTTTAAGTACTCGCAAACTAATACTAATAGGTAAGGGGTTTTGGATAATAGGACACTAGGCTCTAGGGTTGTTTTGCAAAAAGCCAGGT
Organism: Avena atlantica; assembly: GCA_910589765.1. Classification (NCBI taxonomy): domain Eukaryota; kingdom Viridiplantae; phylum Streptophyta; class Magnoliopsida; order Poales; family Poaceae; genus Avena; species Avena atlantica. Next base: position 261,724,548 of record OU342738.1, read on the forward strand.
TTATCTCTACTAATTTCGAAAGCTAGTCAAAATTTTATAACTCCTAAGTGGGATCTTGTAATTCAGGTCACAACTCTGTTGTGGTCAAGTCAAAGTTTCAATTCATTTCACAAGTCATTTTGAAAAGTCTGACGGGGGAACAGTATGGCCACTCCAACTATCCATAACCGCGGACGCGGCTATTCGAATAGTTTGACACTCTGTAGAGATTGTACACTTTCACCACAACATTCGATACATCCATCAGGAACAAATCCTGAATTCACCATACTCAGTATGCGGATAATCAATCCTAACCTTTCAGTTACACGCCCTAGTATAAGGACCTCTCCTGTGAGTTTGGCCTCCCAACCATGACCACTGTCATCTTGGGTAATGCACAGGTGGACAATCTTCACAAGGTAGCCTCAGCTCAGACCATGGCCATGAGGGAACTAATACTAAGGAATATAAGTTTCCAGTCAAGCCCTACCCAATATTCGGGTATTATGGTTGTACGATAAAATTGGAATGGTATCGCATCGAGACAACCATCAGTTTTATAAAGGGCTAAGGCTCATGCCTCAACATTTTCATCACCAAAATCATCAAGTGTTTGGAAACACATGTCCAAAACATTTCAATAGAATGATCCATCATTCCAAGGTTTTCATACTCATTTTTCCACCAAGTATTCCCATCTAAAGTTGATCAAGTTTTATGATTAGCACTAGCATCTACAGGTGGGGGTAATACTAATGAGGGGTGGTAACTAGTGGAGTTTTACTAAGTCCAACCTTATATCTTAGGTTGATATCAAGGTTTCTAGCTTAGGCCAAATTTTATGCTCTTTATGCAACCTTCAGCACAACTGTCTAGTATCTACCAAACTCTTAGGTAGACTCTAAGTAAGCTTTGATAAATAAAGTAGGAAGCTTGCACATAAAACTAGGATTTGGTTTATCAAGTGGGTATGATCATATATGCTTAAGGCATATAGTAGTCATATCACAAGTATGGGTTTGTGGCATCAGTAGGGTATCTGGCAAGTGTTAGCTTGCACATTCACTAGTAGTATTAGGCTTGCATAGTAATTATCTTGCCTTGTGCAGAGCAGTGGTTGAAGTTCTCCTCGGCTTCTTCTGCGTAGTATCCTCCTTCCTCCTCGTATCCTTGGTCGGTACTAGCATCTATGAATAAATACGAGGTACACAATCACCAAACAATACTTAACTACTTGCAATCATCACACACAAGGGTCCTATAGATGATCTAGCATCATCTCTAACATTACAAGGTTAAGGCTTGGTTTAAATCTTTTTATTTTTAGAAAAGTAATTTCTACTTATTGAAAAACTACTTAAGATTTAATATTCTCCAAACTAAACATGGGATCATGTTGACACATGTCATCACCACATATTGTAGTCCATGGGAATGTGGTTTAAAGTGGTGTCACAATTTAATAAGGTTTTACCCTTTTATTTTAATTAATTAAAGTGGCTAGAAATGCTTATGAAGCATTCTTTTATTCCTTGAACATTATTTCTGCAAGTAAACCTATATATTTTTATATATTCTGAAAGGTATGGTTAAATGTGATTTTTGAGAGTTGGAATCAACTCAAAAGCTTTTATGGTTTAAATTTGAAAAATGTTTGAATGCAGAAAAGCTTCTGCCTTGTTATTTTTACTATGGGTGATCTACAGATCCAAATGACTTGAATCCAACGGGCTTGGTTAAGCATTCACAGACCTTTCCAAAAAAATTGGTTTCATCTAATTTGGTGTACTGAATCGATCTGGGTTGATTTTTTAAGTTGGGTACATAATTGTGTTTGAATTTAAAAAGAAAAGGTTTAATTTGAATTGCTGGGCTGCGCGGGAAATGTTACTAGGCCGACCTGCTAAGCGCAGTGCTCCCGCGGGCTGCCTAAGTGGGTGTCCCCACTCGTCAGTGACACGGGGCTGGGAGAAGCGGTACAGTGCAACGTGGATCGTTCGATCTAGTTCTAATCCAACGGCTGTGGGTCATCATCGACGCGAGACAGCTCCGGCGAGAACGAAACCTAGCGCGGCCAGTGAGGGGTGCTGGGGGCTCACCGGGGTACGGGCGAGGGTCGGCGAGGCGGGCGAACGACGAAGTCGACGACGGCGAACCTCCTGGTACCGGTGGCTTCTCCTGGGGCGGCTCCAATCGCTGGCTCCTTTCTTCTCCAGAGGCGGCAGGCTCCGGTGAAATTCCGGCGATGTGGTGGTCGCCTTCTCTAAGAATGGTGTGGCACGGTTAGTGGGGAGAGGGGAGTGAGATGGTGTGAAGAAATCATGCGGGGGTGGCCTCTATTTATAGTCGAGCGAGGGGACCGTCGGGGCGCACGGTGAGCTCGTCGGGGGCGACGTTACAGGCGGCTAATGGCATGGGAAAGGGTAGGGGACGGTGCTATGTCTCCTGGCGATGCTCAACAACATGGTTGTGAGGCATGGGGCGGTGTGGTTTGGTCTGGAACGGGCGGTGCTCTGCGCGGCAGAGGCAGCGTCTTCGACGGCGGGCGGTGGTTGTATGGCACGGGGCGGCAAACGGGGATGTCTGGAGGTCTCCTAGGTCGGTGGTGATCGTTTGTGCGCGCGGTGAGGGCGGCGCGCGGTCTGTGGACGCTGGTCGCGGGTGGTGCTCTGGCGCACGCTCGGCATGGTCTGGGCATGTCTTGTGCGCGTCATCCAGGGCTTGGCAACGCTCGCGGCTGGGACAGGGAGTGGCGGTGGACGGTGGGCTGCCTCCCACACATGCTGGCTAGGCTTGCTGCTGCTCCTAGCTTGCTGTCGACTATGGGGTGGCATTGAGGTGCTCGGCTGTTCACCATTAATGGCAATGGCAAGCTCACAGGGGTGCTAGTGTTGGGATAATCTTTCTAGGTGATCTACGGAGTTGTGTGTGAGCTAACTAGGGAACAAGTTAGGCTCAAAACACTGCACACTATAGTGTTTGATGTTTTGTTTGATTTGTGTCTGCAACCTGTTTGATGAAATGGCCGCATGAAATCAAGTTTTGAATTTTGAAATGATTTTTGGTGGGTTTGCTAGATTGGTGCTGGTGAGTCTGCAGATGCTTGGGTTTTGAAAGTTGAGCTTGTTTGAGTGGTTTTTGAAAAAGTGGGATCTTCCCATATGAAGAAGATTCAATTTTGAATTGTCATTTAAACTATGCATTTGAAAGTTTCTGGATGATCACAAAGTGGGCCTTAATACTTTGTTATGAGTACATTCAAGGGGTGCAAAGATCCAGAAAAGTTTCTGTTAGGTTTTGAAAGTTTGAGACATCCAAAGTAGGCATGGGAGTTAAATTGGTCAAAATGACCATTCACTTAATATATTTGTTTTGATTTACTTGTCTTTAGGAAGAGTGTGGGAAATGTTTTAGATGATGTTCATTTCACCTAAGAAACATTTTACAAGCAATGGATCACACAAAAAAGGTGGTTTTTAAAGAAATTAAAAATCCATGCATACACATATACATGCATTCATGGGTTTACTTAGAAAAGTTTTTGTTAGCCCTAATCTTGATGATTAGTGTTTGATGATCTAAGTTTGGTATTTTTGGGATGTTACACTGCTGCTGCTGCGCTGGGCACTAGATAGGGAGAGGGAGAGATGGGCTACTAGCCCAGGTTAGGGTTTAGAGACAGTTTTTTTATTTTTGAAACCATTTTTCTTTTCCTGTTTTTGACTTTTGTTCATTAATTTGTAAATCAGTTTTGAATGATTTCAAAATACAAGAGGCTTTGCAAGATATGTGAAAACACTAAGGGGCCCTTTATACTATTTGGGCTCCAAACATTTTGTTGTTTCAAAAATATTTGAAAACCATTTGAATGCATTTGAGAGGAGAGAAAAAATTAGGGTTAGGGTTTTGTGAACCTTTTTATTTCATGCATGCATTTTAATATGATGATGATGATGCTTATGAATGCATAAACAAATCATAATTATCATTTAATAAAACTAGGGTTGTTACATTGTACATACTACGCTGGTCCCACTTCAAGAATTCCACCGCACATATCTCTGAATAAAGGACAATCGACGCCTTCAAGGATGGTGTCAAGCACCCGGACTTCAAGGCAGAACTTGGGCGCGTCAAGCCCAAGACGTTCGACCACCTCATGGACATCGCCAACGGATGGGCAGATGGCGAGGATTCTGTCCACCGAACGCATTCGGATGACGAGGACGACTATGGCCGTAGTCGATAACGCTGCAGCAAACAAAGATCGCGCATCTATGTCGACCGCGATGGAGTCGACATGGTCACGGCTGGATAAACGGACTGACGCAATGACGGCAATCCTAGCAGCGGATACCGTGGAGGCAACTACCACGACAGAGGGCGACCCACCCAGACGTGGCAACGTCACAGCCGCGACGATGAGCCTCCGGCATACGACAAGTTGTCTGGTCCTTGCACCATCCACTTCTATATCGACAAACAGGATGGCAAGAAGAAGGCCAACTATATGCTCAAAGACTGCCACGAATTCTAGAAGCTTAACGAGGGTCTCACCCAAATACGGCGCCATATCATGAACCCTGGATTTGGGCCCGCACCTGTACCAGGTAACATCGCCCACAGAGCTCCTCCACCACCACCTGTTGGACCGTTGAACCCAGCGATCGCACCAGCGCCAAATAACGGCACAGGAGGGTACCCACCACCAAAAGGGGCCCCGATGATTCAAAATGGGCACGCAACAAACAGGGTGCAAAAGAAGATCACCCGCCAAGTCAGCTTGGCGGTGACCTCCCCACCAGCCATCCCTGAGTACCTCAGTGGCTCGGAGTCCTGGATCACGTTTGACCATTCGGATCACCCACGCCATATCTCTCGCCCAGGTCATGCTGCCCTGGTGCTCGAGGCGCAGATCGGGGGGTTCGAGATGAGTCGCGTCTTCATGGACAGCGGCAGGGGCATCAATCTGATGTTCGCTAGCACACTCGCAACGATGGGGATCCCGTTGTGCATCCTGGAGCAATCAGACACGACGTTCCACGGCATAGTCCCAGGGAAGGGCATATATCCCCTGGGGAAGATATGGCACGACGTCATCTTCGGCCAGCCCGAAAACTTCAGGGGCGAGCGGCTAGAGTTCGAAGTGGTGGACTGGCCATCACAGTACCACGCCATCCTCAGGCACGCGGCATTCGCAAGATTCCTGGCAGTACCGCACTACGCATACCTTCTATTGAAGATGCCAGGACCCAGGGGCGTTATCACCATCCAGGGAAGCTTCACCCGATCCGACCACTGCAACAGAGACTTCAACAGAATCTCCCAGTCATTCGGCATGCAGGAGGATCTCAGGAGGCTCAGAGAGGTGACAAACAACAGGGCACCCCCAGTCACCAGGAAAAATGCAAATGACAAGTCATTCGACTCCACGGTCAACACAAAGAAGGTGCGGGTCCACCCGATGGAAACCTTCAAGACGACGTTGATCGCTAACGACCTCAGCCCCGCATAGGAAAGCGTGCCCATCGAATTCCTCCGTGAGTGCTGGAAAATCTTTGCATGGTGTCCTTCGGACATGCCAGGAGTTCCCAGGGAATTCGCCGAGCACGCACTCAATGTGTTCCCTGACGTGAAGCCAGTCAAGCAGTCGATCTGACGACTGTTTGAACCAAGAGCTGAAGTCGTTGGAATCAAAGTCAATAGACTACTCGATGCCAACTTCATCCGGGAAATCAAGGACAGCGAGAGGCTGGTCAACACCGTGCTGGTCCCCAAAAAGGACATGCACATCCTGCGGATGTGCGTGGACTTCACATCGCTCAACAAGTACTGTCCAAAGGACCACTTCCCTCTACCACAGATCGATCAAATCATCGATTCGACTACCGGATGCAAGAAACTCTCCTTCCTTAACGCCTACTTAGGCTATAACCAGATTTGGCTGAAGGTCGAAGATTAGGAGAAAATAGCGTTCATCACATCGTTCGGAGTGTTCTTCGGGCTGAAGAACGCAGGTGCCACGTACCAGAGGTGCATGCAGGCGTGCCTGAAAAACCAGATCGGTCGCAACATTCAAGTCTATGTCTACGACATAGTAATCAAGACTGGGGAGGCCAAGACGTTGAACGACGATCTCCACGAGACGTTTGATAACCTTTATCACTACAAGATCAAGATGAACCCAGAAAAGTGTGCCTTCGGCATCCCATCTGGCCAACTACTCGGCTACTTCATCTCCCAATGGGGGATCGAAGCGAATCTGAAGAAAATCAGGGCCATACTGGCCATGGAGAAGCCGAAGAACCTCAAAGGTGTCCAACAGCTGGCCGGGCGGATCACGACACTGAGCAGATTCATCAGCCGCTTGGGCGAGAAGGCCCTACCCTTTTACCAGCTATCGCGCAAGGCGGACAAGTTCGAGTGGACACCCGAAGCAGATGACGCATTCGAGGACCTCAAGCGGCTGCTCTCCACCTCACCCGTCCTGGTCATGCCAAAGGAACGAGAGCCTTTGCTTCTATACATCGCACCTACGCATCAGGTGGTAAGCACGACCCATGGGGTCCAACGCCCAATCTACTACCTCAGCGAGGTACTAACTCCAACAAATAAGAGGTACCCTCACTACCAGAAGCTCGCCTATGGCGTAATCATGACAGCTCGTCGGTTGAGCCACTACTTCCAGGAGCATCAGATCATGGTCATCAACGACGCCCCCTGTCCAACATCTTAAACAACCCCGAAGCCACGGGACGTGTAGCCCTATGGGGCTTCGAGATATCTCCTCTGGATATAATCTATGAGCGGTGCAAGGCCATCAAATCTCAGGTCCTCCCTGACTTTCTCGTCCACTGGATGGAACTCTAGCTGTTGGACACTTCGGACATGTCGCAATCATGGACGATGCACTTCGAGGCTCCAAGCGTGAGGCTGGAGTAGGAGCTGGCGTTATACTGACGTCCCCTCAGGGCGACAAGATGAAATACGTCCTTCAGATGAAGTTTCGCGCCTCCAAAAACAAGGACGAATACGAGACCCTCATCCATGGCATGATGATGGCCAAGATCTTCGGCGCAACACGCCTCGTCATCTACGGTGATTCGAACCTTATCGTCCAGCAGACGATGAACGAGTGTGACGCTCACAGCGCCATCATGATCGCTTACCGCGCACTCTATAACTCACTCGAAGGGGACTTTGACAGCTGCGAGCTTTCTCACGTCGGAAGGGAAAGCAAAGAAGAAGCCGATAAACTCGCCAACATCGGCTCCACCTGCACACGAGTGCTACCAGGTGTGTTCCTTGAACAAATCTGCATACCCTCTATCAAAATAAAATTCCCAAAGGGTTTAACCGAAGAAACAGAGAACTCAGGGGCTGCACCACCCGAAGGATAGAAGGGACCCGAAAAGCTCGACACCGAGGCCAAGCTGGTCAGCCTGATGCAGGTCATGGCGGTTGAAGAGACATGGACGCAGCCGTACCTTTGGTACCTGATAAACAATGAACTGCCCAACGACATGACAGATGCCCGGCGCATATCCCGCCGGTCTAAGGCCTTTACCATCCACAATGGCGAGTTGTACAAGCGCAGCATTTTGGGTGCGCTCCAAAGGTGCGTCACCATCGGCGACGGCAAAACCATCCTCCAAGACATCCACGAGGGCATCTGCGGCCATCATGCAGGCAGCCGCGCCCTAGTCGCCAAAGCTCTACGAGCTAGATTATACTGGCCAACAGCCATGAATCACGCCAAGGACATTGTGCAAAGGTGCAACGCCTGTCAGAGGTATGCGGACAAGCCACACGCACCAGGATCTAAGCTAAGGCCCATACCATTGGCTTGGCCCTTCGCCCAATGGGGCCTCGACATGATCGGCAAACTGCCCAAGTCCTCGAAAGGAGGGCACATCTTCCTCCTGGTCACAGTCGACAAGTTCACCAAGTGGATTGGGGCCATGCCCATCACCAACCAAAGTGGCAAAACTGCCGTCAAGTTTTTCGAGTCCATTGTCTACAGGTTTGGCATACCACACAGCATCATCACAGACAACGGCTCGAACTTCATCTTGAAGTAATTCCAAGACTTCTACGAGAACCTCAACATCAACATATCATACGCCTTCGTGGCGCACCCGTAGAACAACGGTCAGGTCAAAAAGGCCGACGGCCTCAAAGGCAACGGCATCAAGAAACGCCTGCTATGCCCACTCAAAAGTCTTGCGGGAGCCTAGGCAGAGGAGCTACCCTCCGTCCTCTGGAGCCTGCGTACAACGCCGAACAGCTCAACCGGCTTCACGCCCTTCTTCATGGTGCACGGAGCCGAAACCGTGCTACCCGCCAAAGTATGCCATAAGGACCCACCTGTCGTTGCTTACAGCGAAGCCGAATCATTGGTAGCACTTGAAGATGTCGTCGACACACTCGACGAGGCACGCGATATCGCTGCAGCTCGCTCAGCAGTCTATCAACAAAGCCTCCGCAACTATCATAGCCGTTAGCTGCGCCCAAGGTCCTTCGTCGATGGAGACCTCGTCCTACGACTCAAGCATGAACGACCGAAGAAGTTCAAGTCACCCCTGGTAATGACCCTACACCGCCACAGAAGTCATCCCAGGTGGCGCCTACTGCCTCTGGACATCGCATTAGGAGTCGAATACTCCAACCCCTGGGACGTCGCATGTCTGCGACGCTTGTACCCCTAGTTACCCTTTACTTTCAATAAGGCTACTCAGCCGAACAATGTACCTCCTCGTTATGTTATGAATAAAATCTAAGTTCCATAGCCCAAATATCTTTTCACCTTACATTATTTCTCGCTAAATACGCTTGGGGGCTAAGCCTCACCTCACGACCTCGTCGATTGAGAACAATGCATACAAGTTGAGTAGCTGACCACGTCAGGCTAACGAAAAGGACATGCACATAACAAAGCACCACGTGCTAGTACATATAAAATTTACAGAAGTGCACTACGAGCCCACTCGAATAAATACAAATTTTACATTAAGTTTTTATTTACAGGATCTACCTATTCTGGAGCATTACATTTGCCCACTGCTCGAACAGATCTATGATCTCTTCAGCATGCTGTGTCACAGCCGCATAATGCGGGCGCATATTCCATAGGATGCCATCCGGTCGAAGGGGCAGCCCAGTCGCCACCTCCGCAAGATCGACATCACGACGATGCAACCAAAGAAGCAAGAAGGCAGCCTTGACTCCAGCAATCAGCTGATGCCGCACCAACTCTTTGGCGTGGCCTACGTCCCGAAATTTACCAAGAAGACCCAGGAAGGTAGAAGGCGCAGCGTCCAAGGGGAACATGACAGCCCAGAAAGCCGCCAATGACGACCTCGCTTGCCTCAGCACCTAAAGAACCTGGTTCACGCGATCTTGCACCATCGCAAGGACGATGGCCCGACCGCGGTCCATCTAGAAGAAGACACCAGCCTCCAGGTCCTGTTGCGTCAGGCAATTCATCTGAATCACGATGCGCTCCTTCTCTCCCTTCGGAATGAGGTTCACACCTGTAGAACGCACGCAATTAGCAAGAATATAGAACTACACCCGAAATAACAGCAGTTCGTGAAGACTCACATTGCAGTTTCTTGCTCATTTGCCACAACTCCCCCATCAAGAACTCCTCCCTGGCAGTGGCTCGCTCAGCCTTCGACTTCTAGACATTTGCGTGACCTCGAATGCTAAATATGTCCTTCTCCAAGCTTCGGACACGATCGAGAAGAAGAGCCAACTGTGATGCATCATCAAATGATGGTCGCGGCTCAGGATCAGTCAGAGTGACAACAGGAACCTCACCCAAAGGACCCTAAAGGGAAATAAATCAAGCATGAACACCACAAGCATTTCTGGCAGCAACTCAAAAGATAAACTCATATACATCAATAAAGCCACCTCGTGGCATAATCGAGCTTTTCCATCAGCATGATTACAAAAGGAAGCAAAAGAATAAGCTATTCTATCTACAAAACATGGGCCTAAGCACCCGCATCCGGAGAAGTCTCGGAGCCTGACTACTTGCTCTTGGCCTCATGCTGCTGCTTCGCCGCATACTCAGCTAGGAGGTCGATGAGCTTAGGCCCATAGCGCTTACAGCGAGAGGCAAAGAGGGTGAAAGCTACCTCCAAGCCATCCGCAACCGTCGGCATCTAGGCCCTGATGTGAGGCAGGTGCAGCTCGGCTCCAGACGCCATCGCATCACCAGCCCCATGGAGGCACCGATGCCCTTCTCCTTGCGCTTATACTGAGCCAGAGCTTCCGCTGATAGAGCATACACAAGGGCGGCGACATCTTCAAGGGCAACGCCCTTGGTGAGGACTTCCTTGTAGAAGCGCATGAGCACTTCTTTGGCCTTCGCCAAGGAGCTAACGACAGCGGTGCAGCAACCTTCGACCGCCACGGTAGCATCAGCCAATGCATCTCCATGCTCCAGAGCACCACGATCAAACGTGATGCTTGAAGCATATGAAATAAAGAAGAAAAGCACTCGAATGAGGAAGGATAAAAGCACACTCGAAAAACAGAAGACCCAAAAGATACAAGCATAACTCACTACAAATATCCTTGGCAGCAGCCATGAGCTTGTCGGCCATCTCCTTTTCCCGGGCGGCTGCTGCAGCCACGAGCTGCTCCTCGCGATCGGCAGCCTCCTTCTAAAAGCGCTCCTTGTCCTCTGCAGCATCCGCGACCTTCTTCTCCGCTTGACCAAGGCTCTTCTCAAGAGCATCCAGTCTTCGGAGAGCCACACTGTTTTCATCTACAACATGAACAAACACCTAATCAATACAAGCAAATCCTTGGGACACATGAACTAAGACAAGGTGAAAAGTTATGTACCTTGAAGCTGCTGCAGGTTAGCCTCCAGCGCCAGGTGCTGCTGAATAAGGAGGTTGGCGCTGTGCATAAAGGGATGCAAAAGAAATAGAAACAAAATATCAAGAAATCATCCTAAAGGGCTCGGGGGCTCCGTCCCGCAAAATAAAAACGACCAACAGGTCACCCAAAAAGGCTCGGGGGCTCCCCCCAAGGAGTAAAACAGACAGTACTTACGTGTTCAGGCGTGGACTCCAAAGGTTTGCGTGCTGTCTTCTGAGCTACGACTTCCCGAGCTTCTCGCCTGGAGGAGTTCGGGTCTTAGTCCTCAGAGTCGGCCACCACCTTGGGGATAGAAGTCGTTGGCTTTGACTCCGCCATAATCTCTTGAGTGCCCCCATTAAGGGACTCCTTCGAAGAGTTGCTGCAAGCAAAGATCAGATTCACATCACATCAAGATTACACAGAGGAACAATAGAAAAGACTTAGGTGAAATAGCTTATGACTCGATGTTCGATAAATTGAAGACGGAAGCCGCCTTCTGCTTCTTCTTCTTGACCGGCGGCTACGGAGCCACCGCCCGAAGAGGCACGACAAGAAAAGGTTTAGACGATGCACCATCATCCTCACCATTCTATTCAAGGAACAGCGGACCTCTTGGAGTTGGAGGAGTAGACGCATCTAAAGACTCGTTCCGGGTGCGCTTTCGGGTCCGCCCTTCACTCGCCTCAGGAGCATCCGCACTAGGCGACTGCGCTGGAGGAAGCTCGGACTCGGAGTCCCCCTCCTCATTATCCGGCGGTTCCGTATACTTATCAGGCAGAGGAGGCATAGACCTCGTTACCTTGAGGCACTACAAGCGAAAGGAAAGAGAAATAAGATAATTAACAACAGCAAACAGCGAACACTGGAAAAAAGCGCTACGCGCACAAACAAGTATCACCTGGGAAACCACTTTCTTGGTGCTAAACGGAGCGGTCAAAGACATGCCCGGGAGATCCTCGCCGGCCTTGGCCTTCAGCAAGGGCCGCGGGACCCTATCCAGGTCACCCGAAGACAATTCTTCGGATGAAACCCTCGTCGGATCGCTGGAGCCGGCGTAGAGGAACATCGGGTGCACCCTCGTTTGGAGTGGCTGCACCCGGCGCTTGAGGAAGGTGCGGATGATGTCGACACCATTGACCTCTTTGCCGGCACCAGCTGAAGAGCCTCCACCCGCTGGTAGAGCCCCTCCACTTCTTTGGATTCACCTTCTAGGATGTGGTTCTTCCACGATCTATTTCGGATGATCTGCTGGGTGGATTCAAAAAGGGAAAGCCCATAGTGCTGACCGTCTAGCTTAGCGTCACGGATGTAGAACCACTTCCGGTGCCATTGCTGTACGGACTCGCAGATAGAAAACGAGAAAAACTGGACGGAAGAGCGGATGGAAATAATACAACCGTTGAGTGGATAAACACCACCGGTGCCAGATTACCTCTTCAAGGAATATAACTTCCGAAAGAGGCCAAAGTGTGGCTCGATACCGAGCCAGCACTCGCAAAGAGTGATAAACAAGAAATATGGAGAAGAGAATTGGGAGACAGGTTATGCAATTGAATCCCATAGCAGAAGAGGAGTGCACGAAGGATTACCTCATCACCAGGGAGGATGGCGTCCTGCTTGTTCTGGGGGATCTACCCAGAATCGTGCAACATGAGTAGATCCCCGTTGCGCATGTCTGTGTGCCTCCACCCGCCGTCAGTGATGCGGGTCGTAGCGGCGACCTTCTTGCCGCTGGCGGTGGCGCTCGAACTAGCTCTGGTGGTGGTCTTCTTCGACTTGCCCATCGTGCGGCGTCGAGTGCGGTGGTGTGCGCAGAGAAAAGAAGAGGGGAAGATGCAAAGAACTTCCAGTGCACAGTGGAGGAAAACAAAGCTCGTGAAAATGGAGACAAGAAAGATGAGAAAATGTCAAAGGGTAAAAGAAAATCACTGTTTACCCACGGTATTAAAGGAGGAAGACGACGCATATGGGCCGATGATCTAGAAGCTCTAGCGCGCACCACAAATCTAACTCTATATGTGTCATCATAGCAACGAACCGTCGCCAGCATGCCATCCACTACGCATGAAAATCTAGGAGATGCCATAATTATCGCCACGTCTGCGCGTGACTAGTCAACTTCAAAGTCAGACGGTGGGACCCACAATCGTCTCTTTGCATCATCTCTACTGCCACATACGGTTGAGATCACCAATCGTCAGCACTGACGTCATCAAGGCCAAGATAGCAATGGCTGAATGTTTTCGGCTGATCAATCAAGTACTTACTCAAATCTACGATTCGAGAAACTACTCCGGGGCTACTCCTATCAAGAGAGCTGGCCGCACACCTGAGAAATGACTAAGGTTCCAACTCCTCGCAACTATCTTCGAGTCCTATGTCGAATTTGCGACTCCACTACGGACTCGGGGGCTACTCCCATAGGGAGGACCGGTTGAGCATCCGAAAAAATTGTGTCCTTCGGACCTATATTGTAAACGACTAAATAAAAGTCTTTGCTCGAGTCTACGACTCGAACAGACACTCGGGGGCTACTCCCATAGGGAGCGCTGGCCGTGCACCGTATGAATTTTTCGACTGCTATCCTTCGGATCGAATATAACAAAAATCTTTTTGGCAACTTTCCCCAAACCAATGCTAAGTGAGAAGCAATCTCCTTGGCCACCCGAAACACCTTCGTGGTGACAATAACTTCAGATGTTGTGTCTGTGACACAAAGATAAGTCCTACAGATATGATTTGATGGCCTGGTAAAACACCTGACTGCGCTCTGCCAGTAAACTCCCGTGTCAGCAGGCGCGATGAAAATCCTGACGGACGTGTTGGGTACATCACATGAAAATCACTGGGATTCGACTCCTGTAAGTCCGCAATGGCCTGAGTCGAATCACACTAGAAATCATTCCGAATTCGAGTCCGGGGACTCGAGTTTGATGAAGATCGTGTTGTTTTGTCGTATGACAGTTAACTGGCCCTGATCCGTCAGGAGAGTCAGGCACGCGCATCAACAATCCCTATGAACTAAACAATTTCTCCTTGTAAAACATGTTCAACTACATAGCACACGAAAGATTGAAGAGTCTCTAGCCGAATCTATGATTCGACTGAATACTCGGGGGCTACTAACATGGTTATACCCCACGCATACGCAACATTGGTATACCTGGTCCAGCCCAAGGAAGACCCAAGTCAAGACACGTGGCCCGTGGAGATTTTGGGTCGCCCGAGCCCATGATGTCTTCGGATCCTTGGAGAACAAGTGTAGAGTAGATAGAATTTCAAAGGGTACCAACCCTAATTTGTAACAGACTCGACCTAAGCCTGGGACCTGCCTATCTATATAAAGACCAGGAGGGTGCAGCGAGAAGGACCTCTTCCACCATCGCATACGCACCTCATGCCAGATTGCATCTGCGCACCCATGTAACTTTCGGTTCCGCTGTAATCAAGAGTAGACAAGCATGAGTAGGGTTTTCCCTTCAGGGGCTTGAACCAGGGTAAACCTCGTGTCCCGCGTTGCTTGTCTGTTAACCATTTCGCGATCTCTAGCATCCCCATGTTCTCCAAAACCCAAGTCCATAACAATGCGCATTGAGAGATCAAACCTCGTCACCCCTAAAAATTTGTTTGCTAAGTATTTACAGAGAATTCCTGATCCAAACCACTAGTCAACACCTTCTTCTCCTTGTTGGGATCGACACTCCTATTTATCAAAAGTACTATGAGACACCCCCTATACTTGTCGGTCATCACACCGCGACTCGCCGCCCCCGTCGACAAGGAGCCAATGCTCATCTATGTCCCGACCACCACACGATTCATCATCGTCGTGATGGCCGTCGAGCGGCCAGAGGAGGGCAAGGAATGCCATGTGCAGCGCCCGGTATACTATATCAGCGAAGCCTTAGCTGACTCATGATAGCGCTTCCCGCAATACCAGAAACTAGTATACGCAGTATTTAGAGCCCAGCGACGACTCCCGTGCTACTTCCAGGAGCACCCCATCACGGTCGTATCGTCCATGCCACTACAGGACATAATCCGCAACCGTGATGCGACTGGGCGAGCCGCCAAGTGGGCCATCAAAATCAGCATCCACAATGATGGCTCAGATGATGTAGAGCTCGTTGGGAATCCCAAGAGGAAGGTATGATGAGCACAACAACAAGTTCCCCTCAGTTATGAAACCAAGGTTATCGAACCAGTAGGAGAAAGGAAACAGATCCCAAGGTGTTGCTAGCAACTTGGAACCTGCACAACACAACCACAAATACTTGGCCCCAACTTACACTGATGTTGTCAATCTCACCGGTTTGCTGAAAACAAAGAGTTAAATGTATAGTGTGGAAGATAGTAATTGCTTGTGGTAATTGCAGAAAGTAAACAGTAAACGGTAAACAATAGATGGTATATCAATGGGAAGGATTGGACCGGGGTCCGGTGTTCTCCTTAAGATAAATAACATGTTGGGTGAACAAATTACAGCGGGCAATTGACAGATTGAGAATGCATAAAAATGCATGTACTAGACATCTTGATCTTGTAACATCCCTAAAATCATGTTTCAAACTCATGCATATCATCCATGCATCCATGATCATGTAGAGTTCATTTCAAACAAATCAATTCAAAAACAGGATCATATGAGCTCATTATTTTATGTGATCAGCATTTAAAAAAATGCTACTCTCCAGTGAGAGATTGTTGTTCATTGAACCAAACCTTGTTGTCTTATTGTCTCAGATTGTATTGCTAGATTGCTAGGATGTAAACCAAAGTTTCAAAACAAATATGATTTGAAAACCAATTTTAAAACCTATTTAAACTAGTGCTATGCCACTGCTTATTTTTGTTTTATTCCAAGTGACAGGCAAATTCAAAGTGACCACTTGGTTTTGTGTCCAGATTTGTGAGTGTTGCACTCTACAAAAAAAATCCTGAAAAGATTTGAATTCAAACAACTTTTGAAATCATTTGAATTTGATTCCTGAAATTACAAACAGAAAAAGAAAAGGAGAAAAGAAATATAAAAGGGCTGGCGCCACCTTTCTAGCCCAACAACAGAATCAACCCTCTAAGCCCACCCGGGTTTCCCCTTCTCTCTCTCTCACTCGCAGACAAACCCGCCAAGTCACTGGCCGCCTGACCCCACCTCCTCTCTATTTCACCCGCTGGCAATTGGACCCTGCGACCATGTCGTCGTCGTCTTCAATCACGCGCGGCCGAGGCACTCGCTCCGCCGTTACCTCGCCGCAGTCACTGCGAGCTTAATTGCCATTGATTCTGCGCGTAATCGCCGCCCCCTCCTGCCTACTTAACCCCCTCTGCACCGCGAGCATTTCCCCTCACCTAGCGCCACCACTCTGCCACCAGGCTGCCCCTATTCTCCCTTGCACCGCCGCAGGCAGGACCCTCTCCGGCGACCAATCCTGGTAAACTCCGTGCGCCCCTTCCTCTCTGGTTCATGCGAACAGCTTCACAACCTCCTTGCGCTCCTACTGACACCTCTAGTTCATCATGTACTGCCCCAGGCCGTCGACTCCAACGAGCACTGCAAGTCCCCGACGCCGTCTCCAACTCCGGCAAGCGATTAAGGTAAAAACCGACCGCCCGTGCCTTCCCTTTGACGCTGACTTATTCACATGACCGATGCGCACCCACCGATGCCCTCCGTTTGCGTTAGGGCGGAGCAGAACGTCGCCAACGTCACTGTCCACCCGAGCCCGACGCTGCCATCCACTCCGACGAGCTCCCACGGCCACTGCAGCGCGCCCCTTGTCAAGCCACCACCACGTTGAGCTTCAGTACATCACTGCGAGTCTGGTAAGCACTTCCACTGACCCCAGCCCTCCCTGTAGCCACCGCGCCGCCGTAGACAGAGCCGCCGCCACCAGTCGTCGCCGCTAGCGCCGCCAGAGTGTGGTCGTTTGATCGCGCACCGTTGGATCCAGATCTGACGGGCTAGATAGAACACTTAAGCGAAGGGGTACGAATAGATCTGGGCCGTGCAGATTAAGTTAGATCTAATGTCTTACGTGTGTGATCCTGAGCGAACTGGTACGCACCAATCAGAACTTGACGCGTGGCTAGGGTTTCGATTTAAAATCAGAATTTGAATCTATTAGATGTTTGATTTTGTTTTAATCATAACTTTTGATTCCCACTTCAAATTTGACAAATTTTATATCTATGGAATCAGGAGAGAAATCCCTTTCCAGTTATGCAATGTGTTTAATGTTTTTCTTCTGTTAAAATGGTTTTATTTACAGAAACATGTGTAGGCCTATTTTGTGTATATAAATTATTTGAGAAATTCTTTGTGTTTAATTAAAGGTTGTTTGGCTAGTTTTGAACTTTTTTATGATTCAGTATTATGCAGTTGTCTTTGTGAGTATAGAAAATCATCACATATCATATTGCATGCATCCATATATTTTTGCTTGTATTTATTTTGTATGTGATTTGGTGCTATAATTTTATGTATAGATTTTGGTGCAAATAGTGATTGTGATTGTGAGGATTGTAGCTACTCATAAAACTACCAAGGCAAGTGGTGCTTCATGTTTTTATTCCTATGTTTTCTACTATGCATTAGAAATATTTTGCTAGTCTTGTATGGTTATTTTTTTTGCTTATATGCTATGCTTGGGAAATACTAGTAGTTGTAGAATTGCTAGAAATTTCTAAGTTAAGATGCTTATTTATGCCATGCTTAGCCTATCTAGTAGCAACCAAGGGTGGTGAAATATTCATGCTATGATAAAATATTTCTAAGTCTTTGGACTTGTGTTTTGCTTAATAAAACAACTAAGTGAATGAAACACCTGGGTGGAATGGTTTATGTTGAGTGGTTACACAAGGCCCATTTATATGGTTTACCTTGTGTATCTCACTTGTGGAAAGCCACCCAGGAACAAAGGGATTTGAGAGGCCAAATCTTAAGAAGCTTCTAGTGCAGCCACTTGGCAATATGGGCTCTGCCTGGATCATATAGGTTGCAATAACTTAGCCATTTGGATAGTTGGTGGTAGTGGGATGATAGGTTGGAGCGCGTCCATTTGGTCTAACGGAAGGCTTCTGAAAGGTCCTGTCTTGGTGAAAATCAAGGCTTGTGGGAAAAGTGCACAACCTCTACAGATGGAAGAATCTAAGTACTTACACTACAAGGAATCTGGCTATATATGACCCTTCATTTTCGTCACAAAATCGTCATAGTAGTCTGTTTATGACGATTTTATGACGATTTTGACATCGTCGAAAGCTGAGCATCGCAAATGAACTATAACGACATTTTTGGTAAAATCGTCATAACCGTCTATGACGATATTGGACCGTCATAACATCTATGACGATCCAATATCGTCACGGGCCATCTAGCCTGGCCAAGTCAGATCCTACGTGGAAAAATTATGACGAAATTAAACTGTCTTAAATCGAATTCAGCCCAGTCCAGTTTGGTCGCTTTTATGGGCTCAGCCCAGTAATTTTCGCAGTTTTTCATATTTCAGCCTTATTTATTTTCTAGGCCTTGGCCTTCTTACAATCCAATCATCTTCTAATTTCGGCCTTTTTATCAAATGGGTCTCAATTGTCAGTTTCCTGTAGAATTTGGGCTCTAGTTGTCAGATTCTTCATATAGCTAATTAATTAATATCCAATATAACAATCTAACGTGAGATAAAAGCATGACAATATTTAAATAAATGTCAAAATCAATTCATTACAACAATATGACAGTCGAACAGATTGAACACGTGAAATTCCACTCAGTTCACATCACTACTAGTTCAACCAAAAAATCTTGGACCCCCCAAATCTACAAACAAAACTCTCATAAAGTATAAACGCTAGCTACTCTGATGATACTCTCGAACTTCTTCAGGAACTTCAGCTTGTGGCCTTGATCTTCTCGTCGATGTACTCTCAGCCTTGGTGTTGTGAAGACTAGCGAGCCTTCTCCTGCAACTCAAACAGAATAGTAAGCAAAAGGTTAGGCATATAAATGAATACCATCAGCATAAGAGCAAACACTAAAATAAGCATGTACAACATCAACTATTCAATCTAAAGCTATGGAGGTGGCAGAATTTAAAACAGTGGATACAGTTGTAAGAACCCACCAAAAATTCAAAACAACAACATACAAACAAAGTAGAAACCAGAGTAGCACATTAGCTTTGGAAACTGACATTAAGCACAATAGCTTCGAAAATCATGCAAGACTGCTGCTCTATATAATCAGGCCGATGTTCCAGACTTAAAACACATCACCTAATAAAACAACATCCTACACCGTCCTATACATGCCTACATCAACTATAGAAATGTGACAAGAAGAAATTGGTGAAAGTACAGACTTGATTCCAACACTGTGCTAAGAAACCTGTGACAATCAGGGAACAAATCACAAATATTGAGACATTGTAGATTACAGCAAGCCAAAATTTAGGATCGGGAAAAGTAATTTATAGCTCCAACATAACATGTCTACCTTACATGAACATATAGTGTGACCATGATAGAATAAATAGAATAAAGATCTCCAGCAAGTGACATGTTTATGCTATCTATAGTGTACCCATTTTATGATATCTACTCAGGAAAAACAAACATGCACATATCCTAGGGCTGGATCCCTGTGTAAGAAATCAGGAAGTATGATAACACATTACCATACTCGAGCCAGTCCAGCATTCCAGCATACTGTGTTGGTCATGTAGGGATTCGTAGCATGAAAAACAAAATTTTTCTATCGCATACAAACAAACAAGCCAAGATCTATCTACCAGATTGTAGCAACGAGTCGATGGAATAACTTACCCTCGAAGATTCCAAAGTGTTTAACGAGAGCGGATTCTCGTGGGTGATGTAGTCGTACTCTTTCCGATCTCAAGATCGTGTAGACGATCCTTCCGGCGCTGCGTTCCGGCAGCGCTCCCGCAGTTGGTCACACGTTCGGTACTCGACGAAGACCTTCCTCTCCCTTGTTCCAGCAGGCAGCGGAGGTTGTAGCACTCTCCTCGCGATTCTGGCAGCACAACGGCGTGGTACCGGAAGTAGAGGGGAGATCCCGCAGGGCTTCGCCTTAAGCCGGAGCGAGTATGGTGGAGTATGAGAGAGTACTATTAGTGGTCTAGGGTTTAGACACACCAATTAGAAGGCTCTAAACCGAAGGCTAGGGCAATTAGAAGCTCTAAACCAAAACGGCTCTAAACCGGAGATTAGAGGATAGGAACTTGTGTGTCTAGAGGAGGAGGCCCTGCCCCTCCTTTTATAGGTGGGAGGGGCGGCCAAGGGGAGGGGAGTCCCTCCCCATGTCGGCCTTGGTTGGCGCGCCGGCTTGGAGGGACTCCTCCCCCAAGTCGGTTCCAACCACCTCTTGCTTGTTTCCCACAGTTTCTTGTTTTAGCCGTTTGACTTTCAAACTGGACATTTGACTTTTCTGTTTTAGGATTCAATTTAATCCTTTATTTGGAACAGCAAGAACACTTAGTACATGATGCAATCATTCCAATATGTAATGACACATTCATGTACCCCTCCCCCCCCCGGAGTGCCGGACATTCCGGAACCTTCTAGACCATTCCCGATGAAAACACCGGAATCATTTCCGAACTCCGAAACGGGACTTTCCTTATATGAATCTTATTCTCCGGACCATTCCGGATCACCTCGTGATATCCCGGATCCCATCCGAGACTCCGAACAACATTCGGTCTCTTTCTCATAATACCATAACTACTCAAAACAACGTCGAATCCTTAAGTGTGTCTCCCTACGGTTCGTGAATTATGCGGACATGATCGAGACACTTCTCCGAACAATAACCAATAGAGGAATCTGGAAATTCATATGGCTCCCACATATTTCTACGATTACTTTGCGATCGAATGAACCACTTACATACGATACCAATTTCCCTTTGTCTCACGATATGTTACTTATCCGAGGTTATGATCGTCGGTATCTCTGCATACCTAGTTCAACCTCGTTACCGATAAGTACTCTTTTCTCGTTCGCGTGATATGTGATCCCTTGTGAGCCAGTCACATGCTTGCAAGCTAATTGGATGACATTCCACCGAGAGGGCCCAGAGTATATCTATCCGTCATATGGATGGACAAATACCACTCTTGATCCATGTGTCTCAACCAATACTTTCCGAACACTCAATGCCACCTTTATAGCCACCCAGTTACGGTGTGGTGTTTGATGTCATCAAAGCATCCATCCGGTAAAGGTGATATGCATGATCTCATGGTCGAAGGAATTAGGTTACTATGTATCAGAAAGCATATAGCAATTGAACTATTGAAATGACTTGATCTTTATGCTACGCTTATCTATAGGAGTATGTCCACCATATCATTCTCCTAACGATATGATCTTGTTGTTGATAACATCTCAATGTTCATGATAGGGAAACCACAATCATCTATCAACCAACAAGCTAGTGAAGTGTAGAGGCTATACTAGGGACTTCAAATTAAGTTTACAAATCACACAAGTATCAATGTTTCCTTGTTAATACTATTATAGCATGAATGTAAACATTTATCATAAACACAAAGATATAATAATAACTACATTTATTATTGCCTCTAGGGCATATCTCCAACAGTCTCCCACTTCCACTAGAGTCATCTAATCTAGATTACATGGTAATATACCGAACGCCCATGGCAATTTGGTGTTGGTCATGTTTTGCCCTTGGGAGTGGTTTAGTCAACGGATCCGCCACATTCAGATCTGTGTGTACTTTGCAAATCTTTATATCCCCATCCTGGATATGTTCTCGAATAGCGTGAAAACGTAGCTTGATGTGCTTCAGCTTCTTGTGTGACCGGTTCTTGCGCATTGGCTATGGCGCCCATGCTATCACAGTAGATAGACATTGGGTCCAGCACACTAGGAACCACACCCAGCTCTGTAATGAACTCTTTCATCCATATCGCTTCTTGTGAAGCCTCCGAAGCAGCCATGTATTCCGATTCAGTTGAAGATCTCGCCACAACGCTTTGCTTTGCACTCCTCCAGCTAACTGCTGCACCATTCAAAATAAATACGTATCCGGATTGTGATTTAGAATCATCCGGATCGGTGTTCCAACTAGCATCGGTGTAACCGTTAACAACGAGCTGTTCATCACCTCCATAAGAAAGAACCATATCCTTAGTTCTTCTCAAGTACTTAAGGATGTTTTTGACCGCTGTCCAATGATCCACTCCTGGATCACTTTGATATCTGCTAGTTAAACTAACAGCATATGCAATGTCGGGTCTAGTACATAGCATGGCATACATTAGAGATCCTATGGCTGAGGCATAGGGAGTCTTACTCATCCTTTCTCTATCTTCTGCCGATGTCGGACTTTGAGTTTTACTCAAGGTCGTATTGGGCAACATGGGCAAGAACCCTTTCTTGCTTTCTTCCATTCCAAACCTCTTTAGAACTTTGTCCAAATATGTACTCTGTGACAATGATATTTGGCGTTTCGATCTATCTCTATAAATCTTTATGCCTAATATGTAAGATGCTTCGCCAAGATCCTTCATTGAAAAACTATTATTCAAATATTCTTTGACACTATTAAGAAGTTCTACATCATTCCCAATCAACAATATGTCATCCACATATAGTATTAGGAAGGCTACAGAGCTCCCACTCACTTTCTTGTAAATACAAGCTTCTCCATAAGTTTGTATAAAACCAAAACTTTTGATTACCTTATCAAAACGTTGATTCCAACTTCGGGATGCTTGCTTCAATCCATAGATGGACCGTTGAAGTTTTCATACCTTGTTAGCATCTTTAGGATCGACAAAACCTTTGGGTTGCATCATATACAACTCTTCATCAATGTCTCCATTGAGGAATGTTGTTTTGACATCCATCTGCCATATCTCATAATCATAATATGCAGCGATTGCTAACATAATCCTCACAGACTTTAGCTTCGCTACTGGTGAGAAAGTCTCATCGTAGTCAACTCCTTGAATTTGTCGAAACCCTTTTGCGACAAGTCGAGCTTTATAGACAGTAACATTACCATCAGCATCTGTTTTCTTCTTGAAAATCCATTTGTTCTCGACAGCCTTCCGGCCATCCGGTAAGTCCACCAAAGTCCATACTTGGTTTTCGTACATGGATCCAATCTCGGATTTCATGGCTTCTTGCCATTTATTGGAATCTGGGCTCATCATCGCTTCCTCATATGTCTCGGGGTCATCGGTGTTGTCCACCAACATGACATTCATAACGGAATCATACCAATCTGGAGTGGTACGAGTTCTCGTTGACCTCCGAGGCTCTGTAGCAACTTCAACCGAAGTTTCATGATCACCATCACTAGCTTCCTCTCTTATTGGTGCAGGCACCATAGGAACTTATTCCGGTGCTGCGCTACTCACAATTTCGAGAGAAGGTTCGACAACCTTGTCGAGTTCTACTTTCCTTCCAGTCACTTCTTTCGAGAGAAATTCCTTCTCTAGAAAGGATCCATTCTTGGCAACGAAGATTTTGCCTTCGGATCTATGATAGAAGGTATACCCAATAGTTTCCTTCGGGTATCCTATGAAGACGCATTTTTCCGCTTTGGGTTCAAGCTTGTCCGACTGTAGCTTCTTTACATAGGCTTCGCATCCCCAAACTTTAAGGAACGACAATTTAGGTTTCTTCCCAAACCATAATTCATACGGTGTCGTTTCAACGGATTTAGATGGTGCCCTATTTAAAGTGAATGCGGCTGTTTCTAATGCATAACCCCAAAATGATAGCGGTAAATCTGTAAGTGACATCATAGAACGAACCATATCTAAGAGAGTTCGATTACGACGTTCGGACACACCATTACGCTGTGGTGTTCCCGGCATTGTCAATTGTGAAAGTATTCCGCATTTCTTCAAATGCTCGCCAAACTCGTAACTTAGATATTCACCTCCACGATCAGAACGTAGAAATTTAATCTTCTTGTTACGTTGATTCTCTACCTCACTTTGAAACTCCTTAAACTTCTCGAAAGTTTCAGACTTATGTTTCATGAAATAGATATACCCATATCTACTTAAGTAATCCGTGAAGGTAAGAACATAACGATAATCACCGCGTGATGCTACACTCATTGGACCACACACATCGGTATGTATAATTTCCAATAAGTCCGTAGCTCGCTCCATCATACCAGAAAATGGAGTCTTAGTCATTTTACGCATCAGACATGCTTCGCATCTTTCAAGTGATTCAAAATCAAGTGATTCAAGAAGTCCATCGGAATGGAGTTTCTTCATACGTTTCACTCCAATGTGACCAAGACGACAGTGCCACATATAGGTCGAATTATCGCTTGATTTCAAACGTTTAGCCTCAATGTTGTTGATATGTGTATTTCCACTATCGAGATTCAATAAGAATAGACCATCTATCAAAGGTGCATGTGCATAAAACATATTACTCATATAAATCTAACAACCATTATTCTCGGATTTAAACAAGTAACCGTCTCGCAATAAACAAGATCCCGATATAATGTTCATGCTCAACGCAGGCACCAAATAACAATTATTTAAGTATAAAACTAATCCCGATGGTAGATGAAGGGGTAGCGTGCCGACCGCGATCACATCAACCTTTGATCCGTTTCCTACGCGCATCGTCACCTCGTTCTTCGCTAGCTTCCGTTTATTCTGCAGCACCTGTTTCGAGTTACAAATATGAGCAACCGAACCAGTATCAAATACCCAGGAACTACTACGAGTACTAGTGAGATACACATCAATAACATGTATATCATATATACCTTTCTTTTTTATGTTGCCGTTCTTCAAATCCGCCAAGTACTTTGGGCAATTCCGCTTCCAGTGACGTTCTCCCTTGCAGTAAAAGCACTCAGTATCAGGCTTAGGTCCAGCCTTGGTCTTCTTCGTCGGCGTGGTAACTTTCTTACCACCCTTCTTGAAGTGTCCCTTTTGCTTAGACTTGCCTTTCTTGAATTTGGTGGTCTTATTGACCAACAACACTTGGTGCTCTTTCTTGATCTCCACTTCTGCAGATTTCAACATGGCAAAGAGTTCTGGCAATGTCTTATTCATGTTCTGCATGTTGTAGTTCATCACAAAGTTCTTGTAACTTGGTGGTAGTGATTGGAGGACACGGTAAATCCCCAAAGCATTAGGAATCACTATACCCAAGCTTTGAAGTTTATTTGCGTGCCCAGACATGTTAAGCACATGCTCACTGACGGAGCTGCCCTCTTCCATCTTGCAGTTAAAGAACTTTTCAGAAGCCTCATAGCTTTCAATTGCCGCATGAGTCTCAAAAATCAATTTGAGATCCTCGACAATATCATATGGGTCTGAATCCTCAAACCTTTTCTGAAGCTCCGATTCCAAACCATACAAGATAGCACACTGAACTATGGAGTACTGATTCTTCCGAGCGAGGTAAACATTCTTTACTTCATCGGGAGAATCATCTGCAGGTGGGTCACCCAGCGGTGCATCCAGCACATAGGTCAAATTACCAGCTGTGAGGACAATCCTCAAATTGCGGAACCAATCCGCGAAGTTGCTTCCATTGTTTTTCAACTTTTCTTTCTCTAGGAACGCATTAAAATTGATGGTAGGGGCTGCCATTGATCTACAACATATTTGCAATAGTTTAGACTAAGTTTATGACAAATTGAGTTCAAATTAATTAATAAAGTTAATCTAGGTGAACTCCCACTCAAAACAATATCCCTCACATTGTTTTAGTGATCACACGAACCAAATCCACTACATCAATACCGATCATCACGAGAGTTGATATAGTTTCAATGGCGAACAATCGTCATGTTCATCATATCTACTATATGATTCATGCTTTACCTTTCGGTGATCCGTGTTCCGAGACCATGTCTGTACATGCTAGGCTCGTCAAGATCAAACCTTAGTTTCCGCATGAGCAAATCTGGTTTGCTTACGTTGTATACACTTGCGGAATCTAACACACCCGATCATCACGTGGTGCTTCGAAACAACAAGCTTTAGCAACGGTGCTAACTAAGGGTGAACACTTTATGACTTGAAATTCATGTGCATGAGGGATCATCTTATAATGCTACCGTCGTCTACTAAGCTATACAAGATGCATAAAGGATTAACATCACATGCAATTCAATATATATATGTGATATGATATGGCCTTTCTTCTTTGTGCTTCCAATCTCCATCTTCAAGCACGAACATGATCTCCATCATCACCGGCATTGCATCAAGGTCAATGACGCCTATCCATGGTTGTCGTCCACCGGCTTCAACGATTACAACTACTTTGAATAGACACGCGGGTCTTAACATAAATTAAAGACAACCATATGGCTCCTGCCGGTTGCCGACTTACAATAAGGAACATTGCATACATCAAATATAATTACAATCATGGCCATATCACATCACTGCACACCCCTGCAAAACAAAGTTAGATGCCTCTACTTTCTTTGCATATTTTACGTGGTTTGGGGCTTTCAATAAGTGTCGTTCTAACTTACGAACAAGAACCACAACATTGATACTAGTATTGTTAATCACCCGTTGTAAATTGGATCTTAACTATGCTAGGAGAAACAGGCACCCGCAAAGCCACTTATGCAATACAAGTTGCATGTCAAACGTGGAGCAAGTCTCATGAACGATGTCATGTAAGGTTAGCCCAGGCCGCTTCATCCCAACATACCGCAAGATGCAAAGTACACAAGAAGCAATCGACAATAAAAGCATCAACGCCCACAATGACCATTGTGTTCTACTCGTGCAACATATCTGCATATAGACACGGCTCTGATACCACTGTAGGGATTCGTAGCATGGAAAACAAAATTTTTCTATCGCATACAAACAAACAAGCCAAGATCTATCTACTAGATTGTAGCAACGAGTCGATGGAATAACTTACCCTCGAAGATTCCAAAGTGTTTAACGAGAGCGGATTCTCGTGGGTGATGTAGTCGTACTCTTTCCGATCTCAAGATCGTGTAGACGATCCTTCCGGCGCTGCGTTCCGGCAGCGCTCCCGCAGTCGGTCACACGTTCGGTACTCGACGAAGACCTTCCTCTCCCTTGTTCCAGCAGGCAGCGGAGGTTGTAGCACTCTCCTCGCGATTCCGGCAGCACAACGGTGTGGTACCGGAAGTAGAGGGGAGATCCTGCAGGGCTTCGCCTTAAGCCGGAGCGAGTATGGTGGAGTATGAGAGAGTACTATTAGTGGTCTAGGGTTTAGACACACCAATTAGAAGGCTCTAAACCGAAGGCTAGGGCAATTAGAAGCTCTAAACCAAAACGGCTCTAAACCGGAGATTAGAGGATAGGAACTTGTGTGTCTAGAGGAGGAGGCCCTGCCCCTCCTTTTATAGGTGGGAGGGGCGGACAAGGGGAGGGAGTCCCTCCCCAAGTCGGCCTTGGTTGGCGCGCCGGCTTGGAGGGACTCCTCCCCCAAGTCGGTTCCAACCACCTCTTGCTTGTTTCCCACAGTTTCTTGTTTTAGCCGTTTGACTTTCAAACTAGACATTTGACTTTTCTGTTTTAGGATTCAATTTAATCCTTTATTTGGAACAGCAAGAGCACTTAGTACATGATGCAATCATTCCAATATGTAATTACACATTCATGTACCCCTCCCCCCCCCCCCGAGTGCCAGACATTCCGGAACCTTCTAGAACATTCCCGATGAAAACACCGAAATCATTTCCGAACTCCGAAACGGGACTTTCCTTATATGAATCTTATTCTCCGGACCATTCCGGATCACCTCGTGATATCCCGGATCCCATCCGAGACTCCAAACAACATTCGGTCTCTTTCTCATAATACCATAACTACTCAAAACAACGTCGAATCCTTAAGTGTGTCTCCCTACGGTTCGTGAATTATGCGGACATGATCGAGACACTTCTCCGAACAATAACCAATAGAGGAATTTGGAAATTCATATGGCTCCCACATATTTCTACGATTACTTTGCGATCGAATGAACCACTTACATACGATACCAATTTCCCTTTGTCTCACGATATGTTACTTATCCGAGGTTATGATCGTCGGTATCTCTGCATACCTAGTTCAACCTCGTTACCGATAAGTACTCTTTTCTCGTTCCCGTGATATGTGATCCCTTGTGAGCCAGTCACATGCTTGCAAGCTAATTGGATGACATTCCACCGAGAGGGCCCAGAGTATATCTATTCGTCATATGGATGGACAAATCCCACTCTTGATCCATGTGTCTCAACCAATACTTTCCGAACACTCAATGCCACCTTTATAGCCACCCAGTTACGGTGTGGTGTTTGATGTCATCAAAGCATCCATCCGGTAAAGGTGATATGCATGATCTCATGGTCGAAGGAATTAGGTTACTATGTATCAGAAAGCATATAGCAATTGAACTATTGAAATGACTTGATCTTTATGCTACGCTTATCTATAGGAGTATGTCCACCATATCATTCTCCTAACGATATGATCTTGTTGTTGATAACATCTCAATGTTCATGATATGGAAACCACAATCATCTATCAACCAACAAGCTAGTGAAGTATAGAGGCTATACTAGGGACTTCAAATTAAGTTTACAAATCACACAAGTATCAATGTTTCCTTGTTAATACTATTATAGCATGAATGTAAACATTTATCATAAACACAAAGACATAATAATAACTACATTTATTATTGCCTCTAGGGCATATCTCCAACAGGTCATTCCAGCAGTCCAGTATGTAGACACACCATGTCCCATTGGAACTAACAAGCAAGATAGAGAGAGAGCAAAAAGAATCAGAGTGTAACAGAGAGGCATTCATTTTGAGAAACTAAAAGCAAAAGAAGACATGAATAGATCAATGGGTATTGGTTCAAAGACCAAAACCACACAAGTGAAGCATGGTATTCAGCTAAAATGATAGACCAGTACTATCTTATCTAAATAACAGTGCAAAAACCAAACTGAGCATATACCAGGAACATGAGTATAATCTCCAAGAGGACAGCAACAAGGTCATGTATTAATTCTGTACATTAGACCAACCTGAAACTAAAAAACATTACCAATTTTAAATCATAGTAGCAGCAAGTGAACTCAGAATAACTAGCAATCAAACAACATATTCAAAAATCGCATATGGATTTAACATATTCTCTACAGCAGATATTACCAATTGTTTTCACAGATTCCATAAATCTGACCATGTATGGTTTCATTATGGTTAATTCTCTTCTTAAAGTACGATCAGGCATTTCAGCGCATATTTATTATACATGAGAATACTTATACATGATAGAGGTCTTATACCTATATATGACTATACATAAACCAGTAGTTGTACTGCTACTAGAGAAAAACATGCTACATAGTAGACCTCTACATGATAATAGTATATCATTATCTTTGACAAGAAACACACTAAATAGGCAACACACTAACTGTACCCAGTAATTATACCTAACCAAGCAAGCAACAGGAAGGCCAACACACTCAAACCAAACCTAAACATGGATAAAAGTGGTATAGAGAGGCAAAGAATTTTTATTCCGGAAGTACATAACAGTGGTATAGAGAGGCAAAGCAATTTTATTCATCTCAAGATCGATCCAAATTTCACAAGTCCATTATGCCATAATCGACCACACACTCGGATCCAAAAACAATGTGAAAGCTCCAATGATCAGAGGCTGGCCGCCTTCCAGCCCTTCCGTCGCCAGGGTGAGGCGCATGGCGGAAGAAGAGGAAGAGGAGTACCCGGACTATGGGCGTGGCCTTGGTCCCCATGCTGAGGCCGTAGCACGAGCAGATGGACTGCGACATGATCTGCGACAGATTACAGGCACCAAATCAGGTAGCTAGCTGGGGTGATAGATTACAGCAGTCGAGCCCACAACAACCTCCATGAATCAGGGGAAATAGATGATTGGACAGTCGGGTGTGTACACGAAGCATACCTCCATGGCGAGGGAGTTTCCGATGAGGAGTGTGCAGAGCAGCAGGTGCTTGTTCTTGACGACGGGCATGATCCTGGCTGCGAGCAATCAACACACAGCAACAAAGGCGTCAGTAGCTAAGCGAGCTAGCTAATACTCCTAGGTGAGCGAGGAACAGGGGAGAGAGAGGAAAAGGGAGCTGCAACGTACCGGCATTGATTCGGTCCTGTGGGGTTCCGGCCTTGGAGAGGACCTCGAGGTCGATGATGCTGAGTGACATGTCATCCGTGGCCACATTCTCCATGAGCTGTGCGACTTCCAGCCCTTCCATCTCTAGGGTGAGGCGCATGGCGGAGCTTGGGGCGACGGGGGACGGAGGCGGAGCACAGGGCCCGGCGCCTCGGCGGCCCGGCGCCTCGGCGGCCCGGGAGCGGAGGCGGAGCACGGGGCCTGCATTTATGTAGGAGACTACCAGGACGAGCGTGGAGAGCGCATGGAGCGAGGAGACCATGGCGGCGTCAGTGCCCGAGGACGCGGCCTCTAGGCGGATCTTGATGAGCACGAAGTGCTCGATCGGGGCCGCGATGGAGGGGGCGGCGGAGGACATGGCAGCTGCACGAACGACGGCGGAAGGCTTGAGTCGGCAGAGCAGGTCGGGGCAGATCGAAGCACGGCGAGGACGAGAAGCGCGGCGCCTCGATCTAGATGGGGTGGAGGCGGCGGGTGGGTGAGAGGAGAGGAAAGGAGGGCGCTAGGGTTTGGACTTTGGAGGCAGGGTATGGTCGGTCGCGTGCATGCGTGGGGTGTTCTCAGGCCGTGGGTGTGCTTCTTCTGGTGATCCACTACGCGTTGGATGGGCGTTGAATGGACCAGATCATTCCAAGATGGAGGATCCATGGGAGATTGTTTACTGCGATTTGATTGGTTGCAAACGACCTAGCTAAGAACATTCATGCCTGCCGTTTTGACCATTGTTTGAAACAGGCATAAAAAAATAAAAAACGGTCCGATCAATGCAAATCCTTCGCGTGGTGTCTTATTATGTGACATAATTGCAAGGAAAAATACCAAACTTGGTAAATTGAGTATGTCTCAAAAAACCCTTCACAAAATGACCTATCATGTTCGAGGTTTCGTGGCTTTCGGGGCAAATGACCAATGTTATGGCTAGAATCAGGGCATAGTTTGTGATAATGTGCCCATATTGTGCACACATATGTATCATGGCATGGGGAACAATGTTGCAGGAGAAAGTTTTCCTTTTCGACGCATAAAAAATCCATTTTCCATTTTCCGAGCGCAAAAAAGGGGCGTTTTGTGAAGCAACCACCAAATGACAGTTTTAGAATAGTACCACCACATTTTGTAAAAATATTAGACCACCTTACATGGACAATGTCCCAACCGGGGTATCTCAAACCTTTCCTTTCACCCCTGGCAAAAAAGACAAATTCCTGCCGAATCGGCAGGAAGTGGGTCCGATTTGAACTACAGGTACATGATCCGACGCTCATGATTTTTGGTAAAAATCATTTTTAGACTCACAATATTCTGTTTCATCATATATCTAATGCAAGTTTAGCGAGGCTCGGCCCCTAGCTAAGAACATTCATGCCTGCCGTTTTGACCATTGTTTGAAACGGGCATAAAAAAATAAAAAACGGTCCGATCAACGCAAATCCTTCGCGCGGTGTCTTATTATGTGACATAATTGCAAGGAAAAATACCAAACTTGGTAAATTGAGTATGTCTCAAAAACCCTTCACAAAATGACCTATCATGTTCGAGGTTTCGTGGCTTTCGGGACAAATGACCAATGTTATGGCTAGAATCAGGGCATAGTTTGTGATAATGTGCCCATATTGTGCACACATATGTATCATGGCATGGGGAATAATGTTGCAGGAGAAAGTTTTCCTTTTCGACGCACGAAAAATCCAGTTTCCATTTTCCGAGCGCAAAAAATGGGGCGTTTTGTGAAGCAACCACCAAATGACAGTTTTAGAATGGTACCACCACATTTTTTAAAAATATTAGACCATCTTACATGGACAATGTCCCAACCGGTGTATCTCAAACCTTTCCGTTCACCCCTGGCAAAAAAGACAAATTCCTGCCGAATCGGCAGGAAGTGGGTCCGATTTGAACTACAGGTACATGATCCGATGCTCATGATTTTTGGTAAAAATCATTTTTAGACTCACAATATTCTGTTTCATCATAGATCCAATGCAAGTTTAGCGAGGCTCGGCCCCTAGCTAAGAACATTCATGCCTGCCGTTTTGACCATTGTTTGAAACGGGCATAAAAAAATAAAAAACGGTCCGATCAACGCAAATCCTTCGTGCGGTGTCTTATTATGTGACATAATTGCAAGGAAAAATACCAAACTTGGTAAATTGAGTATGTCTCAAAAAACCCTTCACAAAATGACCTATCATGTTCGAGGTTTCGTGACTTTCGGGGCAAATGACCAATGTTATGGCTAGAATCCGGGCATAGTTTGTGATAATGTGCCCATATTATGCACACATATGTATCATGGCATGGGGAACAATGTTGCAGGAGAAACTTTTCCTTTTCGACGCACGAAAAATCCATTTTCCATTTTCCGAGCGCAAAAAACAGGGCGTTTTGTGAAGCAACCACCAAATGAAAGTTTTAGAATGGTACCACCATATTTTGTAAAAATATTAGACCACCTTACATGGACAATGTCCCAACCGGGGTATCTCAAACCTTTCCGTTCACCCCTGGCAAAAAAGACAAATTCCTGCCAAATCGGTAGGAAGTGGGTCCGATTTGAACCACAGGTACATGATCCGATGCTCATGATTTTTGGTAAAAATCATTTTTAGACTCATAATATCATGTTTCTTCAAAGATCCAATGCAAGTTTAGCGAGGCTCGGCCCCTAGCTAAGAACCTTCATGCCCGCCGTTTTGACCATAGTTTGAAACGGGTATAAAGAAATATAAAACGGTCCGATCAACGCAAATCCTTCGCGTGGTGTCTTATTATGTGACATATTTGCAAGGAAAAATACCAAGATGGATAAATTGACTATGTCTCAAAAAACCCTTCACAAAATGACCTATCATGTTCGAGGTTTCGTGGCTTTCGGGTCAAATGACCAATGTTATGGCTAGAATCAGGGCATAGTTTGTGATAATGTGCCCATATTGTGCACACATATGTATCATGGCATGGAGAACAATGTTGCAGGAGGAAGTTATCCTTTTCGACGCACGGAAAAACCATTTTCCATTTTCCGTATTAGTAGATCCACAATTTAAAATAATCATATTATTTATTATTAACATCCTAGTATGGTCTAATGAAATTCATAAATATTTAGAAACAAAAATAAATTATTTTAGACTTCTTATGAAAAAGATAGAGAAGAAATATAAAAATACAAAAAGAAAAAGAAAAAACCTAGTCCCATCGAGGCCCATTAGGGGAAATTTGGCCACCAGGCCTAGTTGCAATCGCCATGTTATACTCAAATAGGAGGAGCACAGATAGATTACATCTAAGTTACATTGGTGCGGTGGTCAGGTTCCTTCTATGTGCTAGGACGTCCGCGGTTCGAGTGC
Source organism: Avena atlantica (assembly GCA_910589765.1). Classification (NCBI taxonomy): domain Eukaryota; kingdom Viridiplantae; phylum Streptophyta; class Magnoliopsida; order Poales; family Poaceae; genus Avena; species Avena atlantica. The sequence continues at coordinate 261,757,961 of OU342738.1, forward strand.
TGAGCGCTCCAATTTTTTGCCTATTTAACTCGCGATATAGCAAATTGAATGTTTATAAGCTGTCATCGTAGTAACATGCCACAAAGGAACTTGTGGCCTGGTGGTAAGGTGCGCTCGCAAACGGAGGGAGGTCGCGAGTTCGAATCGCTGGCTTGATTCATTTTTGGAAATAATTCACAAGGCAAGCACGTCAAGTCTCTTTGGTCTCGGTAGTGCCACCTAGGCGGATATTAATACGTGAATATGATATATAGTTAAAAAGTGACACGCAGACATGACATGTAGGCACAATTGTTGACGTGGCCAATCTCTTATTTTCTAATTTAGACGATATGACGATTTAAAATCGTCATAGTGAGCTACCAATACCTCCCGAGATGCATTTACTGGGTTATGACGATTTGAGCTAATAAAACCATGACGATTAGCAAGATCGTCGTAATTTTCTAAGGTTTTGAACCTCCTGAATAGCTTACGACCATTTAGTGCAAAATCGTCATAATTCTATGACGATTTTGTCCACGGTCACTATTAGAAGGTCATAGAATAACACATTCCTTGTAGTGTTAGCCATGTCCCTGGTATTGGATAACTTGAGCATCAAGACATGGAAGCTATCAAGAATATCCTCATCCCAATTTCTAAGTAAAACTTGTGGTTGAACAAGGGTGAAGGACCCCAATGACTATTGGTGGTTCCTTGGGAAAAGATTTGACAAAGAAAAACTTAGTGTTTTCAACTAATAGGAAAAACCTATTTTGAGAAAACCAAGCCTAAGCTACACTTAGCCAAATTGCATATAGTAACTAGTCCACCAATATTCTACTAAGGTATCAATTGCCAATACTATTCCAATGTATTGACCCACTGTGGCTGTAACTTGTGATGTTGCAGGTTACTCTGATGATGAATAGGAGTCATGAGTCTACACTCAACATGCTTCCCTGTGGCACATGAAGATGAAGACTTATTTATCTATTTACTTGTTTAAACTCTTGTACTAGGCCTGTGGCCATGGAGTTGTAAAAGACTATGTTGTCTCTGGAATGACTGTAATAATGACCTTTGTTTCTGTGTACTTCATCTTAAACTGTGGATGCTAGCATTGATCCAGGGACTAGCATTGCAATCACAGGGATCCTTTCCTTCACAAAGGAGGGATCTTACAGATGGTATCAGAGCACTGTGTTGCCTATAGGATTGGAAACCACTAAGGAAAAAAAATTCAACAACTTCCACACTTGTCTTTTCTTCTCGTAAACTTTTCTAATCTTCTTTCTCATCTCTATTTGTATATGAACTCCATCGACGAAGCCGTGAAGAAGGGACCACTCATGACTATGACTTTGGAGTGTGAGACAGAGTTTCCAAAGGCTCTCAAAGACCTCATGGTTGCCATGGGAATACATGGTGCAGCTGTGTACAAAGGTTTTCCTGTGATGGATGAAGGAGTTGAGTACTGGTGGGTGCAACTTCACTTGTATAAAAATAAGGAAGACAACCACAAGGACTCAGGATTCTGCATGGTCACCAACACAATGATGCACACTACATTCTTTGATTCAGCAAGGGATGCAGCTTGGAGGGACATCAAAGAACTTAGTGATAGAATCAAGTGCAGAATGCTTAACACTCAGAATGATCTTAAGGAAGATAAGAAACATGCCCAAGAGTTAGAGGCTACCAACCAAATCCTAAGGAAGGACATCATAGACTTAGCAATGGAGTCTTGTGATCTAGACAAACAGATTGCCTCTAGGGATGCCCTGTTAGCCAACTTGGCAAGTGAGATGGGATTGTAATGTACCACATTAGTTGGACCACCACACTTAACATTTTATTTTTCCAAAAATGTTGTCTAAATAAGTTGAACCTTGGATGCTTGTAATGGATTTTATGTATGCTATGACTTGTGTGTTTGCCAATGTTATGCTTGTGATGCTCTGTCTTGAAATTTATTTATCGTGTTCATTCTAACTTTTTCTATCTTATTAAATAGATGCCTAATGTTACCATCAGCACTGTTGAAGAGTTCCAGGGAACTCCTTTTGGCCCTCGTATTATTGAGCACACTAGTTTGCTCAATCTCCCTCTTCCTACCATCATGGTGCTTCCCCTCACCAAGTTTGAGAGGAAAGACCTTTGGGGCTTCAAGGTCAATCAGACCGGACGCTAGACTGAGCCTACCACGGAGGCTATCATCTTCAAGCTCATGCATGATGACAAGGAGAGAGGCCTAGAGGTAGTCATGCAGGACTTGATTGGAAGTCTGTTAGGGAGACACTCTCGACAGGTTAGAGGTACTCACTTCCACGCCTTCGGTAGACGTGATGAGGATGGTGAGGCCATTGACTTCGAGGACACTTCGAGGGAGACAGCAGAGCCGATTCGTCTATACCTCCAGGACTTAGAGGTTCTTCTTAGGCCCGTGGACACTGATAGGACCAACGTCATGCTTAGCAATGACGAACTCCAGGTGAAGCTTCGTGAGAAGGACAAGCTCTTCGTGGAGCAAGATGAGATAGTCAAGGAGATGGAGGCCAAGATCGAGAGTCAGGACAGAAAGTTCAAGAGTCAAGAGAAGCGAGTCCAAGATAGGAACAAGAGGATTCGAGACATGACTGCAGAACTAGAGAACAAGGACTTAGAGCTCGAGCATCAGCAGACTGTGATTGAGAGGCTTCGTTCTCAGAAGAGGGCTCTCAAAGCCAAAGTAGAGACCTTGACCACCAATGTCGAGGAATACAAGAACGCTATGGAGAATGCAGGTCTTACCTTTGTTGAGGAGGAGGTTGATGCCGAGGAGTACTGATGACTACTCATTTATCATTTATTTATCATGCTTTTCATTGAGTCGCAATGACCATCCAACATGTGGATGGCTTGATATTGGTGTGTTTACTTTGCAAACTTGTCGTTTATGTTGTTGAACTATTTTTATTATGATGCATGTTTGGTGATTGTTTATGTGATGTATTGTGCATGTTAGCATCTATGGGTATCTCATTCTTATCTCTATTGAACAAACCAAGATGCCTCCCCGTCGTGCCAATCCCAACCCCAACAACAACAACATCACCCCTGAGATGTAGCAAATGATGACAGCTCAGACTCAGCTGATGCAGATGATGACTACGTTCATCCAGAATCAGAACAACAACAACAACAACAACAACAACAACAACAACAACAACAACAACAACAACAATAACAATAACAACAATAACAATAACAATAACAACAATCAGAACAACCCACCTGGTTTTGACATGCTTACCGGGTTCTTGAGATTGAGGCCAGCAAAGTTCTCAGGAACAACTGATCCTATGGTGGCCAATGATTTTCTACGCTCTGTGAACAAGGACTTGGTAACAGTTGGCTGTACTGATGAAGAGAAAGAGAGATTTGCAGCTCACTTGTTGGAAGGACCAGCAGCTACTTGGTGGGATAACTTCCAAATCACCACTCCCATTGAGGATGTGACATGGTCTATCTTTGAAGATGGTTTCCGTACTGCTCACATCTCATCCGGAGTGATGAGTTTGAAGAAGAAAGAGTTCCATAATCTGAAGCAGCGCCACCGCAGCGTGGCTGAATATATTGAAGAGTTCAACAATCTGGCGCGTTATGCACCGGATGAAGTTGACACTGATGCTAAAAGGAAGGAAAAGTTTCTTGAAGGCCTGAATGATGAATTGAACCTGCAGCTATCAGTGGCCTATGTTCCCACATACCAGTCTCTTTGTGACAAGGCTGCTATATTGGAGAACAAAATGAAACAAGTGGAAAGCAGGAAGAGAAAGCACTCTGACAAGCACAGCTCGGGATCGTCTCACAAGCGTTCCCATTATGATGATAGTGGAAGCTCAGGATCCCACAAACATGGGAAATTCAACAAGCACCACAACCACAACCGTCATCATGACAACAAACATCACCGTAGTCATGACAATGACAAGTACAAGAATCACAAGGGTGGATATAAGAGCCACCACAGTGGTAGTGGAAGTGGCAGTGGAAGTCAGCCTGTCAAGAAGGATATTAGTCAGGTTGAGTGTTTCAAGTGCAAGAAGATGGGGCATTATGCAAATGAATGCCCAAAAAAGAAAGTTGAAGGACCCAACAAGCCCAACCCTTTTCAAAAGGGACAAGTGAACCACATCAATGTGGAGGAAATCTATGAGGAGCCAGATGCTGTTGCTGGTAAGTTCAAACTCAATTCTATTCCAGCACTTGTTCTTTTTGATACTGTAGCATCGCATTCATTCATATCAAAAGCATTTGTTGATAGAAATGAGTTTCCAACTGAAAACATTGGGTGTCCAATAAAAGTAAGTTCTCTGGGAGGAGATATGATAGTGAGTCTTAGATGCCGGGATCTAGTAATAGAGTTTGGGAAGCATAAGTTTCCAGTGAGTCTGATAATCCTAGATTCCTAAGGACTGGATGTAATTTTGGGAATGGATTGGATGACCAAGTATGAAGGAGTATTAGATTGTGCCAATCGAACCGTAGCACTCACAACCCAGGAAAAGAAACGAATAAGATTCAAGTCCAACTTTGAATCAAAATGGAGTAACCTAAATTCTCTTAAGGGGGTTAGCATAGACAGTGTGCCAATTGTGAGTGAATATCCGGATGTGTTTCCAGAAGAATTGTCGGGAATGCCACCAGATAGAGATGTGGAATTTCTTATTGATTTGCTACCAGGATCTGGACCGATAGCAAAGAGACCGTACAAGATGTTAGTTGATGAACTAAAAGAACTCAAGAAACAACTTGGAGAATAGTTGCAGAAAGGATTTATTCATCCAAGTTCTTCATCTTGGGGAGCACTAGTTTTATTTGTGGAGAAGAAAGATAGAAGTCAAAGGTTATGCATAGATTACCGTTCACTCAATGAAGTGACTATCAAAAACAAATACCCTTTGCCTAGAATAAATGACTTGTTTGATCAGCTAGAAGGAGCTTGTGTGTTCTCAAAGATTGATCTCCGGTCAGGTTATTTCCAGCTCAAGATAAGAGAACAAGACATACCTAAGACATCTTTTACCACAAGGTATGGATTGTATGAGTATACCGCGATGCCATTTGGTTTGACCAATGCACCAGCATATTTCATGAATATGATGAATAAGGTGTTCATGGAGTTCCTCGATAAGTTTGTTGTCGTTTTCATCGATGACATTTTGATCTACTCCAAGAGCAAAGAAGAGCATGAAGGACATCTACGTTTGATACTAGAGAAGCTTAGAGAGCATAAGCTATATGCCAAATTCAGCAAGTGCGAATTTTGGCTGAATGAAGTTGGTTTTCTTGGACACGTTGTGTCAGGAGATGGTGTGGCAGTTGATCCTGCTAAAGTTTCAGCTGTGACTGAATGGGAATCACCTAAGTCAGTAAAAGAAGTTTGTAGTTTCCTTGGCTTGGCAGGATACTACAGAAGGTTTATTGAGAATTTCTCCAAGGTAGCAAAACCTATGACTGAATTTCTAAAGAAAGACAAGAAATTTGCTTGGTCTGAAGGTTGTGAACTTAGTTTTCAAGAATTGAAGAAGAGACTTGTGACAGCACCAGTATTGTGTTTGCCGGATTTGGAGAAGGATTTCCAAGTGTATTGTGATGCATCTCATCATGGATTGGGTGCATTTCTTATGCAAGAAGGAAAAGTTGTGGCATATGCCTCGAGACAACTCAAAACTCATGAAGTGAACTACCACACTCATGATTTAGAGTTAGCCTCTGTTGTACATGCACTCAAAACATGGAGACATTATCTTTTGGGAAAGCGATGTGAAGTGTTCACAGATCACAAAAGTTTGAAGTATATCTTCACCCAGAAGGAAATTAACATGAGACAAAGAAGATGGCTAGAACTCATCAAGGACTACGACTTAAGTTTGCAATACCACCCCGGTAAAGCAAATGTTGTAGCGGATGCTCTAAGCCGTAAGGTTTTTGTGATTGGCCTTACTAAGGGAGAATTGCCAGATGATCTGTGTGCCCAATTTAGAGATCTCAGATTGGAGATTGTGCCTGAAGGACATCTCATGTCTTTGGATGTTCAACCTACTTTGTTGGACAAGATCAAAGAAGCCCAGAAGACTGATAAGGAAATTGAAGAGATTAAGGAAAAGATTGGCAAGGGAAAAGCCAAAGGATTTCATGAAGACGAATAGGGTACTTTATGGCATGGAAAACGTATATGTGTTCCACAAGATCCGGAACTTCGGAAACTGATTTTATAAGAAGCACACAACTCACCATATTCCATTCACCCGGGTAACACCAAAATGTACATGGATATGAAGGAAAGATTTTGGTGGAATAGTCTCAAGAAGGACATCGCCGAACATATTGCTTTGGGTGATGTATGTAGTAGAGTGAAGGCGGAACACCAGAAACCAACAGGATTGCTTCAACCACTACCTATTCCTGATTGGAAGTGGGACAAGATTGGTATGGATTTCATTACCGGATTGCCAAGGACCAGGTCAGGATATGATTCTATTTGGGTAGTAGTGGATCGCCTAACTAAGGTAGCTCATTTCATACCCGTAAAGACAACCTACACAAGTGCTAAGTTGGCCAAGATCTATATGAGTAGAATTGTATGTCTACATGGAGTACCCAAGAGTATTGTGTCAGATAGAGGAACCCAATTCACTTCTCATTTTTGGAAGCAATTACATGAGTCATTGGGAACGAGGTTGGAATTCAGCACCGATTTTCATCCTTAGACTGATGGTCAGACATAAAGGACTAATCAGATTCTTGAAGATATGTTGAGGGCATGTGCTCTAGACTATGGAGCCAGTTGGGATGATAGTTTGCCTTACGCGGAATTTTCCTATAATAACAGTTATCAAGCCAGTATTGAGATGGCACCATTTGAGTTTCTCTATGGGAGAAAGTGTACCACCCCATTGCTGTGGAATGGTGTGGGAGAAAGAAGTTTGTTCGGACCAGAACTAATCAAAGAGGCTGAAGAGAAAGTCAAGCTAGTTAAGGACAGACTAAAGATAGCACAGTCCCGACAGAAGAGCTACGCAGATCCTAAGCGTAGAGAAGTCACCTATGAAGTGGGTGATAGAGCTTATCTTAGAGTGTCACCACTTCGTGGAGTGAAGAGGTTTGGTGTCAAAGGTAAATTGGCCCCAAGATATGTTGGACCATTCAAGATTCTGAGTCGTAAAGGAGAAGTAGCTTATGAGATTGAATTGCCAGAGTCTTTGTCTGCCGTTCATAATGTGTTTCATGTGAGTCAACTTAAGAAATGTCATCCAGAAATGGAAGAGACTTCTTTAAGGGATACTATACCTTTGGAAGAGGTTCAATTGGAAAGTGATCTCACATATGAATAAAAACCTATCAAGATTCTTGAGACTGCAGAAAGAGTTACTCGGACTAAGACTATCAAGTTCTGCAAGGTTCAATGGAACCATCATTCCGAAGAAGAAGCAACATGGGAAAGAGAAGATGATCTTCGGAAAGACCACCCTCACCTATTTGCTAGCCAATACGAATCTCGAGGGCGAGATTCACCTTAATGGGGTTAGAGTTGTAACATCCCTAAAATCATGTTTCAAACTCATGCATATCATCCATGCATCCATGATCATGTAGAGTTCATTTCAAACAAATCAATTCAAAAACAGGAGCATATGAGCTCATTATTTTATGTGATCAGCATTTAAAACAAGTGCTACTCTCCAATGAGAGATTGTTGTTCATTGAACCAAACCTTGTTGTCTTATTGCTCTCAGATTGTATTGCTAGATTGCTAGGATGTAAACCAAAGTTTCAAAACAAATATGATTTGAAAACCAATTTTAAAACCTATTTAAACTAGTGCTATGCCACTGCTTATTTTTGTTTTATTCCAAGTGACAGGCCAATTCAAAGTGACCACTTGGTTTTGTGTCCAGATTTGTGAGTGTTGCACTCTACAAAAAAATCCTAAAAAGATTTGAATTCAAAAAGCTTTTGAAATCATTTGAGTTTGATTCCTGAAATTGCAAACAGAAAAAGAAAAGGAGAAAAGAAATAGAAAAGGGCCGGCGCCACCTTTCTAGCCCAACAACAGAATCATCCCACTAAGCCCACCCGGGTTTCCCCTCTCTCTCTCTCTCACTCGCAGACAAACCCGCCAAGTCACTGACCGCCTGAACCCACCTCCTCTTTGTTTCCTCAATGTTTTCCAGTTTTCTTCCAGAATCTTACAGGGCTTTTCAATACAAGTCAGGTATGCTTGTAGTTCTATCTCTTGGTGTGTGATTGCATCATCCGTAACTTTCAAATATTTACGAAGTTGTGACACATGGAAAACATTATGCACTTGAGCTAATATTGATGGTAACTCTAAGCATAAGCTATAGTTCTGTTTTGACTCAATATCTTGAATGGTCTGATGTATCTTGGACTTAATTTTCCTTTAACTCCGAACCTTTTTACCCCTTTGATTGGACTTACTTTCAAATAGACCATATCTCCCACTTCTAGATTCCATGATCTTCGACTTTGATCCGCATAACTTTTCTGCCTACTTTGAGCTATTTTCAGTCTATCCCTAATCTTATCAATGATGTCTTGTCTTTCCTTGATATAATCTGGCACAAATTCTTTGCTGCTTCCAGGTTCATACCAACATATTGGTGATCTACACTTCCTTCAATACAGAACCTGATATGGAGCTGCCTTCAGACTACTCTGATAGCTATTATTATAAGAAAATTCTCCAATGGTAGATGATCTTCCCATGTTCCTCCAAAATCTACACAAGCCCTTAACATGTCTTCAAGTATTTGATTTGTTCTTTTAGTTTGACCTCCTGTCTCCGGATGATATGTTGTGCTGAAATCTAACTTTGAACCAATTTCTTCATGCAATTGCTTCCAAAATGCTGAAATAAACACTGATCCCCTATCAGTTACGATCTTTTTGGGTACTCCATGCTTACTTACTATCTCTTTGACATATACTTCAACTAACTTCTTGGCATTATCGTTTTGATTCACTGGAATAAAATGTGCACTCTTAGTGAGTTTGTCCACAATTACCCATATCATATCCTTCCTTTTTGGTGTCATGGGCAATCCTGTGATGAAGTCCATACCTATTTCCTCCCACTTCCATTCATGAATTTCCAAGGGTTGTAATGGTCCTGCTGGACTTTGATGTTCAGCCTTCACCCTTTGGCAAGTATTGCATTCAGATACATATTTAGCAATATCTCTTTTCATGTTATTCCACCAGAATAGTTCTTTCAAATCCATATACATCTTAGTACTCCCTGGATGTATAGAATATGGAGTTTCATGTGCTTCTCTGAGTATGATATCACGAATCTCAGTCACATTTGGAACACATAGACGGTCTTGAAACCATAAAGACCCATAATCCCCAAGGCGAAAAACTGATTTTTGCCCTTGAGATATCCTCCGAATTTCCTCAGCAATAAAAGGATCTTCTACTTGATGTCTAAATATTTCTTGCTTAAGATCACTGTCCTGTTCTGCAACTACCTACATAGTAGCTAATCCTCCAAGAACCTCTGATCTAATAAATTGAAGTTCTAATCTTTCCAAGTCCATTTGTAACTCCTTTGGTAGCTCCCTATTGCTAGGCTGAATATCTGCACTCTTTCTGCTTAAAGCATCTACTACAACATTTTCTTTCCCTAGGGTGTAGTTGATTGTTAAATCATAATACTTGATTAGTTCCAACCAACGCTTCTGTCTCATATTCAATTCCTTTTGTGTGAAGAAATATTTGAGACTTTTATGGTCAGTGTATGGCTCCATAAAAAAATGCCTCCATCCTTTCAGCGCAAAAACTACTGCTGCTAACTCTAAATCATGAGTTGGATAGTTGACTTCATGTGGTTTCAGTTGTCTTGAACCATAAGAAATCACTTTCCGATCTTGCATTAATACACAACCCAAACCTTCTTTAGATCCATCACAGTATACTGTGAAGTCCATCCCTATTTCAGGAACTGCTAAGATTGGAGTTGTGGTTAATCTAGTCTTCAACTCTTGAAAACTTGCTTCACATTTCTCATCCCACTTGAATGGTGTATTCTTCCTTAATAATTTGTTCATTGGTCCGGCTATTTTGGAGAAACCTTCAATGAATCTCCGATAATAACCAGCCATTCCTAGAAAACCTCAAATTTGTTTTACATTGGTTGGTGCAGTCCACTCTAGTACTGACTGAACCTTAGATGGATTTACAATAATTCCATCTTTACTGATCACATGACCGGGGAATTCTACCTCATCTAGCAAAAATTCACACTTACTGAACTTATCATAAAGTTTGTGTTCCCTTAGAGTCTGCAATTCTATTCTTAAATGATCAGCATGCTCTTCCTTATCCTTGGAGTATATAAGAATATCATCAATAAAGACTATGAAGAACTTGTCCAAATATGAAATGAAGATCTTGTTCATCAGATTCATGAATATTTCTGGTGCATTGGTCAAACCAAATGGTACTACCAGATACTCATGGTGTCCATATCTTGAGACAAATGCTGTTTTTCGAACATCTTCCGGTTTGATTTTTATTTGATTGTATCCAGATCTTAAATCGATCTTTGAAAATACTCCAGCTCCTTTCACTTGATCAAACAAATCTTGAATTCTTGGTAAAGGATACTTATTATTGATAGTCACGTTGTTCAGATTTCTATAATCTCCACACATTCGTCTTCCACCATCTCTCTTATCCACAAAGATTACTGGTGTTCCCCATGGGGATACACTTTCCTGAATAAATCCTTTTTTAGCTAACTCGTCAATTTGCTCTTTGAGTTCTTTCAACTCTTTGGGTCCCATCTTATATGGTGCTTGAGCTATTGTTGTTGTGCCAGGAATTAGGTCAATAGTGAACTCTATCTCCCGGTCTGGTGGCATTCCCGGTAGCTCTGCTGGAAAAACATCTTGGAATTCATTAACTATAGGAATCTCTTCCAATTTGACCTCTTTCATTGAGTTCAACTGCAGATCAAACATGATATGATTGTGCTTATCTACTTGGTAAACTATCCTTGCTTCACTTGGAGCTTTAATTGAGACAGTTTTCTCTACACAATTTATCTGAGCTCCGTGTTCCATCATCCAATCCATTCCCAGCACTACTGCAATTCCCTTCAAAGGAATCACATAAAGGTCTGTGAAATATTTACAACCACAGATCGAGATAACCTGATCTTGTTTTATGTGGCGTACAATCACATTCCCTCCTGCCGTAACTACGGTCATAGGACTTTCTAACGTTGCCCTTCTAATCCCGAACTTATCACAAAATTCTTCAGAAATGAATGAAGTAGTTGCACCAGTATCAAATAGAAATTTGCCGAGATTGGTAAGGATATTGAGCGTACCTATTACTGCATGCTCCGAATTATCCACCTCCTCAAGGGTTGCACAGTTCAGTTTCCCGGTAGGTCGATTCCTCTTGCCATTGTTGTTCTTGACATTATTTCCTCCTTTATTGGGATGTCCATTTCCTCCACTGGCTTGTCCTCCTCCCTTGGTAGTCCAACCTCCAGGTGGTTTGCTCGGACAATCTGGCTTGATATGCCCCTTTTGACCACAACCATAACAAATCACTACAGGATTTTTGCATTCCCTCTGGAAATGCCCTGGAATTCCACAATTGTTACAAATAACATTCCTTCTCAGATTGGATTGATTTCCACCACTGCTCTTGTTATTGTTATTGTTATTGTTTCCATAATTCCTATTCCGAGGTTTGAACTCCAGGTTGGGTTTAGGTTTGCTTGCCAGAATTCTCTTGGTTTCCTTCTTGGCTCTCTTCCTCCGGTCCTCTTGGACATTCTTAGAATCATCTTCAAAAGGAATGGCTGCATCCAACAACTGCTGATAAGTTTTCTTATTGGCTAACCTTAGTTGCATCTTCACAAATGGATTTAATCCATGCAGGAAACGCTTCTTCCGCTTCTCTTTAGTGTTGACATCCTCCTCAGCATAGCGAGACAGTTGACTAAAGTCCCAGATGTACTTCATAACACTAGTGTATCCTTGCTGAAGCTCCTCAAATTCTCTCCGCTTCAACTACATAACACTTTCCGGAACATGATATTCACGGAATATCTGCTTGAACTCTTCCCAGGTAAACTCCCTTCCTGGTTGTTGCATGGCTAACTGATTCTCCCACCATGATGCTGCAGGTCCAGTCAGAGGATGAGTTGCATACCTTAATTTTTCCTCATCATTGCAACCTACAGTCTTCAGCTTCCTTTCAGTATCTGCTAGACAATCTTCTGCATCCATTGGTTTAGGAGCTGATGCAAAAGGTAACTGTCTTGCATTCTGGAAATCAGATAAACTCACTCCTCCACCTTTAGGTGCCCTCTGATTTGCTCGCCCCAGCAACTCTTCCATAAACTTGTTCTAGGTCTCTTGCATCATTTGCATGCATTACATAAAGTTCTGCTCCATTAACGGCCTCATTAGTGGTGGTGGTAATGCTCCTTGATTTGCTGCATCTGCATCGGCCTTCTCCTTGGCCTCTCGCTCCATCCGCTGCTGCTCAGTTTCCATTTCTACACCCGTATCCATGACCCTCTAGTCCTGCAAAATAAAGTGAATACTCATAATTACATCATGCACATGTGTTCTGAGCTCGACTTTACGCACAGAACTAGTCACATAATGAAGATCCAAAGAAAATCCAAATATGCATTTCACATATGATACATACTATCATAATAATACAAAGTCATTACAACATATACCATATAGGTATAATCACAAAACTACCTTATTCATCTCACTATCTTATTTCTTGAAGTACAATACACGGTACTTGACATCACTAACTAATTGCCTTCTTCTAGTAGTAACTACGCTCATCGTACATGCCTGATGTCCAACCGTGATGACGGGTTGTTCGTCGCACAGTTTATGGAACATATGGCCTTCTAGAAGGAACATACTCTGTATATGAAGTGTCAGGACTTAAGTCATTACTCAACCTGAGTGCATTGACTCCCTCCAGCTCAACTGAAAAGTCTTCAGAAACATATTCAATATTATCTCCAGCCTGCATCTCCTGAGCTTCGTTTCTTGAGTTGTCAACAGGATACGCAGATCCTGCTGCTTCCCAGGTGCTCTCTTGGGCAAGATAATTAAACACTGGATAATGTATATTCCCTGGGTTTTGAGAAGATGTTGATGATTCAAACGCTCTCTCCTCAGGATCTTCTTCTTCATCCTTATTATCTATTGACATGGTATTTCTACTACTATTATTAGGGTTCATCCTTGCACCCATCCAACTAGATTGTCCAACATTTCTGTCAGAACCATCTGTGGACATCTGGGGTTCATGAGATCCTTCATATGATCCCATCCTCCAACCATCCGAATTCTCAATAGGAAGTTCCGAGTCAGAACCATCCTCTGAGCCCTGTGGTACTGCATACCTCATATCCATTGTAGGATTATTTATAGGTTCAGGTCTTGGAGAATAAGGATATGGTATAAAAGATTCAGGATCTATAGGTATATCCTTAAATATAGGTGTTGCACTACTACTTGTTTCCTTCTCTAACTGTAATGCTAACTGCTTCCTCCTTTCCGGATCAGTTAATCCTCTAATATGTCATTTTTATCTTCGACAATCACTTGATGTGTCTTATAAAAAGATGCAACGAGTGTTCGGTATCTATCCATAAGCTTGGAAGCTAACTTAGGATGCTTCTTAATCAGAGTAAGATGATCCGGTATAGGCTCCAAGTCTATGGAATCATGAGGCATCACAGAGAATGTGCTACCTTCTAACTCCTTGGTTTTCTTCTCCCGGATATTAGCTACCGCCTCCACAACAGCAACATGATATGCTGCTAAATGACTCATACCTTCTCCTATAGGTAGATCATGATATAGTCCAAGCTTCTCTAGAAGTTGGATACTCACACGATACTTGGATAACATCCGGCCAACAAGGTAAGTGATAGTGTTCACTGGAATTCTAGTTGGACAACTAAAGATTTTTAAAAGTTGACGAATTTAGTCAGTAAATGATCCTTGATAATCATCAAGAGTCTCCTCTTTCCTGACCAAAGTCTGTTTTGGAAACTTTGGTGCCATAACTCTGTATATTAGGAAAAAGAAATAATTTTGATTAGTATCCAATAATATACTACATCATAACAAAGAATTATCGCACTAAAATATACAACGGAATATCCTCAGTTGAATACCCATTATATTACTTTTAGATAATTCTTTATCGTTGCTAAACTTTCCTATAGGTAATACCCTTTACTAGGTTTCCAACCTAAGGTCAAAGCAATTTTCTCTGATACCAACTGCGGTGACCCAGCATACCACTGCATGTGTAGTATACTATAGTCATTGACAGGACATCCACAGAACACCGCATTGTAAATATCACATCTCTCAGCGTGGTACAACAGAAACATTGCGGGTCCATATTACAAATATACACACCTTATTATTACAATACCGGAAGTTCAAGACTTCCAAAAGATTCAACTTACAAACCAAAATATAAAGTGTTTCAGCGGAATATAAAGGTAACAACTCCGACTAGGAGTTGAGATCAACAGCTTATTCTATAGAGTTCATGCTGCTCGGCTCCGTTGGTTTCTACTAACTAGGGATACTTAGTTGGACTCGTTATCATCGACACCGTAGCGGATTTCGTAATCCACTCCTTCAACACCTCCGGGCAGATCAGGTTCCTCGTAGAACACATCTTCTTGGCATTCGGCTGCATACATTGTCATGTCTTCGGGATCCTCAGAGTCTTAGCAAGGGATCAAAGGAAAGAATGAGTAACAACGTTACCCAACAAGTTCATTATATGCAAGGTGGGAAGTTTGATGCTCTAACTACCACCTCGGACTATAAGTCCTTGGCAGTACGCAATTTTTCTAAATCTTTCTTCAAAGATTGATTTTATTATGAAAATCTATGACCATCAGCCTTCACAGGTTGACCAGAACTTTCATGGAGTTCCTTTCCTGCCGGGTTCGTAGCTCCTTCCCGGAACATGGAGTAACAAGTTACAATTCTTACACTCTGCAGAGGTGCGTTACTTTACCCATGAGAGATCAACTCCTTGTTGCACAACCGGGCGTACTTTCCCGTCCACAATTCCATGATGTGGGGCCCAGTAGTTGGTCCAAGCCAATCACTGCCCCCTTCGTGACCTCGCATGCCTCCTTGGTGTACACCATGCCCACATAATGAATTACAACAATGGTTTGTACAAACCGTTAGATGCCAGAACTATCATGGGACGATGAGGGTTCCCACCCATATGCTGCATATCCTTTATGAATTACCAATTAATATGCACGCTACGAGGATAACAGCCACGACCTGCACATCCGGCTTCATGCGAGAGGAAGAAGATACAGCTGACTTCTCTGTCCCATTCCAAATCTCATGGCTAACGCGTAATATACGGCGCTAGAATCACTGATGTCAGGGGTTATTAAGTCCCTACTTGATCATCATTGTTGCAAATAGAACCTTAAGTTCTATTGCTCCATTATAACACCACTTAGGATGATATCTATGATTTCTTTATTTGTGAAAATAATATTTTATTTCTTTTATAGCATATATGATAACACACAATTTGCAAATACTTTGATAAATACTCTTCAAAGGACATGAGCAAGTGATAAACTTGCCTTGTGACGGCAAGGTAGTGAAGTCTGATGCTTGCACTGGACCTTGAGCTTCTATGTCTACAAAAACATCATTATTCCCGGTAAGGACAATATTTAAAGAAGCAAAATGATTATGCAAGTAATGTAATTTATCATTTAACTTGATATGCATTCACCCTTTTATTATTATACAAGGTTCTTTTTAATAATAAAGGATTTATAAATATTTCTTTTTAATATTTATAATATATATTGAACTATTTTATTTTATTTTCCTTTATTTGAATTTTATTGTTTTAATAATTCTTTTAGGAATTATCACTTAAATATCAGAAATTGTTATTAAATATTTATTTAGTATTTTTCAAAAATACTACAATATTAATATATAATGAAAGTGATTTTTATTTATTTTTATCATCTTTCAATAATTTTGTAAAATTCCATAAGGAATTTTTAATTTACAAAATTCCTAATAAGATTTAAATGTCTAAATTTTTTAATTTTAATTTATTTGGTTAGTGTGGATTATTGTCAATCCAAAAATATTTTATTTATAATTTTTGGAATTTTATTTTATTTTCTAGAATTTAATTAATTCCAGGGGTATTTTGGTCTTTTCCTATTTATTAAAATAGGCCTGAAAGGTTTTTAGGCTGGTTTAATCTTATTGGGCGCTGGTGGCCCATTAGTCATAATCAAAATAGCCACCCCGAAGGGTCTGTCCCAACTCAGCCCACTCCTCACTACCTCTCTCCCTCGAGCTCACTCCTCTCCTCTTCTGCCCCGACCCCGTGGTCGGTGATATCGCCGCCGGCGATTCCCGCCGCCGTGGGCCGTTCTGGTCAACACCATGGTGCAACAGGAGGTTGTCGATGATGCCCGTCCTTTCTATCCAACTGGATTTGGGTATGGGGCTCTCCTGCGACGGATCGATGCCGTCCCGAACCCTAGGGTTTGGGGGTTGGCGTGGATCTTAGCGTTGCCGCTGCCGTCTTGTGTTGTGGTGATTTGTCTCTCCTCTAGGAGTGGTCAGGGTCGCTGTCGTGGCTCCGTATGGGTTGCAGCGCCCCCTTTGGGGTGCTCCCCGTGCCGCCATGGTCGTCGACCCCTCTTCTTCATCTTCTAGTCTCTAGCGAGGACCTTTGGTGAGTTCTTTTCCTCTCCCCTTGTGCTCTCTGTACTCGCTCATCCCATGCTGGATGTTGGCAATGACATCTCTGGTGACTGTCTTGTCCTGATTAGGATGGTTTATTTCATTTAGGGTTCTTATCATGTGATTGATCATGTACTGGATGAATTAGATCATGTGTGGATGGTTTGTAAGCATGCTAAATGGTTATTAGCCTGAGGCTTGTTGCTTGAGATGAACTATAATGGTTCTGATGGCTTATTAGATGATTTTATGCTTGGATTGCATATGATTCAGATGGTATAGTTCCTTTGGAACCAATGCTTGGTAAAGTCAGTGACTTCATAACTTTCCACTATCATTTCATGGTTTAGGATCATGGTTATGGTGTGATGAAATCACTGTCTTAGTGTTGTTGGCTTAGAAATTAATATGTGGTTTGAGATCGCAATGATCTCAAACAGTATAGATAAACATTGGAATGTTTTTAATTATGATTCCTAACAGGAAAATGGTTAGTAGATTGATTTATTGAATCTGTGATGATTGGATGTTTATCCTGATTCATATAGAATTGTTCTTGTGACACCATCTTGGTATGGCACACAAGATTAATTCTTATTCATTGATTGGGTTGGTTTAAGCTTAAGACAAGCTTGGCTTCATATGATAAATAGAAATGTTCTTCTTTG
Source organism: Avena atlantica (assembly GCA_910589765.1). Lineage (NCBI taxonomy): Eukaryota > Viridiplantae > Streptophyta > Magnoliopsida > Poales > Poaceae > Avena > Avena atlantica. The sequence continues at coordinate 261,775,464 of OU342738.1, forward strand.
AAATCCCTAAGACCCATGATGTTGGTATGAGGCTTAGGGATTTTAGGCCTTATCTAATTGATTCATATAGGTAGTCCTGGTAGTGGTACCAGCTATTGTTTTTGAATCAAAGCTTGGTAAAAATGATAGTAAGCTTGATCATTATCTGGATCCAAAAGATTAGTTTCTAAGGTGCTACCCTTACTTTAGGGATGTGCCTAGAAATTAGATCTTAGCTATATTTATGCTTGAATTGTAATATATAGCTTAACAACCAAAGCAACGATGTTGTTCTGAGCTCTGGTTGGATCCTTGTACTTTGATGTTTGCTTTTAGAGTTTAAAATCTCTATGATGGATTCACCCCACTTGGGTGCTTTCTGAGAGTTTGTTTCATAAAACAACACATGCTTCTGTCTAGATAATATGATTAGATCATGTGAGGGTTTTATGATGCTCACCACAAAATCTGATGATTGTGGAGTAAGGTGGTGATGTTGATCTTGTTTTGCTGAGCTCATGTGCTTCAACTTGAGCTACCTGCTCCTCCTAGCTCCTGGACTTGATCTTGCTGTCCACCTGATCCTTCCCCCTCCTTATGTTACCATCCTGGTGATGAGATCTAGGGCTTTGGTTGGTTTGGTTACTGGCTGTTGTGCTTGGTTTAGCTACTGTCTAAGATGGCTGTTCCTGTGTGTGTGTGCAGTGAAGAGATGCACTAGTGCCTCTCCACGGCTGTGCTGCTGGTTTTGTGTGTTGGACCTGTGTTGTGAAGCTGACAGCACACCACATGCATTTAGTTGTGTGTCCTGCTTGTGTGCTTGCTGTGCACTTGTGGATATGCTTTGGATTTAAAAGTTACTTTGATCATATTACTTTTACCTGGCTGGTGAAACTTGCCCCTCTTGGCTGTCATCTGACTTCTAGCTTAAAAAATTATGGAAGATTTATCTTTTCATATTGGTGAAACTTACCCCTTATATACTCAATGATGAAATATTGAACAGTGCACTTCACTGTCAACTTCTGAGAGTAAAACAATACTAACCCTAACTTTCCTTTTTCTATTTAGTTTCTGTTTGTTTTGTAGGTACAGATTTAAAGTGAAGATTTTAGTTATAGAACAATCCAATGTAATTTGTTTTATACTTTTGTAATTTTAGTTTTATTCTTTTATAAACTTCATTTTATTATTTTGTAATAAAGATTATACTATTATCAATAAAGAATATTATTATTCTTTATTTATTTGCTTTTTTAAAGTGTGTGGATGATTTCAATAAGTTACAATTTTGTAACTTATTTATAAAATAAAAATATGAAATAAGTTTTCATATTCTTAATTGTTTTCTTTAGATAAAATTTGAGTTATAATAATTAACTCCTAATTAAATCAAGATTCAAACCTTAATCCTTATTCATTTGAATTATAATTCAAACACTCAAGTTAAAAATTCAAATTCATTTCCCAAATCACATAATTCCCCAACGATCACATCAAAGTATGAAATAAACCTTGATCACTTTAGGTTTTTATTTGGCGAAAATTTTACCCATATTTTCACAGATAAATGCATGCAACATTCCAAATTCCTAAATCTACCCTTCGTTAGTTCCTAAATGCTTGGATGTTACAACAGCGCCAGAAAAGTGCTTGATGCCTCAAATGATGTAGAGCTCGTTGGGAACCCCAAGAGGAAGGTATGATGAGCACAACAGCAAGTTTCCCTCAGTTATGAAACCGAGGTTATCGAACCAGTAGGAGAAAGGAAACAGCTCCCAAGGTGTTGCTAGCAACTTGGAACCTTCACAATACAACCACAATACTTTGCCGCAACTTACAGTGACGCTGAAAACAAAGGATTAAACGTACAGTGTAGAAGATAGTAATTTCTTGTTGTAATTGCAGAAAGTAAACAGTAAACGGTAAATAGTAGATGGTATATCAATGGGAAGGATTGGACCAGGGTCCCCAGTTCACTAGAGGTGTTATCCTTAAGATAAACAACATGCTCGGTGAACAAATTACAGCGGGGCAATTGACAGATTGAGAATGCATAACAATGCATGTACTAGACACCTTGATCCGTACGAGATTTGATTTGGCATTACAACATTATACATAGACCATAATCCAACTGCATCTATGACTAATAATCCACCTTCAGGTTATCATCCGAACCCCTTCCAGTATTAAATTGAAAGCAATATATAATTGTATTAAGCAAAGTGTGTAAAGTAAACAATACAATTGCCCTTGGGCAAAGCATTGTTGTTTTCTCCCTAGTAGCAACATCACATATACAACCTTAGAGATTTCTATCACTTCCCCAGATTACTTGAGGCATGAACCTACTATCGAGCATAAATACCTCCTCTTGGAGTTTCAAGCATCTACTTGGCCAAAGCATCTACTAGCAATGGAGAGCATGCAAGATCACAAATAACATAGACATGATAGAATCAATAATCAATCTGACATAGTACTCAATATCCATCGGATCCCCGCAAACACAACACGTAGCATTACAAAATAGATGATTTTGATCATGAACGGAGCTCACAAGATCTAAACATGTGTCACATCCCAAGATTTTCCAAATCTTGTAATGTGAAAAATAAATGAATAAAATAAAACTTTGTTGATTTTCAGGGTAAGAAGAAACTTTTTGAATCCAATTGGGAACTTTCAAACCTATTTTGATCAAATAAAATCCTAAAGGGATTTAAAAAGTTAAATAAACAATAAAATTCAAAATATTTAAAATAACTATTTTGGATCTTTTAAATAAAAGGTTTTGGTTATCAAAAGAAAAGGTGGATTTATAAATAAAGATTATTTTATAGAGCCAAATTAAACCTTGGCCAAGCTTTTGAAATAAAACATTTTGTTTTGAATAAAAATAGTAAAAGTTTATTTAAATAAAATAATCAGGATTTAATATCCAATTTTATTTAAGTAAAGGCTTTTCCTATTTTAAATAAACACTAAAACTTATTTATTTATTTTAAATAAGTTTTCCATGTATTTTATATTCTCAAATAAAACCTACTGAGTGTTTTTGGTTTTATTTTAGTTTTCAAAATAAAAATTTTATTAAAACAAATCCTATTTGATTAATAACCAAGGTCCATTCTATTTAATTAATAATGGAACCTAAAATAAAAATGTTATTTTGTTTTAAACAAGATTTCCAAGTATCTTTTATTTTCAAATAAAACCTACTGATTAGGTTTTGATAATATTTGGTTTTCAAATGGAGATTTTATTAAATAAATCAAAACCTATTTGAATTAATAATTAATGGTCTATTTTATTTAATTATTAAATAGATTCTAAAAAGAATAAAATTAATTTATTTTATTTTTGGGATTTGGTTTATGTTGTTAAACAGAACCAAAACTCATTACAAGTGTGGTGATTGTTTGAATTATTTGAATGTTTGTTTTGTTGTTTGAATTGTGAATTGAATTTTCAAATCAGTAAATAGAAATAGAAAAGGATAAATCAATCAGACAGAAAAAAATAGGGCAAAACGAGCCAGCCCAACTAAAGCCCATCCCAGCCCAGCAGCCCACCTCCTTCCCCAGCGAAACGTTATTTTTTCATACTTTTTGTCCCATTACTTCATACTTTTTGTCCCATTACTTTCACTATGCATTAGTGATTTTCTCTAAGTAAAACTTGCATGGAATTTTGCTAAGTATAAACCTTGCTATAGTAAAACCTAGTAGATGAAACCTTAGTGGAAATCTTCCTAAGTTAAGATTCCTATCACTATCAAGATTAGCTTAGCTAATAGAAAACAAGGGTGGAAATATATTCACACTATGGAAAAAGTTCTAAGTCTGAGGACTTGTGTTTTTGTTTAATAAAACAACTAAGTTAATGAATCACCTGGGTGGATTGGTAATTGCTTGGTGGATTTTGGTTGAGTGGTTCACAAGGCCCATGTCTATGGTTTACCTTGTGTATCTCACTTGTGGATGGCCACCCAGGAACAAATATATTTGAGATGTAAAATGTTGAGAAGCTTCAAGTGCAGCCACTTGGCATTATGGGCTCTGCCTGGATCATATAGGTTGCAAGAACTTAGCCATATGGACAGTTGGTGGTAGAGTTTGATAGGTTGGAGCGCGTCCATTTTGGTCTAAGGGAAGGCTTCTGAAAGATCTTGTCTTGGGAAACCAAGTCTTGTGGGGAAAGTGCACCACCTCTGCAGAGTGTAAAATCTAAGTACTTAGCCATGTCCCTGGTAAAGGACAATTTGAGCATCAAGACATGAAAGCAATCAAGAATCTCATCATTCAAATTTCTAAGTTAAAAACTTGTGGTTTGAACAAGGGTTAAAGGATCTTCAATCTTTTGATTGGTAGATGCCTTGAGTAAAGATGTTTTGTCAAGCAAAAACTTAGTGTTTTCAAATGTTAAGGAAAAATCTATTTTGAGCAATGCAAGCCTCAACTCCACATAGCCAAATGCATATAGATGATAGACTCCACTATACTACCATAGTATCACTTGCCAATACAATTCAAATGTATTGACCCCTGTCGCTGTAACTTGTTATGTTGCAGGTTTGATTGATATTAGTGAAGTTGATTTATTAGGATTACAAAGTCTACAACCAACATGTTTGCCTGTGGCACTTTGAAGATGAAGGACCCCATGCTTATAGTTATTCTGGTGCAATGTAATGTAATAGCCAAATGAGCTATGTAAGATGTAAAAAAAATTATGTTATTCCTGGTTATAAAGTTGTATTATGACCTTTGTTTCTTGATATTACATCTTAACTGTGGATGCTAGCTATTGATCCAGGGACTAGCATTGTAAACACAGGGGACTCTACCTTATTAAAGGTTGGGACCCTTACAGATGGTATCAGAGCATTGTGTTTCCTGTAGGATTTGTAAACCTAGGATTGGACAAAAGCCCTTAGAAAAATAGGAGTTGTATTTGTTCCAAAACTTATTTACAAACAATCTTGTAAAATCTTTCCTCGACCATTTTGGTTTTGACTCTACATCTCTTCTATTTTCAACTTGATGGAAAAACCTACCCCATGTCCAAAGACTTCACCATGTGCAAAGGACTTATTCAACTCTAATGACTTCAACATCTTCAACTCTAATGACTTCAACTTCTTCAACTCTAATGACTTCAACATCTTCAGCATGTTCACCAAGGACTTCCAACTTGGATATCACTAAGGACTACAAGTGAGACAAGGAAGACTTGCTCAAGATTTAGAGACTGAGGGAATGCAAAAGTTAGAAGGAGCCCACAGCACTTGAAGCTTTGTGACCAAGGAGTTTTCCCAAAGAACCATGATTTCCTGTAAGAAAAATCAACCAAGAATGATGGAAAGATCACAAAAGAACCATATAGATGGACCACCATATTTTAGTTAAGTCAAAACACACCAACTTATGTGGTGTAACAAAAATATTTTTGGTTGCCTAAAAATATGCTTGAAACTTGTTGTTTGAGTGAAATGTTTGTTTGTGATTGCTTGCACATTGCTTGTGTGAATTGTGATGTGTGTGATTGGAATTATTCCCTTAGAAATATTTTGCCTATTCTAATCCCTACCCAACCCAAACAGATGACTTCTCCAAGAAACTCCAACATCAAGGAAGGTGACACCAACAACAAACAAGAGGACAACATGAAAGAACTTATAGTAACCCAAAACCAGTTGAGCCAAGAGACAACCCAGCTTTTAGCCAACAACAATGGACTAGACCCAGCCATACAAAGGATTTTGAAACTTCAATCCCAATTGTTGCAAGGATTGATTACTCAAATGATCAACATGAGAGAAAACATTTCCCAAAGAGCTAATGACAACAAGGATGACAAAGATGCTATTCTAGAAGGAAGCCAAGCTAGCAATACTTGTAGAGACAAGGATCATACTTCCAAGGAGCATGGAGATCAATGCCCCAACTGTGAAGAGAAACATCCTGTTGGCTAATGTCCCACCTCTCAAGCTACTTGCTACCTATGTGAAGGAAACAACCATGTTCCTATCCAATGCCCCATCTATTCCATTGTGGAAAAAAGGAAACAAGGTGGAGTGCAACAAATGATTGCAAACCATCAAGAAGGATCCAAGTCTACCAAGAAGGTTGATGACAAAGGAAAAGGTCCACTTATACCTCCAAACAAAACAACCCAATTCAAAGGATCAAGTAAGAGGAATGTGAATTTTCTAAAGAGCAATAAAAGGTCCAAGAAACATGTAGACATTCCTACCTACCAGATAACTTATGAACAACATGAATTAGATGCACTCCTAGCTTTGGAGAAACCCAAAAAGCAAAAGAAGGACAAAAGCCATGTGCAATGTCATAAATGTAAAGAAATGGGACACTATGCCAGTGACTGCCCAGAAAAGAAGAAGAACCAAGGAAACAAACAAGAAGAATTGTTACCAAAGGAAAAGAAAGATATTAGCCAAGTGTGGTGCAACAACTGCAAAGAGCTAGGACATTATGCAAGCAACTGTCTAGAAAAGATGAAACACAAGATAAACAAACCTATGAGGGATCTCAGCCTTGTCACATGTTTCAAATGCAAGGAGCTAGGCCACTATGCAAACTTCTGTCCAGGAAAGTTACATCAAGATTCCAAGCAAGCCAAGATGTAAACTAGTTGGAAAATTCTTAAGGGTGGTAGTACCCTAGATGCTTTTGAGCCAATTTGTAACCCTAGCCTTCCCAAATCTCGGGATGAGATTTATTTTAAGGGTGGTAGCCTGTCACATACCAAGATTTTCCAAATCTTGTAATGTGAAAAATAAATGAATAAAATAAAACTTTATTGATTTTCAGGGTAAGAAGAAACTTTTTGAATCCAATTGGGAACTTTCAAACCTATTTTGATCAAATAAAATCCTAAAGGGATTTAAAAAGTTAAATAAACAATAAACTTCAAAATATTTAAAATTACTATTTTGGATCTTTTAAATAAAAGGTTTTTGTTATCAAAAGAAAAGGTGGATTAATAAATAAAGATTATTTTATAGAGCCAAATTAAACCTTGGCCAAGCTTTTGAAATAAAACATTTTGTTTTGAATAAAAATAGTAAAAGTTTATTTAAATAAAATAATCAGGATTTTAATATCCAATTTTATTTAAGTAAAGGCTTTTCCTATTTTAAATAAACACTAAAACTTATTTATTTATTTTAAATAAGTTTTCCAAGTATTTTATATTCTCAAATAAAACCTACTGAGTGTTTTTGGTTTTATTTTAGTTTTCAAAATAAAGACTTTATTAAAACAAATCCTATTTGATTTAATAACTAAGGTCCATTCTATTTAATTAATAATGGGACCTAAAATAAAAATGTTATTTTGTTTTAAACAAGATTTCCAAGTATCTTTTATTTTCAAATAAAACCTACTGATTTGGTTTTGATAATATTTGGTTTTCAAATGGAGATTTTATTAAATAAATCAAAACCTATTTGAATTAATAATTAAAGGTCTATTTTATTTAATTATTAAATAGATTCTAAAAAGAATAAAATTAATTTATTTTATTTTTGGGATTTGGTTTATGTTGTTAAACAGAACCAAAACTCATTACAAGTGTGGTGATTTTTTGAATTATTTGAATGTTTGTTTTGTTGTTTGAATTGTGAATTGAATTTTCAAATCAGTAAATAGAAATAGAAAAGGATATATCAATCAGACAGAAAAAATAGGGCAAAACGACCCAGCCCAACTAAAGCCCATCCCAGCCCAGCAGCCCACCTCCTTCCCCAGCGAAACGTTATTTTTTCTCACTCAGGAACTTAACCGCACAAAGGATGACGACTGGACCCCACACTCACGCTCTCTCTCACGCTGACAAAGGACCCCACCCCTCCTGCTCATCGTTTCCACCCGCCGCTGACCACGCCGCGGCCGTTGCTTCCATTGAAAGCTCGCGATCAATTCGCCATAATACCGCGCCTTAATCTCGCTGCGACCACGCACGATAAATCGTCTCCCTCTCCTCTCTGGTTCCCCTCTGTCGCCCCACCTCGACACGCCCCCAGGCTGTTGAATTTTGCTCAAACACCGCCACTGTCCGACGACGCTCCGGCGAGAATTCCGGCAGCCCCACGCCACCACTTGCCTCCTCAAGCACACAGACATACTCCCCACCTCCTCGCGTATCTGTCCATGCCTTCCGTTCAACTGCGGGCGCCCCAGAACTTCGTCTTCGACAAGCTTCGAGCGCCGCCGTGTCTGGTTCTTCTCCGACGAGCCCCACAGGTAGTTTCCGACCACCCCGCGCCCTCTCCTTCACGCACACATCGTCGCCATAGCTTTGCGCGTCTGACTCTGTCTCCCATTTGTCCTAGCGTGCATCGTTGCCCCATCTCCGACGACGCCCGAGCGAACCCGACGCCAGCAGGAACTCCGGCGAGCAATCAAGCCTGCTCCAGTGCGCCCCTCGACAAGACGGCACCACCTTGAGCTTCCCCAGGCCTCTGCGAACGCTATGAGTACCTTCCCATCCACCCTTGCTTCCTGTATTGCCGGCGCCGCCACCGTCTGGCCGCTCCGCCGCCAGCCACCGCCGCAGCGCCGCTCATTTAGGGTCGAGCTCACAGCAGCCGTCCGATCCTGATCTGGTGGATAGGATAGAATCACTTAACAGCGAAGGGGTACGCGTTCTGGGCCACGCGATCTGTTTAGATCCAACGGCTGCAGCTGTGCGATCCGAGCGAAGCGGTACCGACGAATGGGAATAGGATGCGTGGGACCAGACGATTTAAAATAGAAATTGAAATCAGATTTAGATGCCATTTTGAAACCCTTGTAACTTTTAAACCACACGTCCAAATTTTGCAAACTTTATATCATTGGAATCTGTGGAGAAAGCCCTAGCCAACCATGCCATTTGTTTAGTAAAAGCTTCTGGAAAAATGGTTGTTTTTGCAGAAACATTTGTATGCTTGTTAAGGATGTGAAATTTGTTAAAAAATGATTTTGGGGTTAAAATCTTTGGCAAATGGATTGTTTTGAACCTACTGACCATAGGAAACACTTTGTGGTTTCAAAAATGTATTTGGTGAAGAAAAAGAATGATTCTTTGATTTAAAACCATTTCTAGTCAAATAGAAATGTGGTTTATTTATTAAAAATGGTTTTGGAAGAAAAATTTTGGGAAATGTTTTGTTTTAAACTCTCTGACCCTAAACACCAAATTTTATGGTTTGAAAATGTATTTGGTGAACCCTATAGATTAATGCCTTAGTAAAAACATTTCTACACCACATAAAATGATACTTTGTTTTGAAAATGGTTTTTGAGGTGAAACCTTTTGCAAATGACCTTGCCACTTTACAAAATGACCATTAAGTGTTTTCAAATGTTTATGATCCATTAGGAACCACTTTTTCAAATAAAACAAAGCTTGGCATGTTGCATGCATTACCTTGACTTTGTTATTTTATGTGATGTTTTGCTTGATTGGTAGATTGAGTTTGTGCCTTGCTTGATTGATTTGTAGTGACTTAAAGAGTGTGATTGTGCAAGGACAAGGAGTGAACCTATAATCTACAAAAAAGGAAAGTGATGCTTCATACTTTTTGTCCCATTACTTTCACTATGCATTAGTGATTTTCTCTAAGTAAAACTTGCATGGAATTTTGCTAAGTATAAACCTTGCTATATTAAAACCTAGTAGATGAAACCTTAGTGGAAATCTTCCTAAGTTAAGATTCCTATCACTATCAAGCTTAGCTTAGCTAATAGAAAACAAGGGTGGAAATATATTCACACTATGGAAAAAATTTCTAAGTCTGAGGACTTGTGTTTTTGTTTAATAAAACAACTAAGTTAATGAATCACCTGGGTGGATTGGTAATTGCTTGGTGGATTTTGGTTGAGTGGTTCACAAGGCCCATGTCTATGGTTTACCTTGTGTATCTCAATTGTGGATGGCCACCCAGGAACAAAGAGATTTGAGATGTCAAATGTTGAGAAGCTTCAAGTGCAGCCACTTGGCATTATGGGCTCTGCCTGGATCATATAGGTTGAAAGAACTTAGCCATATGGACAGTTGGTGGTAGAGTTTGATAGGTTGGAGCGCGTCCATTTTGGTCTAAGGGAAGGCTTCTAAAAGATCTTGTCTTGGGAAACCAAGTCTTGTGGGGAAAGTGCACCACCTCTGCAGAGTGTAAAATCTAAGTACTTAGCCATGTCCCTGGTAAAGGACAATTTGAGCATCAAGACATGAAAGCAATCAAGAATCTCATCATTCAAATTTCTAAGTTAAAAACTTGTGGTTTGAACAAGGGTTAAAGGATCTTCAATCTTTTGATTAGTAGATGCCTTGAGTAAAGATGTTTTGTCAAGCAAAAACTTAGTGTTTTCAAATGTTAAGGAAAAATCTATTTTGAGCAATGCAAGCCTCAACTCCACATAGCCAAATGCATATAGATGATAGACTCCACTATACTACCATAGTATCTCTTGCCAATACAATTCAAATGTATTGACCCTTCTGGCTGTAACTTGTTATGTTGCAGGTTTGATTGATATTAGTGAAGTTGATTGATTAGGATTACAAAGTCTACAACCAACATGTTTGCCTGTGGCACTTTGAAGATGAAGGACCCCATGCTTATAGTTATTCTGCTCCAATGTAATGCAATAGCCAAATGAGTTATGTAAGATGTAAAAAAATTTATGTTATTCCTGGTTATAAAGTTGTATTATGACCTTTGTTTCTTGATATTACATCTTAACTGTGGATGCTAGCTATTGATCCCGGGACTAGCATTGTAAACACAGGGGACTCTACCTTATTATAGGTTGGGACACTTACAACATGATAGCACAAAGGAGGAGAAACAACCATCTAGATACTATATGGACCCATAGGGATGAACTACACATGCATCACTCCGAAGGATGGCATGGTGATGAAGAAGGCCTCCGGGATGCATATGGCGGCGGGAAGATATACGGATCCCCCCGATCTAGGGATGGATATGGCGGCGGCTATGAACTTTTTCGTGGATTTCTGATCGGGTACTGCGGTGACCCAGCATACCACTACATGATGTAGTATACTATAGTCGTTGACATAACACCAATGAAACACCGCTCAATAGTATTACATCCCTCAGAGTGGTACAACAGAAACACAGCAGGTCCAATACATGGTTAAAGGTTACAACTCACTCTATTCACAAGATCAAGAGAATACTCTTGGTTTAAAGAGAGTGAAAGAATCTGAACTAATGGTCTAGCATTGCAACTATTGCAATACCTTACAGAATTAGGTTCTATGGCTAGAGATTATATTACTATCTAATCAGTAACTTCGTCTTCACTTGAGTTGATGTGTATGTTGACTTTCTTGACTTTATTGAATAACTTTAGCTTCTGGTGATGATTCCTGGAGCATATCGTGATGTAGACATCGTCTTAATGACTTTAGAATCTAGCAAGGGTTAAGAAGATACGTTGAGTACGAGCGTACTCAGCAAATTCACTAGAAAAGGAGTGTTTGATGCACTATATCTACAGCCACAGACCGTAGGTCGTAGGCAATGCAAGTTTTCATAAACATTTCTTAAAAGGTTGTTTTGTTCTGAAATGCTATGTCCGTCAGCCTTCACGGGTTTACCAGAACTTTCATGGAGTTCCTTTCCCGTCGCGTTCGCAACTCCTTCCCGGAACAGGGAGTAACAAGTTACAGTTCTTACACTCTGCAGAGGTGAGTTACTTTACCCATGAGAGACCTTAGCCTTGTTGCACAACCAAGTCATGACCTTGTCCATACTTCCTTGGTATGGGGCCCAGTTGTTATGGGGTATCCCCTTGGGGTGGCCCGATCTTTCACGAACTCCACGAGAAACGAGGGGAAAGCGGTGGTCGGGGGAGGAAGGGGATGAAAACCACGAACACGCGCACGCAAAACACGATACACGCCGATCCCTCACGCCGGTGGCAACCGGTCAACCATAACCCCTAGGATCGGTGTTGGGCGAAGCTCTCTCTCCACGCCAACAACGGGGGACGAGGTGCTTGGTGAGATCTTGACGACTTCGGGGCAAGAAACCGAGAACCCAAGGCCTTGTACAACTTGAACGCACTAGGCAAGATCCAAGAGGGGGTGGATAATCCGGTGCTCCTTGGTAGGAGCATGAGACCAATAGATGTAAGTTCCTCAAAGGGGTTCCTTAATCTATTATTATCCAAGTCTAGGGTTTACAATAAAGGGTGGGGGCTATATATAGACCAACCACATAAACAGGGGTAGTTTAGGAACGAAATGGGAAAATATAGAAAGGGGTACAGGGCGCTGGGCCGAACTGAGGCGTTCTGGTTCAGTCAGGACCGGTAGTACCGGTCGCAACCGGTAGTACCGCTCCGGGGGCGGTAGTACCGCTGGTGGGCCTGGAGCTTCCGTCGGAGTCACCTGTAGCGAGCGGTAGGAGGGGGCGGTAGTACCGGCCACCGGTAGTACCGGTTCCTGGGCCGGTATTACCGCTGGCGTCTGGGGCGTGGAGTGGTTCTTCCTGGAGCGTCCGGTAGCGGGGTCCGGTAGTACCGCTTGTACCGGTAGTACCGGTCGCCTTAACCGGTAGTACCGGTTGAGTCTGGTAGCGACTGGTTGCTCCCGCTCTGGTTCCTTCGTCCCATGGGTCCTTATCTCCGTACCTGATGATGCATAGTGTATGCTTATGAAGTAGCAAGCCATCCAGGGGCGTATCAAAATCACACAAGGAAAGGAGCGAGTTAACCTTGGCTTGTAGGAGCTTAGCTCGGGCGCGAGTCATTGGTCCACTTGGAGGGCTAGGTGTTGTAGATGGAGGTGCGTCCATAGGACGGGCTGCATCAGCTCCCCCCCTTGGGAAAGAGTCGTCCTCGACTCGTCAACCTTCTGAACTTCATCTTCTCCATGGTAGGGTGAGAGGTCCTTGACATTGAATGTCGAGCTCACAAGGTATTTTGATGTTGGGATATCGATGATATAGGCGTTGTTGTTTATCCTCTTTAGCACTTTGAATGGTCCATCACCTCTTGGCTTGAGTTTGGAGTCGCGTTCCTTGGGGAAGCGGTCTTTACTTAAGTGTATCCATACAAGGTCGCCCTCTTCAAAGATCATCTCTTTCTTGTTCTTGTTGAGCCTTGATGCTTGGCAAAGGACTTGTTGCTCGATCGTAGCTCTTGTGTCTTCATGGAGTTTCTTCATTGTTTGGGCACGCTTGACAATGTCCATATTGGCGCATTCATGAAGTGGTAGTGGAAGGATATCGAGCGCGGTGAGAGGCTCGAAGCCATAGACGATCATGAACGGGCTCCTCAAGGTGGTGGAGTGCTTGGCGCGGTTGTAGGCGAACTCGGCGTGTGGAATACATTCCTCCCAGTCTTTAAGGTTCTTCTTTATCAACACCCGGAGGAGTGTGCCAAGACTTCGATTGACGACCTCGGTTTGTCCATCGGTTTGAGGATGCGATGCGGACGAGAAGAGGAGCTTGATGCCGAGCTTGGCCATGAGAGTCTTCCAGAAGTAGCTCATGAATTTTACGTCGCGGTCGGAGACGATTGTTCTTGGTACACCGTGTAGCCGAATTATTTCCCTGAAAAACAAATTTGCTACATGTGAAGCATCATCGGTCTTATGGAACAGAATGAAATGTGCCATTTTTGAAAAGCGATCCACTACGACAAATATAGAATCATGTCCATGTTTAGATCTAGGCAAGCCTAACACAAAGTCCATGCTTATGTCCGACCAAGGTGCATAAGGAATAGGCAATGGCATATAAAGACCAAAGGGGTTGGACTTAGACTTAGCTTGGATACATGTAGTGCATCGTTGGACGTGGCGCTCCATGTAGCGCTTCATCTTTGGCCAAAAGTAGTGAGTGGAGAGCATGTCATAGGTCTTGTCATGGCCAAAGTGACCCATAAGGCCTCCACCATGGGACTCTTGAAGAAGCAAAATTTGGAGAGACGACTTCGGAATGCAAAGCTTGTTTTGTTTGAAAAGAAAACCCTTATGCAAATAGAAATCATCAATCCCTTTGTCTATTGAACATTTTGCAAAAAATGGTCCAAAGAAGGGGTCGGACGCATACAAAGATTTGATGTCATCGAGACCCAAGACATTTACTTTGAGTCGTGTAAGAAGGCTTGTGTTTTTGCGAGACAAGGCGTCCGCTACCACATTTTCTTTGCCCTTCTTGTATTTGACAATGTAAGGAAAAGACTCCATGAACTCAACCCATTTTGCGTGCCGTTTACTCAAATTGGCTTGGCCCTTAAGATACTGCAACGACTCATGGTCGGAATGGATGATAAATTCTTTGGGCCAAAGATAGTGTTGCCACACTTGAAGGACACGAACCAAGGCAAAAAGCTCTTTGTCATAAATGGGGTAGTTTAGGCGTGCGCCATCAAGTTTCTCACTATGGTATGCAATAGGACGCCCATTTTGCATAAGGACGCCACCAATGCCAATACCACTAGCGTCACATTCAATTTCAAAGGTTTTTGTGAAATCCGGTAATGCAAGAAGTAGTGCTTCGGTGAGCCTCTTTTTGAGCTCATCAAAAGCCTTTTGTTGTGCTTTTCCCCAAACGAACGTGACATTTTTCTTGGTCAATTCGTTGAGGGGGCAAGCAATGGTAGAAAAGTCTTTCACAAAGCGACGGTAAAAGCCAGGCAACCCATGAAAACTACGAAGTTCACTAACATTTGTAGGGATGGGCCAATCTCGTATGTCCTTTACTTCGGTGACATCAACTTCAATGCCATTAGAAGACACGACAAAACCAAGGAAAATCAGCTTGTCTTTTGCAAAAGTGCACTTTGGGAGGTTAGCATAAAGCTTTTCATGACGAAGGATGTGAAGGACCTCCTTAACATGAGTAACATGCTCCTCTAGTGACTTGCTATAGACAAGGATGTCATCAAAGTAAACAACTACACTCTTCCCAATGAGAGATCTCAAAATATGGTTCATGAGGCGCATGAAGGTAGATGTGGCATTGGATAAGCCAAAAGGCATAACCAACCATTCATAGAGACCAAGCTTGGTCTTGAAGGCGGTTTTCCACTCATCACCTTCGGCCATGTGAATTTGATGGTAACCACTACGAAGATCAATTTTCGAAAATATAGTGGCTCCACATAACTCATCAAGCATGTCATCAAGACGCGGTATAGGATGTCGATAACGCATGGTGATAGCATTGATTGGATGGCAGTCCATGCATAACCGCAACGTATCATCCGTTTTTGGAACTAGAATCACGGGGACCGCGCTTGGGCTAGTGCTTACTTGGATCAAACCTTTGGAGACGAGTTGGTTGATTTGACGTTTTATCTCCTTCGTCTCTTTCGGGTTCGTGCGATACGCGGTGCGGTTTGGGAGCAGTGCGCCGGGTATGAGGTCGATGCGGTGTTCGATTCCACGAACAGGAGGTAGTCCATGAGGAAGCTCTTCGGGAAATACATCTTGGAATTCCTGTAAAATAGCCATCAAAGAAGGAGGAACATTTGTCAAGTCATTAGTTCCTTGCGCTAGGCCCTTGCAAATAAGGACATAGTGCAAGATGGATGGGTTGTTCCGCACTTCTCTCATCTCACTTTTGGTGGCAAGAAGAACACTCTTAGTTTTTCCACTCGAGTTTGGCTTGTGGCACTCACTCACTATGATGTGGTTCTCTCGCTCTTGATACCAATATGTTATGGGGTAACCCCTTGGGGTGGCCCGATCTTTCACGAACTCCACGAGAAACGAGGGGAAAGCGGTGGTCGGGGGAGGAAGGGGATGAAAACCACGAACACACACACGCAAAACACGATACACGCCGATCCCTCACGCCGGTGGCAACCGGTCCAACATAATCCCTAGGATCGGTGTTGGGCGAAGATCTCTCTCCACGCCAACAACGGGGGACGAGGTTCTTGGTGAGATCTTGACGACTTGGGGGCGAGAAACCGAGAACCCAAGGCCTTGTAGAACTTGAACACACTAGGCAAGATCCAAGAGGGGGGTGGATAATCCGGTGCTCCTTGGTAGGAGCATGAGACCAATATATGTAAGTTCCTCAAAGGGGTTCCTTAATCTATTATTATCCAAGTCTAGGGTTTACAATAAAGGGTGGGGGCTATATATGGACCAACCACATAAACAGGGGTAGTTTAGGAACGAAATGGGAAAATATAGAAAGGGGTACAGGGCGCTGGGCCGAACTGAGGCGTTCTGGTTCAGTAAGGACCGGTAGTACCGGTCGGGCAACCGGTAGTACCGGTCGCAACCGGTAGAACCGCTCCGGGGGCGGTAGTACCGCTGGCGGGCCTGGAGCTTCCGTCGGAGTCGCCTGTAGCGAGTGGTTGGAGGGGGCGGTAGTACCGGCCACCGGTAGTACCGGTTCCTGGGCCGGTAGTACTGCTGGCGTCTGGGGCGTGGAGTGGTTCTTCCTGGAGCGTCCGGTAGCGGGGTCCGGTAGTACCGCTTGTACCGGTAGTACCGGTCGCCTTAAACGGTAGTACCGGTTGAGTCTGGAAGCGACTGGTTGCTCCCGCTCTGGTTCCTTCATCCCATGGGTCCTTCTCTTCGTACGTGATGATGCATAGTGTATGCGTATGAAGTAGCAAGCCATCCAGGGGCGTATCAAAATCACACAAGGAAAGGAGCGAGTTAACCTTAGCTTGTAGGAGCTTAGCTCGGGCGCGAGTCATTGGTCCACTTGGAGGGCTACGTGTTGTAGATGGAGGTGTGTCCGTAGGACGGGCTGCATCACCAGTCTAAGATCCAAGCCAATCACTACCCTCTCCGCGACCTCATATGTCTGCACGATCCTTCGGGGCCAACTCACCTCCGTTAGGCCCCTTTTCGGGAAGGCTAAAACCATGATGAGTACCCGAAGACTCTATGACCTGGTGTTTCCCTGGCAAGTGCCATATTAAATGGACTATCCACTAAACACCATCCATAGATAATCTAGACACCAAAAGTGTGGGGCATAAGGGTGCCCACCCATATGTTGACCGCACAAGGAATCACAACATCACTTTAAGGTCGTCTTGCCTCCATACGAGAGGAAAAGGATACATCTGACTTCTCCATCCCATTCCAAATCACATGGTTAACGCGTAATATACGGCGCAAGAATCACTGGCGACATTGGTTGTTAAGTCCTAGATAATATGTTCCTTTACCACCGGAACTTTCATAGTAGGTTATTACCTCATGGTAATTAACCTATAATCAGATTATTATGAAAATAGTGTTTTCTGACTTTTTTACAAATGCAGGTGATGACAATACTAGATTTGCAAAATACTTTACAGAAAATAATCAAAGGACATGAGCAAGTGTGAATTTCCTTTTGTGATTGCAAGATTATGCACTCACGGTCTTCAAGACAATATAAGATCCAATATCTGAAATCAGCATCATTGGTATGGTAAGGACTAATGTTTAAAGAAGAAGGATGCTTTTATGCATAAGTAATGTAATGCACTTTATAAACGCGAATCCAGGGGATAACGTTGTTCTAGGGTTTGGATACTGGAAAGGGTTTCCTTGGAATGTGTTGCCCTTTCAGATTAAGTTTCACACTTGTGCTTCTTGTTAAGGCTTGTAAGTGTGTGTGAACAACACGTACTTATACAACAATAAGATACACACATATGGAATGCTACTAAAGATTGCTTACACTATAATTGTTTAGCTTTAAATTTTACTTTACAGGTAATGTCATTTATAAAGAACTTAAGTGTTATCAATCCTAAGTATATAAGTAAAGTATAAAGTAATGTGATTTATGATTAGTTGTCATATGTTGACTGAAATGGAAAAACGAATAACTTTTGAAGAAAAGATTTCTTTATTAAGGTTTAAACAATCTTTGTGGTTTAATCAAGTGTGATCGATGTTTTTTGTGTTTGAATAGTTTGGACTTCAGATTCCTTATAACTTAATGATAATAGACCAAAGTTAACTATAAAACATATAATAAGGTTTTTAGCATTATATTTAAACTCTTGTAGACTAAAGTTAACTTTAAAGACATAGATGGACTTATAGTGTATTACTTTTGATACTTGTATCTTGTTTATTTTATTTTGTTTCCTTAAAGTTACTTAAGAATAGCATTACTTCGATTTGAGTAGTGGTTTCTTAATTATATAATAGAATTATTTACCTTTTTATAGACAAGTGGTTATAGTTTATAAACAAAGAAATAATATTATTTAACTACTTATGGATTCAGTATAGTGTTGTGATATTTTTGTAATCTAGTGGTTGGAATATTGGAAAAGATTTAATTTAGTCACAAGTTATTCTTTAAGGATTTTATAATTGATAAATATCTATTTAGAAAATAGTTTACACATATAGTTTGAAGGATAATTCAATAAAATTGTATTTATAATGTTTTGAATCATTATGGCTTCATACTATCAATACTTAAGACTAGAATTATTTATTAGACCTAAATTGGCAATTTTAAAAATATTAACAAACTTTATTTACCCTTATATGGATTAACAACTTAGGAAATAGGTTTAAATTCAAGTTATTAAATTATGTAAATTTTTATTTACCTAATAAGTGGAATATTATATTTTTAACATGTAGGTATTATTTTTGTGATCATTTTGGTATATTACATTTATTTTTGTGATTTACGAATAATAACATATGATCTTTATAAGATTTATTACTTTATAGTTACTTAATAATCAATAATTATTCAATTAAGTGAAGTAATAATGCATGATTATAGTTTTAAATTATAGTTCTTATTTTTCCAAGGTTTTTGATATTTTATTTCTATTTTTAATATTTACCATTATTAAAATATGAATTATCAAAGTTTTATTACTTATAAGATCTTTATTAAATAATAATTATTTAAATAACTATTACAATAATGTTTGATAATACTTTTAGTTGATAGATTTTATTTTTCTAAACATTTTCATATACTATACATATTTTTTCTGAATTATAAAACAAAAGTTATGGATTGAATAAGTTTTAATGATTTTATTTTATTTCTGGAATATTTAAATTTGTGTTTATTTCCTTTCTTTATTTCTTAAACAGAAAATAACTTTTTGTACCGAGGCTAAGTTTACCCAAGGTCACTGACCAGTGGGCCAGTGGCCACATCATCAGCCACGCGTGCAAGGACTAGGTCAACTGGTGGACTGGGTCAAGGGTGATGTAGGCAGGGCATCAGGATGACGTCAGTGCGGCCACCACCGCCAGTTGATGGTCGCCGACGAAGATCTACAGCGCCCCATCAAACGAAAGTAGCCTAGTTCGAATCATAGCAACGTGATGAACCCTAGAGTGGCGGCGCTGCTCGAAAATAGTCATCGGAGCTGCTGGAACAACGACGACCGACGGCGGTATGCGGCGGTGCTACGACTCGAGCAGTCTAGGAAGCGAGATAGGAAGAATGAAACGATGCTTTAGAATCAGTGACTCACCCTGGTTGTAGTGGTGGTGTTGGCGAGGAATGGTGTGGTCGGAGACGAGCTCTTTGACAAGGATTCTGACGAACTGCCGCAAATAGGAACAGCAAAATTCGCCTTCTCTAGCGCTCCCCTTGATGCAAGACTCCACCTAGATGGTCTACGGATCATGGGGTATCTCCATTGCTACTTGGAAGAGATTGGGGAGGTGCGGCACGACGGCGAGCTGAGCTAGGGTTTTGGCTCTAAGGAAGAAATCGAGAGAGAGAGAGCTTCAGAGGGGGAAATGAGGATGAGGACGAACGGGGACGTCGTCGTGGCGTTCTTATCCCTTCCTCCAGGAGCGGCGGCACGCATCGCAGCGCAGCAGTCAATCGACGCCGGAGCTCCGGCCAGCAAGCTGCTTCCAGTAGGCGAGGAAGACGATGATGGAGATTTTGCGGAAAACCCCCTAGGACTTTCCTGATTCGATCTGCAGTCCTTCTTCGGTCCCACCCGTCAGCGAGCAAAGAGAACAAACTGGGCTGGTTGCTGTGCCTTTGCAAAGTAAGCGGCAAGCTTGTTGTTGCTACTCGTGGGCGACAGATAGAGAAGTGAGGAACTGGGTCGTGGGATGGTACTGCTTGCTTTCTATTTTCCTTTTCTCTTCTCTATTTTCTGTTTTATTTTCAGATCTGTATTTTAACATTTGGTTTGAACTTTTCTAACAAAGTTTATTTGTTGAATACTTGCAGCAACAATTGATATTGATTGAGATTCATGTTGTAAACCTTTATGATAAATATTTTTTATTTATTTAATATATTCTTTTAATATTTTGGAAGGACCTTAGTTATTAATTTTCTGTCCATATTAAACCATGTATTTATATTATGATATTTCTTTATTTAATGATAGAATTTAATTCTAGTTAACTTATAGTTTGGGGAAATGTTATATTATGATTCTATATTATTATGTGTTGTATGATATACAAAGGAATAAATATGGTGAATATTACTCCCATAAATCTAGGGAATAATAAAGTATATATATTTTATTGTAACTAACATAAGAGTTAGGGTATGAATTGTAATTGCTTACTTTAGAGTTTAGGGTTTTTAATATACTTATGTTCCTTTGTTGATAATGGTTTATGGCTAAGCATTTTGTCTTTTTGTTTGTGATTTTTATTAATATCACCTTTTAAAATAGAAAGTCATTAACTGGAATATCTTATGGAAAAGAATTGATAAGATAACTCCTAAGAACCTATGGTTATGATAATTGGAAATGACAGAGATGTGCTAAAGTGAATTGCTATAGGAAAATATTCCTATAAAGCATCTTGAATATAAAATGATCTATCCAACAGATGAGCTGGATGTTAAGTTTGATCATAGATTTAGGGTTTAGGTTTTACCAAGAATTCCTATTATCCATACCTAATAAATCTGGACTTCTGCACTACTAGAGAAAAGCATATCCGAGGCGCACCAAAAAGCCTATCCGAGGCGCATATCACATGTGCCTCTAGCTTCAAGCCTCGGGTATTTCTTATTCGCGGCGCATCTGATATGCGCCTCCTATACTTCACATATGCGATCGATATGCGCCTCGCATATGTGAAGTATAGGAGTCGCATATCATATGCGCCTCGCATATGTTTTAGAATGCGCCTCGGGTATTTATAGTATATGCGCCTCGCATATGTTTCAGAATGCGCCTCGGATATTTATAGTATATGCGCCTCCTATAGTATCCTATATGCGCCTCCGGTAATATTTTCGAAATTCAAGTTTTACAGACCACTATAAATAATAATATACAGATATTCAAATATACAATATAGTCCACAGAATTTTTTAGAAACTTGCATTTTTCCAAAGCATAATAGAACCAACATGAATACAATACATTACACATCAATCATGACATACAAGTTCATACATCAAGTGTTTGTGCCACAAGTTCACACCTCCGAGTACAAGTTCACAATCACATTACACCTTCGAGTACAAGTTCACAATTCACATTACAACTCCAACGACGTAGCTCTACCTAGATGAAGTAGAACACAACCTACAATGAAGAGCAACAAGGTGGTGATCACGAGGAAGTTCCTCCACTTCTTCCTTCCATGCCTCCTCCACTTCTCTTCCGCCACCTCTCTACTCTCATAGCCTTGGTAGCTGTTGCCCGAGAAGTTGTTCACTTGCTTCTGGCAGTCTTTCCACTCCTCGTACACACCTGGAACCCGACCGACGTACACGACATAACACCTCGGCATCTCCTACACATAATAAAGATGATATTACTTATGTCAGTGGAAAGCAATAGCTAGCAGTTCACAAAGATATAATCATGCATATATATATATATATGGGTGCAACAAAATGTAAGAAATCACGTTCTAATCATCGGCATTTCGAAGAAAGACCAAAAAAAAGCAAACCAAGAATGACTTGGATTAGTGCCTCATACTTAGATTGGGCACGGAAATAACAATGCTCGCTGTTCGATCTCATGCGGCAAGTAGAGTATATGCCCAAATTACTAGTCTACTTGGCACACAAGATCGAACAGCGGCATAGTCATACACGTGACACCACAACACGTTCTAATCATCGGCATTTCGAAGAAAGACCAAAAGAAAGCAAACCAAGAATGACATGGATTAGTGCCTCATACTTAGATTGGGCACGGAAATAACAATGCTCGCTGTTTGATCTCGTGCGGCAAGTAGAGTATATGCCCAAATTACTAGTCTACTTGGCACACAAGATCAAACAGCGGCATAGTCATACACGTGACACCACAACACTTTCTAATCATCGGCATTGCAAAGCAAGACAAAGAAAGCAAACCACAAGAAAGTAGGGAAGCAATGACAAATGAAAAGAAACAAGCACTTAAAATAGTTCGTAACACAAATAACTAGCTAGTGTCTCTCACAATCAAGTTCAACGGTTGACGAAACATATTCTAGAGGTTTTGCTAGGCAAGTTTAACACAGTGATAAGAGGTTACAACACGAGTTCGGAACTAACAGCTAGGTACCCAGGCAATGCAATCATGAAGTCTTCTTCGGCTCTTGAGTCGGCTTTGGGGGGGCATTGATGAAGCCCGACCGAGTTTTCGCCATTTGCATGAACATCCTGCCATCACCCTGCTGCGCTAAGCGTTCATCTATCTCCCTATTGGACGGTGTATAGCCGCCGTGGAAGGTGCCTCCGGCTTTTATGACTCCCTGGTACACGATTGTCGCGATCTCCTCCTGGATGTTGAAGAAGTGTTGCCTGAGGTTGCGAGCCTGTATGCATGCAAGCTTTTCAGCCCACTTCACGAGGTCAGATGGCAGCGTTTTGGTCTCCATGTCATTGAAGAACGCCTTCATGTGGTAAATGGCGTAGAAGGCATCCTTCCCACTGCCAGGCGGCTGCTTGACGCAGGAAAACTTCGTCGTGTGGCGGAACACGTGCGCGCCGAACTTTACATGTGGCCTTGCCGGTTTGACGCCTCCCGCTGCGACGTATCCGGTGAGAGCGCCATCAAGAATTTTCTTGATATTGGTGTAGTTTTTTTGGATCGCACTGTTTGAGTCGAGGTACAAGGCTGTTGAGTTTTTCAAATTCAAGCTTATGAGCACACAGCCTGTCCGATCATCCTCCGTGATGGGATGGTAGGGAAGGAGAATCACATCCTTATCCGAGTATGTTTGCAGGAAGTTTGAGAGGTAGTCGGTCGCCAGATCTATGGCCTCAGCATCTTTCAGGACGGCGTCACGCATGAAGTAGGGATCCACTATCTGGATGTCCGGGATCTTGTCTCTGGTGATCTCCATGGCCATATTGAGGGAGAACAGCCGGACCAGGGTATTGTGCAGTCGAAACCCGTTCAACATGTCAAACAGGTCGGTATGCCGCACGTAGAAGATATCCCTGGGGGGTACAGTGACAAAGCACGGCATATGAGAAGGCACCTTAGCCTTGAAAACGAGGTACGACGGATCGTTGTCGCGAATGCGGCGCTGCTCAATTGTGAGAAATCCATAATGAATACTACGCATATGCGAGCCTGCGACCTCGAGGATCGATTTACACATCATCGGTACACCTGTCACGTGCTGCTGATTCCTGGCTTGCCCCACAGCGCCGTCCCGGAAAAGAGGATTTGGATCCTGGCCCCGATCACCCTTAGGCTTCCTTTTGCGACCCTTCTTGCTCTTTACGGCTTCGGCCACTGCGTTCACCTCACCGACCGTCTTATGGAGGGTGTCGGGGCTGATCAAAGGAACTACTGGCCTTGGAGGCTCGGTGAAGGGGACAGGTGGCGGCGTCTCCTGACTAGTTGGGAAGAGACGCACCTTGCAAGGGGGTTTCGCTGGTGCTGGTTGGGTCTCGGCAACTTGATGTGTGCCTGATGGTCCCGGCTCATACAAATCAGAAAACCTTGTGTTAACAAACTGGTCACCTAGTTCGGGTCAATTTCTTCATCATCATCGGGATTCTGTGCCATGTTGTCCAAGTCTCCCATCTCGAAGTCTTCATCATGTGCTGGTTGTGCTGCCTCTAGGGTGATGTTGAGCTGGTCCTCTGTCCCCAAACGGATCTGGCTCTTCGGCCATAGGTACAAGTAGCCGAAGCCGGTATTGAGGACTGCTGCCGTGTCCTCATCATCCCATCCTTGAGGTTGAGAGGGAGGTTCCACTTGCTCGTAGCCCGGAAGCACCATACTGTATTTGACCCTCATCATGTCAGGTGGCATTGTGACATTGTGCATTTTGCGGTTCTCTGGTTGAACAATAGTACCCTTGGCAACATCCATCAACTGGCCGCCCACCCAATGCATTAGAGTGCAAGGAGTGTCTCCCTGCGAAAGATCGACATGTAGGCCGAGCGTTAGAAAAACATAGATCAAGTCATCGGTGTGGTTGAGCCTCCCAACTCTCGCTTTAATTAGTTAGTTACCTTGAGGGCGTCAAACTCGGCCAATGTCGAGGCACCGACGCTGATAGGCTTGACCACGCAAGTGGCGGAGTGGCTGCCTGATGGCATGGTGGTGCGGGCCAGCGCCTTCGCCGCAGTGGGCAAGTTAAGCTCCGGAGCTAGAGGAGTCTCCACCACCACCGGCCCTGCTGGAGGAGTCACCAACGCCTCCGGCCGCGCCACATTGTCCGATTGGGCGCTGTTGAGGTTGGGAACCGGTGGCGGCCCCCGTTTACCACCCTTCTGCCACTTGTTGTACTTATCCATGTAGACGTGAAGGATGGTGTTGAGCTTCTCGTTCACTTGTGAATGGACTTGTGACTGGACTTGTTCTTGGAACTTTGTCTCGGCAGCCGACACAACCTTGTTCACGGCATCTTGGACTATATTTGGAAAGGCTTCCACCTGTTTCCTTAGGAGTTTTACCTCGGCGCTTTCGGCCTTCTTGCCCTTCCGCTCCGGGGTGCCATAGTACTCGGACCATGATATGCCGCCAAAGCCGACCACACGACCAGCCGATGGGGCCGCCAGGGGATCGACACTCTTGGTCCGGTTCAGCGCCCTATTAAAAGTGGTGTCCCACTTGGCGACAGGCGGTGGCGCTGACCCCTGGGATGAGGAGCTCCTACACTCCTCGTCCTACGCACAAGGAACGCGAAGCATTTGATTAGAAAACTGGACTTCATTGATTAATCATGAATGCAATTAATCGACTTGCATGCAAACTACTTACATATTTTTGCATGAAGTCCGTCACCCTCGGAGCAAAGGGGCCGGCGGGCTCCGAAGAATAATTAGAACCCCCTTTCTTCGGCGGGGCAAACCGGGCCCTGACGAAGTTCTTTGCCTGCTCCTCCTTTATGTCGTCAAAGGGACGTGGCAACCCCTTTGCACGAGCGTCGGCATCCTCCTTATCCCATTTGGGCCTCGCGGCTCTATAACCGCCGGAGCCGAGATGGTGGGTACCAATGTTTCGGGATCTCATATTCTTGCCCTTCTCAGTCCTGGCCTTGCCCAAGGCGGAGTTACATCTGGCCTTGAAAAATTGTAGTCTTCTTCCTTGACCAGAGGCTCCTTCTTGACGAGCTTTGGATAACTTAGCTTCTCCTCGAAAATCAGATTCTTCACCCGAGCCTTCCAATTTGACAAGGCCTTGGTCATCCTCCTGAGGGCATACTTGTTCACCAGATTCCCTTTGAGATTGTCATTATTATACTTGTTTTCCTCATCACCCGGGAACACGTATCTTGCGAGCAGCTTCCGGAAAAGCTGGATGAGGAAACCCTTGTTCTCTTCGGCCTTCAGGTTCTCCATGTTGATCGTGACGGTGTTCCGGAGGATTGCCGCGAGCTGGTTAGAGTAACCCCCAACAAATTCTTCTGGCTCCAAAGGCGCACCTTTAGGACTCACGCTTGTGATGATGGACCTTTTGAGGTCGACCACGATCGGGATCCGATCCTTCCGAGACTTCTTCGATGCACTACCACCGTCTGTAGTAGCTTCACCGCCGCCATCAGTGGTAGTGGCGTCGCCATCGGCGTCCCCCATCTCCTCATTGCCCGACGAGGTATCCTCGTCCTCCTCCATCTCGTCGTCCCGCGGAACAAATTCTGGGGCCTCTAGGGATTCCATCTCCTCCTGCTGCTCCCAAAATGGCTTCTGGCTAGAAGGGCCCGGATCCGACATTTCTAAACACACAAATAAATGAAACTAATAAGCACAAAAATTCACAGAAAATTTTGGCATGAACTTTGCTAATTTTCTATGTCTAGGAGTGCCAGAAATTCGCCGGAACGGAAATGAATCAACATTCCGGCGAAACATTGGCAACTCAAAAAGAAAAACCTGCACAAAAAGGATCAAAACACAGCCATCATCATAGCCATTTTGCTAGCATACATACACAAACACCATGTATATATATCATGCTCCAGGCCATACATACACAGAGGCACCATGTATCATCTGTTTGCTTGTCAACAACCTGAGCATGAATAGTACAGTTACCAGGAACTAAAGGAATAAATGATCAGAAGCTCAAATGTACAGAACTGCAGGGAGAAAAAAAGCACCATGTATCATAAGCTCAAATGTACAGAACCTGATAACTGCATGAATAGTACAGTTATCAGAAGCTCAAATGATCAGAAGCACCATGTATCATACACAGAGGCATGGTCTCTTTGACAGGGAAACTACAATGCCCAGCAGAACGAGGTGATGATACACCCGTGTCACAAACGAGGTGATTTAGTTTCACCAAAACCCATGGGAATAATGCCCAGCAGAACACCAGAAAATCCTGCTGCCAAGGGGGTATCGCCAGACAACATCGTCTATTATAAGTATATATGGACATGCTACGAACTTAATTACAATCAGATGAATAAGACATGATAAAGGCACATATTTTGCTGAGTTTAAACTTAATAAGGGCACATCCTGCAGCACATCTACAATGTCAGTATGTCTACTGACTAGACAAGGGTTCCACATTTCCTAAGAAGCCAAAAATCCATGGGAATAATGCCCAGCAGAACACATCCCGTAAGAAACTAAGTTTAAACTTAATAAGGGCACATCCTGCAGCACATCTACAATGTCAGTATGTATACTAACTAGACAAGGGTTCCACATTTCCTAAGAAGCCAAAAATCCATGGGAATAATGCCCAGCAGAACACATCCCATGATGATACACCTCGTTTGGTGAAGCTCAAATGAGAAACTAAGATACTGAAAACAGAGAAACTTAAGAAAGAGAGGAAAACCTAAAAAGGGGGACTAAATAGGAAAATACCAAACAGCATGGTCTCTTTGACACTCAGTTCCAACATCTACTAGCTAACAACCACCACCCATCAAGAATAAGCAAAGATAGATTGAAGAAACAAAATCATATATCTGGCCAATGCCCAATGGGGTCAAACGCACAACACGCTGCCAGTTCTTGCTGGGGAAAGAGACATGAAAAAATTCAAACAAACTTGACCAGGCAGAGAAAAAGAAGAGAAGGCCAAGAAATTCTGCTTTTCTCAAGCAAAGAGTAATATAACTCGAGAATTAGAATGTTCACAAGTCCTTTTTTAGGCCAAATACATTATTCGGCACCACACTTTAACCCACCAAGCACCATTGCAGACACTGAACCATGTCAAATACAAATATACAACTGCAATGTTGGACAAACAATCTCAATTTTCAAATATTAGAAGATCAATGGCTCGACAGCCGAAAAATCTTAGAACCTGGAGTACCGCTATGAAGTACTCAAATAAGAGATACATAAATCAAGTGTATACACAATAGTTTTTGTAAACCTGGGAATTATAGTTCTATACTCATAATCTGGTGATCTGTGGAAAAAACAATTGAATTGGAAAAAAGGATAACCAGTTTTCATAGTTTAAACAGTCGCTTTCAGTGATCAGTATCGAGGCAGCAAACATCCGAGGACACCAGGATAATGATCGAGAGTTCATGCGGTTTGGACTCACTTTCCTCTGCCTCCTTTCCTTGGAGGTCTTTTTTATTTATTTAACTAGACTAGAAAAGGTGCCATGTGCAACTTGAATGCCTGAAGCCACATGCAAACTAACCACTGAACTGATGAAATAAAAAGCACTACCAAACTAAAGTGGGTTAAGGGGCAGTGTTTTTCTCTCTGACAGATGAAGGCGAGCAAGTCCTAGAGATATATGTGGTTGTGTGTATCAAAACTAACCACTGAACTAATGAAATAAAAAGCAGAGCATAGGTACGGGCAATGCCGGAAACGTCGTTGTGCCATCGCATCGACGCTGGTCTGAAGGTCAAGTGACACCGCTCGATGGGGATATGCATCTGGGTTGCGCAGAGAAGTAGAACGATGCAGGGGCGACTCCTCCGCGCGTTCCCCGGGGCAGAAGCTCCCGGTCTGCTGTGGCGGCTTGAATATAGGCCGCACGGTGAGGGATTCGAGGCTGCAGGAGGAGCTTGGGGGCGGACGCTGCAAGGAGCTGAGGCGGCGCGGTTGGTTAGCTTGTGGCGTAGGGATCAGTGGCGGTGATGCTCACTGGTGTGCGATGGAGAAGACCGGCCGACGATGGATCTTGGATGCGGACCTCCTGGGTGACTGGAGGTGGTGGCTGGAGAGAATGGGGTGCGGGACAGGGGGAGAACATGGTGTGGCAGCCGGAGAGGATGGGAGGAGAGGGGATGAGGCGTGGGTGGGTGGGGGCGGGGACTCACCGGAGAGAGGGTAAGAGGCGTGGGTGGCGGCGGCGGCGTCAGGATCCTCCTCCTTCACGGGGACGACGGCGTTGGGCTCCTCCTCCTTCACGGGGACGGCGGCGTCGGGATCCTCCTCCACGGGGCGGCGGCGAGCTCCTCCTTCACGGGGCGGCGGCGAGCTCCTCCTTCACGGGGCGGCGGGCTCCTCCTCCACGGGGCGGCGTCGGGCTCCTCCACGGCGGCGATGGCTTCGATCGATGCGTCGGGCTCCTCCACGGCGTCGGGCTCCTCCTCTGAGATATGTGAAGTCTCGTGTCTGTACTAGCTGCTAGTGTGCGACTTGGTCGATGGGTGCCGGATATGCGAGGCGCATATCGCAAAGTGCGCCTCGTATAATATTACGCGACGCGCATCTGGGCTAAATGCGCCTCGCATAATATGCACTCCTAGATAAATAGGGCAGTGCGCAAGTTTCTATCAACTATCACACAGCAGCCTAGTGGTAACATGCCTTGTCCTTCACTGCTGGCCACCCAAGTTCGAATCCTAAGGGGGCCAATTTTTTGGAAATTTTTTTTAAAGGCCAATTTTCATGTAAAAGCATACAAATATGAACTATAAAATATAATACAAATATTTTAAATATTCAAATATTGCTAAAACAACAAAAGTGAGTATTCTCAATGAATGTGTCTTGTCGATACATAATATTCTCAATGCAATATTATTATAACACACACATAATAAAAATTAAGAATGTTTTGATACATAATAGTAGGCCACACACACGACGGTTCTCGACAATGGTCGGAGCGCGCTAGCGTTTCTTGACAATGGTCGTCTTTTTGCCCTTCTTTGTCGCGGTTGCATAGGTTAGGTCCGGGACGTCTTCACTACTTCTCTTGAACGGAAGTCCTTTCTTAGGTAGGGTTGTGGTGTACGGTGTTTGGTTGCCATACCCGTCTTCTATCTTCGGGTCGCCGTTCTGGTCAAAGTCTTGCTCGTTGGCGACTCCGTCCATTCCGATAATGTTCCTTTTGCCTCTCCTGACGACAACCCGGCTAGGCTTTGACGGGTCTTTGATGTACCAGCATTGGTCGACTTTGCTAGCCAAAACCCAAGGCTCATTTCTTGCGGGTGCGTTCGCGCTGGTGGTCTTTGACGGTATAACCATCGTGGTGAAATACCGGTCTTCTTTCTCGACGCTCTTGGCCCACCTGACACGGAACATCGACACCTTCTCCGTAACATAGTCGAGCTCCCAAATCTCCTCGATCCTTCCGTAGTATCTTTCCGGGATGTCGCCGGTGTAGAATATCCCTGTTACCCCTGAGTTCTGGTAATCGCAGTTATTGTCTTTTTCCTCTGTGTAGAACATGTATCCGTTGATATCGTAAGCCTGATAGGTCATGAGGTTGTGCAAGGCTCCCTGTGACAATGAGAATATGAGTTTATCTTCCTCCGAGTACTCGCCCTGCGGTGGATTAGCTATGACCTTCTCCCTAAACCACCGCGTGAAACCGGAGTTGTGCTCCTTGATAACATCTTCCTCCCTCGGGACCTGGCGCCCCTGATCAGCGTAATTCTTCTTGATAAACTCTTTGTGCTCATGTATGTATGGATCAACCACCTGCAGGTGTTGCAGCGCGACCAGGTTTGCTCTTTCAAAGTCCTTGGTTCAGCCCTCCATGTCGACATGCTTTGCACGTCGACCCTCGCGGTGACCCCATCCAGCGAGCCTCCCGAGGTGCTTGTTGAATGGCATACCAAGAGGGGTCTCGGTTTATAGAAAGTTCGAGAAGAAAGAAATGCACTCTTCGGCCAGGAAGCCGTTTGCTATGCTTCCATCTGGACGGGACTTGTTCTTAATGTATCCCTTGATGTGTCCATTGAGCCTTTCGAACGGCATCATGCTTCGCAGAAACACAGGACCGAGCTGGACGATATCCTCCACGACATGGAGAAGAAGATGAAGCATGATGTCGAAGAAAGCGGGGGGGAAATAGATCTCGAGCTCGCACATTATCACCACGATCTCGTCCTGTAGCCTCGTGAGCTGCTTAATGCCTATCGACTTCCGAGAGATGACGTCAAAAAAGTTGCAGAGGCCAAACAGTGTTTCACGGATGTGCTTGTTCATTATACCTCGTATCGCGACCGGGAGTACCTGCATCATTAGCACGACGACGTCGTGAGACTTCATCCCGCTGAAGCGCTGCTTCGCCTCGTCTAGCCATCTACTTATCTTCCCCGCGTAGCCGTTCGGAAATTTTACTCTGAGGAGGCACTTCATAAACTGTATGGCCTCCTTCTTACTCAGAGTGAAGCATGAGGCCTTGAGCTTGACCTCTCCCTTCTTAACCTTCTATAATTCAAACTATAGGAGGCGCATATAGCAATATGCGCATATTGTCAAATATAGGAGGCGCATATAGCCATATGCGCCTCGCATATTCGTGCACCTACCAACACGCGGGCCCACACAGAATATGCAAGGCGCATTCTGGTCATATGCGCCTCGCATATTATCAAATATAGGAGGCGCATATAGCCATATGCGCCTCGCATATTCGTGCACCTACCAACACGCGGGCCCACACAAAATATGCGAGGCGCATTATGTCCATATGCGCCTCGCCTATCTGATATATAGGAGGCGCATATGACTAGAATGCACCTCGCATAATATGGGGCTGCTAGATTCTATCCGTACAGGGATTATAGGAGGCGCATTCTTATCATATGCGCCTCGCCTATTTTTATACTAGAGGCGCATATCGTAAAGTGCGCCTCGCCTATTTTTATAGGAGGCGCATATGCTAAATGTGCCTCGCATAAGCATGTCTCCTATAGCCTTTTCTCTAGTAGTGCTGATTTAGGAATTCCTTTCCTAGATATACTATATTTTTTATAATCATCATCAGATGTTAACGTGATGAGCTTTGCTACTCAAGAATATTCTTATCCACCTTTAATAGTTCCAAATCCATTTATAAATCCAATGAGTTTGACTTTAAAGATTTTCATAATCTTAACTTATCCAGACTTGGTTATATCAACTATTCTACTACTAATAATCTCCAATTCTAAAAGTGGTTACTTCTAACTTCATTCATACTCTTCCTTAATCATCCATCACTATCATTACTTCAATAGATGTATACATCAAATCCTACTTCACCTCAAGTGTTTAATATTTCCCAAAAGGAAAATACTAACTCTATAATTCAATGCTACTCTATCATCATCTTAATCATATAATCCTATCTTTACTTGACTCCAATATCTCATATTAGAGTTCAATCATGATTTTTGACCCACCAATGTTACTTATACTAGATATAAGCATTCAATCTTGGTTATTAAAGCATGATCATTACATTCCTTTGATCCTTTATGGTTTTAGGTTTCCAGTTGGCTTAGTCAAAGCTTTCATTCTTACAAAATTATAGTTGTATTATAATTATCTTCTGTTTATCTCTATTGGACTAAAAGATATAATGTATTGAGTATACATACTTGATCTCATAAGATTGCTCCTATTAACTATGTTTAATTTTCATTCTTGTAATCTTTACCCCAGATACTCTTTTATCATTTCTGGAGTGAGTTAACTCCATCAATGATCCTATTGATTTAATTCTATTCAATCCCTCCCATCCTACAGATGACCTTTGAACCTAGCTTCACCATATTTCTTTCTTTACCTCCTTCTTTAAAGGATTTTAAGTGAATTCTATGATAAGAACAAGAGGTAGTAGATCAGGAATTGATAGGTTAAGACTTGGTGAATCAATAGTTGATTACTCAACTTTGATGAACAATAGATATTAAGATAAAAGTCAGTAGAGATGATAAAGGTTGATATGGAAGGAAGGATATGTGTAAATTATCTTAATTTGTTTTCTTTCCTACTAAATCTCACTAAAGGTTTACAGTTAGGTATTACCATGATACACATAGTAGGAATACATAAGAATAAGATAGGTCAGGATCAGTTATTACATTCTTATTTCTTGTGTTGTAGTCTTAACTTGGTATTCATGAGTTGTTGTGATGAATATTATAATATGATTACTTAGGGATTAAATATAAACCATTAAGTAGTATATTAGGGTTTAAATTTTATTACATTTGATCTACCTTTAGATCAAATCTCCCTTACCCAAAAATTTAGGTTTTAACAAAGGACATATTGAAACTTATCGCAGTCAACTTGATGATCTACTTCAATTCCATCAAGTTGAGAGATGCTTCAATCACTTTGACATGTTTTGTTCAAAAGCACGAAAATTATTCAGATTTTCTATGCATGAATGCAATGCACACACCTGGGTTCTGCTTATTTCTAAGCTCTAATGCTGGGATGTTATAGGTACTTCGGGTTTCTGCCTCGGGGTGTTTATATAGGCGAAGGGGCAAGTTTGGTGGACACCCGAGGGGCCCAAACCATAGGCTGGCGCGCCCTAGGGTGGGCCCACGCCACCCTATGATGTGGCCGCCTCGTGGATCTTCTTCGTCTCCCCTTCGGTCTTCGTGTCGTGTCGGGAAATATACCCTAGCTTTTCTGAAACCAAAAATAGCATAAAACAGGCAACTAACACTATGGCATCTTGTCAATTGGTTAGTTCTAGAAAATGTATAAAAATACCTCAAAGTGTAGACAAAACATAACATAGCTGATACAAAACAAGCATGGAGTATCAAAAATTATAGAAACGTTTATGACGTATCACACAACATCAGGTATGAGCCAAGCAAAGCGATCAAGTCGCAAGCCTTGGCATATTTTCTTGCCGACTGGGAAGAAGCACAACAGCTTGAGAATTTGCCCTATCTCCATTAGTGGTCGCTCTACTTCAACGGGTCCAAGAACACGGACGGCTCAGGGGCTAGGATCATACTCACCTCCCCCAAAGGCAACAAGCTCCGCTACATGCCACACCTTGAATTCACGCCCTACACCAACAACATGGCCGAATATGAGGCTCTCCTTCACGGCATGCGGGCCGCCAAGGATATCAACTTCAACCGCCTGCGGTGCTACGACGACTCCGACCTCATCACCGCACAAGTCGCCAGTACCTACGATGCCATCTCCCCCACCATGGCAGCATACCGCCAAGCGGTGGAGCAGCTGGGGGCCACTTCGCTGGCTACTCCGTCGAGTGGATCGATAGGTGCATGCCGCATCGGGTCGGCTCGCCAAACACCACCCACTAGCTTCTTCCTTGACATCATCCACAAGCCCTCGGTCTACCCTCCGAAGGATATCAACGTCGGGATACCGCTGCAACCCGAGCCTTCCCTGGTCGCGAAGCCCAGTGACTAGACCATGCCATACCTCGCCTACCTCAAGAACGGCACCCTCCCTTCGGACGAAATGGAGGATCGCATGATAGTGTGATGCTGCAAATCATTCGTCATCATCAACGGTGAACTCTACAAGTGCAGCGTGACCGACGTGTTCCAGCGCTGCGTACAACTAGGGGAAGGACGCAAGATCCTCCAAGACATCCATGCCGACGACTACGACCACCACGCCGGCTGGCACCCAGTCGGTACTCGCCAAATCCATGCGACAAGGCTGCTACTAGCTCACTGCGCACGTCGACGCCGTCGATATCGTCCAACGCTGCGTCGGGTGCCAGAAATACGCCAACCAGACGCACATCCCGGGTTCGTCCCTCAAGACAATCCCCATCACCTAGCCATTCACCGTATGGGGCATCGACATGGTGGGTCAGTCCAAGAAGGCCCCATCTGGCTACACCCACCCCTTGGTCGGCCAACAAATTCACCAAGTGGGCCGAGGCCAAGGCAATCAAGAAGTGAGATGGCAAGACCGCCACCAAGTCCCTCCGCGAGCCCATCTACTGGTATGGACACTACTAGGAAAACAACATTTAGTGGCGCACCTGAAAACATCATCTGTGCCGCACTAGCGCACTAGCAGTGCGCCACGTGCCTTGCGCTACGGCTATGTCTCAGCCGTGGCGCACTGCCTAGTGTGCCACGGTTGTGTAGAGATAGGCGTAGCGCACCTGCTAGTGCGCCACGGCTATGTGGGCAGGTGCGCTACGCCTAGGATCTTCTATGGCGCACTACCCAGTGCGCCACTAAGCTTCTATAGTGCGCTTTAGGTGTAGTGCGCCACAGAAGGTAGATCATGTGCGCCACAGGTGTGTTTTTTATTTTTTCTTTAATTTCCGAGCCAGATTATATACAATACATATTATATACAATATTACAGCAGATATACACACACAGATACAAGATATACAATTATATATATAAATACACAATATGAAAAACAAGATTGAAACAAATACATATAGATAAGTCTCATACATGAATACATAGTATAAGTTACATTGTTTCGATCAAGTTACAAAGTAGTAGTTGGTGACATGCGAATACTTGTGTCGATCGAACAAGTTAGAGCTCGGAAGCTTGCCTAGCCATCTAAACTAGCTAGACACAAACGCGGGATAAACAACCAAAGAAGATAAGCATGATCACCGCCGCGATGAAGGTGTAGGTCTTCATCCGGTTCCTTGTCGTCCTAACTCCCGCTAGATAGCATGTATATCTAGCTTCCGCCTCCACCATAGTGTTGTACCCTTTGTAGCTATTGCCGCTGAAACGGTGCACCTGTCTCCGGCAGTCTTCCCAATCATCGTAGACTCCGGGAACCCGTCCCTTGTACACGACGTACCACGTCATCTACAAGTTGACAATAATAATTAACCGGTGATTGAAAAAACATGTATAATTAAAGTCGCATATGAAGATACACTTATAGAAAGTACTCCTAAATCAAAAAGAGCAAACTCAAAAAGCATGCCTCATATATAACTAGGTCGTTGGACACAGGAATATGCTACGATGGAACCGTACGCCAAGTAGGATGCACAACTCCTGGTCTTGTGCATAGCACAAGGCGTACAATCCCATCATAGCACATTCACATATATAGTGTTCCACGACATTTCAATCATCGGCATTATTCTCGAAAAAGACCAAAGTAGGTCGGAAAGAATGCCTCATATATAACTAGCTAGGTCGTTGGACACAGGAATATGCTACGACGGAACAGTTAGCCAAGTAGGATGCACAAGACATAGACTTGTGCATATCACAAGGCTAACTATCCCATTGTAGCACATTCACATATATATTGTGCCACGTACGATATTTCAATCATCGACATTATTCTCGAAAAAGACCAAAGTAAATCAAAACAATGCATCATATATAACTAGCTATGTCGTTGGACA
Organism: Avena atlantica; assembly: GCA_910589765.1. Lineage (NCBI taxonomy): Eukaryota > Viridiplantae > Streptophyta > Magnoliopsida > Poales > Poaceae > Avena > Avena atlantica. The sequence goes on from OU342738.1 coordinate 261,811,367, forward strand.
CAGGAATATGCTATGACGGAACGGTTAGCCAAGTAGGATGTACGATTCCTGGACTTGTGCATATCACAAGGCTAACCATCCCGTCGTAGCACATTCACATATATATTGTGCCACGACATTTCAATCATCGGCATTATTCTCGAAAAAGACAAAAATAACTCAAAAAGAATGCCTCATATATATACATAGGTCTCGTTGGACACAGGAATATGCTACGATGGAACGGTGAGCCAAGTAGGATGCGCAAGACCTGAACTTGTGCATATCACAAGGCTCACAATCCCATCGTAGCACATTCACATATATAGTGTGCCACGACATTTCAATCATCGGCATTATTCTCGAAAAAGAGTAAGGAAAAAAAGAAGGACCAAAATGAGCAAAGAACCAAAGAGTAAGCAAAAAAACCAAGAATTGATTTATATATAATAATAATAAGCAAAAGAAATAAGCGATGATTCATAAACCTAATAAGATAAGTATAGTAGCATGTACACTTGTCCACATACACACAAAGGTCATCTATAGTTTGTCTTCTGGCCACACACACACACAACTAGGCCAACATCAAGCCTTCTGGCTCGGCTTAGGGAACGGGAGGACGCCTTGTCTCGTCATGAACTTCCTATAGTCACCCTGCATCTCTAGGCGATCTTCTATGTCACGGTTATTCGGGATATTTCCTCCGTAGAAGACCCCCCCCCCCCCCCCGAAATCATGACATCACGAAAGATGATTGTCCCAAACTGCTGCTGGATGCGATACATCTCTTGTCTAATATCTGAATCATTGATCTTGGCCTTTACTTCGGCCCACTGTTTGAGATGATCTGGCAGCGTAGAATTCTGCTAGTCAAGTAGGAACGCCCTCATGTGATGGAGTGCGTAGTAGGCTTCCTTCCGGCTGCTTCACGCAGGGGAACTCCGTTACGTGGTTGAAGACGTGCCTGCCGAACTTGACCTTCGTACGCACGAAGGTGGTGCCTTCCGTCGAGGCAAAGCCAGTGAGAGCATCATCCAGAACTTCCTTGATCTTGTCGTAGTTTTTCTTCTTTTCTAGACTCCCCGAGTCGAAATACGTGGCGTGGAAATGCTTCGGCAATAAGGAGATGAGCGTGCAGTGTTCATCTATGTGCAAAAAATTCAAATGGAATGTGTTGGAAAAAGAATGATGATGATCTAATGAAGCCAATCGACGGTGGCGAGTGAATAACGACTTACTCGGGAAAGTAAGGCACGAGAATGTATTCCTTTGTCTTGTTCGCCACGAGGATTCTTTTTAGGTACGAGGCCACGATATGTCGTTCGGCGGGGGAACCCAAGCAGCCGTCACGCATGTAGTAGGGGTCCACTATAGCGATGCCCGGTGTGTTCTCTCTAATGATCTGCATGGCCAGGCTGAGAGAAAACAGACGGACCATGGTATAGTGCAGCGGGTATAGGTGGAACATATTGAAGATGTCGTCGAACCGCAGGAAGAACAGATCCGCAGGGGCATTGTCGACGAAGCCCAAGCCTGGTGGCACCTTAACCACGAATACCGGGTGCGAGGGATCTTTCTCCGATAGAAGGCGTCTCTCTATCGTCAGCACGCCGTCATGCACACTCTGCAGTTCCGAACTGGCAAGCTTCCACAAATTCTTAGGTAGCATGGGCTCACCCGCCACATGAATCCTCCACATAATACCCTCGGGTCTTGGTGGCCTGTCCCAAAACCTGATAGGATTCGTAGTTGTTGACGCCACCGGCTGGCTCGAGCTGCTAGATTTTCTTTTCCTGCCCTTTTTTCCTTTTGGAGAGCGGGCAGGCACCACAATCTGAGCACCGGCCGCCCTATGTAGTGTGTCAGGGCTTAGAATAAAGGGCAGGTTGGTTGTATCAGCTGGCTCTGTAAAGGCGCAAGCTGGAGGCGTCTCCTGAGAACCAAACAGATGCTTGGTGATAGTGGCTTTCTCTGTGGGGCCACCAGCTAGGTATTCTTTGTTGCCAAACTGAGTGCTGAAGAAGTGATCATTCCAGTCTTCGTCGTCCTCGGCCGGATCCTGCGCCATGTGCATATCATCAACATGATCATCCGACCCACCGCGTGGAGGTGACGGCGAGGGTGGTAAGGGGGCCTTGCCACCGCTTGTCGCTGTCACGACAGGCGGTGCTGTTGTCTGTGGCGTGATGGCCCCCGTCGTCCCCAAACGGATCATGCTCTTTGGCCATAGCAAGAATAAGCCGAAGAAAGTTCTGAGGACAGAAGGCTCTTCTTCATCCGCTCCCGGGGGTTGAATGGGAGGTTCCAGGTCGTCGCAGCCCCTTAGCACCCGACTAATTTTAACCCTGTGCACGCTATCTGGAATCGGCCTTGAGTGGAATGTGCGCTGCAAGGGTTGAACGATGGTACCCTTGGCAACATCCCTCAGCTCGTTGTTCACGTAGCATAAGAGAGTGCAAGGAACATCCGTCTGCGGAAAACATGTACGGCATCGTCAGAGCGAGATGCCATAAGAGTAATAGATGGCATGAAAGGCGGTAATTAAAGCAATTTGTTTACCGTGATGGCGTCGAGATCGGCTAATGTCGACGCACCACATACGGCGACGGGCGTGCAAGAGACGGAAGGGCTGCTTGATGGCGCGGTGCTGGCCGCCGGTGTATTCTCCCTACCGACAGGTGCTTGGAGCTCCGGTGCCGCCGCGATGATGGCAGGGGGGCACCAACATGTACTCCGGCACCGCGGTGATGGCAGGGGGAGTCACCAACACTTACGGCGCCATGGTGCTAGTGGGCGGAGTCACAAACACGTAGTTCGCCTGATTCGTCGGCGCCGCGTTGTTCGAGTGGCTGCTGACCATGCTTGGAATCGGGCACGGCCCTACTCGAGCACCCGCACTCCAGTTCGCTATTGATTCCACCAAGGTAGGCAGGAAGGACGCGAGGGTGATTGCCAGGTTGTCTTGGACGATCTGCGGGATCCGCGCCACTTGTGCCTTAAGTTCTTGAACCTCGCGGTTTTCCTCCTCGCTCCTTCCCGACGGCGCCACATGTGTCCTCGGCGGTGGACCAAAATGATCCACCCAATTCTTACCCTCGAGGCCGGCCAGACGGCCAGCCGACGACGGCTTCTTCGTAACCGGCTCTATTTTCTTTGCTAGGTTCATCGCCCTGTTAAAAGGGTTATCCCACCGGATGGCCACCGTCGACCCCTGGGATCCATGACTAGCAACAATTTCCTCCTCCTGCAGAAGAAGTAACAGTGAATCATTTAGATCATCGATTAGAGATTGCAATCGAGTTGATCCGCGGTAATTAGATTATACTTACCACAATATCCTCGAATTCCTTCACCGCAGGATCCGCGGTGAGTTGTTTGGTTTTTGGGTCCACATGGTAACGGGCCCTGGTGAAGTTTCAAACCTGCCCGGGTTCGAATTTAGCAAAGGGGTTTTCTATCCCCTTGGATCTATACTCTTCGTCCTCCTTATTCCATTTGGCCTCCGCGGTTCTGTATCCACCGGATCCGAGATGGTGATGACCTATATTCATCGCCTGCAACACCTTTCCCCGATTACTATTGGCCAGGGCTCTTTCGGATTCACACCTCTCCTTGAACTCTCGGAACTGATCTTCGGTGATCTGCGGGTCAATCTTCTGGATCTCCTCGACACTTTAGCCTTCTTTATAGATCTTCTTATTTATCCGGGTTCTCCAGCTGGCCAGGGCGGTGCTCATCTATGTGAGGGCGGATTTGTTTACTTCGTTCCCATGATAATTTTTGTTCTGATACTTAGCGGGGAACTTGTATCTTGCGTGCAGCTTCTCGAAGAGGAGTGTGCGCAAGTGGCCATTATCTTTATGCCGGAGATTCTCGGTTTTGATCGAGATGGTTGTCCGGGTGATCGCCGCCACTTGCCCACCGTACCCTGTGACGACAAGGGCGGGCTCCAAAGGAACCCCTGATGGGATCACTTCGGTAATTTCCTCCCTGACCGTGCCGACCGTGTTCGGGCGCTGGTCCTTTGGCTTCTTCTTCTTCTTCTTCTTCTTCTTAGGAGGATTGCTACCACTCCCTGTGCCCTCGCCGCCATCAGTGGTTTCATCGTCCGCCGTTCCTTCAGCTTCTTCCTCCGCGTCTTCCATCTCTTCATCCTCGCTCTCTGAAGGATGGTATTCTTCATCGTCTTCTAGCCGCTGGGCCGCCTCCCAGAATGTCAATTGTTTATTCGGAGGTCTGAGTTATCCTTCAGCGCTGATGCGCTTAGAACATCCAGCCTCGTCGTTGTCACACATCTTCGCACTAATAAAAAACAAATAATTGGTTAAATGCACGGAAAAATCCGGCATGACCTTTGCTAATTTTCTTAAACTAGGAGTGCCCGATTTCTGCCGAAACAGAAGTTAATCAACATTCCGGCAAAAATCGGGACTCATTTCATACAAGAACCTGCATATATATGGCCAGCATAGCTAGCACACAATAAATGGCCATCATAGCCAGCACAACCAGCATAAATGGCCCAGTATAGCCCGAGTTGTACGATGTCCTCCACGACATGGCCCAGCAGATGCACCATGATGTCGAAGAATGCGGGTGGGAAGTAGACCTCAAGCTCACATAGTATCACCACGATCTCCTCCTGTAGCCTCCCGAGCTGATTCACGCCAATCGATTCCTAGAGATGACGTCGAAAACCTTGCATAGGCTAAATAACGTTTCACGGACGTGCTCGTCCATTATCCCTCTTAGTGCGACCGGAAGTACCTGCGTCATTAGAACGGCACAGTCGTGATACTTCATGCCACTGAACTTCTGCTTCGCCTCGTCTAGGTATCTGCTTATCTTGCCCGCGTAGCCGTAAGGAAATTTGACTCCTAGAAGGCACTTGAAAAACTGTTTGATCTCATCCTGGCTTAGAGTGAAGCAAGAAGGAGGGCAGTAATATTCGTTCTTCTTGAAATTTTTACCCTTCCGACGACCTTGTGTCGTCTCCGACTCATGATCATCGTCATCTTCCTGATCATCAGGAGTAGTGCATCCTCCGCGAAGCTCCTTCCGGATAACTAAGCATATCAGGTCGTGCCTTGCTTTCGGACCATCTTTCGTCCTATCTGGCATGTTGATTATGGTGGCGACTAGACTCTCGCACACGTTTTTCGTGATATGCATGATGTCGAGGCTATGAGGCATGCGGAAAAACTTCCAGTATGGCAACTCCCAGAAAACAGACCTTGTTTTCCATACCTTCATCAGCGGCTTGTCTTTTTGCTGCCTCTTTTGCTTCTTTCCAGACTTAGGACAATCTTTCCAGTTTTTCAGCAACTCTTCCACTTCTTCGCTGCTCCTACGCTCTGGGATTCCTCGGGTCTCTGATTTGCCATCGAACAGGTCTCCACGTTTTCTCCATGGATCATTCTTGCCGAGCCACCTCCGGTGCGCCATGAACATGGTTTTCGATGACCCTGGATCTTTCTCTAGTTGGAGATAGCTTGTGTTATCCATGCACCTAACGCATGCGCAGAATCCTTGGATAACCTGCCCCGAGATATACCCGCAACCTGGATAGTCTTGCACTGTAGTGACCAACGCGGCTCTCATAGTGAAATAATCTTGTGTGACAGCGTCGTAAGTATTGGCCCTAGATTCCCATAACGTGGCTAGCTCCTCTTTCAACAACCCGAGATACAGATTGATGTCGGTACTAGGTTGTTTCGGCCCTTGAATTAGCATACTCATTTGTATGTACTTCTTCTTCATGCACAACCATGGAGGGAGGTTGTACATCCATACAAACACGGGCCAAGTGCTGTGCGTGCTGCTTTGGCTACCGAACGGATTGAGTCCATCGGTGCTCGCACCAAGCCTGATGTTCCTCGAATCTCCACCTAATTCTGGGAATTCGAGGTCCAATGCTTTCCACTAGCTAGCATATGAAGGGTGCGTTAGCAGCTCATCCTTTTCGGGGTCATCATCATCATCATCTCCTGGCTTCTTCCTTTCCGCATGACATCGCATGAGCTTCGCTTCCTTAGGGTCCGCGAAATAGCGTTGCAGACGACGAGTGATAGGAAAGTACCTTACCACTTTTCGAGGTGCTTTCTCCCATTTCTTGTATCGACTCACGCCGCACACCGGACATGCGGTTTTCTCCGCGTCCTCGCCCCGATAAATGATGCAATCGTTGATGCATACGTGATATCTAACATGCGGTAGATCGAGAGGACAGACGATTTTCTTGGCGTCCTCGATACTAGTTGGACATGTGTTCCCCTCCGGGAGACGAACGTGCCAGAATGCCATCATATCGTCGAAGCTTGCGTCGCTCAATTTGTGTTTTGCCTTCATCTCCATAGCCTTGAGAGTTACATTCAACCGAGTATCATCGGGCCTACATCCTTGATACAATGGAGTAACCGCGTCTTTCTCAAGTTGCGCAAGCTTGGCTTTCTCTCTAGTGGCAGCCCTGGCATTACTCGTCTGCTTGAGAAGTAGCTCTTGCACATAAGGGTCCCGCACCCAGCCTGACGTTGTTCCAGCGTCGTCTGCTCCTCCAGCGTCTATATCATCATCATCCCGTTCTGCTTCCGCACCTTCACCATCTCCAGGAGACTCTTCATCATCTCGACCGTTCTCGCCGTGATGATGATCATCGTCATGTTGGCCACCTTCACCGTCTCCATCGTCTTCTTCATCGCTTATCCAACGAGTGTATCCATCCATGAAATCATGGCGGAGCAGGTGCGCCTGCAGATTCCCGGAATCTGGGTTGATCACCCAGTTGAGTTTGCATCTTCTACACGGACATCTTATATCCGTCTTGTTATTTCGTATCATGTTGGCCGTCGCACATTTCAAAAATCTAGCCACAATGCCTTCGCTCATTATGCGGACCATTTTTGCCTGCACGGTGTACACGGTACAATTAGAAGTCTATTAGAACCACATAATGAATGGATGCATGCAATGGTCGATAGAAAATTTCGGCATGACCTATCCTAAAATTAGGACCTTTGCGAAATGCCAAAGTCTTGCCAAAATGGAAATGAATCAACATTTTGGCAAAACAAATGGCAACTTGTTCACATACAAACACAAGAGAGAGAGAGACCAATCCATACACACATGAACATATCATTATCCTCTCCATACACACATGCATGAGCATCATCGATACTCTCCATATACACACACATATGACCATTGATCGATCCTCTCCATACACACATCATGAGCATCAATCATCTACATACATATGAGCATATCATCCATATACACATGAAAACATCATTACATGGACAACTTACCGAGATGAGAGACCGATCGCGAGAAAGATGGAAAGGAGAGGTGCGCGCATCGACCGGAGAAGGAGATGAGAGACCGGAGACCTTCCTCTATTACTTATGTAACATCCAAAGCAAGTTCTACATGCTAAAAATGGTGAATGGGTGGAGAAATTGAGGTGGGAAGGAGAAGATCCCGACTAGATCTAAGGAGGAAGAAGAAGGGGAAAGTGAAGTGTGGGGTGGTGGATGTGGTCACACATGTGCACATAAAGTGCTGTCAAAAAAAATTGACACATCTGTGGCGCACTCTGACCTAGTGCACCACAGGAAGCAGGAACATCCGTGGCGCACTATGCCATGTGCGCCACGGATGTTCCTACTCCCTGTGGCGCACTAGGCAGAGTGCGCCACAGATGTTTCTGGCCGTTTCACAACAGAGGGGGGCATGCGCTTAGGCGTAGCGCACCCCCTCCATGTGCGCCACGGTTGACACTAACAACCGTAGGGCACCAGCCCTATGTGCGCTACAGATGTTTGGCGTGCGGCCAACAGGGCCCTGGCCCACACATATCTGTGGCGCACTATAGTCATGTGCGCCACGATTATTCTAGTTACTAGTAGGGCACTGCCCATAGGAGAGCCACGCCTGTTTTAGTCGTGGGGCACTTCAACCATGTGAGCCACGGATGTGCTGATTACCTATAGCCATTTTCCTAGTAGTGGGATACCCGCACAACATCATCACCGATAACGGCACCAACTTCGCTAAAGGTGCCATGGCTGATTTCTGCAAGGAGCACGGCATACGACTCGACACCTCAGTTGCACACCCGGAGTCGAACGGCCAGGCAGAACGCGCCAACCAGAGCATCCTCCATAGCCTCAAGATATGGCTACAGGTCCCCCTCGAGTGAACTCCTGGATGCTAGGTCTAAGAACTCACCTCCGTGCTATGGGGCATTCGCTCCTCCGTCAACCGGTCAACAGGTTTCACACCCTTCTTCATTGTGTATGGAGCCGAGGCGGTCATGCCAACCGACCTAGAACACGACTTACCTCGAGTCGTCAACTACGCGGAGGAAGACAACGAGATCTCCCGCCAAGACGGGATCGACCAGCTCGACGAGGCACGTGACCTAGCTTGCTCCCGCACCGCCATCTACAGTAGGGAATGCGCCGCTTTCACAACCACCGTGTCTGGACTCGCACCTTCCAGGAAGGAGACCTTGTCCTGTGACTCGTCCAGGACAAGAAGGGCAAGCACAAGCTCTCTCCCCCGTGGGAGGGACCATTCTCCATAGGGTGAGTCCTCGGCAACAACGCCTACTACCTCATCGATGTACGAGGTGACGGCCATCTCGAAGTCAGGCGTCCATGGAATGTAAACCTCCTCCGAAAGTTCTACACGTAGAACTCAAACTTGTACTCTCCCGCTATACAATGCAATAAATTTTACTCGCATAAATTGTGCCTACTCGGCAACCTCTTGCGCCAATCGCACTCGTACATCTAGCAATATGCTACCCACGGAAGTCAACCCTTGGTCTAGCGATCGACACGGCTAAGTAGTGCGGCACAAGGGCGCCGAAATAATTGATCCTTCCATCATCCACAAAAATTCCACCCCATATCCACCATCGAAGTCGCGTCGCTCGACTGGCCTGACGGGCCAAGACAACCGAACATGCTTCTCACAGTGACCGGTCCTCCACATCTTCGCGCATAGCGACTAAAATGGTTAAGTACCACGCACAGGGACGCGCTCAAGTCTAAACCCACACGGCTCGGGAACACACTAAGTATGAGAGCGTGCCCTGGACTCGCCACGCGACTGGCTTTCCGAGCCAGTTGGAGAGACGCGTTACAAGCAATGCACCATAACCTCACCTACCTTGGGCCTGCGACTAGAACGACTAACTACCATGCTCGGGGACTTGCCTATCCGACCCCGCTCGCGTCCAGGAAAACAGCCAAGTGCAGAGCATCCCTTAGGGTCGCCAAGAGACTGGCTCTACGAGCCACGGCGAGTCGACTCTAACTAAACTAACAGTCTAACACAAACAAACTTTCACACATGTGAGGTAAACCCCATTAAAGGGCAGACGCGCTCGGGGACTCGCACAACATATAGAAATCACAAAGCAATGCAAAGCGATTGATAGTTCTCCTTTTCCTCAGCAACAAAATACCTTTTTAATCATTGAGGCTCATACAAAAGCGACCAGTTGCTGCGACTAACATAACGCCCAGGCCAATTATTTACTCCGCAGGCTTTGAAGAGGATGCAACGCCACCACCCCTGACCGGGACGAAGGGTTCCCAAGGTTTCACCGGATACATCGTCAAGATCTTCGCAAGTGCCGACTAGAATGGCTGCTCCGACATCAGATCACGATGCTTTGGCTCGGGATCATTCTGCGCCACCACCGTTTCTTGGTATGGCAACAGATCACACATCACCAGCACTCGCTCTGTGAAGGGAGTACCTTGGCGGTCAGCTTCAGCACCTCCATGATCTCCAACAAGCTAGACATCGAGGGATATACGCTGGTGACGTCGTCGAGGTCAAAGTCATCGGGGAAGTGCGCAAGTCCAAGACTCAGCGCACTCGCGGCTCCATAGCGAAAGGCCGACCGCGCCATCCACTCGGCCATGGTAGTCGCGTCCTCAAGGTAGCACCACACCTCCGTCAATCCACCAGGGATCACCTCGGTGGGAGAAATCCCTTGGAGAACAACTTGGACGCACATCGCGGCGAGAGAGTAGTCGCGTCCACCACCTCCGTCATGCACTACCTCGCGTCGTACGTCTACACTTCCGGATCTCCATCGCGCAACACCAGAAAATTAAATCTGCAAGGATGAGTACCTATGGATCTACCGCTCAGGGACTCGCCCGCTCGGGGACTCGCCAACATCAAAGAAAGCAAGGAGAAGAAGCACTCACCAAGAGGCTCACGGCAGCGCTCGGTGATGAATTTCTCCAGGACCGACAATTGGTCCTGCAAACTAGCGACAAGCGAGTCAGAGACCTTCCACTCGACCTCCGCTGCGACGATTGTAGCCTTGGCCCATTCTTCAGAGGAGATCATCTCTGCCTTAGCGGTCTCCAGCTCCATTGCCAACGTGGTGATTCACCCCTCCGCGGTGGCCAACGCCGCCTTCGCAGTCTCCAGCTCGGTGGCTGGAACGTAACCCTCATGGGATTTGGCGAGTGCGGCGGAGCGATCCTCTAGCTAGAAATGTTACAATGAGAACTTTGCAAAGGAAAAGCAAAAATTCCTCAAGGCAAAATCGACTCACCCGCATTCGCCTACAATTGCCGATTGGCCTCCTGCGCGACCCATAGGTCGCGTCCAGGCGCTCCTTCGCGGCCTGCCGATTGGACGACTCTCGTTGAAGACCGTAAACAAAGAAAACTACATGTAAGCAACAATCAAAGTTCTAAGTATCTAGCCGCTGAAATTCAGCGACAAGAAAATTGGGGACTGGACAATGAAAGCTCTAAGTATCTAGCCGCTAAAATTCAGCGACTAGACACTCGGGGACTGGACAATCAAAGGTCTAAGAATCTAACCGCTGGACATACCTGGATGGCAGCGCCTTGCATGCCGTGAAGCTCGATGGTGTCGTGGTGGTGGCACGGCAGATGCCATGGGTAGGCTTAAGTTTGGGGGCCGAATGGGTGCTTGTGGTCACCCGGGAGGGAGTGCATGGTCGAGCCATGCACGAAGAACAAGATGAACTCTCCACACTTAGTGATTTGATTGATACCCGAGAATTACAAGTGCTCCTTGAGCTGTGCGAACTAGTGTTCTGTGCACTAGTTCCCTACTTGGTCCAACCTCCATCTACTACAGCTATGCCTTTCCTTATATAGGCAGAGCTAGCTAGCTTATACCCCTGTGGGTTCTAGGGTTTACTGTTTGGATCTTCGTCCTTACAATATGGGCTGGGTCATGGGCTTGCCCTAAGCCCAATGGCCTAGTCCATAAAGCTTGACAGCTAACGGTCTTCTGATACGCCGTCCCGTGTTCCTTTTGGCGTCATGTAGTAACTTTGTATGCCAACCCTTGCTTTGGGCGTCACCCAGCTTCTTTTGTGTCACCCGGTGTCTCCCTTATCTTTTGACCATGCTTTACCATGGTCCCTCCTAAACCTTACTCGGAAAGGTGCCACGCGTCCTACCTGACTCGGCCCTTCCTCAGAAGACTCGGATTTCCTGCAAGAGTAACAACTTTGTCTTATGTGGGCCTACATAATTCATATGTCGGCCACACACGATTATCTCTCCTGGCCGTTCTTACCCGGCCTGGTTCTTTCTTTACTCGGAGCTAGCCAATATGTGCTATGTTTCACCCCTCGTGACCCTACCGGGGGTTATTCCCCCGACATTAGTCCCCGAAGCTGGTAAGGTCTAGCAGTTCAAGCTACTAGGTTTATCCAGGTTCCTTTAACGTGATTGGAACTTATTTTCTTGTCTTTATTTGCCGCTCAGGGCGCACTGTATTGTGCAATTTCATATCGTGTCGAGTCTCTCTGACGGTTTTCAGATCTGCTCTTTGACTTCTTGGTTCATTTTTGCCTCGTGGCGAGTAACTTTGGCCAATTCCGGGTAATTTTCGGCGCGCTCCAGTCACTGACAACTGGTAATCATGGTTACTTACCTCAATTTTTGTTCCAAGCTCTGGCGGCACAGTGACGGCTCCGTAGTTATTCCATGTCACTGTGGTCGTCCCATCAGTCTGCGCCCCTTGTCCTTCCTTTCATGACGTGGCAAGGGATTTTTCGTGTATGTTTGGCTATGTGGCGCCCGCTGATTGGCTTACTCGGCTGAGTACACGGCCACACACTGGACGCACGGCGCAGAGGGATCCCACGATTGGGGTTTTTACTGCCCATAAGTAGGGATGACGGGGTTTCAACTTCCCCCACGCCCGTTCAGTTCTCCCCTGCCTCTTCTTCTTTATTGCGCCTGCAAAATCAAACCTCCCCCTTTCGGTTTTCGCTTGCTCTTGTTCTTGCCCTGCGATTGCTCCTCTTCTCTTTTCATTCCACCACGGGTCCCTGTTCTCCCAAACCTCTTCCAACAGTGGAGGAGAGTGAGTCTGCGAGGATCATTGACGACGCGACGGTGCTGATTGTGCCGAGGAGCAGGAGGTTCCCGCCGGCGAGTGCAGCGGCTGGGAGGGCTCAGAGGTCTCCACCGAGGAGGTTGAATGGCTCCGCTCCACCAGGTGCATCCCGCTGCAAGTGGATTGCCGCCTCCCTGTCGGTGAGATCTCTCCCAAACTCCAGCCCTATGAAAGAGTTGTTTTCCTTTCTCACTTTGAGCGGGGTTTTGATCTTCAAGTGAGCACCTTCTTTTCTTCGTTTCTCTCCACCTTCCATCTGCAGACCCATCATCTCCCTGCCAACGCGATTGGCTCTCTTTATTGTTTTATTTCCGCTTGCGAGGCTTAAAGCGGGATTTGGCCTACAGTTCTTCTGTGGGCCAAATATTTAGCTTTAGGGTTCAATTTGTTCCCTAGACAGGTGCTCCTGTTGCCGAGAAAAGGCCGACTCGGTGCGGTGCTTCTAGCATCACTCCCAGGAGATACTCCATCTTTCCTCGGGTTACTGGCCATGACTCTTGCAAGAAATGGCATAGGACTTTTTTCTATGTCAAAAATAGCGGGTCCACCGATAACATCCAGCTCCCCCTTTCTCGAACGAGGTCCCCAGCAAGAAGCTCTGGCAGCTTGACCTGCGCGACCAAGACGCTGCGGTGAACCAGGATAATGCGATCTTGGAAAGGTTGCTTTCGCCGGATGAAAACTTTCATTTTGCCGACACCGACCTCATGTGCACCTTCATCTCACGCCGGGTAAGCCCCATCCAAGCTAGGAGCCACAAGATGTGCTTCATGAGTGGCTCCCACGACCCCACTCGGCACTCCACTATGGAGCTCACCCATGACTCCATTGATGACCGAGTAAGCTCAATCTTCAAACTGAACTTGGTGGGTGATTGGGCTTGGAGCTTCCCTCCGTTTAGCCGGGTCAACCCTGTCCCCTGGGTAAGATTTTCAAGTCGTTGTCTTTGCCGAGTCAGCTTTAGCTTTTTTGCCACTCTCAGTCTAGTTTTCATTACTTATTCTGTTAGTCTTTGGCAGAACCTCGTTCACCAGGTTGATGACAGTACTGTACCTCCTCACGGTTATAACGAGGATCGCTCCAACTCTGACGAAGTCGAGTTCGACCTGGCGTGCTTCATACCTATCCCGCATGCAGCTGCTGCTTCAGCTTCGGGTAAGAGTCAATCTCGTAATCCCTTACAAGATTGGTCTGACGATGATGATGATTGTATGATTTTGGAGGTACATGCCTTGTGACCTTAGCCTTCTAACTTATTCGAGTAAGCCTGTCATTTACTTATGCACCTGGCCAGGTACATGACACCCATCCTCTCGCCGTGGGCGAAGTCCACAAGATCCCCGCCGCCAAGCCGAAGCGACGCGGGGCCTCTTCCAGCACTCAGCCGGCAAAGAAGAGCAAGCCCACTCCTGCTGCTCCTGCTGTTGCCACTTTGGCTGAGACTCGCCAAGCCGTTGGGCGCCGAGTCACACGTCGCCCTCCACGCGATCTGGTCGTCATCGGGTAAGTTTTCGTGTTCTGCTTACGTTATATTTTTCCTTCTTACGCATCGTTATTGCTTTCTTATGCGTGTTTTGTTGTTTTTAGTGCCGCACCTTTGTCGGCCAATCAGGCTGCTCCAATTGATTCGACGGTGCCGAGCCTCATCTGGGTCGAGTCTCCCACTGTTGAGGCTGACGCTTCTCAGTGTCAGTTAGACCCGGTGGATCACCCGGCTGAAGTAACTCGGCCTAGCGCCCCTGGTGCTAGCCAGGAACAGCTTCCTGATCTTAGTGCCAGCAATGCTGGTGTCGAGAAGACCTCTACCACCAGTTCCTCTGGCGCTAGCCCGCGTGCTGGTGCGAATGAACAACTTCCTGATCTTGGTGCCAGCAAAACTGCTGAGCCCAGTCAGCGGGCTTCTCTTTTTTCTCCTAACACTCCTGCTCACTCTCCTATTCTGTCAAAGAGCCAGACCCAGCCTAAGGCTGCTGGTTCAGCTCTCCCTTCATCCGGCAAGACCACCACCAAGAAGACAACCTTGGTCTGTGCTCTGGGTACTGCTCCTTAGATCCGGCCCTCGACGTTGGCAACAATGCTTGCTTCAACGGGCAAAGCGGGTGAGTCCGCGGCTGCCGGGTCAGGTGATGGCTCTAAAGCTGTTGCCCTTCATACTAGTTCCGCTGCAACCCACTCCAACGTGGGAACTATCCTGAAAACGGGTCAAGTTCTCACTCGGACGCTCAGCGGGAAGGGCCTTGGTTCAACTAAACCTTATGCTTTGGCATGGAATGCAGCTGGCAAGCAAGAGGTCAGTACGCGTGGTGGCAAGAAACTGGTGCTGGGCCCCAAGGCTGTCTCTAATATGACCCAGCAAGCCATCACCTTAATGGCCCACGCCGACGAAGTGAACGAGGTAAATAATCTTTTTACTCTTTCACGTTAATGAGTATTTTTGTTATACATATCATTTAGTCCCCGAGGTTACTGTCGAGTGAGGAACTTGCTCGGCTATAAGCTCTATGCAAGAACTTAGCCTTTTATTTCCTTATGGCGAACTCGCATGTTAGACTTTCGATCCCTAGTCCCCGAGGCTACTGCCAAATGAGAAACTTATTCGGTTGTAGGCTCTTAGATAGGAATCATTCTTTATCTGTCTGGGAGCTTGATTTTTTCATTTATCCACTGTCTTTTTCCCTTTGTAGCTCACGCATAATGAGCGCACTAAGGTGCATCAAGCTCTCCTTCTGGAGCATCGCAAGCTCGAACTTGCGTATGAAAAGCTGCAGATTGACACCCAAGGACAAGGTGACTTTCTTACCCGCCCTATCTTTATTCGGCATATCTTCCTTTGGTTCATTTTTGAGTCTTTTCTTGCTCTTTTCCACAGCTTCATCTTAGTCCACCATCGAGACGCTCCACTCGCCGATCAGCGAGACGGAGAGTAAATTTTTTGCCCTCCTCGTGCTACTTTGTCTTAATGCCACTTTCCTTGCCTTATTATTCTGGTAGGTTAAGATATTTCTATCGCTACTGACGAGTAGTTTGTTCTGAATAAGCAGAGAAGCGTCGAGCCAAACTCCAGAAGGAGCGAGACGAGGTGACTCGGCTTAAGAAGCTGATGGCCGACATGGAGCAGAAACACTTGGACGAGGTGAAGGGGTTGAAAGAGGAGCTTGCCGAGAAAGACGACCAGCAAGCCGCCAGCGCCGAGAAGACGAAGAAGCTGCTCGATGAGGCCGAGTCATTGGTTGAGTCGGCAAACCTAAACCTCGACACCCTCCAAGCCAAAGCTAAGATTTGGCAGAGCAAGCTTGGCGCTATCAACTCCTTTCTCGGTAGTGAGTTCTTACTCTTTTTGCACTGTACTGTTCGCTCTGGACTTTTTTCCATCTTTTCTTGTTGTTTTTCTAATTTTCTCTTTCGCTTGTAGAGAATTTTCCTGAAGCCAATATGTTTGCCATCCGGGCCATGAAGAAAGTGAGAGCCGAATCTAGCGCTCCAGCTGATGGCGAGGTGACCATGGAGGAGCTTCTCGAAGTGGTGTTAGAGCGGGTCAAGACCCTCAAGTCTTGTGGCGTGGACTTGTTCAAATCGGCTATTCATGAGTTTCGCATGCTCTGGCCGGATGAGGATGCTCCTGAACTCGTCGAGCCACTTGATGAGAGATTGCTTCACACTGAGGACATGCAGGATCAGTGGCATGAGTCAACCGGCCGAGCTGCAGTGGACAAGGCCCTCTCCTTTGTGCTTTCATGGTACGAGGACATCAATCTTGATGTTCTTGCTCGCATAAGGGGAGACAACAAGTGGCTGAATGACACGGAGCTGATCAAGAGACGCCAAGAGCAAGCCTACGCCATGATCGAGTACACCATGGTACATGCTTGGTGCGACGGGCCCAGCTTCCTTGACCTCGGCGACCCACTTGTCGAAGTTGCTGACGAAGAGGGTGCGGACAGCGAGGCTACCGAGTCAGATGGTCTGGATGACTCGGCTACTGACGCCCCTGACTCGGAAGTTGCTCCAAGGCTGCTCCTCCGAGTCCTGCTGCTTCTTAGACTGAATAGAACAAGTACTTGAACTTTTGATGAGATTCCCGGTATGCCGGGTACAGATGTAATATACATTGAACTTAAGTTTGATTATGTGCCTTTTGAATAGGCTTTATATATTTTTCATTATGTTCTGAGTGTGAATCATTCAAGGGCAAGTCCCCGAGTCTCATTTTACCATTTCACCTTTCCTCGACTTTGGCTCCTGTCTACCTTTTTGGCGTTCGACATTAGAGTCTCAAAGTACTAAGGATATGGTTAGCGGGTATGAAACTTGGATCACTTGGTCAAGGATCATTCGACACACAATACAATATGACCTGCAGTGGGTTAGGCAAAGACATAGGGTCGACTCACGTTTCTCCTTGTACTTATTCGGCGTTCGTTTTACTCGTCATGCGCCCTTTCCTCTTGCTTGCCATGAAGACGTGTTTTCGGACAACAGCATAGTCGAAGAGTTGATTCTTTCCGAGTAAACACTACTTGTTCCGAGATAAGCTTTGGGTGTCACGCTAGCCGACATAAGATAATTGAAATGGAAAACATAAGGGGCAGTCCCCGAGTAAGTTTTTCGAGTCATACCATTTTATTATCAGCACATAACCGGCACAAGTGTCCGACATATGAGAGTTCGAGTGATACATGCATTGCTTCTCCTAAGTATAGAAGGGACGAAGTAGTGCCACATTCCACGACCTTTTGGTCTCATCTCCTGACCTATCCGCCTTGTTATTCTGCGCTTCACGAGCATCTGTGAGATAATATGAACCATTGTGCAATGCTTTTCTTACAATGAATGGACCTTCCCATGGGGGTGATAATTTATGCATTCTCGCTGTGCGCTGCACCAGCCTTAGCACCATATCCCCTTATCGAAAAACACGAGGTTGAACTTTTCGGCTATGGTGGCATCGGAGATTCTGTTGATATATAGCGGATCTGGATAAGGCCAGTTCCCTTGCTTCTTCGAGTAAGTCTACTCCATATTCTCGGGCCTCTTTCACCCCGGCTTCCGAGTATTGACTTATCCTTGGCGAGTCATACTCTATGTCGGCAGGCAAAACTGCTTCTGCCCCATACACAAGGAAAAATGGTGTATAGCCTGTTGACCGATTGGGAGTTGTTCTTAGACTCCATTGTACTGAGGGCAGTTCCTCTATCCAACAACCAGGTGATCTCTGGAGTGGTTCCATTAAGCGGGGTTTTATCCCTGACAGAACTAAGCCATTAGCCCGTTCAACTTGTCCATTTGATTCTAGATGAGCAACTGATGCTACATCAAGTCTTATTAAGTTTTTCCCGCAAAAACGAGGAAAAGCTCCTTCAGCAAAGTTCGTGCCATTATCTGTGATTACACTATGTGGGTAACCATATCTTAGGATTATGTCCCTTAAGAATGTGATAGTTGTTTTACCGTCCAATTTTTTGATGGGTTTCACTTCTATTCATTTGGTGAACTCATCAATCATCACCAAAATATGAGTCATGCCTCCACTTGCTGGTTTGAATGGCCCTACCATATCTAGGCACCATACTGCAAATGCCCAAGTGATTGGTATAGTCTTTAATTCAGACGCCGGTAAATGTGACTTGGATGCATATTGTTGACAACCACTGCATATTCCGACTAACTCTTGTGCATGTGCCAATGCGCTTGGCCAATAAAATCCATGTCGGAATGCCTTGGCCACCAATGCTCTTGATGACGCATGGTGCTGTAACATCCTTAAAATCATGTTTTCAAAGATTGCATATCATCCATGCATGCATATCATTTAGGGATCAAATATCAAACTCATTTCAAGAAAACAGAAGCACTTAGTTCTATTATTTTATGTGAGCAAACACTAATCAAATGCCACGCTCAAGTGAGTGAATAATTGTTTTAAAAACCATTGTTTGAATTCATAGGATTGGTTGGATGAGTTCCAAGCTTGGACAAAAATTTCAAAACTAATATGGTTTTAAAACCATTTTTAAATCTTCCTCAAACCATGTGCTAAGGCACTATTATCTTCAAAAGACCATGCAAGTCCAGCAAGGCAGCATGATTTGATACTCAAATTTACACAAGATTATTATTACGAAAGGCCAGAAAGATTTGAAATTCAAGTGCTTTTAAATTCATTTGAATTTGATTCCAGAAATCGAAATAGAAAAAGAAAAAGAGATAAGAAAGGAAAAAGGGCCGGCGCCAGACTTTCAGCCCAGCAACAGACCTAGCCCACTAAGCCCACCCGGGGTTTTCCCCTCTTCCTCTCACGCGGCACAGAGCTACCCCACGCTCGCTGACTGGTGGACCCTATGCCACGAAAGCATCGTCCCAACCCACGCACCCCCCCTACGACCTCGTCGACGCTGCCGTTCACTCCATTACTGCCGTGATTGATGCGGGCTTAATTGCCGGCGTTTCCTCGCGAGATTCTTGCCCCTATTCCGGCTATAAGACCCCCTCCCCTCTCTGCTCATTTCCCCTCACTCGGCACACCATTTCCGCCACCAGGCTGCGCGCATTCGAGCTCGGAACCCCGCAACACCGACGCACTCCGCCGACCTATTCCGATGAGCCCCGTGCCCTCCTTCACCTCTCGTTCATACGAGCTTGTCTGCCTTGCCCATGCGCATCTTCTCACACTCTCTGTTTGCACTGTATCGCCCCAGGTCATCGTCTTCGTTCACGGCCGTAACCACCAGAGCCGCCGCTCAACTCCAATGAGCAATAGCGGTAAGAATCGAGCGCCCCTTGCCTTCTCGTTGAAACCATCTTGCTCGCCTTGACCTTGCGCACACCCTAATACATTTTGTTTGCGCTAAGGCGACGCAGAGCCTCGGCAACATCAACGTCTGTAAGCACCCGAAGCCCGGCACAACTCCGACGAGCCCCAGCGACCACCTCTGCGCGCCCCTTCGCCAACGAAGACCACCTCAAGCATCAGCATCGTCACGCGAACTCAGTAAGCTAAACCACGACCTTTCTCGCTTCCTATATCGCCGGCAACATCATCGCCTGAGCGCGCCGCCTCCAGCTGTAAGATCCCTCCTTTGTAAAGGAAAAGGATCCCTGTGATTGCAATGCTAGTCCCTGGATCAATGCTAGCATCCACAGTTTAAGATGAAGTACACAGATACAAAGGTCATTTATTACATCCATTCCAGAGATAAAACATAGTCTTTTACAACTCAGGGCCACAGGCCTAATACAAGAGTTTTGGAATAAGTAAATAAACATAAGTCTTCATCTTCATGTGCCACATGCAAGCATGTTGAGTGTAGACTCATGACACCTAATCATCATCGGAGTAACCTGCAACATCACAAGTTACAGCCACAGTGGGTCAATACCTTTGAATAGTATTGGCAAGTGATACCTTAGTAAATTTTAAGTGGACTATATTACTATATGCATTTTCGCTAAGTGTAGCTTGGCTTGCTTTGCTCAAAATAGGTTTTTCCTATTAGTTGAAATCACTAAGTTTTTCTTTGTCAAAAACTTTCCCAAGAAACCATCAATAGACATTGAGGTCCTTCACCCTTTTTCACCCACAAGTTTTACTTAGAAGTTGGAGTGATGATATTCTTGATAGCTTCCATGTCTTGATGCTCAAGTTGTCCATTGCCATGGACTTGGCTAAGTATGTCAATACATTGGAATAAGATAAATAAGTCTTCATCTTCATGTGCCACAGGCAAGCATGTTAAGTGTAGACTC
The DNA here is from genome assembly GCA_910589765.1 of Avena atlantica. Classification (NCBI taxonomy): domain Eukaryota; kingdom Viridiplantae; phylum Streptophyta; class Magnoliopsida; order Poales; family Poaceae; genus Avena; species Avena atlantica. Next base: position 261,831,512 of record OU342738.1, read on the forward strand.
ATGACTCCTAATCATCATCAGAATAACCTGCAACATCACAAGTTACAGCCATAGTGGGTCAATACATTGGAATAGTATTGGCAAGTGATACCTTAGTAGAATTTTGGTAGACTAAATACTATATGCATTTTGGCTAAGTGTAGCTTAGGCTTGATTTGCTCAAAATAGGTTTTACCTATTAGTTGAAAGCACTAAGTTTTTCTTTGTTAAAATCTTTCCCACGGAACCACCAATAGACATTGGGGACCTTCACCCTTGTTCAACCACAAGTTTTTACTTAGAAATTGGGATGAGGAGATTCTTGATAGCTTCCATGTCTTGATGCTCAAGTTGTCCAATACCATGGACATGGCTAAGTACTTAGGTTCTTCCATCCGCAGAGGTTGTGCACTTTCCCCACAAGACTTGATTTTCACCAAGACGGGACCTTTCAGAAGCCTTTCCTTAGACCAAATGGACGCGCTCCAACCTATCATTCCCACTACCACCAACTGCCCAAATGGCTAAGTTCTAGCAACCTATATGATCAAGGCAGATCCCATATTGCCAAGTGGCTGCACTCTAAGCTTCTCAACACTTGGCCTCTAAAATCCCTTCGTGCCTGGGTGGCATACCACAAGTGAGATACACAAGGTAAACCATGTCCATGGGCCTTGTGTAACCACTCAACCAAAAACCACCATTCATGTCCCATTCCACCCAGGAGGTTCATTGACTTAGTTGTTTTATTAGGAAAACATAAGTCCAAAGACTTAGAAATATTTTCATCATAGCATGTATATACTTTAGCACCCTTGTTTGCAACTAGCTATGCTAAGCATGACATAGTAACTTAAATTAGGAAATTTCCTAGCAATTCTACAATTCTACAACTACTTAGGATTTACCAACATAGCATTTGGCAAAAAGTAACATGCAAGACTTAGCAAAATATTTCTAATGCTTATACAAAATATAGGGATGGAAATATTCATGAAGTACCACTTGCCTTGGTAATGGGGAGAGTAGCACTCTTCACAATCACAGTCACTAGCAAAATCTACACAAAAATTTGTAGCACAAAATTACACACAATTCATATACAAACAAACAAAAATATGAATGCATGCATGCAAGAAAATTCTAAGTGATGATTTTTGAAAAATCCACCAAGCAAGTGCATGATACAGAAACATAACCAAGTCAAAAACTTGCTAACTAAACTTATTTAGCAGTAAAACAATTTACTAAACAAATTCTATACTCAAAATAGTCCTAAACAAGTTTCTGCACAAAAAGTCATTTTAACAGAAACTTTTCACTAAACACATTGCAGATTCAGGAAGGGCTTGTCTCCCTGATTCCAACGGTATAAAATTTGCAAAAATCTAACGTGGGAAACAAAAGTTATAGCCATTTGAAATTTGGATCTAAATCTGGTTTGAATTCTGTTTTTGAATCTAACCCTAGCCACGTGTCTTAATCCTATTGGCTGATACCGATTCATTCAGGATCACCCTCCCGCGCCGTTGGATCTAATTAAAACCCACGGCTCAGATCTGCCCATAACGGTTCGCTAACTTATCTAATTCTACGCGTTGGATCCAGATCTGACGGCTACAAATCAACTAACCAAACTCGAGCGGCGCTAGCGGCGGCGACTGGCAACGGCGTGTCTGACAGCGGCGGCGCTGGCGTTCTAGGTCGTGCGCGAGAGGGGGAAGGGTCTTAACAGAACCGCGGTGGCGTGCTGAAGCTCAACGTGGCGTTGGTTTGCGAAGGGGCGCGCGGGCACGGTCTTTGGGGTTCGTCGGAGTTGCAGGCGGCGCCGGTCGCTTGCAGTCGTGGTTCTTGCCGAGGTTTGGCGTCGCCCTATGTAGCATCCCAATTGTCTAACAATTGCAATGCTACTAGCCTAGTCTATATATAATGGCTACTTCATATATATAATTGTTGCATCATAATTATATCATGCTCATGTCATCATGCCACCTTGCATTTGAGCATCATATAAAACCCCTTTTGGTTTGGTTCTTCTCTCATATGCATTGTTAATTGTATTTGCCTCTTGATATTGTATTTGGTTATTGATATATTGTTTAAATTCCCAAGTTGAGTTGGGGGCATATCTTTTATTCAACTCCATCACCTTTCTCTGCCACCACCTTATAATTCCACCATCCAACTAAATATGAGCTTTGCACTTTATTGGGTTTTACCTCTAGCTCATGTGGGTTGGGATGAATCCAATTCTATTTCCACATGCTCTCATATTAGCATCATGTTGTTTTCACATTATTGATTTGTGGAGCCACCTTTTCATGCATTATGAGTAGTGCTCCTTTTCCTAGCTTTCATATGGATTATTATGGATTCATGCTCATGTTGGGATATTTTTGGGACTATTAAACATCTAGTGGAATATACACACTAGCAAGTCCCATTTCTATTCAAATATGGTCATCTCCATCTACTTCACATGGGGCATCCTTTTAATTCTTTTTGCTTGGCTTTTATTCCAATTTTGGGAATGCATAAGAATAATGCCATGCAAATATTATTGTTTTCACAAGAATAAGCATGGCATTAATTATTCTGCATGGGCCATGCAAGAACCACCACATTCTAGTCTTTTGGATTTTATTTGGTTCTTTTCTTGAGTGGATCTCCTCTCATCTCTCTCCCCACTCCTTTTGCTTGATCTAGTTTGGTCTTGCTAAAATCCACCACCACATCTCTATCCCTCTCTTCCACTCCTTTTTGTTGATCTTGTTTGAGTTTGCTAAACCCTACACCTCATCCACCTATTCTTGTTTGATCTAGCTTGGTGCATGCAAGTAGCTAAACCCTAAGCACCCTACCTCATCTCTCTCTCATCTCACCCTCTCTCTTTATCCTCTCTCCTAACCCTAGCCCCCTTTAACCTAACCCGAGACCACCTCTCCTCTCTCTAGACCTAGCTAACCCGAGCCTCTCCTAACCCTAGCCCTACCTAGCCCGAGCTACCCTCCCCCTCTCCCTCTCGCTTGGCTTCCCCCTCTCTCCCTATCAGGCAGGCCCCACCACGTCACACCCTCATCTGCCCCCGCTTCTTTCTTTGGCTTTAAGACAAGGAGAAGAAGGAGGGAGAGACCTAGCCCGATCACCCCTCCTCACCTTTTACAAAAGAGACCACCCCCCATGTGCTCTCCCCTCCTCCCTCACCTCACCCCACCTCAGACCCTAGCCAGGGGGCGCCCAGATCCCCCTCTCCCCTTGCTCTTTCCCTAGCCATGGCCATGGTCCTCCTAAACCCTAGCTACTTCGGCCTTGTTCTAGATCTACGCAACCTGTTGCTCTCCGAGGCCGCTAGGAGCACCGACGAGTTCCTCTGCGTCCCCTTCTTCGGCTCGAACTAGAACCTGGGCCGGAACCTCGCCGGAGCGGCCTAGCGCCGCCGTGCACCGCCGCAGCCCGAGCTCAACGTCCGCGAGCCGCCGCCAGTTCTCCACCACCTCCGCGCGTTGCGACCACGCCGGCGACACCGCGGTGAGCCCCTGCATCTCCTAGACATGGTCCCCCTCTTCCTCCTGCGCCGTAGAGCCGTCGCGCTCCGTCGAACGCCCTGCGCGCTGCCGCCGCCACCCGCTGCATCTGTGCGCGCATGTGCCTCTGTTCTTCGCGTTTTTCCCGATGCTGGAGACCTCCTTCGCGAAATCCCCAAACACCAAAAGTGTAGCCCTATCCTCCCTCTTCAAAACGGCTGCCTATACGCCCGAAACCGTCCAGCGTAGCTCTCGCCATCGTCTCCGGAAGATTGCAGTTTCTCTGTCAAATCTGCCGTCAGTACGTAATCTCCGACCCGTGTTTGGCCTCTGTTCATCTCTAGATCCCGGACAACCTGGCCCACCTCTGCTAAAATCTCCTAAACGAAAGATCTAGAGCTATGTCCCCTCTACCACTTTGATTTTTACCGCGACGCAAATTTCCCAGCGGATTCGTCGCCACCGTCGACGGAAGTCGGCCCGATCCGCCGCCGGCAGAACCTTTTCTGTCAGCGAGCAGCCACAGCCGATGTCCTTTTGTGTTTAGCCCCCTGGCCTTTTTCCCGCCTGAACCTGCAGCCCCCGCGGCCCCACCTGTCATTCGCCGCCATGCCGTTTTACGAAAAGGTACCTCGGCTTCCGCTTTTTCCCACCCGCGCTCCCCGGATCTGCCGCGTGGCAAGCCCTGGCTGGGTCGCGCGTGCGGTGGACCCACTGGACGCCGGTCCCATCTGTCATCCGCACCGGCTAGCCCACCCCGCGGTGACAAAAGTTCCCAACCAAACCGCTGCGTCAGCAAGCGCTTAGTCAGCATCGGTCCCACCGTCAGCGACTGGGTCTGTAACTGGCTGAGTAACAAAAGGTTTTTCTGTTTTTCTGTTTTAATTTAAACTTTTCAAATTTGTTTTAAATTCAACTTTAAATCTGTTTTCATAAAACTTTTAAAATATAAACCCAAATTAAACATGTAATATATGTTTTGAAATCAGAAAAATGTGAGGATTTCGAATAAGCTATTCAAAATAATGTTTGAACACTTTAATTTTCGAGTTGATTAAAATTACAAATAAAACGCCCTTTTTCCTTAATTAATTAATAACTTTAGTTTTATAACTCCAAATTTAACAAATAATATGTCTAAAATGATTAGCTCGACGAGACCTTTCTGTGTATGCATCCCATGTTCTGAATTGCAGCATGCATCATATAAATATAAAGCATACAACAACTTATTTGAGTATAAAATATGATTAAAACTCAATAAAAGGCTTTATTCTTGTATTCCACACCTCCCCCATGCCATGCTACTTTATTGCCATGCAAATTGTGCATCATTCATCATGGCATGATTGTTTGATTGTCGTATCTTATTCATATGCTTGTGCACTTTATTTATGTTGGCCCTTGTTTGTTTGGTTCTTCTTCGAATAGACGCTGAGCAGGGGATATATCAAGAAACCCAGGAGCACTATCCAGATCCTTCTCTCGCTTCAACTGAGCTGCCAGGCAAGCACTACCACATGCTTGCATACATATAGTACCTATTGCCTCTATCTTATTCTTGCATCATGGAGTCGCGATCGCATTAAACTGAATCCCAAGTACTGCATAGCCTTTACTTTTAAACTCCACCGAAGCTTGTTCCTCCATCCCATGAGCCATTACTACAGGAGTTGTTTGAGCCATGCGGGTCGTAGAACAGCATGTGTAGGGTATGTGAGTGTCTAATGGATAACGAGGTACCTAAACAACTTAACCTGAGTAGTATGGGATAACTAATGAAAGTGGCACCGGTGAGCAATATCTGCTATTTGGTTTTTCATGCTCACTTGTGTCCCGTAGGACCCCGAGTACTTGATTCCTGTTCCTTGAATATTCGCGCTATCCACATCCGGGAGGCTTATGGGACCCCCCTGAGCCAGAGCTTGATTCATTCTTATTTCTTGGGGCCACAATTAGTTTGGGGCTTTATTACTATCCTGTACTTATGCCATGCTTTACTGCTTTATTTACGATTGTGCGAGGAGCACCTGTACTGTTTAGGATCGTGACACGTTTTCGCTGTATCGACAAGCCCAGTCACACTTTTGGGTTCCCAGTCGTTTACAGCCGTCCACACAAACCTTGAGTCCGTCTCGGAGCTGGCCAGTTTCGTTGCGGGTAGCTTAATGGGGTGGCCCCCTGAAATATTTCTGAATCCTGTGATTGCTTTGTCGTAAATGCCTTGTTGGGTTTTGATTTGGTTTTTCCGAGGTTGATCGAGTGTGTGTTGCTATTTGTGCACCCCTGCAGGGTAAAACTTTCTGAAAGCCGTGTCCGCGGTTATGGACGACTTGGAGCACAGTTTCTCGATCATAGACAAGTTAAACTAAAGTACCGCTTTTAATTTGACTAAGTAACTGACTAGTAAATAGTGCAACACTCATGGAATGGATACTAAAACTGCCAACGGATGGGGGGTTGTTCGTCCGCTTCCTCGTTGGTAAGCGAGGAGGAGGATGGATCTGTTAATATTACTGTTATAACTGTTGTTATTAATTCACGGACATCCGTCTATCCTTGGTTAGGCGGATGGTTAGCGAGTATCTATAGAATTGTTAGGGTTTATCTTTTGCTGCAATTGCGTCACCCCAGGTTGTGTCCCCTTTAGAGGCATAAAGACTTGCTGAGTACCCCTAGGGTCTCACACGATAAATTGTTTGATTCAGATGAACAGGTACACTCACAAGATGGATACTGGGTGGAGGAGGCGGACGATGTGGGCAACAATCATTCGGTGTAGAGATTCCGGGAACGGGGATCCGTGAGATCTGTGGGCGGGATGTGTTTATTATGGGGCATCTTATGCCGATTTGCTTCTTATCCGTACTCGGATCTTGTTTGCCGCTTCCGCCTGATACTCTGATGTTTGATGTATGAGGAGATATCCTGAACTATTATATCTATCTAGGACATTTGGATCTTGCCGTATGGCGTTGCAATATTTCTATTTCTTTTAGATGGAATGGCTCTGAGGACTGTTGTATGGTGGCTTGCATACATACTCATTTGTGTATGTAGTTGATCCCTTCGCCTGCCGATTACGCCGCCCGTTCTTGTCCCGATGTTTGGAAATGGTTAGGACGGCCGAAAGGTCTACCTATGAGTGGCATTTGGGCCCCACCGTACTATTTTAACCATTTCCGCTCATCCAGGCTTGTAACTAGGAGCGTAATTCACCGAGGTAGTTACACCCTAGCACGAACCAGAGGTATCAGGAGATGCGCAAGACGCAGGTGAACAATCTCGCATAAAGGAGGGGGCAAGGGGCGCTCGGGTTTTACCTCAATTGGTCGCCGGAGTCAAGCGGCGGCGCAGGTGGTTGTGGTCGTGAACGGAAACGACGACCTGGGTCACGAGCAGGCAAAAGAAAGGTGTCAGCAGGTGCACAAGATCATGCTGAGCATCATCGTTTGAACCAGAGAGAGGGGGGCGGTCGAGGCTCACCGGAATCGGTCGCCGGAGTCGTCGGTACTGCGGGGCTTCGAGGGCAAATGCGCGCAGCCTGGTGGCGGAGTGAGCGAGGAGAGTGGGGGGAAATGACCGCGGCGGGGTGTGGTTTATATAGGCTCAAGCGCGACAGGAAACGCCTGCGGCATCAAGGCTAATTACGCCGCGCCATTACCGGCATTGACAGCAGCGGCGACGTGGTCTGCGGGCGCGGTTTGGGGAAGACGAGGATGACGTGGAGAGGGCCCGCTCGTCAGCGATACTTGCAGAGAGGAGGTGGGGTCTGGTCGTCAGCGACTGTTTGGGTGCGCTGGCGTGTGCGAGAGCGATAGACGAAGGCCGGGTGGGCTAGTTGGGCCTGTTCTGCAGCTAGGCTGGAATCCTGGCGTCGGCCCTTTTCCAATTCTTTCTCCTTTTTCTTTTTCTGTTTCGATTTTCTGAAATGGTTTTCAAATGAATTCAAGTTCCATTTGAATTCAAATTACTTTGGGGTTTTTGCAGTGGTGCAATAGTCTCAAATACAGGCCTAAAACCATGTGGTTACTTTGCAAAGGTTGGTCAAACTTGGGGAACAAAAATATCTGAGACTTGGCACTTGATTTGCAAAGTTTGAAAAATGGTTTTTGAAACCATTTCCAAATTGTAAGTCTGGGTTTAAATTCTACACTCAAACCCTTCAACAAGGAAAGTAAACAATCAAGGTTCACAAACATTCAAACTTTCAAATGGTGATGGCCATTTGATTTAAGTTGCTCACATAAAATCATAGCACTATGTGCTTCTGTTTTTCTGGAATGAGTTTGAAATAGATCTCAATTCTATATGCATGCATGAATGATATGCAATCTTTGAAATCATGATTTTAGGGATGTTACAAATCTAACCCCCTTAAGGTGAATCTCGCCCTCGAGATTCGGATTGGCTAGCAAATAGGTGAGGGTGGTCTTTCCGAAGATCATCTTCTCTTTCCCATGTTGCTTCCTCTTCGGAATGATGATTCCATTGCACTTTGCAAAACTTGATAGTCTTTGTCCTTGTGACTCTTTCTGCAGTCTCAAGAATCTTGATAGGCTTCTCCTCATATGTGAGGTCACTTTCTAGTTGAACTTATTCCAAAGGTATAGTATCCTTCAAAGAAGTTTCTTCCATTTCTGGGTGACATTTCTTAAGTTGACTCACATGAAACACATTATGGACTGCTGACAAAGATTCTGGTAGTTCAATTTCATAAGCAACTTCTCCTTTGCGACTCAGAATCTTGAATGGCCCAACATATCTTGGTGCCAACTTTCCTTTGACTCCGAATCTTTTCACTCCACGGAGTGGTGATACTCTAAGATAGGCTCTATCACCAACTTCGTAGGTGATTTCTCTACGCTTAGGATCTGCGTAGCTTTTCTGTCGGGACCGAGCTATCTTCAACCTGTCCTTAACCAATTTGACCTTCTCTTCGGCTTCTTTGATAAGATCTGGCCCGAATAAACTTCTTTCTCCCACGCCATTCCATAACAATGGGGTGGTACACTTCCTTCCGTAGAGAAACTCAAATGGTGCCATCTCAATGCTGGCTTGATAGCTGTTGTTATAAGAAAATTCTGCGTAAGGCAGACTTTCATCCCAACTTGCTCCATAGTCTAGGGCACATGCCCTCAACATGTCTTCCAAAATTTGATTAGTCCTTTCTGTTTGCCCATCGGTTTGAGGATGAAAAGCAGTACTGAATTCCAACCTCGTTCCCAATGACTCATGTAGCTGTCTCCAAAAATGGGAAGTGAATTGAGTTCCCCTATCAGACACAATACTGTTGGGCACACCATGAAGACATACAATTCTACTCATGTAGATTTTGGCTAACTTGGCACTTGTATAAGTTGTCTTCACGGGTATGAAATGAGCCACTTTAGTTAGACGATCCACTACTACCCATATGGAATCATATCCTGATCTGGTCCTTGGTAATCCGGTAATGAAATCCATACCAATCTTGTCCCACTTCCAATCATGAATAGGTAGTGGTTGAAGCAAACCTGCTGGTTTCTGATGCTCCGCTTTTACTCTACTACACACATCACACAAGGCAATATGTTCGGCGATGTCCCTCTTAATATTGTTCCACCAAAATCTTTCTTTCATGTCCATGTACATTTTGGTGTTACCCGGGTGAATAGAATACGGAGAGTTGTGTGCTTCCTGCAAAATCAGTTTCCGTAACTCCGGATCTTGTGGAACACAGATAAGTTTCCCATGCCATAATGTACCCTGTTCGTCTTCATGGAAATTTTTAGCTTTCCCTTGGCCAATCTTTTCCTTAATCTCCTCAATTTCCTTATCGGTCTTCTGAGCTTCTCGGATCTTGTCCAACAAAGTGGGTTGAACATCCAAAGACATGAGATATCCTTCAGGCACAATCTCCAATCTGAGTTCTCTGAATTGGGTACACAAATCATTTGGCAATTCTCCTTCGGTAAGGCCATTTACGAATACCTTACGACTTAGAGCATCTGCTACAACATTTGCTTTACCGGGGTGGTATTGCAAACTTAAGTCATAATCCTTGATAATCTCTAACCATCTTCTTTTTCTCATATTGATTTCCTTTTGGGTGAAGATATACTTCAAACTTTTGTGGTCCGTGAACACTTCGCAACGCTTTCCCAAAAGGTAATGCCTCCATGTTTTGAGTGCACGGACGACAGAGGCTAACTCCAAATCATGAGTAGGGTAGTTTACCTCATGGGTTTTGAGTTGTCTCGAGGCATAAGCCACAACTTTACCGTCTTGCATAAGAACTGCTCCCAAACCTTGATGAGACGCATCACAATATACTTGAAAATCTTTCTCCAAATCTGGCAGACATAGAACTGGTGCTGTCACAAGTCTCTTCTTCAACTCCTGAAAGCTGATTTCACAATCTTCAGACCAAGCAAACTTATTGTCTTTCTTTAATAATTTAGTCATTGGTTTAGCAACCTTTGAGAAATTCTCAATGAACCTTTTGTAGTATCCTACTAAGCCAAGGAAACTACGAACTTCTTTCACGTTCTTGGGAGATTCCCATTCCGTCACAGCCGAAACCTTAGCAGGATCAACTGCTACACCATCTTTTGTCATAACATGACCAAGAAAACCAACTTCCTCTAACCAGAACTCACACTTGCTGAATTTGGCATAAAGCTTATGCTCTCTCAACTTCTCAAGTATCAAACACAAGTGTTCCTCATGCTCTTCTTTGCTCTTGGAGTAGACTAAGATGTCATCAATGAAAACGACAACTAACTTGTTAAGAAATTCCATGAACACCTTGTTCATCATATTCATGAAGTAGGCTGGAGCATTGGTCAAGCCAAAAGGCATTACGGTATACTCATACAATCCATACCTTGTGGTGAATGCTGTTTTAGGTATGTCTTGCTCTCTTATCTTGAGTTGAAAATAGCCTGATCGGAGATCAATCTTTGAGAACACACAGGCTCCTTCTAGCTGATCAAACAACTCATTGATTCTTGGCAAAGGATATTTGTTCTTGATAGTTACCTCATTGAGAGAACGGTAATCTATGCATAACCTTTGGCTTCTATCCTTCTTCTCCACGAACAAAACTGGGGCTCCCCAAGATGAAGAACTTGGTTGAATAAATCCTTTCTGGAACTGTTCTCCTAGTTGCTTCTTGAGCTCTTTAAGTTCATCAACTAACATTTTATATGGTCTCTTTGCTATTGGTCCAGACCCTGGTACCAAATCTATCAGAAACTCCACATCTCTATCTGGTAGCATTCCCGGCAATTCTTCCGGAAATACATCCGGATACTGACTCACAATTGGCACACTATCCATGCTAACCCCCTTAAGAGAATTTAGCTTACTTCCTTTGGATTCAAAGTTTGACTTGAATTTAATTCTTTTTCTTTCTGGGGTTGTGAGTGCAACAGTACGATTAGCACAATCTAGTACTCCCTCATACTTAGCCATCCAATCCATTCCCAATATTACTTCCAGTCCTTGGGAATCTAGGATTATCAGACTCACTGGAAACTTATGTTTTCCAAATTCTATTACTAGATCCCGGCATCCAAGACTTACTATCATTTCTCCACCCGGAGAGCTAACTTTTATTGGACACCCAATGTTTTCAGACAGAAACCCATTTGTATCAACAAATGCCTTTGATGTGAATGAATGCGATGCACCAGTATCAAAGAGTACAAATGCTGGAATGGAATTGAGTCTAAACTTACCAGCAACAGCGTCAGGCTCCTCATAGACCTCCTCCACATTGATGTGGTTCACCTGTCCTTTTTGGAAAGGATTGGGCTTGACAGGTCCTTCAACTTTCTTTTCGGGGCACTCATTTGCATAGTGTCCCATCTTCTTGCATTTGAAGCACTCAACCTGACTGATGTCTCTCTTAGCAGGCTGACTTCCACTTCCACTACCATTCCCACTGTGGTGGTTCTTATGTCCACTCTTGTGGTTCTTGTATTTGTCATTGTCATGACTGCGATGATGCTTATTGTCATGACGGTTGTGGTTGTGGTGCTTGTTGAATTTCCCATGCTTGTGGGATCCTGAGCTTCCAATGTCATCATAGTGAGATCGTTTGTGAGACGATCCCGAGCTGTGCTTGTCGGAGTGTTTCCTCTTCCTACTCTCAACTTGTTTCATTTTGTTCTCCAATATTGCAGCCTTATCACAGAGCGACTGATAAGTGGGAACATATGCCACAGACAGCTGCAGATTCAGCTCATCATTCAAGCCTTCCAGAAATTTTTCCTTTCTCTTGGCATCAGTGTCAACCTCATCTGGTGCATAACGTGCCAGATTGTTGAACTCTTTAATGTATTCAGCCACGCTGCGGTGGCGCTGCTTCAGATTGTGGAATTCTTTCTTTTTCAGGCTCATTATTCCCGATGAGATATGAGCAGTGCGAAAGCCATCCTCAAAGATAGCCCAAGTCACCTCATCTATAGGAGTGGTGATTTGGAAGTTGTCCCACCAAGTGGCGGCTGGTCCTTCCAGCAGATGTGCTGCAAATCTGACCTTTTCCGCATCCGTGCAGCCCACGGTTACTAAGTCCTTGTTTACGGAACGTAGCCAATCATTGGCCACCATGGTATCAGTCGTCCCCGATAACTTAGCTGGCCTCAATCGCAGAAATCTGGTGAGCATATCGAAGCCCGGAGGGTTGTTGTTGTTGTTGTTATTGTTGATGTTATTGGGGTTGTTGTTGTTATTATTCTGGTTCTGGATGAATGTTGTCATCATCTGCATAAGTTGTGTTTGAGCATTCATCATTTGCTGCATTTCCGGAGTTATGTTGTTGTTGTTGGGGTTTGCGCGACGGGGAGGCATCTGTGGTTTGTTCAAATAGAGATAAGAATGAGATACCCATAGATGTTTTCATGCACATTACATCACATAAGAAAACACAAGCATGCAACAGAAGATAAAAGTTCAACAACCAGATAACAAGTTCACAAAGTAAAACACACAAGTGGCAAGCCATCCACATGTCGGATGGTCCAATATCAAGTTCACAAATAACAAGTACGATAATAAAAGATAAACGAGTAGTCAAGTCTACTCATCAACATCAATCTCCTCCTCGACAAAGGTAAGACCTGCGTTCTCCATCGCGGTCTTGTTCTCCTCAATGGTAGTGGTCAAGGACTCAATCTTGGCCTTGAGAGCCCTCTTCTGGGAACGAAGCCTCTCTATCACCATCTGCTGCTGCTCTAGCTCGAAGTCCTTGGACTTCAGTTCTTCAGTCATGTCCCGGATCTTCTTGTTCCTATCCTGGACGCGTTTCTCCTGACTCTTGAACTTCCGGTCCTGGGTCTCGAACTTCGCCTCCATTTCCTTGACTATCTCGTCCTGCTGCGCGAAGAGCTTGTCCTTCTCGCGAAGCTGCACCTCGAGCTCGTCATTACTGAGCATGACATTGGTCCTGTCCGTGTCCACGTGCCTAATGAGAGACTCTAAGTCCTGGAGATAGAGACGTATCGGCTCTGCTGCGTCCCTCGAGTCGTCCTCGAAGTCGATGGACTCTCCTTCCTCATCACGTCTTCCGAAGACGTGAAAGTGGGTGCCTCTTACCTGTCGGGAGTGACGGCCTAGCAGACGTCCTATCAGGTCCTGCATGACTACCTCCATGCCTCTCTCCCTGTCATCGTGCATAAGCTTGAAGACGATGGCCTCCGTAGTAGGCTCTGTCTGGCGTCCGGGCTGGTTCACCTTGAAGCCCCAGAGGTCCTTCCTCTCAAACTTGGTGAGTGGATGCACCATGATGGTGGGAAGAGGGAGATTGAGCAAAGTGGTAAGCTCAACGATACGAGGACCAAAGCGGGTAACCTGGAACTCCTCAACAGAGCTGATGGTAATAGGCATCTATTTATAAGATAGAAAAGTTAGAACAACACTATTTAAGTTAAAACAAAGACAAACATCACATACACATCCTTGGAACACAAAATCACACAAGTCATGCATACATGAATCCATTACATCAACCATGGTCCAAACTTATTTAAGGTATCATTTTGGAAAATAAGGTGATAGGTGGTGGTCCAACTAACGAAATGCTTTTACAATCCTATCTCACTGGATCTGTTGGCTAACACAATGTTCCTAGAGGCAATCAGCCTATCTTGCTCACATGATTCCATCACTAAGTCTATAATATCTCCTCTTAAGGTTTGGTTGGTGGCTTCCAACTCTTGGCTATGTTCCTTCTCTTTCTCTAAGTCTTTTTGGAGGTTGAGCATTCTGCACTTGACTCTAGCACTAAGTTCTTTGATAGTCCTCCAAGCTGCTTCTCTTGCTGACTCAAAGAATGTGGTATGCACCACAGTGCTGGTGTACATGCAGAATCCTCTTTCTTTGTGGTTGTCTTCCTTGCTTTTGTACAAGTGAAGTTGCACCCACTAGTACTCCACTCCTTCATCCATCACAGGAAAACCTTTGTACACAGTTGCACCATGTATTTCCATTGCCACCATGAGGTCCTTGAGAATTTTGGGAAACTCAGTTTCACACTCCAAGGTCATGGTCATGAGTGGTCCTTTCTTTACGGCTTCGTTGATGGAATTCATCTACAAATGAAGATGAGAAAGAGATGATTAGAAAAGTTTATGAGAAGAATAGACAAGTGTAGAAGTAGTTGAAAATTTTTCCTTAGTGGTTTCCAATCCTAGGGTCATAATCCTACAGGCAACACAGTGCTCTGATACCATCTGTAAGATCCCTCCTTTGTAAAGGAAAAGGATCCCTGTGATTGCAATGCTAGTCCCTGGATCAATGCTAGCATCCACAGTTTAAGATGAAGTACACAGATACAAAGGTCATTTATTACATCCATTCCAGAGATAAAACATAGTCTTTTACAACTCAGGGCCACTGGCCTAATACAAGAGTTTTGGAATAAGTAAATAAACATAAGTCTTCATCTTCATGTGCCACAGGCAAGCATGTTGAGTGTAGACTCATGACACCTAATCATCATCGGAGTAACCTGCAACATCACAAGTTACAGCCACAGTGGGTCAATACCTTGGAATAGTATTGGCAAGTGATACCTTAGTAAATTTTAAGTGGACTATATTACCAAATGCATTTTGGCTAAGTGTAGCTTGGCTTGCTTTGTTCAAAATAGGTTTTTCCTATTAGTTGAAATCACTAATTTTTTCTTTGTCAAAAACTTTCCCAAGAAACCATCAATAGACATTGAGGTCCTTCACCCTTGTTCACCCACAAGTTTTACTTAGAAGTTGGAGTGATGAGATTCTTGATAGCTTCCATGTCTTGATGCTCAAGTTGTCCATTTCCATGGACTTGGCTAAGTACTTAGATTTTCCATCTGCAGAGGTTGTGCACTTTCCCCACCAGACTTGGTTTCCCAAGACAGGACCTTTCAGAAGCCTTTCCTTAGACCAAATGGACGCCCTCCAACCTATCATTCCCACTACCACCAACTGTCCAAATGGCTAAGTTCTAGCAACCTATATGATCAAGGCAGAGCCCATATTGCCAAGTGGCTGCACTGTAAGCTTCTCAACACTTGTCCTCTAAAATCCCTTTGTGCCTGGGTGGCATACCACAAGTGAGATACACAAGGTAAACCATGTCCATGGGCCTTGTGTAACCACTCAACCAAAAACCACCATTCATGTCCCATTCCACCCAGGAGGTTCATTGACTTAGTTGTTTTATTAGGAAAACATAAGTCCAAAGACTTAGAAATATTTTCATCATAGCATGTATATACTTTACCACCCTTGTTTGCTACTAGCTAGGCTAAGCATGGCATAGTAGCTTAACTTAGGAAATTTCCTAGCAATTCTACAATTCTACAACTACCTAGGATTTCCCAACATAGCATTTGGCAAAAAGTAACATGCAAGACTTAGCAAAATATTTCTAATGCTTATACAAAATATAGGGATGGAAATATTCATGAAGTACCACTTGCCTTGGTAATGGGGAGAGTAGCACTCTTCACAATCACAGTCACTAGCAAAATCTACACAAAAATTTGTAGCACAAAATTACACACAATTCATATACAAACAAACAAAAATATGAATGCATGCATGCAAGAAAATGCTAAGTGATGATTTTTGAAAACTCCACCAAGCAATTGCATGATAAAGAAACATAACCAAGTCAAAAACTTGCTAACTAAACTTATTTAGCACTAAAACAATTTACTAAACAAATTATATACTCAAAATGGTCCTAAACAAGTTTCTGCATAAAAAGTCATTTTAACAGAAACTTTTCACTAAACACATTGCAGATTCAGAAAGGGCTTGTCTCCCTGATTCCAACGGTATAAAATTTGCAAAAATCTAACATGGGAAACAAAAGTTATAGCCATTTGAAATTTGGATCTAAATCTGATTTGAATTCTGTTTTTGAATCTAACCCTAGCCACGCGTCTTAATCCTATTAGCTGATACCGATTCGTTCAGGATCACCCTCCCGCGCCGTTGGATCTAATTAAAACCCACAGCTCAGATCTGCACATAACGGTTCGCTAACTTATCTAGTTATACGCGTTGGATCCAGATCTGACGGCTACAAATCAACTAACCAAACTCGAGCGGCGCTAGCGGCGGCGACTGGCGGCGGCGTGTCTGACAGCGGCGGCGCTGGCGTTCTAGGTCGCGCGCGAGAGGGGGAAGGTTCTTACTAGAACCGCGGTGGCGTGCTGAAGCTCAACGTGGCGTTGGTTTGCGAAGGGGCGCGCGGGCACGGTCTCTGGGGTTCGTCGGAGTTGCGGGTGGCGTCGGTCGCTTGCAGTCGTGGTTCTTGCCGAGGTTTGGCGTCGCCCTAGCATGAACCAGAGGTATCAGGAGATGCGCAAGACGCAGGCGAACAATCTCGCATAAAGGAGGGGCAAGCGGCGCTCGGGTTTTACCTCAATTGGTCGCCGGAGTCAAGCGGCGACGCAGGTGGTTGCGGTCGTGAACGGAAACGACGACCTGGGTCATGAGCAGGCAAAAAAAGGTGTCAGCAGGTGCACAAGATCATGTTGAGCATCATCGTTTGAACCAGAGAGAGGGGGGCGGTCGAGGCTCACCGGAATCGGTCGCCGGAGTCGTCGGTACTGCGGGGCTTCGAGGGCAAATGCGCGCAGCCTGGTGGCGGAGTGAGCGAGGAGAGTGGGGGGAAATGACCGCGGCGGGGTATGGTTTATATAGGCTCAAGCGCGACAGGAAACGCCAGCGGCATCAAGGATAATTACGCCGCGCCATTACCGGCATTGACAGCAGCGGCGACGTGGTCTGCGGGCGCGGTTTGGGGAAGACGAGGGTGACGTGGAGAGGGCCCGCTCGTCAGCGATACTTGCAGAGAGGAGGTGGGGTCTGGTCGTCAGCGACTGTTTGGGTGCGCTGGCGCGTGCGAGAGAGAGAGACGAAGGCCGGGTGGGCTACTTGGGCATGTTCTGCAGCTGGGCTAGAATCCTGGCGCCGGCCCTTTTCCAATTCTTTCTCCTTTTTCTTTTTCTGTTTCGATTTTCTAAAATGGTTTTCAAACGAATTCAAGTTCCATTTGAATTCAAATTACTATGGGGTTTTTGCAGTGGTGCAATAGTCTCAAATACAGTCCTAAAACCATGTGGTTACTTTGCAAAGGTTGGTCAAACTTGGGGAACAAAAATATCTGAGACTTGGCACTTGATTTGCAAATTTTGAAAAATGGTTTTTGAAACCATTTCCAAATTGTAAGTCTGGGTTTAAATTCTACACTCAAACCCTTCAACAAGTAAAGTAAACAATCAAGGTTCACAAACATTCAAACTTTCAAATGGTGATGGCCATTTGATTTAAGTTGCTCACATAAAATCATAGCACTATGTGCTTCTGTTTTTCTGGAATGAGTTTGAAATAGATCTCAATTCTATATGCATGCATGAATGATATGCAATCTTTGAAATCATGATTTTAGGGATGTTACACCAGCCACCGTCGCGCGCCGCCCATCTTTGGTCAAGCAGTCGTGCACCGTTGGATCTAGATCCAACGTGTAGGATAGATCACTTAACGAAGGGGTATGGAACAGATCTGGCCATGTAATTTAAGTTAGATCTAACGGCCCTCATTGATCGATCTGCACGAAACGGTACCAACCAATCAGAACACGCCGCGTGTCAGTAGGTTTGATTTAAAATCAGAATTTAGATCTATTAGATGTTTAAACTTGTAAAATTCATAACTTTTGATTCCCACGTCCAAATTTGACAAATTTTATATCATTGGAATCAGGAGAGAAAATCCTTTCGATTTATGCAATGTGTTTAATGTTTTTCCTCTGATAAAATGATTGTTTTTACAGAAACATTTGTAGGCATATTTTGTGTATAGTAATTATTGGAAAAATGCTTTGTTGTTCAAATAAAGTTTATTTGGCAAGTTTTGAACTTGTTTAAGATTCAGTACTGTGCACTTGTCTTGTTTGGTGTAGAAAATCATCACATGGCATTTTGCATGTATTCATATATTTTTGTTTGTATAAATTTTGTATGTGATTTGGTGCCATTATTTTATGTGTAGATTTTGGTGCAAATAGTGATTGTGATTGTGAGGATTGTTGCTACTCCCCAAACTACCAAGGCAAGTGGTGCTTCATGATTTTATTCCTATGTTTTCAACTATGCACTAGAAATATTTTGCTAGACTTGCATGAATATTTTGTTATATATGCTATGCTTGGGAAATCCTAGTAGTTGTAGAATTACTAGAAATTTCTAAGTTAAGATGATTATCAATGCCATGCTTAGTCCAGCTAGTAGAAACCAAGGGTGGTTATATTTTCATGCTATGATAGAATATTTCTAAGTCTTTGGACTTGTATTTTTACTTAATAAAACAACTAAGTGAATGAATCACCTGGGTGGAATGGAAAGAATGGTTTGTGTTGAGTGGTTACACAAGGCCCATTTCTATGGTTTACCTTGTGTATCTCACTTGTGGAAAGCCACCCAGGAACAAAGGGATTTGAGATGCCAAATGTTAAGAAGCTTCTAGTGCAGCCACATGGCATTATGGGCTCTGCCTGGATCATATAGGTTGCAATAACTTAGCCATTTGGACAGTTGGTGGTAGTGGGATGATAGGTTGGAGCACGTCCATTTGGTCTAAGGGAAGGCTTCTGAAAGGTCCTGTCTTGGTGAAAATCAAGTCTTGTGGGTAAAGTGCACAACCTCTACAGATGGAAGAATCTCAGTACTTAGCCATGTCCCTGGTATTGGACAACTTGAGCATCAAGACATGGAAGCTATCAAGAATCTCCTCATCCTAATTTCTAAGTAAAAGCTTGTGGTTGAACAAGGGTGAAGGAACACTAATTTCTATTGGTGTTTCCTTGGGAAGTTTTTGACAAAGAAAAACTTAGTGTTTTCAATTGATAGGTAATACCTATTTTGAGCAAAGCGAGCCTAAGCTACACTTAGCCAAAAATGCATATAGTATCTAGTCTACTAAAATTCTACTAAGGTATCACTTGCCAATACTATTACAATGTATTGACCCACTGTGGCTGTAACTTGTGATGTTGCAGGTTATTCTGATGATGATTAGGGGTTATGATTCTACACTCAACATGCTTGCCTGTGGCACATGAAGATGAAGACTTATTTATCTTATTATATATTTGAACTCTTGTATTAGGCCTATGGCCATGGAGTTTGTAAAAGACTATGTTTGTCTCTGGAATGATATGTAATAATGACCTTTGTTTCTGTGTACTTAATCTTAAACTGTGGATGCTAGCATTGATCCAGGGACTAGCATTGCAATCACAGGGATCCTTACCTTTATAAAGGGGAGGGATCTTACAGATGGTATCAGAGCATTGTGTTGCCTGTAGGATTATGACCCTAGGATTGGAAACAACTAAGGAAAAAAATTCAACAACTTCCACACTTGTCTTTTCTTCTCGTAAACTTTTCTAATCTTCTTCTCATCTCTATTTGTAAATGAACTCCATCAACGAAGCCGTGAGGAAGGACCACTCATGACTATGACTTTGGAATGTGAGACAGAATTCCCCAAGGCCCTCAAGGACCTCATGGTTGCCATGGGAATACATGGTGCAACTGTGTACAAAGGTTTTCCTGTGATGGATGAAGGAGTAGAGTACTGGTGGGTGCAACTTCACTTGTATAAAAACAAGGAAGACAACCACAAGGACTCAGGATTCTGCATGGTCACCAACTCAGTGATGCACACTACATTCTTTGATTCAGCAAGGGATGCAGCTTGGAATGCCATCAAAGAGCTTGGTGATAGAATCAAGTGCAGAATGCTCAATACCCAGAATGACCTTAGGGAAGAAAAGGAGCATACCCAAGAGTTAGAGGCTTCCAACCAACGTTTAAGAGAGGACATCATAGACTTAGCCATTGAGTCATGTGATCAGGATCGACAGATTGCCTCTAGGGATGCCCTGTTAGCCAACTTGCAAGTGAGATGGGATTGTAACATACTTCGTTAGTTGGACCACCACACTTATCATTTTATTTCCCAAATGTTGTTTAAAATAAGTTGAACCTTGGATGTTTGTAATGATTTTATGTACGCCATGACTTGAATGTTTTTATTGTCAAAAATATGCATGTGATGCTTTGTCTTGTGATTTATCTTTAACTGTGTTGATTCTAACTTTTTCTATCTTATAAAATAGATGCCAAATGTTACTATCAGCACGGCTGAAGAGTTCAAGGGAACTCGTTTTGGCACTCGTATTATTGAGCTCACTAGTTTGCTCAATCTCCCACTACCTACCATCATGATGCTTCCCCTCACCAAGTTCGAGAGGAAGGACCTTTAGGGCTTCAAGGTTACTCAGCCAGGACACCAGACTGAGCCAGCCACGGAGGCCATCACCTTCAAGCTCATGCATGATGACAAGGAGAGAGCCCTAGAAGTAGTCATGCAGGATTTGCTTGGACGCTTGTGAAGGGAATATGCCCTGAGAGGCAATAATAGAGTGTTTATTATGTGTATTCCAAGTATATGATAGATGTTTATTTTGAATGCTATAATTGTATTAATACGGAAACGTTAATACATGTGTGTTTAATAAACAAACAGAAAGTTCCTAGTTATGCCTCTCTCATAAACTAGCTCGTTGATTAACAAGATGATCAAGGTTTACTGATCATGGACATTGGATGTTGTTAATAACGGGATCACAACATTAGTGTAATGGTGTGATGAACATTCATCCGAAGTATAGCATTACGATCAAAGTCATTGAGTTTATATTGCTATAACAACTTACGAAGTGATCCTAATCCTTAGACCATGAGATCATGTCAATCACTAACACCGGAAGAGTTTCTTGATAACATCAAACATCACACCGTAACAGGGTGATTATAAAGATGGATTCAGAACTAATGAAGTGTTATGTTGAGGCTCATGGATCGAGAGTGGAATTTTTTCATCCCGATGAAGGATAGATATACTCTGGGCCCTCTCGGTGATATCACATTGATTAGCTTGCAAGCAAGTGATTTGATCACTAGAATGTTATATCACAAGAACGAGAAAAGAGTGCATGTCGATAACGAGATCAAACTAGGTATGGAGATACCGATGACCGAATCTCAGACATGTAATATATCGTGAAACAAAGGGATTAAGATACTAGCATAAAAGGTTCCGACGATCACAAGAAAGTCATCGTTGAATGTGTCGGAGTCAGTATGGGTCTCCAGATCCCGCTTCTGATTATTGATCCGAGAGGGGTCTCAATCATGTCCGCATTATTCACGAACCGTAGGGTGAAACACTTAAGAGACACCGACATCCAATTGGAGCAAATGTTTCATGCCGAAAGAATGAACAAGCGCAGGAATTTATTTCACTAGATACCGAAACAGGTTTTCGGGTGAAATTGCATAAAGTGGTTATGCATGTGAAATAGAATTCTAGCAAGGGGTTATTTGTGAATGTTTGTCACTAAAGTAATTGACAAAATTCTGAATAAAAGAAAAGAGTTTTATTTAATGAGAGTTTGCATTAAATTTGGTGGAAATTTAATGGGAATTTGAGTGGACTTTTGAGTGGAGGGAATTTAAAGGAGATTTGTGAGTGGAGTGTCCACCCACATGAAGAGGGGAGGGAAAGGGGGCAGCCCCATGCGCCGGCCACCCCCTTGGGGTTCCCCCCCTCCTCCTATAAAAGGAGCCCCCCTCCTCACTTGTCTCTCACACCTCCTCGTGAAGGATCTCTCTCCCCCTCTAGAATTTATCCACCATGGTCTCGGACTAGCGAGATACATGTTCCCGGTGGCTATTTGGCAAGAAAGAGTTGTGCTTCCGCTGCATCGCTGGAGCGAGGAGGCGGAGGTTGCTCGGTGCCTCAAACGTGTGTGCGAGCACGGATGTGCTGCTGATTTGCGGCGCTAGGACTTCCTCTCGATCTTGAGATCGGCAAGAGATCATCTACATCAACCACGAGTTGAACTCGTTAAGCTTTGTCGGTCTTCAAGGGTATGTTCTCTACGGATATACATCCGCCCGTTGTTTGTATCTAGTAGATAGATCTTGGTATATAGTTCACATCGTAGGAAATTTTTTGTTTTCTATGCTGCGAACCCTACAACTTGTTAGGGAGACACTCTCGGGAGATTAGAGGTACTCACTTCCACGCCTTCGGTAGACGTGATGAGGATGGTGAGTCCATTGACATCGAGGATACTTCGAGAGAGACGGCAGAGCCGATTCGTCTATACCTCCAGGACCTATAGGTTCTTCTTAGGCACCTAGATACTGATAGGACCAACGTCATGCTCAGCAATGATGAACTCCAGGTGCAGCTTCGTGAGAAAGACAAGCTCTTCGCGGAGCAAGATGAGATAGTCAAAGAAATGGAGGCCAAGTTTGAGAGACAGGATAGAAAGTTCAAGAGTCAAGAGAAGAGAGTCCAAGATAGGAACAAGAGGATTCGAGAGATGACTGCAGAACTAGAAGCCAAGGACTTTGAGGTCGAGCATCAGCAGGTGGTGATTGAGAGAGGAGGTGGAGGTTGCTCGGTGCCTCGAACGTGTGTGCGAGCACGGATGCGCTGCTGATTTGCGGCGCTAGGACTTCCTCTCGATCTTGAGATCGGCAAGAGATCGTCTACATCAACCACGAGTTGAACTCGTTAAGCTTTGTCGGTCTTCAAGGGTATGTTCTCTACGGATATACATCCGCCCGTTGTTTGTATCTAGTAGATAGATCTTGGTATATATTTCACATCGTAGGAAAATTTTTGTTTTCTATGCTGCGAACCCTACGGTGGTATCAGAGCCGGATCTATGCGTAGATACTTTACACGGGTAGTACACATATGAGTATGTGGGCGATGATGATCATGTTGTTGCTCCTTTGTTGTAATTTTGGATATTGGTGGCATAGTGGGATGAAGCGGCCCGGACAAACTTTACATGTCCTCGCACATGAGACCTGTTCCACGCTTGACATGCAACTAGTTTGCATAAGTGGCTAGCTGGTGTCTGTCTCTCCTACTATAGTCAATATCTATTTTGCAAGCGAGTTGTCAACAATTTGATTATCCTCGTTGTGGTTCATGTTCGTAGGTAAGAACGGTTCTATCTCGAAAGCCCTAAGCCACTTAAAACTTGCAATGGATAAATTAGAGGCGTCTAGTTTAGATTGTTGCTGGGCTAGTGTTATGATATGGTAGTGTTGTAAGTAGAAGTATTAGATGATACTCTTACAACACACATAGCGTGTGAAATCCATAGACCTTGGATTTACACATATAGGTATGGTAGTGATCATACCACAATGCACATGATAGAGATCATCTGCGGGAACCATATAATTTCACTAATAAACATATTATGTTTAATAGCATCTTATATTGCTTGTTTAGCGCTTTGTTAGCATAATAAGATGATCCCTCATTTAAATATCAAGATAAGAATGTGTTCTTCCTTTAGTATGCACCGATTATGTTTTCGTCGCTCCAAGACATCACGTGATGATCGGGTGTTCTTGGATCCACGACCATATTTCGGGTGTAAAACAGTTACACACGCGAATACTAAGGTTCTAACTTGGCGAGCCTAGCATGAACAGACATGGCCTCGGAACACAGACCGAAAGGTTAAGCATGAGTCATATAGTTGATATGATGCCCATTTGATGCTCGCCTTTGAAGCTATACCGACTCACGTGATGATCGGACTTGGTGTAGTGGATTTGGTTCATGTAATCACCAAAAAGGCACGAGGGATGTCGTTTTTGAGTGGGAGTTCATTCGATTAGTTGAACTCAATCTATCATACACTTAGTCTAAACTTTACAAATTCTGTTGTAGATGGCACCACCTGCTTTTAATTTCAATGTGTTCATGGAGAAAGAGAAACTAGCAACGAACGGTAGCAACTTTACCGAATGGGCCATGAATTTGAGGATTCTCCTCTCTGCTGCACAAAAGCAATATGTGCTAGAAGCGCCGTTAGGCCCCCCACCTTTTGATGATGCCCCTGACGAGGAGAAGAATGTCTATCAGACTCGTCAGGAGGACCACAACTTAGTTCATTGCGGCATATTGTATGGGCTAGAGCCGGAACTTTGAAAGCGTTTCGAAAACGGCAATGCATTTGATACAATGGGTGAGTTGAAAATGATTTTCGACACACATGCTGCTGTATAGAGCTACAACGCTTTAGAAAAGTTCTTTAGCTGCATGATGGAAGAGCACAGCTCCGTTAGTGAGCATGTACTCAAGATGTCGGGTTACGCCTATAAGCTTGTGTCCTTGGGAATATCGATTCCCATTGACTTAGGCATCCATCGTGTTCTGCAGTCTCTGCCACCTAGCTATAAGAGCTTCGTGATGAACTATAATATGCAAGGCATGAAGAAGTCTCTCCCCGATCTTCTGTCAATGCTTAAAACTGCAGAAGTGGAGATCAAAAAGGAACATCAAGTGTTGATGATCAATAGGAACACTGGTTTCAAGAAAGACAAGAAGGGAAAACGGAAGGGAAGTAAGGGCGGCAAGCTTGTTGCCGCGCCTGAAAAGAAACCCCGAGTTGGACCTAAGTCTGATTCCGAGTGCTACTATTGTAAGGGGACTGGCCACTGGAAGCGCAACTGCCCCAAGTATCTGGCAGACAAGAAGGCCGGCAAGGCAAACAAAGGTATATATGATATACATGTTATTGATGTGTACTTGACTAGTGCTCGCAGTAGCACCTGGGTATTTGATACCGGTTCAGTTGCTAATATTTGTAACTCGAATCAGGGGCTGCGGAACAAGCGACCGCTAGCAAGGGGTGAGGTCAAGATGCGTGTCGGCAATGGATCAAGCGTTGATGTGATCGCCGTCGGAACGCTGCCTCTCCACTTGCCGTCGGGATTAGTTATAAACTTGAATAAATGTTATCTGGTTCCTGCACTGAGCATGAACATTGTATCTGGATCGTGTTTGATGCGAAGTGGTTATTCATTTAAATCCGAGAACAATGGTTGTTCCATTTATATGAATGAAATCTTTTATGGTCATGCAACGATGATGAATAGTTTATTTCTATTAGATCTCGATGATAATGTTACACATATTCATAATGTTGATGCTAAAAAGGGTTAAACTTAATGATGATATATCCGCATATATGTGGCACTGCCGTCAAGGTCATATTGGCGTTAAACGCATGAAGAAGCTCCATTCGGATGGACTTTTGGAATCACTTGATTATGAATCATTTGATACATGTGAGCCATGCCTTATGGGCAAGATGACTAGAACGCCGTTTTCCGGTTAAATGGAACGGGCAACAGATTTATTGGAAATCATACATTCTGATGTATGTGGTCCAATGAGTGTGTCGGCGCGAGGTGGATATCGTTATTTTGTTACTTTCACGGATGATTTGAGTAGATAAGGTTATATCTACTTGATGAAACACAAGTCTGAAACCTTTGAAAAGTTCAAGGAATTTCAGAATGAAGTGGAAAATCATCGTAATAGAAAGATCAAATTTCTACGGTCCGACCGTGGAGGTGAGTATCTAAGTTACGAGTTTAGCACTCACATGAAAGAGTGTGGAATTGTTTCACAACTCACACCTGCCGGAACACCACAGCGAAATGGTGTGTCGGAACATCGTAATCGTACTTTATTAGATATGGTTCGATCTATGATGTCTCTGACGGACTTGCCGTTGTCATTTTGGGGTTATGCACTAGAAACTGTTGTATTCACTTTAAATCGGGCACCATCTAAATCCGTTGAAAAGACACCGTATGAATTGTGGTTTGGAAACAAACCTAAGCTGTCATTTCTTAAAGTTTGGGGATGCGATGTTTATGTGAAGAAACTTCAACCGGATAAACTCGAACCCAAAGCGGAAAAATGCGTCTTCATAGGATACCCTAAAGAAACTATTGGGTATTCCTTCTATCACAGATCCGAGGGCAAGGTTTTTGTTGCCAAGAATGGATCCTTTCTAGAGAAAGAGTTTCTCGCGAAAGGTGTGAGTAGTCGGAAGGTAGAACTCGAAGAGGTTATGGAACCTTCTCTTCAAAGTATGGCGAGTAGCGCAGCGCCGGAAGTTGTTCCGGAGTTGGCTCCACCTGTTGAAGAGGGAACTAATGATAATGATCATGAAACTCCGAAAGAGAGTACTACCGAACCTCGCAGGTCAAACAGGACGCGTGCAGCTCCCGAGCTGTACGGAAATCCTGTCATGAATTTCATGGTTGATGAAAATGATGACCCTGCGACGTATGAAGAAGCGATGATGAGCCCGAATTCCAACAAATGGTTAGAAGCCATGAAATCCGAGATGGAATCCATGTATGAAAATCAAGTTTGGAACTTGGTGGAATTATCTCACGACCGAAAGGCCGTGGAGAACAAATGGATTTTCAAAAGGAAAACTGATGCTGATGGTAATGTGACCGTCTATAAAGCTCGACTTGTCGCAAAAGGGTTTCGACAAATTCAAGGAGTTGACTACGATGAGACTTTCTCTCCCGTAGCGATGCTAAAGTCAGTTAGGATTATGTTAGCAATTGCTGCATATTTCGATTATGAGATATGGCAGATTGATGTCAAAACCGCGTTTCTTAATGGTAATATTGAAGAAGAGTTGTATATGATACAACCAAAGGGTTTTGTCGATCCTAAGGATGCTAACAAGGTGTGCAAGCTTCAGCGATCCATCTAAGGATTGAAGCAAGCATCACGAAGTTGGAATCTCCGCTTTGATGAGGTGATCAAAGAGTTTGGATTTGTACAAACTTATGGAGAAGCTTGTATTTACAAGAAAGTGAGTGGGAGCAATGTGGCATTTCTGATATTATATGTGGATGACATATTATTGATCGGAAATGATATAGATCTTTTAAACAGTGTTAAAAGTTATCTAAACAGCAAATTTTCAATGAAGGACCTAGGTGAAGCGTCATACATATTAGGCATAAAGATCTATAGAGATAGATCTAGGCGCCTAATAGGGCTATCACAAAGTACATACCTTGATAAGATTTTTAAGAAGTTTAAAATGGACGGAAGTAAGAAGGGGTTCTTACCTATGTTGCAAGGAAAGACATTGAGTAAGACTCAAAGTCCGGCTTCGGCGGAAGAAAGAGAGATAATGGACAAAGTCCCCTATGCTTCAGCCATAGGCTCTATAATGTACGCCATGTTATGTACAAGACCGTATGTGGCACATGCTATTAGTTTGACTAGTAGGTACCAATCGGATCCAGGTTCGGAACACTGGATAGCGGTCAAGAATATCCTTAAGTACTTACGAAGAACTAAGGATATGTTTCTTGTATACGGAGGTGAAGAAGAGCTCGTCGCTAAGTGTTATGTCGACGCTAGCTTTGACACCGATCCGGATGACTCTAAGTCTCAATCCGGATACGTATTTCTCATGAATGGCGGAGCGGTTAGTTGGAGGATCTCCAAACAACCTGTGGTAGCGGGATCAACAACGGAGGCCGAATATGTTGCTGCTTCAGAAGCGGCTCAGGAAGCAGTTTGGATGAAGGAGTTTATATCCGAACTAGGAGTGGTGGCAAACACGTTGGACCCAATGGTGATCTATTGTGACAACAATGGTGCCATTGCCAATGCCAAAGAGCCAAGGTCTCACAAGCATTCCAAGCATATTAAGCGCCGGTTTCACTCCATCCGCGAGCATGTCAAGGATGGAGATATAAAGATTTGTAAAGTACATACGGATCTCAATGTAGCAGATCCGTTGACTAAAACTCTC
This sequence comes from Avena atlantica, assembly GCA_910589765.1. Taxonomy (NCBI): domain Eukaryota; kingdom Viridiplantae; phylum Streptophyta; class Magnoliopsida; order Poales; family Poaceae; genus Avena; species Avena atlantica. Next base: position 261,859,258 of record OU342738.1, read on the forward strand.
CCTAGAGCAAAACATGATCAACACTAGAACTCAATGGGTGTTAGATTTATCACTATGTAACTAGATTATTGTCTCTAGTGCAAGTGGGAGACTGAAGGGAATATGCCCTGAGAGGCAATAATAAAGTGTTTATTATGTGTATTCCAAGTATATGATAGATGTTTATTTTGCATGCTATAATTGTATTAATACGGAAACGTTAATACATGTGTGTTTAATAAACAAACAGAAAGTTCCTAGTTATGCCTCTCTCATAAACTAGCTCGTTGATTAACAAGATGATCAAGGTTTCCTGATCATGGACATTGGATGTTGTTAATAACGGGATCACAACATTAGTATAATGGTGTGATGAACATTCATCCGAAGTATAGCATTACGATCAAAGTCATTGAGTTTATATTGCTATAACAACTTACGAAGTGATCCTAATCCTTAGACCATGAGATCATGTCAATCACTAACACCGGAAGAGTTTCTTGATAACATCAAATGTCACACCGTAACAGGGTGATTATAAAGATGGATTCAGAACTAATAAAGTGTTATGTTGAGGCTCATGGATCGAGAGTGGAATTTGCTCATCCCGATGACGGATAGATATACTCTGGGCCCTCTCGGTGATATCACATTGATTAGCTTGCAAGCAAGTGATTTGATCACTAGAATGTTATATCACAGGAACGAGAAAAGAGTGCATGTCGGTAACGAGATCAAACTAGGTATGGAGATACCGATGATCGAATGTCGGACATGTAATATTTCGTGAAACAAAGGGATTAAGATACTAGCATAAAAGGTTCCGACGATCACAAGAAAGTCATCGTTGAATGTATGGGAGTCAGTATGGGTCTCCAGATCCTGCTTCTGATTATTGATCCGAGAGGGGTCTCGATCATGTCCGCATTATTCACGAACCGTAGGGTGACACACTTAAGAGACACCGACATCCAATTGGAGCAAATGTTTCATGCCGAAAGAATGAACAAGCGCAGGAATTTATTTTACTAGATACCGAAACAGGTTTTCGGGTGAAATTGCATAAAGTGGTTATGCATGTGAAATAGAATTCTAGCAAGGGGTTATTTGTGAATGTTTGTCATTAAAGTAATTGACAAAATTCTGAATAAAATAAAAGAGTTTTATTTAATGAGAGTTTGCATTAAATTTGGTGGAAATTCAATGGGAATTTGAGTGGACTTTTGAGTGGAGGGAATTTAAAGGAGATTTGTGAGTGGAGTGTCCACCCACATGAAGAGGGGAGGGCAAGGGGGCAGCCCCATGCGCCGGCCACCCCCTTGGGGTTCCCCCCTCCTCCTATAAAAGGAGCCCCCCTCCTCACTTGTCTCTCACACCTCCTCTTGAAGGATCTCTCTCCCCCTCTAGAATTTATCCCCCATGGTCTCGGACTAGCGAGATACATGTTCCCGGTGGCTATTCGGCAAGAAAGAGTTGTGCTTCCGCTGCATCGCTGGAGCGAGGAGGCGGAGGTTGCTCGGTGCCTCAAACGTGTGTGCGAGCACGGATGTGCTGCTGATTTGCGGCGCTAGGACTTCCTCTCGATCTTGAGATCGGCAAGAGATCGTCTACATCAACCACGAGTTGAACTCGTTAAGCTTTGTCGGTCTTCAAGGGTATGTTCTCTACGGATATACATCCGCCCGTTGTTTGTATCTAGTAGATATATCTTGGTATATAGTTCACATCGTAGGAAAATTTTTGTTTTCTATGCTGCGAACCCTACAACTTGTTAGGGAGACACTCTCGGGAGATTAGAGGTACTCACTTCCACGCCTTCGGTAGACGTGATGAGGATGGTGAGTCCATTGACATCGAGGATACTTCGAGAGAGACGGCAGAGCCGATTCGTCTATACCTCCAGGACCTATAGGTTCTTCTTAGGCACCTAGATACTGATAGGACCAACGTCATGCTCAGCAATGATGAACTCCAGGTGCAGCTTCGTGAGAAAGACAAGCTCTTCGCGGAGCAAGATGAGATAGTCAAAGAAATGGAGGCCAAGTTTGAGAGACAGGATAGAAAGTTCAAGAGTCAAGAGAAGAGAGTCCAAGATAGGAACAAGAGGATTCAAGACATGACTGCAGAACTAGAAGCCAAGGACTTTGAGGTCGAGCATCAGCAGGTGGTGATTGAGAGACTTCGTTCACAGAAGAGGGCTCTCAAAGCCAAAATAGAGACCTTGACCACCAATGTCGAGGAGTACAAGACCGCTATGGAGAATGCACGTCTTACACTTGTTGATGAGGAGGTTGATGCGAAGGAGTAGTAATGACTACTTATTTACCTTCATTTACCATGCCTTTGATTATTGAGTCGCAATGACCATCCAACATGTGGACGGCTTGCTATTGGTGTGTTTACTTTTCAAAACTTGTTGTCTTTGTTGTTGAACTTTTACTACTATGATGCATGTTTGGTGATTGTTTATGTGATGTATTGTGCATGATAGCATCTATGGGTATCTCATTCTTATCTCTATTGAAACCACAGATGCCTCCCCGGTGTGCCAATCCCAACCCTAACAACAACAACAATATCACCCCCGAGATGCAGTAGATGATGACAGCTCAGACACAACTGATGCAAATGATGACCACGTTCATACAGAATCATAACAACAACAACAACAACAACAACAACAACAACAATAACAACAACAACAACAATAATAACAACAACAACAACAACAACAACAATCAGAACAACCCACCGGGTTTTGACATGCTTACCAGATTCTTAAGACTGAGGCCAGCAAAGTTTTCAGGAACTACTGATCCTATGGTGGCCAATGATTGTCTACGCTTTGTGAACAAGGACTTGGTAACTGTTGGTTGTACTGATGAAGAGAAGGTCAGATTTGCAGCACACCTGTTAGAAGGACCAGCAGCCACTTGGTGGGATAACTTCCAGATCACCACTCCCATAGCGGATGTGACATGGGCTATCTTTGAAGATGGGTTCTGTACTGCTCACATCTCATCCGGAGTGATGAGTTTGAAGAAGAAAGAGTTTCATAACTTGAAGCAGCGCCACCGCAGCGTGGTAGAGTATATTGAGGAGTTCAACAATCTGGCGCGTTATGCACCGGATGAAGTTGACACTGATGCTAAGAGGAAGGAGAAGTTCCTCGAAGGATTGAACGATGAACTGAACCTGCAGCTATCTGTGGCCTATGTTCCCACTTATCAGTCTCTTTGTGACAAGGCTGCTATTTTGGAGAGCAAAATAAAACAGGTTCAAAGCAGGAAGAGAAAGCACTCGGACAAGCACAGCTCGGGATCGTCTCACAAGCATTCCCATTATGATGACAGTGGGAATTCTGGATCCCACAAGCATGGAAAGTACAACAAGCACCACAGCCACAACCGACATCATGACAACAAGCACCACCGTAGTCATGACAATGACAAGTACAAGAATCACAAGAGTGGATATAAGAGCCACCACAATGGAAGTGGAAGTGGTAGTGGAAGCCAGCCTGTCAAGAAGGATCTTAGTCAGGTTGAATGTTTCAAGTGCAAGAAGATGGGGCATTATGCAAATGAATGCCCAGAAAAGAAATTTGAAGGACCCAACAAGCCCAACCCTTTCCAGAAGGGGCAAGTGAACCACATCAATGTGGAGGAAATCTATGAGGAGTCAGATGATGTAGCTGGTAAGTTCAAACTCAATTATATTCCAGCACTTGTTCTTTTTTATACTGGTGCATCACATTCATTCATATCAAAAGCATTTGTTGATAGAAATGGGTTTCCAACTGAAAACATTGGGTGTCCAATAAAAGTAAGTTCTCCGGGAGGAGATATGATAGTGAGTCTTAGATGCCGGGATCTAGTAATAGAGTTTGGGAAGCATAAGTTTCCAGTGAGTCTGATAATCCTAGATTCCTAAGGACTGGATGTAATTTTGGGAATGGATTGGATGACCAAGTATGAAGGAGTATTAGATTGTGCCAATCGAACCGTAGCACTCACAACCCCGGAAAAGAAACGGATAAGATTCAAGTCCAACTTTGAATCAAAAAGGAGTAACCTAAATTCTCTTAAGGGGGTTAGCATAGACAGTGTGCCAATTGTGAGTGAATATCCGGATGTGTTTCCAGAAGAATTGTCGGGAATGCCACCAGATAGAGATGTGGAATTTCTTATTGATTTGCTACCAGGATCTGGACCGATAGCAAAGAGACTGTACAAGATGTTAGTTGATGAGTTGAAAGAACTCAAGAAACAACTTGGAGAACAGTTGCAGAAAGGATTTATTCAACCAAGTTCTTCATCTTGGGGAGCACCAGTTTTGTTTGTGGAAAAGAAGGATAGAAGTCAAAGGTTATGCATAGATTACCGCTCACTCAATGAGGTGACTATCAAGAACAAATACCCTTTGCCTAGAAACAATGACTTGTCTGATCAGCTAGAAGGAGCCTGTGTGTTCTCAAAAATTGATCTCCGATCAGGATATTTCCAACTCAAAATAAGGGAACAAGACATACCTAAGACAGCTTTCACCACTAGGTATGGATTGTATGAGTACACCGTGATGCCTTTTGGTTTGACCAATGCCCCAGCTTATTTCATGAACATGATGAACAAGGTATTCATGGAGTTCCTTGACAAGTTTGTTGTCGTATTCATCGATGACATTTTAATCTACTCTAAGAGCAAAGAAGAGCATGAAGGACATTTCCGTTTGATACTTGAGAAGCTTAGAGAGCATAAGCTATATGCCAAATTTAGTAAGTGTGAGTTTTGTTTGAATGAAGTTGAATTTCTTGGACACGTTGTGTCAGGAGATGGTGTAGCAGTTGATCCTGCTAAAGTTTCAGCTCTAACTGAATGGGAATCTCCTAAGTCAGTGAAAGAGGTTCGTAGTTTCCTTGGCTTGGCAGGATACTATAGAAGGTTCATTGAGAATTTTTCCAAGATAGCTAAGCCAATGACGGAGTTACTAAAGAAAGACAAGAAATTTTCTTGGTCTGAAGGATGTGAAATCAGTTTCCAAGAATTGAAGAAGAGACTAGTGACAGCACCAGTCTTATGTCTGCCAGATTTGGAGAAGGATTTCCAAGTGTATTGTGATGCATCTCATCATGGATTAGGTGCAGTACTAATGCAAGAAGGGAAAGTTGTGGCTTATGCCTCGAGACAACTCAAAACTCATGAGGTAAATTACCCTACTCATGATTTAGAGTTAGCCTCTGTTATCCATGCACTCAAAACATGGAGACACTATCTTCTGGGAAAGCGATGTGAAGTGTTCACAGATCACAAAAGTTTGAAGTATATCTTCACACAGAAAGAAATTAACATGAGACAATGAAGATGGCTAGAACTTATCAAGGACTATGACTTAAGTTTGCAATACCACCCCGGTAAACCAAATGTTGTAGCGGATTATCTAAGCCGTAAGGTGTTTGTGAATGGCCTTACTAAGGGAGAATTGCCAGATGATCTGTGTGCCCAATTTAGAGATCTCAGATTGGAGATTGTGCCTGAAGGACATCTCATGTCATTGGATGTTCAACCCACCTTGTTGGACAAAATCAAAGAAGCCCAAAAGACAGATAAGGAAATTGAAGAGATTAAGGAAAAGATTGGCAAGGGAAAAGCCAAAGGATTCCATGAAGATGAACAGGGTACTTTATGGCATGGAAAACGTATCTGTGTTCCACAAAACCCGGAACTCCGGAAACTGATTTTACAAGAAGCACACAACTCACTGTATTCCATTCATCCGGGTAACACCAAAATATACATGGATATGAAGGAAAGATTTTGGTGGAATAATCTCAAGAAGGACATCGCCGAACATATTGCTTTGTGTGATGTATGTAGTAGAGTGAAAGTGGAACATCAGAAACCAGCAGGGTTGTTACAACCACTACCTATTCCTGATTGGAAGTGGGACAAGATTGGCATGGATTTCATCACCGGATTGCCAAGGACCAGGTCAGGATATGATTCTATTTGGGTAGTAGTGGATCGCTTAACTAAAGTATCTCATTTCATACCCGTGAAGACAACCTATACAAGTGCTAAGTTTGCAAAGATCTACATGAGCAGGATTGTATGTCTGCATGGAGTACCCAAGAGTATTGTGTCAGATAGAGGAACTCAATTCACATCTCATTTTTGGAGGCAATTACATGAGTCATTGGGAACGAGATTGGAATTCAGCATTGCTTTTCATCCTGACAGAAGAGCTAGTTAAGGACAGATTGAAGATAGCACAGTCCCGACAGAAGAGCTACGTAGATCCTAAGCGTAGAGAAGTCACCTATGAAGTGGGTGATAGAGCTTATCTTAGAGTGTCACCACTTCGTGGAGTGAAGAGGTTTGCTGTCAAAGGTAAATTGGCCCCAAGATATGTTGGACCGTTTAAGATTCTGAGTCGTAAAGGAGAAGTAAAATGTGAAATTGAATTGCCAGAATCATTGTCTGCCGTTCACAATGTGTTTCATGCGAGTCAACTAAAGAAATGCCATCCAGAAATGGAAGAGACTTCCTTGAGGGATACTATACCATTGGAGGAATTCCAATTGGAAAGTGATCTCACTTATGAGTAAAAACCTATCAAGATTCTTGAGACTGCATAAAGAGTTACTCGGACTAAGACTATCAAATTCTATAAAGTTCAATGGAACCATCATTCCGAAGAAGAAGCCACATGGGAAAGAGAAGATGATCTTCGGAAAGACCACCCTCACTTATTTTCTAGCCAACCAGAATCTCGAGGGCGAGATTCACCTTAAGGGGGTTAGATTTGTAACATCCTTAAAATCATGTTTTCAAAGATTGCATATCATCCATGCATGCATATCATTTAGGGATCAAATATCAAACTCATTTCAAGAAAACAGAAGCACTTAGTGCTATTATTTTATGTGAGCAAACACTAATCAAATGCGACTCTCAAGTGAGTGAATAATTGTTTTAAAAACCATTGTTTGAATTCATAGGATTGGTTGGATGAATTCCAAGCTTGGACAAAAAATTTCAAAACAGATATGGTTTTAAAACCATTTTTAAATCTACCTCAAACCATGTGCTAAGGCACTGTTATCTTCAAAAGACCATGCAAGTCCAGCAAGGCAGCATGATTTGATACTCAAATTTACACAAGATTCTTATTACAAAAGGCCAGAAATATTTGAAATTCAAGTGCTTTTAAATTCATTTGAATTTGATTCCAGAAAATCGAATTAGAAAAAGAAAAAGAGATAAGAAAGGAAAAAAGGGCCGGCGCCAGACTTTCAGCCCAGCAAAAGACCGAGCCCACTAAGCCCACCCGGGGTTTTCCCTTCTTTCTCTCACGTGGCACAGAGCTACCCCGGCTCGCTAACTAGTGGACCCTATGCCACGCAAGCATCATCCCAACCCACGCACCCCCCGACGACCTCGTCGACGCCGCTGTTCACTCCATTACTTTCGCGATTGATGCAGGCTTAATTGCCGGTGTTTCCTCACGATATTCTCGCCCCTGCTCTGGCTATAAGACCCCCTCTCCTCTCTGCTCATTTCCCCTCACTCGGCGCACCATTTCTGCCACCAGGCTGCACGCATTCGAGCTTGGAACCCCGCAACACCAACGCACTCCGGCGACCTATTTCGGTGAGCCCCGTGCCCCCCTTCACCTCTCGTTCATACGAGCTTGTCTGCCTTGCCCGTGCGCATCTTCTCACACTCTCTTTTTGCACTGTATCGCCCCAGGTCGTCGTCTTCGTTCACGGCCGCAACCACCAGAGCCGCCGCTCAACTCCGACGAGCAATAGCAGTAAGAATCGAGCGCCCCTTGCCTTCTGGTTGAAACCATCTTGCTTGCCATGACCTCACGCACCCCCTGATACATTCTGTTTGTGCTAAGGCGACGCAGAGCCTCGGCAACGTCGACGTCTGTAAGCACCCGACGCCGTGCACAACTCCGACGAGCCCTAGCGACCACCTCTGCGCGCCCCTTCGCCAACGAAGACCACCTCAAGCATCAGCATCGTCACGCGAACTCAGTAAGCTAAACCACGGCCTTTCTCGCTTCCTGTATCGCCGGCAACATCATCGCCTAAGCGCACCGCCGCCAGCCACCGTCGCGCGCCGCCCATCTTTGGTTAGCAGTCGTGCACCGTTGGATCTAGATACAACGTGTAGGATAGATCTCTTAACGAAGGGGTATGGAACAGTTATGGCCATGTGATTTAAGTTAGATCTAACGGCCCTCATTGATCAATCCGCACGAAACAGTACCAACCAATCAGAACACGCCGCGTGTTAGTAGGTTTGATTTAAAATCAGAATTTAGATCTATTAGATGTTTAAACTTGTAAAATTCATAACTTTTGATTCCCACGTCCAAATTTGACAAATCTTATATCATTGGAATCAGGAGAGAAAATCCTTTCCATTTATGCAATGTGTTTAATGTTTTGCCTCTGATAAAATGATTGTTTTTACAGAAACATTTGTAGGCATATTTTGTGTATAGTAATTATGGGAAAAATGCTATGTTGTTCAAATAAAGTTTATTTGGCAAGTTTTGAACTTTTTTAAGATTCAGTACTGTTAACTTGTCTTGTTTGGTGTAGAAAATCATAACATGGCATTTTGCATGTATTCATATATTTTTGTTTGTATAAATTTTGTATGTGATTTGGTGCCATTATTTTATGTGTAGATTTTGGTGCAAATAGTGATTGTGATTGTGAGGATTGTTACTAATCCCCAAACTACCAAGGCAAGTGGTGCTTCATGATTTTATTCCTATGTTTTCAACTATGCACTAGAAATATTTTGCTAGACTTGAATGAATATTTTGTTATATATGCTATGCTTGGGAAATCCTAGTAGTTGTAGAATTGATAGAAATTTCTAAGTTAAGATGCTTATCAATGCCATGCTTAGACTAGCTAGTAGCAACCAAGGGTGGTTATATATTCATGTTATGATAAAATATTTCTAAGTCTTTGGACTTGTATTTTTACTTAATAAAACAACTAAGTGAATGAATCACCTAGGTGGAATGGAAAGAATGGTTTGTGTTGAGTGGTTACACAAGGCCCATTTCTATGGTTTACCTTGTGTATATCACTTGTGGAAAGCCACCCAGGAACAAAGGGATTTGAGATGCCAAATGTTACGAAGCTTCTAATGCAGCCACATGGCATTATGGGCTCTGCCTGGATCATATAGGTTGCAATAACTTAGCCATTTGGACAGTTGGTGGTAGTGGGATGATAGGTTGGAGCGCGTCCATTTGGTCTAAGGGAAGGCTTCTGAAAGGTCCTGTCTTGGTGAAAATCAATTCTTGTGGGGAAAGTGCATAACCTCTGCAGATGGAAGAATCTAAGTACTTAGCCATGTCCCTGTTATTGGACAACTTGAGCATCAAGACATGGAAGCTATCAAGAATCTCCTCATCCCAATTTCTAAGTAAAAGCTTGTGGTTGAACAAGGGTGAAGGAACACTAATTTCTATTGGTGTTTCCTTGGGAAGGTTTTGACAAAGAAAAGCTTAGTGTTTTCAACTGATAGGTAAAACCTATTTTGAGCAAAGAAAGTCTAAGCTACACTTATCCAAAAATGCATATAGTATCTAGTCTACTAAAATTCTACTAAGGTATCACTTGCCAATACTATTCCAATGTATTGACCCACTGTGGCTGTAACTTGTGATGTTGCAGGTTATTCTGATGATGATTAGGGGTTATGAGTCTACACTCAACATGCTTGCCAGTGGCACATGAAGATGAAGACTTATTTATCTTATTATATATTTGAATTCTTGTATTAGGCCTGTGGCCATGGAGTTTGTAAAAGACTATGTTTGTCTCTGGAATGATATGTAATAATGACCTTTGTTTCTGTGTACTTCATCTTAAACTGTGGATGCTCGCATTGATCCAGGGACTAGCATTGCAATCACAGGGATCCTTACCTTTATAAAGGGAAGGGATCTTACAGGTTCCCACATTCCCCTTGATGAATATCCAACAAAATCTCCTGGCCTTTCTCTGAGCTGATACAACGCTGCAGTACACTCGTCACACTTCTCTTGTATAGTTGCTTGTTGATTATGGTGTATGCTTTTGCTATTCTTGCTATTTGTCTTGCCAATATCTCATCATTTGGAAAAGTTCGATCTTCTAAGTAGTTGAATATTGGATGTGCCCATGTTGGTATCAGTGGCTCCGGGTCTGCTTCACCGTCAATTTCCATTGGATCTGCCGACAAATGTTCTGCCGACATGACTTGACGAGTCCTCGAGTGTGATTCGGCAACCCCTGAGGTTAGCGGGTCAGTCCCAGAGTGACTCGAAACTTCCCCTGAGTCAATGTCCATTGGAACAACATCCGATTCTTGTGTTGCCGGGATGAATATTGATTCGGACTCTGTTGATGGCTTGATCGATGGTTTCCTATGGTTCTCCAAGGCTACCCCTGGTGGTATTGCTTGCCGAGATGAACATAGTTTGGACAGTACATCTGCTGCTTCATTCTCTGCTCTTGGGACGTGGTGGAATTCGCACCCGTCAAAGTATCCCGAAATTTGTTGCACATGGAAACGATATAATGCCATGTTAGCATCCAGCGCATCCCAATTTCCAGACACTTGCTGAATCACCAAATCCGAATCGCCAAAGCACATTTCTTGATGCCCATTTCTTTGGCCACTTTGATGTCGTGGACAAGTGGTTCATACTCGGAAACATTATTGGAAGCAGCAAAATGAATTTGTAGCACATACTTGAGCTGATCCCTCTTTGGTGATGTGAGCACTATCCCGGCATCCAGACCCATTTTCGTCTTGGACCCGTCAAAATGCATTTTCCAATAGTTCGGGTCTGGCAGTGGTGGTTCGTACTGCATTTCCATCCAATCTACAAAGAAATCTACAACAGTTTGAGATTTAATTGCATCTCGCCTGTCATACTGTGGAGTATATGGTGCTAGCTCTATGGCCCATTTTGCGAGTCGGCCACTAGCATCTTTGCTTCCCAATATATCCGAGATAGGTGCCTCACACATTACCCAGATTGGGTGTTCTTGAAAGTAATGTTTTAGCTTCTTTGCTGCCATATATACCCCGTATGTCATTTTCTGATAATGCGGGTAATTCTGTTTCGACACCGAGAGCACTTCGCTCAAGTAATAAACTGATCGTTGGACTGATTTGCCCTCTTCTTCGCGTTCAACCGCTATTACTGCACTTACAACTCTGTTGGTTGCGGCGACATAGAGCAACATTGTCTCTTTGGATAGTGGTGATGCTAATATTGGTGCTGTTGCCAACATTTTCTTTAATTCATGGAAAGCGCTATCAGCTTGTTGTGTCCATGTGAATTTGTCTGATTTCTTCATCAGTTGATATAGTGGTAGTATGGCTTTTTCACCTAGCCGACTAATAAACCTACTCAGTGAGGCTAGGCATCCAGTAAACTTCTGGACATCGTTGAGGGCTTTTGGCAATTCCATTCTTTCGATGGCCCTGATCTTTGTTGGGTTAGCCTCAATTCCTCTGCTGGATACAAGGAATCTGAGTAATTTTCCATCCGGGACACCAAATGTGCATTTTTCCGGGTTAAGCTTCATCCGGAATCTTCTTGAGTTTGCGAATGTTTGACGCAAGTCCTCAATTAGAGTATGACTTTGCTTGGTTTTTATTACCACGTCATCGACGTATACTTGAACATTTTTGTCCAATTGATCTTGCAGGCATTTTTGCATGCATCTTTGATATGTTGCACCTGCTTTTCTCAACCCAAATGGCATGGTACGATAGCAATAAGCCCCATACGGGGTGATAAAAGCTGTCTATATTTGATCATTCGGATTCAGTGGTATCTGATGGAATCCAGAATACGCATCCACAAACGATAACAACTCACACCCAGCTGTAGAATCTATGACCCGATCGATCCGTGGAAGGGGAAATGGATCTGTTGGACACGCCTTATTGAGGTTCGTGTAATCAATACACATGCGCCATACCACTGCCATGTTCGGGTCATCTTTTTTCTTCTCGACCAAGACTGTATTTGACAACCAATCCGGGTGTAGTACTTACATAATGAATCCGGTAGCTAAGAGTCTGGCAATCTCGACAACTATTACTTTCCTCCTATATTTCGCGAAACGGAGGAGGGGTTGCTTCACCGGCTTGGCATCTGGTCTTACATGAAGAGAGTGCTCAACCAGCTCCCTCAGAACTCCTTGCAGATCCTGTGTGGACCATGCAAAGATATCCCGATTCTCACGGAGGAAGCTGGTGAGCTCGCTTTCCTATTTGTCGGTGAGGCCATCCCCAATGGTAATTGTACTCTATGGAAAAGTCTCATCCACCTATACCTTCTTGGTTTCTTTGGTAGCTTGAAATGACACATTGCCATGCGGGTTGGTGAGTGCCGACATGGACATTTGTTCTACTTTGACCAATGCTGCCACTTCCAACATTTGATTCTTTTCTTGTGCTATAACGAGTGACTCGGCCAGTGACGATCCGGCTGAGGAACAAGCAATGGATCTTTTGTAGTCCCCTTCAACTATAATCACCCCACATGGGCCTGGCAGCTTCATCTTCAAGTAGGCAATGTGGGGAGTATCCATAAACTTTGCCATAGCCGGCCTACCGAGTAAGGCATGATTGGAGATGACCAAATCAACCACCTCGAACTCTATGGCTTCAGTACGACAATTCTCTCAGTTGTTGAATAAGACGTCGACCCAGATCTTGCCAATTGGCTCGCAGGACAATCCCGGCACAATACCGTGAAAAGTGGTCTTAGTCGGCTCTAGCATGTTCATGGTAATGCCTAACTTGAGCATAGTATCCTTGTACATGATGTTGATGCTACTGCCATCATCGATCAGTACTTTTGAAAACTTGACATTGATATCTGGGCCCATGAACGTTGGATCCAAAACTAGAGCATATCCTCCGAGAGTTGGCATGATCTTGGGGTGATCCTTTATGCTCTAAGTTATCTCTTGCTCAGACCAATGCATGTACTTGGGAATTGCTGGCATCGTGGCATACACTTCCATCATCCGTCTCTGCTGACTCTTTTTTCATTCGGCTCTATGACGAAAACAACATAGCTTTGATGATGTTCTCTGTACTCATTTCTAGTTCCATGGCCGACATGAGCGTCGTCACCTCCTGGGTTGTGCACTTGATGCACAACTTCTCTTATTTCTTGATTATGGTACCTTGGATGCCTGTTCTCGTATCTGTTATCTGTTCCCACAGCTTGAGAATTTCCTCCTGTAAGTGGTGGAGGGGGAGCTGGTGGAAGCTAACCAAGTGCATTGCCTTGTTGTGTGATTGGCTGGCTTACTCGGACTAGGCGTGTGAAACTTACACGGCTGGTCCAGCATCATTTCATAGGTATACTTCTATCGGCCCTGGTATTGCTTCCTTTGCTCATATGGCTTTTTGCCATCATTCTTTGGCAACCAGTGTTGTTGTCCACTAGTCCATTGGCGTTGGCTACTACCAGCATCTGGATGGTACTGACTCACGGCCGCAACCTGAGTCGAGCCATATCTGTAGTTTGGCCTTCCGTCTCTTCTCTTTCTTCTGTATTCGGATCTTTCCTGCCACCTTTGCGACTCGGCAGCATCATAGATCTGAGTCACAGTCATCCCGTCTGCCGACATGAGCATTGGCTGAGTCGGATCTCCTAATGCATATGAATCAACAATTCTTATTGTTTCTGCCAAACTTGCCGGCATATCCCTCTATAACCTTTGACACATCACACTTCCATGTCTGCATCCTTGTGCAAACCAAGCGATTGCCTGTGACTCGATTACTCCTTCACAAGAGTTGCGCATTGTCAACAACCGGATTTTTAATCACAGATGCTTGTTATTCCATACATCACAATCCCAGGATTACCATTCTTGCGAGACATAACATATTTGGATATCACAGTACATCATCCATTACAAACCATACATAAGGTCTTACACAAATAAGGATCTCATGATCCAGTTCTTAATACAATACAAGCAGCGGAATAACGTAATAGTAACGATAGCATGGGAGAAGCTCCATCTTCATGGTCACAGGCAATGCTAATGATGGGAGATGATCCTAGTTATCGTAACCTTCCTGTTGTCCTTCTTCCTCATACTCTTCTCCATAGTCTGGCCACGGGAATATCCCGGGACAAAGCCACTCTTTAAGTACTCGGAAAGTAATACTAATAAGTGAAGGGGTTTTTTGTAGTAGGATACTAAGCTCTAGGGTTGTTTTGCAAAAAGCCAGATTTACCTCTACTAAGTTCAGAAGCAAAGAAAACTAGTTGAAAGTTTTATAACATCTAAGTGGGAACTTGCATTTCATGTCACAACTCTGTTGTGGTGAAGTCAAAGTCATAAATCATTTCACAAGTCATTTTGAAAACATCTGACGGGGGATCAGTATGGACACTCCAACTATCCATAACCGCGGACGCGGCTATTCATATAGTTTGACAATCTACAGAGATTGTACACTTTCACCAGAACATTTGATATATCCGTCAGGAACAAATCCTGAATTCACCATACTCAGTATGCGGATAATCAATCCTAACCTTTCAATTACGCGCCCTAGTATAGGAACCTCTCCTGTGAGTTTGGCCTCCCAACCATGACCAACTGTCATCTTGGGTACTACACAGGTGGACAATCTTCACAAGGTAGCCTCAGCTCAGACCTTGGCCGCAAGGGAACCCATACTAAGGTATATAAATTTCCAGTCAAGCCCTACCAAATGTTTGGGTATTGCGGTTGTATGGTAAATTTGGAATGGTATCGCATCCAGACAACCATCAGTTTTATAAAGGGCTAAGGCTCATGCCTCAACATTTTCATCATCAAAATCATCTGGTGTTCGGAAACACATGTCAAAAAATTTCAGTAGAATGACTCATCATTCTAAGGTTTTCATAACCATTTTCACCAAGTATTCCCATCTAAAGTTGATCAAGTTTTATGCTTAGCACTAGAATCTACAGGTGGGGGTAAATACTAATGGTGGGTAATAAACCAGTGGGGACTTACTAAGTTCAATATCATGCCTTAGGATGACATCAAGGTTATCTAACTTAGGCTAAGTTTTATGCTATTTATGCTACCTTCAATTATCTTTCTAGAATCTACAAGTCACTAAGTAAACTTTTGATAGAAAGCTTTTAATAATACTAAGCTTGCAAGTAAAACTAGGATGGTGTTTCAAGTGGGTATAATCACATATGCTTAAGGCATATAGTTGGCATAGTAACAAGCAAGTAGTAGCTTGCATAAGTAGGGTATCTTGCAAGTGTTATCTTGCTAGGATGTTGGTATAAGCTTGTTAAGTTGCAAGTGTTAGCTTGCTCAGTTAATAGCTTGCTAATTCAACTAGTAGTATTAGGATTTCCTTGTGCAGAGCAGTGGTTGAAGTTCTCCTCGGCTTCTTCCTCGCAGTATCCTCCTTCCTCCTCGTATCCTTGGTCGGTACTATCGTCTAAAAATAAATACGAGGTACACAATCACCAAATAATACTTAACTATTTCTAATCATCACACAAAGGTGCACACTAGATGATCTATTATCATCACTAACATTACAAGATTAAAGCACTTGTCTCATTTATTTTATTTTAGAAAAGTAATTTCTACTCATTGAAAAACTACTTAAGGTTTAATATTCTCCAACTCAAACATGGGATCATGTTGACACATGTCATAACCACATCTTTCAGTACATGGGAATGTGATTTAAAGTGGCACCACAATTTAATACCGTTTAACCTTTTTATTTTATTTTATTAAAGTGACTAGAAATGCCTATGTGGCATTCGTTTATTACTTGATCAATATTTCTATAAGTAAACCTATATATTTTTATATATTCTGAAAGGTATGGTCAAATGTGATTCTTGAGAGTTGGAATCAACTCAAAAGCTCTTATGGTTGAATTTTGAAAAAAAAACTGAATGCAGAAAAGCTTCTTCCTTGTTATTTTTACCATGGGTGATCTATAATTCTAAATGATTTAAATCCAACGGGCTTGGATTAAGCATTCCAGTACCTTTCTGACAAAATTGGTTTCATGCTATTTGGTTTAGCAAAACTGCCGGAATTGATTTTTGAATCAACAGATAGAACTAGGGTTTGAGTTTAAATGAAAAATCTAAATTTAAACTAACTGGGTTGCGCGGGAGAGTTACTGGGCCGGCCCACTACACATAGCGCGCGCGGGGGCTGCTGGCAGATGGGGTCCACAAGTCAGCGGAACTAACTAAACAAAACGGTATCTATGAATCTGAGCCTTACGATCTAATTATAATCTAACGGCTGAGGGTCGTCGTTGACGACGAGCTACTCCGGCGAGGAACTAACCCTAATGAGGCCAGTGGCGGTCTGGGGTGGCTCACCGGGGCTCAGGCGATGGTCAGTGACGGGGGAGAACAACGAAGTCAACGACGGTGGTTCTCCTGGTACCGGCGGCTCCTCCTGGGGCGGCTCCAATCGACGGCTCCCTTCTCCTCCAGCAGCGGCGGGCTCCGGCCAAATTCTGGCGAGAGAGAGCTCGCCTTGCTCCGGGAAGAAGTGGGAAGGATTAGTGAGAGGTGGGGAGTGAGATTGTGTGGAGGAATTGAGCTGGGAGGCCTCCTTTTATAGGCGAGCAAGAGGGGCAGGACGACGTGGGCAGAGGTCGTCGGAGACGACGGTACATGCGGCTATCGGCATGGCTGAGGCTAGGGGGCGGTGCACGGTCTCCTGGAGATCATTGCTAGCTTAAAGGCGAGGCGTAGGGCGGTGGGGTTTGGTCTGGAACGTGCGGTGCTCTGCGCGGTACCGACGGCGAACTTCGCGGCGTGCAGCGGCTACGGGGTACGGTCGAGGAAACGAGCATGTCTAGTGGTCTCCTAGGACGGTGGGATTCGTGCTAGCGGGCGGCAAGGGCTCGAGGTGGTCGGGTTGAGTGGGAACGGCGCGTGCACTGTGGTGCGCGTCGGCATGGTCGACAGCGGTGCGGGCACGACGTTTCCGGTGGTTCCTGTTTCTGTCTTTGAGCTAGGGCTGGTATAGAGGGGCGGTGGATGGTGCTGCGTCTGTGAGACAAGGTTGGAGAGGCTAGAGAGGAGTGTAGCTTGCTGTCCACATTGTGGGTGGAAAAGGGGCTTGGCATGGTCACCATTAATGGCTATGCCAAGCTCACTGTGGTGCTAAGGCTTGTTAATTTGACTAGTTCATCTACTGAGAGTGTAGTGAGATCTAGAGAGGGAACAAGGTTGGCCAAAATTACTGCACACTATAATGTTTGATGTTTTTTTGTTTGTTGCTAACAAGGTGTTTGATGAAATGGCCGAAAGAAATTCCAATTTGAATTTTGGATACAAACTTGGTGGATTTGCTAGGCACATACTAGGGAGTCTCTGTTTAGTTGGATTAGTCAAGGGGCACTGGTTTGGTTGGGTTTTGAAAATGTATGATCTTCACATATGTTAAAGATTCAATTTTGAATTGTCATTTGAATGGGGTTGCCAAATGTTTCTGCAAGTTTGAAAGGTGGGATTAGGTTCACCTTTACTTAGTCTAGCAAGGGGTGAAAAAAATTGGAAAAGTTTCTGTTTGAAATCTTGGACTAGAAACACTCAAAGTGACCTAGTGAACAAGATTGGTAAAAATGACCATTTGCCTTATTTGATTTGTTTTTGATTTTCCCTTTATTTGTTTCTGCTTGGAAATGTTTTAGATGATGTTATTTTCATCTTTAAACCATTTCTTGCTATTTAGGTGAATCACACAAGATCATTCATGCATTTATCATATCATCACATACACACATGCATTCATATGATTTTAATTACTCAAAGTTTTTTTTAACCCTAATTTTAGTGATTAGAGTTTGATGATCCTTGTTTTATTTTTTTTGGGATGTTACACGCATTGTGCACCATCTTGTGAGGAATTCCCTGTCTGTCTCATTCGGCCTTTGCTTGCACATCGCCAGCTGTTGTGGGCGATTCGGCCGATCTTGTAAGTGCTTGTGAAATTGCTCACAAAAGCGTCTTGAAAATTGATCCAGCTGTTGATGCTTCCGGGTGGCAAATTGTTCAGCCATACCCGAGCTGGTCCTTCCAGCATTTGCGGTACATATTATACTACCCATCTCAAATTTCGCTATTCGATTTTCACACATGTTCCATAATCTATGAGCCAGTCCTCTGGCTTTGTGCTTCCATCATACGTTTTTGTTCCTTTGGCCAGCTGGAAATTTGGTACAGGTGGCTCCTTCATGATCCTCGGGCCAAAACATGGTGGACCCTGTGGACCCTGCGACTCGATCAGCTCTGCCATTTTTATTCGGTCAAGCTTCAGCCTTGCATCATCCGACTGAAGGTTTCTTCCTCCGAGTCTGGCTCCCATTGCCTGATATACATGATCCGGAATTTCATACCCGTCATTCACCATTGCTGATTAACCATCATTGTACTAATTAGCGTTCAGGTCAGTAGGCTATTGAGCTGCCTTTCCCGCGCTTTGCTGTCTTCTTTCGGGTTGAGCTGGTGCATTATTCGGTGATGGATTCCCTCCTGCCAAATGAGCTCCACGCCTAGGTTGAGGTGCGAAATTTTGCCCCCCATTGTCATTTCTTTATCCTGCTTGCCTTTCTCGGCCTGCATTTTCCTGGTTTTCATTTCCTTGGGCATTATTCCTTCTTGTTCCCTATGCATGCGCTGGGTTTCCTTGAGCCATTGCCGGGTCATAGGTGATCATCTGCTTGTTTCCTCTTGAATCCACATTTTTTTCCTTTCTCGGTTTTGGCGCCGCTCCAGGTGAGGATGCCGTGTGCCCTGCTGATCTTGCCGGAACAGGAGTCGCTGAGTGAACCAGCTATGACCTTCCTGCTATACCCGGATTCGCTCTGTAGTATGCTTCATTCAGCATGCTAGCTGCTCTTACTAGTTCATTGACTCGTTCTTGTTGTCTTTTCTTCGCTTCTCCCTCAAAATGGGGTAATTCTGCCATTGCTGCTTCTGCTACTCGCAGATTAGCTGTTGTTGTATTATATGTTGGTCGCATAGCTGTTTCGTTGTTGTTCTCTGGCGTTATTTTTTATGTCGCATCCGCCAGCTCTTCATTGAGGTTTCTTCCTCTTAACCTCATCGCATCAAGCCGGGTCTTCGCGCCCTTGACTCGATTTGCCGAGTTGAGCTCTCGGATCATGATATCCACATCTTGTTGTAACTGCGCTAATTCCTTGGATTTTTCCAGAACTTTTGTCCTGGCTTCCTCCGACTCGGCTTGCACATGTGCCAGGTCAGTTGCTTGTGCTACTGGTTCTGCCAACTTATCTATCGCTTCCTGCAGCTCCTTAGCCCTTTTACTCCTAGCTATGTTTTCTGGCCTTTTCAGCGGTTCCTTTGTTGTTCTTGCAGCCCTTGGTGTTTCTTCATGATTTCCTCCCTCAACATTCTCATTCACTACCGGAACTATCGGTGGAGATGCTGGTTAGGGGTTGTCATCATTACCTCCACGGAGACAAGTTGGTGAAGCTTTCCAGTGATAGGAACTGCTGGCGGATCCGACACCTGGATATGCGCGCTCCACACGCACAACAACGTAGACCTGGTGCTCTCCGAACTTGACGAACCGACCGCCCCTAGGGAACGGCTTGGTCCCGAAGCACCCCGCATTGTCGCTGACGAAGTTGAGCGCTCCAAACCTTTGGATGAGGCCGGAGTAGACACGCTCGCCAGTCTTGGTGATGATGTTGCCCATCTGGATGAAGACTCCATTAAGCACCTGCTTCTGCCCCACGGTGGGCGCCAACTATCGTGGTGGTGGCACGGCAGATGCCATGGGTAGGCTTAAGTTTGGGGGCCGAATGGGTGCTTGTGGTCACCCGGGAGGGAGTGCATGGTCGATCCATGCACGAAGAACAAGATGAACTCTCCACACTTAGCGATTTGATTGATACCCGAGAATTACAAGTGCTCCTTGAGCTGTGCGAACTAGTTTTATATGCACTAGTTCCCTACTTGGTCCAACCTCCTTCTGCTACAGCTATGTCCTTCCTTATATAGGCAGATCTAGCTATCTTATACCCATGTGGGTTCTAGGGTTTACTGTTTGGATCTTGGTCCTTACAATATGGGTCGGGTCATGGGCTTGCCCTAAGCCCAATGGCCCAGTCCATAAAGCTTGACATCTAACGGTCTTGTGATACGTCGTCCCATGTTCCTTTTGGCGTCATGCAGTAACTTTGTACGTCGGCCCTTGCTTTGGGCGTCACCCGACTTCTTTTGTGTCACCCGGTGTCGCCCTTATATTTTGACCATGCTTTACCATGGTCCCTCCTGAACCTTACTCGGAAAGGTGCCACACGTCCTACCTGACTTGGCCCTTCCTCGGAAGACTCGGCTCGTTGGTTCCTGCAAGAGTAACAACTTTGTCTTATGTGGGTCGACATAGTTCATATGTCGGCTGCACACGATTATCTCTCCCGGCCGTTCTTACCCGGCATGGTTCTTTGTTTACTCGGAGCTAGCCAAGCTGTGCTATGTTTCACCCCTCGTGACCCTACCGGGGGTTATTCCCCCGACAGATGGCATAGACCGATGGCAACACAAAGGATGTACACCCGCATCACTACCCGGCATCACCATCAACAACCTCAGGAACTTAAGGCGATTGCGTTCCAGCACTCGCGACGGAGGCCCTCACCTTGAAGTGACGAAACGTCGCGGTCGCCGCTGGAGCACTGGCCGTAGGCACCGATGCCTCTGCTGGCACGGTCGTATCTTCCAGCTGCAAGCTCGTGGCTGCTTCACCCTCCGAGGCGACGGTGGCTGCGACTGGCGCCTCGACCGGTGCTTCGACTGGCCCTTTTGTCATAACAGAGGAACCACCCTCCTTCTTCTTCTTCTTCGCGCCTTCGACTGGCGCCTCGACTATGTCGCCCTTCCTCTTCTTGGAAGGGTCGGCTTCCCCTCCGGGGCGACTTATGGAACCTTGGCCACCAAAGGGTGACTGATCTTCTGGGCGCCGGTCCTGCAAAACAACACAGTAAGCGACCCGCTAAACGACCCCAAAAACTACTATAGGCCACCCGACGCAAACTTAAATGGCGACGGGAGGAAGCGCGGGCTAGTGCTGATGTGAGCTGGCTTCTCCAATTCCAGGCCCAACTTGGGAGTGCCCCTTTCAAACACGCTCGCAGCCCACGACACTGCGGGCTTCTTCGATGACGAGGCCGCGGCCGCAGGCACTTCTGGCCTAGGCGACATAAGCCCCCCGGTAGCGAGGACTTTGATTCTGTGGCCATGGCCCCTGGCCCCGGAAGCACCGAAAAGGGCAGCGGGATCGCCGCGAGTGGAATCACGGCCTTCACCACGTCTTCAGCTCCCGATCCCTTCACTAGAGCCTAATCCTCCGGGTCATCGGGCTATTCGTCCGACTCAAAAACCGCCGCCGATCTAGGCAGCGACACTGCCTTCGGCACTGCCTTCTCCACGGGCGACTTTGGCTTGTGCGCAGTCTTCGCTGGCGTAGCCACGCGCCGTGAGGTGTTCTATTGTGTGTCACCTTCATCGCTGTCGTGCTCCTCGAGGCTCCGACTCGCCTTGATCTCACGCTGCTTCTGCCCACGGGTCTTCTAAGCCATGGGCGCAGGCGTGACAACCTCCACCGCCTCGTCCTTACTATTAGAGGACTCGTCTGAATCCCCTCCAAGCTCCTTGGGGATCTCTTCTTCGACTGGAGGAAGCCAGTTCTCCAGGACTTGAAACAACTAACAAAGACAAATGAGTGATGATTCGGTCAGATCAAATATAAAAACGCGACTGCACAAACTGCGACTGTCAAATCGGAAACCGCAACTGCGAGATCAGGAAGGAAACTTACTTTTGGAGCCTGGCGCTTCCCAGTAGCGATATACGGAGCGAGCCTGGCCTTCGGGTCAGTGTACTCCGCCTCCGTAATCTTCTTCAGCGCGACGGCATAATCGTCGGTGTCCCAGACCACCGAGCATGCCTTCGTGACGTAGTCCTTGCCGGTGTATTAATACATCTAGTGGGATCGGGTGGCTAGCGGCACCAGTCGCCGCCCAAGGTAGCAGTTGTACATGTTGATGGTTTCTAGACCCTCCTTCGTCACCGTCTGGATCTGCGTCAACTTCTCGTCCATGACCATCCTCTGGTCGTTGGGAAACTTGGTCGTGAACAATCGACACGGATCGCTCCTCTCAGCGGTATACATTGGGAGCGACACTTCGTCGTCCGGTGTCGACTCACTAACATAGAACCAGCTTTTTTCCACTCGTTGGCAGCTTTCTTCGATAGCTGAAGCTCCAGGAATGTGGCCTTGGTCTTCAACTGGAAGGTAACACCGCCCGCCGCCAGGATTGGGCTGCATGTCCCTTCGCAGCTAACGCGGCCATGGAGTAGAGCCAGCCACACGGGAAAGTAGGGGTGGCAACCCAGGTAGCATTTGCAGAAGGCCATGAAAATGGCGAGCTGCTAGATGTTGTGCGGCCCCAGATCTGACGGCTTGATCGTGTAATACACGCAGAATCACTGAAAGAAGATTGATGTGGGGAAGTTGAGCCCCCTCGGGTGGATCAAGAAGCAGATGAACTCTCCGGGGCGAGCTTTGGGTTCCGTCTCTCTAGCCGTAGGGATTTGCCATTTCCCCTTGTAGAGAATCCCCACTTCCTAGAAGGATTTTAGCGAGGACGTGGTGCATTTCGATTTGCCCCATAGATCCATTGGAGGCGCCATCGACAAGATCAAGACTCGCTCGGTCCAAAAATTCTGGATCGGGAGAAGACGGAAGGCTAAGGGTACGCAGTGGCGGAGAAATGCAAAGAAGATTCGTAGCTCCCCTTGTCACTCTCCTTATAAAGGGACACTTCCCACCAGTAACGGAGGAGCCGTTACCTCGCGGTAATTACGCCAATATTACTGTTCGATTACCCAATGGCTAGTTTGACCAAGCTGACGGTCCAACTTCACTTACTCGACTCGCCGACCCACTCGCCAACGCTGCGATTCGAATGGTCCTCGATGCTGTGACTGAAGACACACACACAGGATATTCCTTCATTGAGGGAGTCCGCCGCTGATTTGATTGGGCGTGCAAATTGGACTTGCCTACTCCAACTGCCAAAGAACACCTGCGCCGAACCAACGCTGGCTTCGGGGACTACTAATGGGGTATGCCCAGCAGGACGTTTCCAACTGGACCAAGCCCCTGGCGAGTGGGCCTGCTAGACGGCGACTGAAATACGGCTGATGATGAAGCTTGGCGATTGGAAGTTGGAGGCCCAGAAGCGTAGATAAGCCCAGTCGGATTCGGTCAACATCTCTAAGTCCTTAACTGACCCGGTTTTTTAATCTGTAAACCCTAATGAGGTACCCCTATATAAACCTCCCTAGGGTACTCTCTATACTCATGTTCCATCATACACCCCATCGACTCGCTGCCTAGCCGCCGAGCTCCCCACCATTGTACTCAAGCAATAACACAATCTAGTAGGAGTAGGTCTTTACCCTCCGGGGTGGTGAACCTGGGTAAAACCCTGTGTCTTTGCCTTCATATCGCTCCGTAGAAGGCTGATCGCTCTTTCCCCAAATCCTACTACTCACTACCCCTGGTAGCGTTTGCCGTGGCCATTCCCACGACATTACGAGAAATAAAAAGGAAACCGGAAAAAGTTCCGTGAGAGAACCAGAATCATTCCGGGAAGTTCTGAAGTCGTTCAGAGGAAATCAAAGGGGAACCGAAAGGTTTTTCGGGTCAAATCGGATTTTGTAATATGTATTTACACATTAATTAAATAAAATATTAAAATGTAATTTGAAAGGGTATTCCACTAATGGGCCAAACTTCCTAGAAAAAAGGGCCCATGAGGGAAATCGCAAGAGGGAAGGGCCAAGGACCATGCGCCTAGGGTTTGGGGCGCCTAGGGATGTGAATAGGGTTAGGGTTTGGGGCGCCCTAGGGAAGCTCCCTCCCTCCCTTGGCCACCTCTTGGTGCCTTGGGGGAGGGGCAAGCTTGCCCCCTCCACCACTATATAAAGAGGCTGTCCCCCTTGCAGGAGGACACACAACACCAAGGCCACGAGTTGGGAGCCCTCCTCCCTCCTCTATGCGCTTCCTCCCTCCCTCTCATATCTCTCTCTCTCTAGTTGTTCCTTGTGCTAGCATGGTCCCATGATAGGACTGCTCACGCAAAAGACGACGCACCTATAGGACGCCGTTGCGCTGCTGAGATTCCAAGCCAGAGATCTACTTCCGCACTACCGATAGGGATCGGGGAGCTGAAGGTCGTCATCGTACATCGTATGTGTACGAAACCACGAGGGCCCACACTTGGGGCACCTTGGATGTCATGAGCCGTACTGTTGCACGATGGAGCAAGAGGTGACTTGCGAGGAGCTTTGCGACTTTGAGGTCGGCTACGAGCATGACTAATTCAACCATGTTCCCCTTGGAACGTTAGCCGCTTTTGTACTACAAGGGTATGTATCCAAAACCTTCAGTCGTTACTGCATTAATTAGATAGATATTGGGCAGTCAGGGCGATTCGCCGTAGGAATTTTTTATTTTATGCACTGAAACCCCAACATAATGTCCTCGACACATCGGATGAAAATCAGGCAGTCCCCTTGGTTGGGCAGCCCACGACGCTGCAGCCGGTCCGTTGTCCAACACCGCTCCTGAATGTCTAGCCATGTGAAGAACTTGAACTTGAGGGGGGGTGAATGACTTCCACACCTGGGCAGTAGTAGGAGGAGACGTTCTGCCCCCAAAGCAGGCCAGATAGGTGTATCTTGTGGAGTAAGCTCCGTCTGGCGATATCTTCCGGCGGAAGGAGTCTTCGATCTCCGGGCGGGTGGTGTAGGACTGGTTCATGGGCCACACGCGCAGGAACTGAGTGATCGCATCCACAGTGAGGGTGCCCATGATGTCCCGGGTCTACTCTTTTCGAGCGAGTCCTTGCTGAACAGTTCGCGAGCTCCTCGGCTTAGGCTGGACCAGATTGAGAACGGCCGGCATGACCGTCACCATTGAGAACCCCTGGATCCACGGATTCGACTAGAAAAGGACTCGATCGCCCTTCCCCACCTCAATGCTTACCGTCGCGTTGAAGAGAGCAGCGGCATTTCTCGAACGGCGATGTCTAACCGCCGCTGTTTAGAGATAAGGCGGATTGATAGGGCTAGCTAGTTGTCCAGGGTTTCAACCTCAACGGTCACGCTGGAGTAAATCACGTATGTTCTTTTTAGGTAAAACGACATATATTAAGCATGCAGGCCGTCTCATTAAAACCTTCCCGTCTCCTTAGGTACCCTGGTAAGGAAAAAGACTTCATCTGAAACTTGCAGCTCATCAACAGATTGTTACATCGTTTATGAGTTTGTCTAAGATAAATCTAGGGGTTTCATCGACCTAGTTACATGAGAGGTTGTTCAAAAAACAAAACCTAGCAATCTCGTGAGCCACCTGGTTGGCATCCCTCGGGCAATGCTTGAATAAGACCGACCCCATATTGGAGGAGAGGTCGATACAATCTGCAAAGATAGCAGATGACTCGTTCCACCATACTTCATCCCCAGAGCATGCTTCGATCGTCTCCAATGAGTCAGATTCCACAATAATATTGTTGCAAACCATAGAATTTGCTAGTATCAGTCCTTCGCGCATAGCCACAGCCTCTGCCATTGCAGCTGAAGATATATGGTCAAGATATTTGCAACTGGCAACGACAAAGTTTCCTTGAAAATCCCGCAATATCACCCCAACCGATCCTGCACACATGTCAACATTAAATGAAGCAGCAACGTTGATTTTTACATTCCTTGGATCAGGTTTGCACCAACAATTTCCTAAAAGAATTGTAGGTCGTGCATCACACTTTGCCGCATTCGCTGTGTCTACAATGCTAGAGAAGGCATGCCTTCTCTTAGCTCTCCACGTCATTTAGAAAAGACACAATATATAACTTGTACAATGCATTATCTCTTATTGCTATCTCTATCAATTAATAGAATTAACTATTTTTAGTAAAAAATTGGTTGACTAAGAGAAGGCATATGGTACAATGGAGAAAAATAGTTTTCTCTTATTGCTAAGAGATTATCCCTTAGCTAAGGGAAGACAACCCTCTCTCTCTTGTTTCTCTCTCTTCCAACTAAGCAAAAATCCAACGTAGCGAGCATAAGGGAAGGCTGATGTCACCGCATTGTACGTGTCCTAAGATAGACATCCTGATTTTCTGAAGAGGTGGAACCGATATATTCCTTATGCGCCGTCGTCGGATCCATCATAGATACCAGGAAGCAACAATGACCAGTTCCTTCAGACCAGCTCCATTAAAATCAGGGATTTGGTTATCCTCTTGACGAAGGATATGTTCTAGGACCGCAGAACCTGCACGATCCACTATTAGAGCTTCATGGATCTTATCATAAACACCAAGCTGCTGCCAGACTTGCTGCGCCAATGGGCAAGTAAATAAAAGTTGTAAAATGTCTTCAGGCCCTTGGTTACACAACGGACATTGGCCAGCCGTACCTATATGTCTATTCATCGGGATACTTTTTAAAAGAATGAATCCATATGTAGCGCTCTCCACGTAAATATTTTCACTTTGCTTGGTACCTTTAATTTCCATAGAATTTTTCACACTGGGTTAGTACCCGATCCTCCAGGGATAGCAAGTTGTGCCGCATTAGGACCAAATTGATGTTTCCATTGAACATGGTATCCGAATCTCACCGTATAGCGACCATGTTTGGTGAAATTCCACGCAATAAAATCATCAAATCCATGTTGGTTAATCGGTATCTGCAAGATATGGTTGGCATCAACTATGTTGAATAAATCTCTTATCATTTCCTCGTCCCAGTGACCAGTAAGAGGAGAGATCATTTCTCAACCAAAGTAATCACAGTATTTCTTCTTTGGACTTAAAACTTTCCTTGTAGGACTCTGCAGCAATCCAAGGATCATCCCATATATTAATCTTCTGCCCATTACCAACTCCTAAAATGTAGCCTCTCTTGAAAGTAGTGATGGGGATATGCCCACCGGGGTATACCCAGCAGGACGTTTCCGACTGGCCCAGAAACTGGCGAGTGGGCCTGCAAGACGGCGACTGGATCAAGGCCCGGTGTGGATCCAAGCGACTGGAAGCTGAAGGCCCAGACGAGTAGATAGGCCTAGTCGGATACCTAAGCCTTAACTGATTCGGTTGAGATATGTAAACCCTAGGGAAGGTGAGTCTATATAAACCTCCCTACAGGGCGTGTAGAGATACGTTCCATCATACACCCAAGCGACTCGCCGCCTAGCCGTCGAGCTCGCCCATTGTATCACCTTCATAATACAATCTAGCAGGAGTAGGTCTTTACCCTCCGGGGGCCGAACCTGGGTAAAACCTTGTGTCTCCGCCCTCATCTCGCACCGCAGATGGCTGGCTGTCCTTGCCCCTCGTTCTACTACTCGCTGCCGATTGCAGCATCTGCCGTGACCATTCCCACGACAGTGGCGCCCACCGTGGGGCCTGGCCGGTCTGGCCGGTGTTCTGCGGCGAGATCCAATCTTCCCATCAGCGAGACGGTCGCCACCGGCCGCATGATAGCGATCGGCGAGATGCTCCAAATATTGCCGAGCAGCTACGTCCCGACGGCGCGACCCGTCACGCACAGCGTGATCCTGCCGGTCGGCACGATCAGCCTCTTCGTCGGCCTCACCGACGTCATCGTCTCGGAGGACTCGGCTCGCATCCACGAGTCGCCGCCACGCGACCGGCTCTCCGAGAGCCAGATCCGCACGATCCATCGCCTCGCCTCCGAGTACAACTCGGCCCACAGTAACGTGGCCGAAAACTCAGCGGCCGTAGAAGACGCGGCCCTCAACGACGACGCCGACTCGGCGACCCCGGCGTCATTCACCGGATCCATCACCGCGGCTTCACCCGTGGGCTCCATCACCCAGGTCTCTAACATGGGAGACTTCGAGGACCCCTCCATCCTTGGGATCTTCGAGTTCGACTTCGGGTCAGAAAATTCTGCAGACCTCCGCGACGGGACCGGTCGCCACGCCGCGACCTACATGGAGACCGACACCGATCCGCCGGAGGATCCCTTCTCCACCCCGATCCCTCCTAATGCCACGACAACAGAGGTCGAGGAACTCCGCCTGAAGCTGGCGGAGGCAGTGCGCAAGGAGCAAGCCGAGCGCGAAAAATTTCGCCTCGAGCAGGTGACGGCGCAGGAGCTATCGCGCTACCACCAGCAGCGAATCAGGTCGGGCCTGAACCCCACCGTCCAGGGGCGCGCCCTGAACTTCGACGACGAAAACGACCCGGCCCGCGTGGCCGAGCGCGCGATCTGCGAGAACGCGCCACCAGGAGGAAGCGCCCGGCCCCCGCCAGGGTCGACGGCGATGGGCGCCCCACCTCCACCCAACCGCACACCCCCCAAGGATCAGCCGCGGATAGTAGTCTCCTCACGGGAGCGGGACACGAACGGCCTCCCACTGTTCTCCACGCCGATGGACAACCTCGTGGCGGGCCGAGCAGCAGCCGACAACATCACGGCCACCGACGACGGCGCCCTACAGATCCAGTACGTCAGGGCCCTGCTCGCAAAGGCCGTCGAGCAGCAAAACGCAGGCGCCGACTCGCACGGTCGAGTGTACTCGCGTTCTTAGGGAAGCAGAGCGGCCTCGAGCGGCCGCCCAATGGCGCCAAACACCCTCAACTGCCCGCCACCAGAGCCACTGCAGCTCCAACACCGACCCGCGAACGCGGCACTCTCCACCAACGACCCCAGGCCAGCGACCAACTTCGTCGCCGCCAACGGTCAACCCATCGACGCCAGCACCCACATCATCAACAACCAAAGCTGGCGCGCATGCCAGCCCGACGACCTGCGACACACCCTAACCAATCGCCGCGATGGCGAGCCAATGGGGTCGCTCAGTCGACTCGGCCCCAAGTGCTTCGGACCGATGATCCGAGGCGAGAAGTACGCACCAAACTTCAAGGCGCCGAAGGAGATTGAAAAGTATGACCCCTCGTACGACCCCGCCGTCTGGCTCGATACATACCTCATGGCGATGGGGATCGCAGGCCATACCGACCTGCTAGCCGCCAGTTACCTCCCCCTGATGATGGAGGGGACGTGCAGGCAGTGGATCAACACCCTTCCCCAGGATAGTATCGACTCCTGGGAGGAGATGCGCGACACCTTCGTCAGGCACTTCGAGTGCTCCTACACCCGTGCCACCACCATCGAGGACCTGGAGCGATGCGTCCAGGGACCCCGCGAGTCGACCCGCAACTGGGTCCAGCGGTGGCAAGAACTCTGATACAACGCGGTCGGCATCCACCCGGACACCGCGATCCATTGCTTCAAGACCTCGTGCCGCTACGAGCCTTTGGTCGCCAAGCTCAAACGACATTCTCGCACACTCGACAACATACCAGACCTCCTCGAGATCGCCAAACGGTACGCGGAGGAAGATCCAAACCAGGAAACCGACGACGAGTCGGGAGGTCAACGCCGCACAAGCGGCAACGACAGCGGACGACGGTCCGACCTACGCTACAGCAACACTCGCCTCACCGGCAAGGGCCGCAGTGACGGGCGAGTAGACTTCGTCGCCAACGCCGGGCACGCACAACGCGAGCCCAAAAGCTTCCGCCGCGACGGAGGACAACGCCACGACGGCGGCAACTACAAGGCCAAGCCAAGGTTCGCCCCTGCGGCCCTCCTTAACCAACCTTGTGCGTTTCATAGCAGGGAAGGCAAACCCGCAACGCACATGACTGCCGACTGCCACACCCTCAGGGAGATTGAGAAGGCACGGCGAGCAAGGGAGGACCCTCGACAACAACCCGCCAAACGGCGGAAAGTTCGGCAACATGGCCGGCTCGCTCCATACCTTCAGAGGCTTCAACACGAAGCGCGAGAAGAAGGTCATCACCCGCGCCGTCGCCGTCAATGCGGTGGCCCAGGTGGACGTTCCCCAGTTCCTCAACTGGTCGTAGCAGCCCATCACCTGGATCCGCCAGGACCACTCGCCGCGCATCGAGTACCCAGGCCGAGTCGCCCTGGTGGTCAAGCCAAAGGTGGGCGACTACTGGCTCCCCAAGACATTGATGGACGGCGGCAGCTCCATCAACATCCTGTACCTGGACACCTTCAGGCGGTTGCGGCTCCCGCAGTCGATGATCGAGACAACCCACACCACGTTCCACGGCATTGTCCCCGGTCGGAAGGCATACCCGATCGGCAAGGTCACGCTGCCAGTCACCTTCGGCACACCAGCAAACTTCCGCACCGAGCGGATCGTCTTCGAGCTGGTGCCCTTCGACAGCCCCTACCACTGCGTCCTGGAGCGCCAGGCGTTCGCCAAGTTCATGGCAGCGCCACACTACGCGTACAACGCGATGAAGCTCCATGGGCCGTGCGGCGTCATCACCATCAACGGCGACCCAGACATGGCCGCCGAGTGCGAGGCCAAAGGAGCCGAACTCGCTGATGCCGTCATCACGGCAGAAGCTAACCACGCCGACGAGCTCGCCAAGTATGCGAGCGGGGTGAACAATAGCGACCCCACCATACTCAAGAAGCCCAATTCAGAGGGCGCAAACACCTCAGCCTTCGAGGCAACGACGCACACCCGCACCGTTGAGCTAGTCCCGGGCGACTCCAGCCAGACGGTGACGATCGGAACAGGGATGAGCCCAGCCTAGGAAGGCGCGCTCATCGAGTTCCTCTGTGAGAACAGGGACATCTTCGCATGGAAGCCCTCTGACATGCCTGGTGTCCCTAGGGAGCTCGCTGAGCACAAACTAAACGTCGACCCCAAAGCACGACCCGTTAAACAGTCGCTGCGGCCCTTCAATGAAGAGCGTCGCCGAGCCATCGCCGAGGAGGTGCAGCGTCTACTCGCTGCAGGCTTCATCCGGCCAATCAAGTACTCCAAGTGGCTGGCAAACCCAGTCCTGGTCGAAAAGAAGAACGGGACCTGGAGGATGTTTATCGACTACACAAACTTGAACAGCGCCTGCCCAAAGGAGCAGTTCATCCTCCCGCGGATCGACCAAATAATCGACTCCACAGCGGGCTCGGAGTCGCTATGTTTCCTCGACGTCTACTCTGGATACAACCAGATCAAAATGGTTGTCGAGGACGAGGAGAAGACGGCATTCATCATGCCATTCGGAGCCTTCTGCTACACCGCCATGACCTTTGGCCTCAAGAACGCCAGGGCGACCTACCAGCGGTGCATGCAAGAGTGTCTCGCGAGCAAAATTGGCCTCAACATCCACGTCTACATCGATGACGTGGTCGTAAAGTCCGCTCGCCAGGGTAATCTACTCGCCGACCTGGCAGAAACGTTCGCCAACTTGCGAAAATACAAGATAAAGCTTAACCCAGGCAAATGCACCTTTGGTGTACCAGCAGGACAACTACTGGGGTACGTAGTCTCCAAGCGAGGGATCGAGGCGAACCCCACGAAGATCGACACGATCGCCCGACTCGGCAAACCCGAGTTCCTGCGCGAGGTCCAAAAGCTGGCCGGGCGAGTAGCGGCTCTTAGTCGCTTCATCCCCCGCCTGGGCGAAAAGGCGATGCCCCTGTACCGCCTGATGCGCAAGAACCCAACCTTCCAGTGGGACAAGGAGGCGGACGATGCGCTCTGCGACCTCAAGAAGGTACTACTCGCCGCACCACTACTCGCCGCCCCCGCCGACAAAGAACCCATGCTAGTCTACGTCGCGGCCTCCGAGCACGTCGTCAGCGCCGTCATGGTCGTAGAACGGCCGGAGGAAGGAAAGGAGCGCCCTGTACAGCGACCGGTGTACTACATCAGCGAGGTCCTCACCGAGTCGCGCCAGCGATACCCGCAGTAACAGAAACTGGTATACGCGGTCTTCAGAGCACAGCGGCGCCTGCCGCACTACTTCCAGGAGCACCCGATCACGGTCGTCTCCTCAGCACCGTTGCAGGACATCATCCGCAACCGTGAGGCGACCGGGCGAGTCGCTAAGTGGGCCGTCGAAATCGGCGTCCATAATATCAAGTACGAGCCACGAAAAGCGATCAAGTCGCAGGCTCTAGCGGACTTCATCGCCGACTGGGAAGAGGCCCAGCAGCCAGAAAAGCTGCCATACCTCCATTATTGGAGCCTTCACTTCGACGGCTCCAAGAACGCGGACGGCGCAGGAGCAGGGATCGTGCTGACGTCACCGAAGGGTGACAAGCTCCGCTACGTCCTCTGCCTCGACTTCACCCCCTGCACCAACAACATGGCCGAGTACGAGGCAGTACTCCACGGCATGCGAGCTGCCAAGGAGATGAACGTCAACCGCCTACGCTGCTACGGAGACTCTGACCTTGTCGCTGGGCAAGTCGCTGGCACCTGCGACGCCGTCTCCCCCACCATGGCGGCATACCGCCAAGCAGTGGACAAGCTGGGCGGACACTTCGCAGGCTACTCCGTCGAGTGGATTGACAGGCGGAAGAACGAGGAGGCCGACGCACTCTCTTGCATTGGGTCGGCTCGACTCGCACCACCCGCCGGCGTCTTCCTCGACACGATCACCAAGCCATCAGTCTCTCCCCCAAGGGAGATCGACATCAAAGTCCCCTGCAGCCAGAGGCAGCCCTGGTCGCACTCTTCACCGACCCAGACGACTGACCAAACCCTACGTCGCCTACCTGGAGGCCGGCACCTTGCCGACAAACGAGGCGGACGCCCGGATGATCGCACGCCGATGCAAATCCTTCACCGTCATCGACGGCGAGCTCCACAAGCGAAGCGTCACCAGCGTGTTCCAACGCTGCATCCAACCGGCCAAAGGACGCAAGATCCTCCACGACATCCACTCTGGCAACTGTGGCCACCACGCCGGCGACCGCTCTCTAGTCGCCAAGGCTATGCGGCATGGATTCTACTGGCCCACTGCACACGCCGACGCCGTCGACATTGTCCAGCGTTGCACCGGGTGCCAGAAGTACGCCAACCAGACGCACGTGCCGAGCTCGGCGCTGAAGACAATCCCCATCACCTGGCCATTCGCCGTGTGGGGTATGGATATGGTAGGACCCTTCAAAAAGGCCCCCTCCGGCTACACCCACCTCCTGGTCGCGGTCGACAAATTCACAAAGTGGGTGGAGGCCAAGCCAGTCCGGAAATGCGACGGGGAGACCGCCACTAAATTCCTACGCGAGCTCATATATCGCTACGGGTTCCCAAGCAGCATCATCTCGGACAACGGCACCAACTTCGCCAGAGGTGCCATGGCCGAATTCTGCGAAGAACACCATATCCGACTCGACCTCGCGTCAGTCGCCCACCCGGAATCCAACGGCCAG
Organism: Avena atlantica; assembly: GCA_910589765.1. Lineage (NCBI taxonomy): Eukaryota > Viridiplantae > Streptophyta > Magnoliopsida > Poales > Poaceae > Avena > Avena atlantica. The sequence goes on from OU342738.1 coordinate 261,892,645, forward strand.
GCGGAACGGGCCAATCAAAGCATCCTCCATGGCCTGAAGCCGCGACTCCAAGTACCACTCGAGCGCACCGCCAAGTGCTGGGTCGAGGAGCTACCCTCCGTCATCTGGGGCATCCGCACGTCGGTCAACAGGTTGACAGGATTCACCCCCTACTTCATGGTGTACGGCGCCGAGGCAGTCATGCCCACCGACCTTGAGCACGACTCGCCGAGGGTCATCCAATACACGGAGGCTGCAAACAAACTCGCTCGACAGGATGGAGTCGATCAACTCGACGAGGCACGCGACCTAGGTCGTTCGCGCACCGCCATCTACCAACAAGGACTCCGCCGCTACCACAGTCGGCGGGTGAAAACTCGCACCTTCCAAGAAGGCGACCTGGTGTTGCGCCTCATCCAGGACAATAAGGGCATGCACAAGCTTTCCCCTCCATGGGAGGGACCATTCGCCATCGGGCGAGTACTCGGCAACGACGCCTACTACCTCATCGACGTCCGCGGGGACGGCAAACTCGACGTCAAGCGACCATGGAATGTAAACCTCCTACGGAAGTTCTACTCCTAGAACCCCACATATGTACCCTCCAGTCGCTATGAAATAAAAGAATTGGTTACCGCAAATTGCGCCTACTCTTCGTGTCTTGTGCCACTCACACTCGTAATAACAGCGTCAAGCTAACCGCAGAAGTCAACCTCTGGTACAGAGAACGGCACGGCAAAGTAGTGCGGTGCAAGAGCACTGGGTCACCTCAGGTCTCGCATCGTCCACGAAAAATGCCTACCCAGAGCCCCATTAGAGTCGCCCAGCCCGACTGGCTCTACGAGCCAAGATAATTGCCTTTGCTTCTTACAGCGACCATGATCCTCCGCATCCTCGACATAGCGACTCGAACGGCCAAGTACGACGCTCGGGGATTGACGACCAGTTCAGCGCGAGCGGCTCGAGAAAACGCCAAGTATGAGAGCATGCCCAGGACTCGCCATGCGACTAACCCACCGGGCCAGGCAGGAGTGATGCGCTCGAACTAACGCGCCAAGTCCTCACCCACCCTCGAGTTGCGCCTAGAACAACCAAGTACCACGCTCAGGGACTCGGCCACCCAACCTCGTTCGCGCAAGGGAAAACGGTGAAGTACGGAGCGCTCAAGGGAGTTTCCTTGCGACTGTCTCTCCGAGTCCGGGCGAGTCGACCGTAATAACAAAATATCCAAAAACCGCAAACACATTACAAACGAGGTCGACCCCATAAAAAGGGCGGACGCGCCCGGGGACTCGTTCAACCCTCAATCAAAAAACACATGACAAATCACAAAACAAACACGATATCTCATTCAATAGCATGTCGCATTGTCTCAAATTACATGGTATGTCGAATGGCAGAACTGCTACTAACGCCCTAGGGCAACCTAGTTACTCCGCAGGCTTTGACGACGACTCGCCATCACCCTTGCGATTGTGTATGAAGGGAGTGTACGGGTTCGACGGATACGTCCTCAGCTCACCCGCCATCGCCGCACGAAAGGGCTGCTCGACCTTGAAGTCCCGGTGCTGCGGCTCGGGGTCGTTGGGTGCGACGACCGTCTCCTGGTATGGAAGGAGGTCACCCATCGCCCAGACGCACTCGGAGTACACCGCGGCGCGGTCCGTCAACTTGAGCACCTCGGAGATCTCCACCGCGCCAGTCGACGACGGGTAGCCACTCGTCACATCGTCGAGGTCGAAGTCCTCCGGGAAGTGAGCAAGCCCAAGGCTAAGCGCCATCGCCGCTCCGCGCCAGAACGCCGATCGCGTCATGAACTCAACGACCGAGGGCGCTTTCTCCAAGTTCTTCCACACCTCGACGAGGTCGCTGGGAATTACTTCCGTGGGCGATATCTCCTGGAGGTAGGCTCGGATGCATGTCGTCGACAACGTCGCCGAGTCGACGAGCGTGGCCACACATTGCCGCGCATCGAACGAGCTCGCCTCTTCCGCGCTGTCAAGGATGCGACCTGCGAATAGAAGACAACAGTGAGTACATTGGATATCACAAAAAGGCACATGCAATAGGCAGGGGCAGATACACTCACCAATCAAGGGACGGGAGAGATCCGTGATGAAGCTCTGAAGAGAAGTGTAATCATCCTGAAGCCCAGCAACAAGGGTGTCAGAAACCTTACGTTCTTCCGCGGCGGCCGTAACGGCGGCCTTGGCTCGACCATCCGCCGAACTCGCTTCTTCTTTCGCCTCCCTCAGCTCGCGCTCGAGGTCGGTGATCCGCTTCTCAGCCGAGCTCAATGCCGATTGGGCCACTGCCAATTCACCCGTTGGGACAAGCCCCTGGCGAGCCTCCTCTGCCTTTGCGGCAACTGCCTGAAGACCCCTATTCGCCTCTTGGACGGTGGCCAGTTCCTTCTCCGCGCGGTGTTTCGCTGCCAATCGGTCAGCTGACTCACGTTGCAGACCCTGCACACAATTCGAACAGTTAACCAAAGCGAAGTAATAAGTGCCCATCCGCTGAAATTCAGCGAGTGCGCACTCGGGGACTGGCAATCAAAAATCCTAAGTGCCCACCCGCTGAAATTCAGCGAGTGCGCACTCGGGGACTGGCAATCAAAAATCCTAAGTGCCCACCCGTGAAATTCAGCGAGTGCGCACTCGGGGACTGGGAATCAAAAATCCTAAGTGCCCACCCGCTGAAATTCAGCGAGCGCGCACTCGGGGACTGGACGCGAAAAATAAAAACAAGCCACTAAAAGAATCAGACCGCTGCTGCACACCGGCCTGATCCTCGGGGACTAGACATACCTGGATGGCTGCGCCAAGCATGCCATGAAGTTGTATCGCATCCACGGACGCAAGGAGAGCTGGCGTGTGCCCGCGACGCTGCTCGACCTCCGCGTCGGCAACCCCAGGTGCATGGCTCGACGGCGAGGTCCCTCTCGCTGCAGCCGCCTTGGTCATGAAGCGCGGGAACGTCGCGATAGAGGCACCGACACCAAAGGAGGCCGGCTCGGCCGCCCCAGGCGAGGGAGCACCCTCCTTCGTGGGTACGTCCGCCTCCATTACGGGCTCATTCGGCGTGACCGCCGTGTCGTCGGAGATCGTGATGACATCGTCTCCCTTGGCCTTCTTGGCGCCATCCGCAGGGACGACGATTTCATCCGCCTTCCTCTTACGGGAAGGATCCTCCTCGCTATCGACGTTTGGCACCTTAGCCATGGTCGGGTGGCCTATCTTCTTCGCTCCGGTCCTGTAAATCGATCGTGTGAGCAAGATAATCCAAGTTGCTATGAAAGACAAAAGTAGGTGAGCAAACTCACTTGGCGACTGGAATGAAGCTTAGCCCCGTGCGGATGCCAGCCGTCTTCTCCAGTTCGGGGCCCAGTCGGCGACTGAGGCCCATCTCCAGGACGTCGTGTGCCCAAGACACGGACGACTTCTTCGTCGTCGAGGCTGCAACAGGAGCTTCTGAGGCATTTTCAGCGGGAGCTTCCCTGCGAGGTGAATCCGCCGCGACCGGAGCGCCCCCTAGCCCCGAGACTGGGGCAAATGGCGGAGGCATCGAGGCCAGTGGCACCTCGCTCAGGACAGTGGACATGTCTAGCGCGGCTGCCGTCAGCGGCGCCTCATCCTTGGTCGGGCTGGGGGCGTCGGAGCTGTTCGCCGAGTGCGGTGGCGAGGCCGGCCTCATCGGCTTTGTCTTCTTCTTCGGAGGGGCCTTCGCCTCCTTCTCCTTCTTCTTCTTCTTCTTTGACGGAGTAGCCTGGCGGCGCGAGGTGGTCTCCAGAAGTTCGTCATCATCATCATGACGCTCGAGGCTTTTACTCGCCTCAAGCTCACGCTAACGCTGCCCGCGGGTCTTGCGGACCAGCGGGGCGACCTCCTCCTCGGATTCATCGTCGCCGTTGCTATCTTCGCTCTCGGTGTCACCCTTGGCGGGAGGCGACTCGCCCATGTCCTGGACGGACGAGCTCGAGTTCTCGTCATCTGAAGGTGGGAGCCATCCTTCCACCACTTGGAATAGCTGCAATGAACACAAGATGAGATTAGAATAACCGCGACTGCACAAACTGCGACCGTGAATGATGCAAAGAGACTTACCGTTGGGGCTAGATGCTTCGCGGTGTAGGGGCGACCCCGGCCTTTGCGTCCAGGTACACTGCCTGGGTAATCTTCTTCAGCGCTGAGGTGTAGTCCTCAAGCTTCCACTCGGCGGGGCAGGACTTTGTCGAGTCTTCCCGGTCCGTATATTGGTACATATAGTGGTCCCTCTGCGCCAGAGGAACGAGCCGCTGCCCGAGCCAGCAGTTGTATAAGTTGATCGACTCGAGGCCCTTCTTCTTCAGACCGCGGATGGTTTGAAGCATTTCGTCCACGACCATCCGCTGGTCGGTGGGAAGCTTGGCGACTTGGAGTCGGCGCGGTTCGGTTCGGCCGGCGGAGTATCGTGGGATCGCCACCTCGCCCTCCGGAGTCGCCTCGCTAACGTAGAACCAAGAATTCTTCCATTGGCTAGCCGCCTTGGCGGGCAGCATCAGATTGAAGAAGGAGGCCTTCGATTTAAGCTGGAACGTCAGGCCGCCCGCAGCAAGCATTGGGCCGCCCGCTTCCTCGCGACTGATCCGTCCGTGGAACAGATCTTGCCACAGAGGGAAGTAGGGCCGGCAGCCCAGGTAGCACTCGCAGAACGCCACGAAGATGGCGAGCTGCTCGATGCTGTGTGGACCTGTAACTACCTCGGTGAATTACGCTCCTAGATACAAGCCTGGATGAACGGTAGTGGTTGAAATAGTACGGTGGGGCCCTAAAAGCCACTCACGGGTAGACCTTTCGGCCGTCCCAACCACTTCCAATTCATCGGGACCTGTACGGGCGGCGTAATCGGCAGGCGAAGGGATCAACTACATACACAAATGGGTATGTATGCAAGCCACCATACAAAAGTACATCAGAGCCATTCCATCTAGAAAGAAAGGAAATATAGCAACGCCATACGGCAAGATTCAAATGACCTAGATAGATATAATATTTTAGGATAATTCCTCATACATCACACATCAGAGTATCAAGCGGAAGCGGCAAAACAAGTCCGAGTACGGATAAGAAGCAAATCGGCATAAGATGCCACAGAAGTAAGCACATCCCGCCCACAGATCTCACAGATCCCCGTTCCCAGAATCTCTACACCGAACGATCGTTGCCCACATCATCAGCCTCTTCCACCCAGTATCCGTCGTGCGAGTGTACCTGTTCATCTGAACCAATATTTTATCGTGTGAGACCCTAAGGGTACTCAGCAAGTCTTAATGCCTCTAAAGGGGACACAACCTGGGGTGACGCAATTGCAGCGAAAGATAAACCCTAACAGTTCTATAGATAACGCTAACCATCCGCCTAACCAAGGATAGACGGATGTCCGTGAATTAATGACAACAGTTATAACAGTAATATCCACAGATCCATCCTCCTCCTCGCTTACCGACGAGGAAGCGGACGAACAACCCCCATCCGTTGGCAATTTTATTAACCATTCATGAGTGTTGCACTATTTACTAGTCATTTACTTAGTCAGATTAAAGCGGTACATTAGTTATGCTTGTCTATGATCGAGAAACTGTGCTCCAAGTCGTCCATAATCGCGGACACGGCTTTCAGAAAGTTTTACCCTGCAGGGGTGCACAAATAGCAACACACACTCGATCAACCTCGGAAAAACCAAATCAAAACCCAACGAGGCCTTCACGACAAAGCAATCACAAGATTCAGAAATATTTCAGGGGGCCACCCCTTGGAGTACACCCGCAACGAAGTTAGCTGACTCCGAGACGGACCCGAGGTTTGGGTGGACGGCTGTGAGCAACTGGGAACCCAAAACTGGGCTTGTAGACACCGCGAAAACGTGTCCCGATCCTAAACAGTACAGTGTGCTCCTCGCACAATCGTAAATACAGTAATAAAGCATGGCATAAGTACAGGATAGTAAACAAAACCTCAAACTAGTTTGTGGCCCCAAGAAATAAGACTGAATCAAGCTCTGGCTCAGGGGGGTCCCATAAGCCTCCCGGATGTGGATAGCGCAAATATTCTTGGAACAGGAATCAAGTACTCGGGGTCTTACGGGACACAAGTGAGCAGGAAAAACCAAATAGCAGATATTGCTCACCGGTGCCACTTTCATTAGTTGTCCCATTACTACTCAAGTTAAGTTGTTTAGGTACCTCGTTATCCAACAGACACTCACAAACCCTACACATGCTGTTCTACGACTCGCATGGCTCAATCAACTCCTGTAGTAATGGCTCATGGGATGGAGGAACAAGCTTGGTGGGGTTTAAAAGTAAAGGCTATGCATTACTTGGGATTCAGTTTAATGCAATCGCGACTCAATGATGCAAGAATAAGATAGAGGCAATAGGTACTGTATGTATGCAAGCATGTGGTAGTGCTTGCCTGGCAACTCAGTTGAAGCGAGAGACGGATCTGGGTAGTGCTCCTGGTTCTCTTGATATATCCCCTGCTTAGTGTCTATTCGAAGAAGAACCAAACAAACAAGGGCCAACATAAATAAAGAGCGTAAGCATATGAATAAAATGCGACAAGCAAACAATCATGCCATGATGAATGATGCACAATTTGCATGGCAATAAAGTAGCATGGCATGGTGAGGTGTGGAATACAAGAATAAATCATTTTATTGAGTTTTGGTCACATTTTATTGTCATAATAGTTGCTGTATACTTTATATTTATATGATGCATGCTGCAATTGAATTCATGGATAGCATAAACAGAAAGGTCTCGTCGAGCTGATCATTTTAGACATATCATTTGTTAAATTCGGAGTTATAAATCAAAAGTTATTAATTTATTAAGTTCCAGTGGCATTTGTTGTAATTTACTCAACTTGGAATTTTAAACGTGCAAAAGGTAATTTGAATAGCATATTTGAAATCCTCACATTTTTCTGATTCAAATTCATATATCATTTGCATTATTTGGATTTATAATTGAAAAGTTATTTGAAATCAGATTTATATTTGAATTTGAATTAATTTGAATCAGTTTTGAATTTAAACAGACAACCAAAAACTTTTGTTACACACCCTGTGCTAACCGCAGTCGCTGACAGGTGGGGACACGATAGGCTCGGGGCCACACGCGGGCGCGTCAGCGGGGGCGTGCCACGTGGAGGGGCCGGGACCGCGGGTTGGTTTTGAGAAACGTGGGGAGCCTTTTTATAAAAACGCCACCGACGCTGACTGGTGGGGCTACGGGGACGGCGGGTTTAGGCGGGAGAATCTACAGGGACCTAAATGCAAAACATGCATCGGCTGCTGCTGGACGCGGTGCTGCGGCGTGGATCTGGCCGGGTTTCGGTCGACGATGGCGACACCGTCGCCGGCCTAAACGCCACGACCCCAAAACGAAAAACGAAGAGGGGTTCATGGCCTACAACATCTGTTCGGGGTGCTAGCGCGGAGGAGGGCCGCAGCACGCGGGGCAGGGCGATGAACAGAGGCGGAAAAGAGCTGCTGCGGGTGCTGCTGTCGGCCAGACGCGACGCGCGGCGCGCGCGCAGAGCGTTCGGCGGACGGTGGCGACACTACGGGGCAAGAGAGGGCAAGGGAGCATGTCCAGGGGATCGAGGAGCTCACCAGGATCCCGTCAGAGGTGAAGGTTTGGCCGGAGGGACTGCCGATCTGCGAGGAGGCTGACGCACTGGGGAGCTAGGGTTTCATCGGCGGCGCTGGTGCTCCTCGGCCTGACGCTCTCCTCCTCCGTGGTTCCGTGAACAGGGTGAAGCAGCGGCTCCACACGGTTTCACCGACAACCTTAGTGCCGCGCTCGCTGCCTGGATCGACGTCGACGAGAGGGAGCCATCGGTGTAGGGGTAGATGGTGGTGGGGAGGGAGACGGGAGGTGAGGCAGGGTGTCTGGGGGATCTGGAAGGGGCAGAGGGGCGAGGTGGGAGTAGAGGGTGGATAAGAACGGGAGGGGGCAGGTGAGGATTGCGTGGGGGAGGGGAAGGTGGCTTCGGCCACCTTTTTGCACCCCTCCTTCACGTGCTCGCATGGGGCCAGGGAGGTGGCGCAGGCAGGTAGACCTGGGGGAGGGGCTGCCAGGTGGGGTCGGCGAGTGCAAGGGGGCAGGGGTAGGCTCGGTTAGAGGGGCCCCTAGGGCAGGGAGAGAAGAGAGGGATAGAGGTAGGCTCGGGTAGGAGGTCTAGGGTAGGAGGGAGGGTGGCTCGGCTAGGGTTGGACTTGGCAAGGGTGAGAGGTAGCTAGGGGGGTACGGTGGGACCAGCTAGGAGGGAGAGGAAGGCCGAGAGGGAGGGGGTTAGGGCTTAAGCATGCAACAACAACACACATGGGTGGGGATGGTCTAGAGAGGGAGATGGGGTTTAGGGTTAGAAGGGAGGATGAGTAATTGGGACTAGATAGATGGGGTGATTAGGGTTTAGATGGGGTATGTAGTTTAGGGTAGGTTCTATAGCTAGCAAGAGAGATAGAGATAGGAGGGGTTTAAGGGCTCGTGCATGACACATGATCACATGTGCATGCATGGAGTATGGTGATTAGGGTTTAGCTAGAGGGGGGAGAGAGAGAGGGAAAGGTTGAGTGTTTGACAAGACAAAACAAGATCAAACTATCAAGGTCAAGCAAAGAGGGAGAGAGATGATCTATGCAAGAAAACAAAAGAAATTCAAATGACAAGTAAAAAGGTGATGCTTGCATTGCTCTAGCTAGATCAAGCAAAAGGGAAGGAGAGAGTAAGATAAGAGAAAGGACCCACTCCAAGGATTGCAAAATTATAAACCAGATGGCTTGGATGTGGTGGTTATGCATGGCCCATGCAGATGCATTAAATGCTAGGTATTATCCTGTGAAAACAAAACAATATCTCATGGCATTTATTTATTTGCATCCTCCAAAGTTGGAGTAAGGGCCAAGCAAAAAGATTGGTAATGGATCCACCCAACCCACATGAGCTAGGTAACTCAAATAAATGCCAGCTCATATTAATTGTATGGTGGAAAAATATAAGGTGGTGAAGAAAGGTGGTGGAGTCAATAAAAGATATGCCCCCAACTCAACTTGGGCATTTAACAATATATCAAGAACCAAATACAATATCAAGAGGCAAATACAATTAATAATGCATATGAGATAAGAACCAAAACAAAGAGGGTTTTGTATGATGCTCAAATGCAAGGTGGCATGATGACATGAGCATGATATGATGATGATGCAACAATTATATGTAGGAAGTAGCCCTTTTATTACTAGATCAAGTAGCATTACAGGTGTTAGACAACTGGGATGCTACAACTCTCCCCCACTAAACAGGAATCTCGCCCCGAGATTCTAGGAAGAAGAAGAAGACACAAAGAGGGTAGGATAGTTGGCACGGAGTTCATCTTCACGTTCCCAAGTGGCTTCATCAACAGAATGGTGTGACCACTGCACCTTGCAGAACTTGATGGACTTGTTGCGAGTCCTTCTTTCTGCGGTCTCAAGGATTTTGGTGGGGTGTTCTTGATAAGACAGGTCTTCTTTGAGATCGATTAGCTCATGATCCACGGTCCTGCCGGGATCTTTGAAGCACTTCTTGAGCTGAGAGATGTGGAAAACATCATGAACCTTGAGTTTTTCCGGGAGCTCAAGAGCATAAGCAACTTCTCCTCTTCTACCACGAATCTTGAAAGGACCGATGTATCTGGGAGCCAGCTTTCCTTTGATACCGAAGCGATGTGTGCCTCTCATGGGAGTGACACGAAGGTAGACGAGATCACCAGGGGCATACACCATGTCCGTGTGCTTCCTGTCATAATTGCTCTTCTGGCGACTTTGAGCAATCTTCAGGTTTTCCAGAATGATATGCACCTTCTCCTCCGCTTGAGTTACAATGTCAGGGCCAAACCAGATTCTTTCTCCTGCACCTGACCAACCAATCGGAGTTCTGCACTTGCGACCATAGAGAGCCTCAAATGGTGCCATCTTTATACTTTTCTGGAAGCTGTTGTTGTAAGAGAATTCAGCATAACGAAGACATTCCTCCCACTTCATGCCAAAAGAGATGACGCAAGCACGAAGCATATCCTCCAGAATCTGATTGATCCTTTCAACTTGTCCTTGCGACTGAGGGTGGTAAGCTGTGCTGAAGTTCAACTTTGTTCCCAAAGCATTTTGGAAACTCTCCCAGAACTTGGAAGTGAAGATGCTACCACGGTCTGAACTGATCTCAAGCGGAACCCCATACAGAGAGACAATTCTGTTGATATAGAGCTCAGCCAACTAAATTCCAGAAATTGTTTCCTTGACGGGGAAGAAATGAGCCACTTTAGAGAGCCTGTCGATGACAACAAAGATTGCATTGTTGACCTTCTGCGACCTTGGAAAACCAGTAATGAAGTCCATCTCTACTTTCTCCCATTTCCATTCCGGGGGTTTCAATGGCTGTAGAAGACCGAAAGGTTTCTGATGGACAGCTTTCACTCTGCGGCAGACATCACACTCCGAGACATACTTGGCACAATATCGTTTCAAACCAGGCCACCAATATTGTGTTTTCAAGTCCATGTACATCTTTGTGCTGCCAGGGTGGATAGATAGAACAGAATCGTGCGCCTCCTTGAGAACTTGCTCTCTCAAACCCGGGTAGTTCAGAACAAACATCCGGTGTTCAAAGAAAAGCGTGCCTTGATCATTGACGTGGAAGGACTCATACTTCGGAAGCTCAAGTTTAGAGATGATCTTTCTGGTGTGCGGATCACCAAGCTGACGAGAGCGAATCTTTTCTTCCAAGAGAGGAGTAGCCAGAAGGTTCAGGAGATGCCCTTGTTCCACAACTTCAAGGTTGAGCTGACGGAATTCCTCGCACAAGAGAGGCTGTTGTTCTTCCATCATGAGGTTGTTGACATAAGCTTTGCGGCTGAGAGCATTGGCCATGACATTAGCTTTGCCCGGTGTGTAGTTGATGGTCAAATCAAAATCATTGATTGCTTCGATCCATCTCCTCTGCCGAAGGTTGAGATCAGGCTGAGTGAAGATATACTTCAAACTTTTGTGGTCAGAAAAGATCTCACAACGGTTGCCAAGCAAGTAGTGCCTCCAAAGTTTCAAAGCAAAGACAACTGCTGCTAGCTCGAGGTCATGTGTGGGATAGTTGATCTCATGCGTCTTCAACTGTCGAGAGGCATAAGCAACCACCTGCTTTTCTTGCATAAGGACCGCACCCAATCCTTGCAAAGAGGCGTCACAGAATATCTGGAAAGGCTTGGATGTATCCGGAGGAACCAAGACTGGTGTGGAAGTGAGCTTCTCTTTGAGTGTCTCAAAGCTTGCTTGACAGGCAGGAGTCCAAAGATATTTCTTGCCTTTCTTGAGGAGATCGGTAAGAGGCTTCGCTATCTTCGAGAAGTTCTGAACGAAGCGACGGCAATAACTAGCCAAACCGAGGAAACTCCGCACTTCTTTGACATTAACAGGAGGAAGCCATTCAACAATTGTCTTCACAGTTTCCGGGTTGACTGCAATGCCCTTGGCAGAGATAACGTGACCAAGATAGGTTACTTCAGGCAGCCAAAACTCACACTTGGAGAACTTTGCATACAAGCGGTTCTCATGAAGCTTGTTTAGGACACAACGAAGGTGTTCTTCATGCTCTTCCTTGGACTTAGAATAGACCAGGATGTCATCCAGATAGACCACAACGAACTTATCAAGGTACTCCATGAAAACCGAGTTCATAAGCCTCGAGAAGGTAGCAGGTGCGTTGGTGAGGCCGAAAGACATGACCGTGTACTCATACAGGCCATAGCGGGTGGTGAAAGCTGTTTTAGGCACATCTTCCTTGCGAATCTTGATTTGGTGATAACCACTTCTCAAGTCAAGCTTAGAGAACACCACAGCTCCAGCTAGCTGATCGAAGAGATCATTAATCCGCGGAAGGGGATATTTGTTCTTGATGGTTTTAGCATTGAGAGCCTGATAGTCAACACAAAGTCTATCAGTCCTGTCACGCTTCTTCACAAAGATTGTTGGGCTACCCCAAGAAGAAGTACTGTGTTGAATGAAACCCAACTTCTCTTGTTCATCAAGCTGTCGTTTGAGTTCAACCAACTCAGAAGGACCCATTTTATAAGGCCGCTTGGAGATAGGAGCCGTTCCAGGTTCAAGCTCAATTACAAACTCAACCTCACGATCCGGAGGCATACCCGGCAACTCTTCAGGAAAGACATCTGGGAACTCACAGACCAACGGTACACTCTGAATAGCTTCCATAGCATCATCATTCAGAGCCGCCAAAGAGAAAAGCTGGACAGCAGGAGTCAGACTTGGAGAAAAGACTATATGGCCTTCAGGAATCTTCAAAGAAACTGAGCGTTCAGCACAATCAATCACAGCTGCATTTGTTGTTAACCAATCCATGCCCAAGATGACATCAATGTCAGAATTGCCCAGAACAATTAAGGATGCCGAGAACAAAGAGCCACCAATCTCAATTTGATTGCCATGGCTGATATGAACAACCCTCATGTTTGAACCAGGAGATTGTACCACCAACCGCTTAAGGAGAGGAACCAAGACTAACTCATTCTCATTTGCAAACTTGTGAGAAACAAATGAAAGCGATGCACCAGAATCAAACATAACTCGTGCAGGGGATGAGTTCACGGGAAGCATACCCATCACAACTCCAGGTGTATGCTCAACTTGAGCGGCGTTGACACAGTTGGCACGAGAAACAGTAGACCCGGGCTTGGTGTTGATGTTGAGAGCCCGAGGTGGTGGTGCACGAACCATAGGAGAGCTTGCCGCAGATCTTGGAGGGGGTGGAGGAAGAGCTCTGTTCTTCAACGGACAGTTCCAGTTCAGATGTCCAGGATCTCCACATGTGAAACAAGCACCAGGTGGGCGTGGAGCAACGTGGCCAGGGACTCCGCCAGGCGCTCCAGGGTAGTGGTGGTTGTAGCCCCTGGGAGCAGCAGTGATGGAGTTTAGTGGCCTTGACGCGTAGCTTGAAGGTCTTGGTGAAGCCGGGAGCGACGGTGGGGTGTTAGGAACCCAGACACGCCGCTTAGAAGGAGATGACATAGCTGAAGAGCTTGATGCGTCCCGGTTGTGTTTCTTTGACTCCTCAAACACTTGCCTACTGGCTTCCTCCTGCAAAGCTGTATGCTGAAGTTCCAGGAAAGATGCCGGCCTTGCATGTGTGATTGCATATTTGATCGATGCATTGAGCCCTTGCCTGAACCTCTTTTTTTTCTTATTGTCATCTGAGATCTCATCACCACCATAACGAGAGAGTTTCATGAAGTTCCTGATGTAGGTATTGACATTATCATTTCCCTGCTTGAGGTTGAGAAAGATTTCCTTCATCCTTTCCATGACAATCTCTGACAGGAATTGCTCTTTGAAAGCTCCAGAGAACTATTCCCAAGTGGGCTGAAAACCAGTGCAGCTTGCCTTCATATAATTCTCCCACCAGAGAGCTGCATCTCCCTTCAGAAGGTGAGTAGCACATTTCACCCATTCTTGCTCAGGCACATCAGCAGTCTCCAGTAGCCTTGACATCTCACGCAACCAATCATCAGCATCAAGTAGTTGATCAGAAACATCAAATTGGCGTGGGTTGAACTTCAGGAAGCTTTTGATGTCACCCCGCTTGGGAGGTGGAGGGAGTGGAGCAAACTCATTCCTCCTGACGCTTTCTTCCAAACGCTGCTGGTTCTGCTGCATTGCTGCCAAGGCATTGGCTATGTTTGACAACGCGGCCCCAAGTTCCGGTGGTATGTCCTCATCAGAACGGCGTGGTGGAGCCATCCTGTGATTGATATAAAACACAAGTCAGTACTATAATGGAGAATGATAATAATCCAAAATAGTACCAAGATGGAATTAACCAAGATTAAAGGATACAATTTACTAAGATGATATTAAAATATCAACAAAGTTCAAAGCACCTAGAAGATATTAAGCATATCGCACACGACTGAAAAGGAGTGTGGTACACAAATATATCAAATAAAAATTTTCCACAAATTTCGGCATTAAAATACCAATAGATGCACAAAATTACTTACGAATCAAGATTAGTGACTCTACCAATTCAATATACAAAAGCGAATGATAAGAGTAGTGGTATGGTCGCGACTCCATCCCGCACTCAAATCATTACTCCGCACATGAATAAGTGGAACACATATCCTAACCCCTTTCTTCTCACGTTGAACCTAAAGATTGGTAACTACGGAAACAAACACCCCAAACAAGATAACGTCGGATAACAAAGAGTAAGACAGATCGCGTCGGTAAACAACGAATCAGATAGATCGCGTCGGTTTGCAAAAGCCTGTCGGTATGGAATGTACCAACAGTTGATAACCAAAAGGCCGATTAGATAACACGAGGATGCAACAGATAGACAAGGAATTACACACACACACACACAACCTATGGTACTACGGAAACCCAGAACACGTGAATCCTAGTTTGAACTTTAAGAAGAGGATTGAAAACGTTACACTTCCTTACCAGAAAAGGGTGGGTGGGTAAGAAGAAAAGTGGAAGCAGTCCTACTCTCGCGTTTTGTTTTTCCCTAGTATACATAACTACCAAAAATATTTGCTAGACTGACAACGACCGTTTGGCTGAGACCCTGAAGGTCGGGATGGCTCTGATACCAATTGTAACTACCTCGGTGAATTACGCTCCTAGATACAAGCCTGGATGAACGGTAGTGGTTGAAATAGTACGGTGGGGCCCTAAAAGCCACTCACGGGTAGACCTTTCGGCCGTCCCAACCACTTCCAATTCATCGGGACCTGTACGGGCGGCGTAATCGGCAGGCGAAGGGATCAACTACATACACAAATGGGTATGTATGCAAGCCACCATACAAAAGTACATCAGAGCCATTCCATCTAGAAAGAAAGGAAATATAGCAACGCCATACGGCAAGATTCAAATGACCTAGATAGATATAATATTTTAGGATAATTCCTCATACATCACACATCAGAGTATCAAGCGGAAGCGGTAAAACAAGTCCGAGTACGGATAAGAAGCAAATCGGCATAAGATGCCACAGAAGTAAGCACATCCCGCCCACAGATCTCACGGATCCCCGTTCCCGGAATCTCTACACCGAACGATCGTTGCCCACATCATCAGCCTCTTCCACCCAGTATCCGTCCTGCGAGTGTACCTGTTCATCTGAACCAATATTTTATCGTGTGAGACCCTAAGGGTACTCAACAAGTCTTAATGCCTCTAAAGGGGACACAACCTGGGGTGACGCAATTGCAGCGAAAGATAAACCCTAACAGTTCTATAGATAACGCTAACCATCCGCCTAACCAAGGATAGACGGATGTCCGTGAATTAATGACAACAGTTATAACAGTAATATCCACAGATCCATCCTCCTCCTCGCTTACCGACGAGGAAGCGGACGAACAACCCCCATCCGTTGGCAATTTTATTAACCATTCATGAGTGTTGCACTATTTACTAGTCATTTACTTAGTCAGATTAAAGCGGTACATTAGTTATGCTTGTCTATGATCGAGAAACTGTGCTCCAAGTCGTCCATAACCGCGGACACGGCTTTCAGAAAGTTTTACCCTGCAGGGGTGCACAAATAGCAACACACACTCGATCAACCTCGGAAAAACCAAATCAAAACCCAACGAGGCCTTCACGACAAAGCAATCACAAGATTCAGAAATATTTCAGGGGGCCACCCCTTGGAGTACACCCGCAACGAAGTTAGCTGACTCCGAGACGGACCCGAGGTTTGGGTGGACGGCTGTGAGCGACTGGGAACCCAAAACTGGGCTTGTCGACACCGCGAAAACGTGTCCCGATCCTAAATAGTACAGTGTGCTCCTCGCACAATCGTAAATACAGTAATAAAGCATGGCATAAGTACAGGATAGTAAACAAAACCTCAAACTAGTTTGTGGCCCCAAGCAATAAGACTGAATCAAGCTCTGGCTCAGGGGGGTCCCATAAGCCTCCCGGATGTGGATAGCGCGAATATTCTTGGAACAGGAATCAAGTACTCGGGGTCTTACGGGACACAAGTGAGCAGGAAAAACCAAATAGCAGATATTGCTCACCGGTGCCACTTTCATTAGTTGTCCCATTACTACTCAGGTTAAGTTGTTTAGGTACCTCGTTATCCAACAGACACTCACAAACCCTACACATGCTGTTCTACAACTCGCATGACTCAATCAACTCCTGTAGTAATGGCTCATGGGATGGAGGAACAAGCTTGGTGGGGTTTAAAAGTAAAGGCTATGCATTACTTGGGATTCAGTTTAATGCAATCGCGACTCAATGATGCAAGAATAAGATAGAGGCAATAGGTACTGTATGTATGCAAGCATGTGGTAGTGCTTGCCTGGCAACTCAGTTGAAGCGAGAGACGGATCTGGGTAGTGCTCCTGGTTCTCTTGATATATCCCCTGCTCAGTGTCTATTCGAAGAAGAACCAAACAAACAAGGGCCAACATAAATAAAGAGCGCAAGAATATGAATAAAATGCGACAAGCAAACAATCATGCCATGATGAATGATGCACAATTTGCATGGCAATAAAGTAGCATGGCATGGGTGAGGTGTGGAATACAAGAATAAATCATTTTATTGAGTTTTGGTCACATTTTATTGTCATAATAGTTGCTGTATAGTTTATATTTATATGATGCATGCTGCAATTGAAGTCATGGATAGCATATACAGAAAGGTCTCGTCGAGCTGATCATTTTAGACATATCATTTGTTAAATTCGGAGTTATAAATCAAAAGTTATTAATTTATTAAGTTCCAGTGGCATTTGTTGTAATTTACTCAACTTGGAATTTTAAATGTGCAAAAGGTAATTTGAATAGCATATTTGAAATCCTCAAAATTTTCTGATTCAAATTCATATATCATTTGCATTATTTGGATTTATAATTGAAAAGTTATTTGAAATCAGATTTATATTTGAATTTGAATTAATTTGAATCAGTTTTGAATTTAAACAGACAACCAAAAACTTTTGTTACACACCCTGTGCTAACCGCAGTCGCTGACAGGTGGGGACACGGTAGGCTCGGGGCCACACGCGGGCGCGCCAGCGGGTGCGTGCCACGTGGAGGGGCCGGGACCGCGGGTTGGTTTTGAGAAACGTGGGGAGCCTTTTTATAAAAACGCCACCGACGCTGACTGGTGGGGCTACGGGGACGGCGGGTTTAGGCGGGAGAATCTACAGGGACCTAAACGCAAAACATGCATCGGCTGCTGCTGGACGCGGTGCTGCGGCGTGGATCTGGCCGGGTTTCGGTCGACGATGGCGACGTCGTCGCCGGCCTAAACGCCACGACCCCAAAACGAAAAACGAAGAGGGGTTCATGGCCTACAACATCTGTTCGGGGTGCTAGCGCGGAGGAGGGCCGCAGCGCGCGGGGCAGGGCGATGAATAGAGGCGGAAAAGAGCTGCTGCGGGTGCTGCTGTCGGCCAGACGCGACGCGCGGCACGCGCGGCACGCGCGCAGAGCGTTCGGCGGACGGCGGCGACACTACGGGGCAAGAGAGGGCAAGGGAGCATGTCCAGGGGATCGAGGAGCTCACCAGGATCCCGTCAGAGGTGAAGGTTTGGTCGAAGGGACTGCCGATCTGCGAGGAGGCTGACGCACTGGGGAGCTAGGGTTTCGTCGGCGGCGCTGGTGCTCCTCGGCCTGACGCTCTCCTCCTCCGTGGCTCCGTGAACAGGGTGAAGCAGCGGCTCCACACGGCTTCACCGACAACCTTAGTGACGCGCCCGCCGCCTGGATCGACGTCGACGAGAGGGAGCCGTCGGTGTCGGGGTAGATGGTGGTGGGGAGGGAGACGGGAGGTGAGGCAGGGTGTCTGGGGGATCTGGAAGGGGCAGAGGGGCGAGGTGGGAGTAGCGGGTGGATAAGAACGGGAGGGGGCAGGTGAGGATTGCGAGGGGGAGGGGAAGGTGGCTTCGGCCACCTTTTTGCACCCCTCCTTCATGTGCTCGCATGGGGCCAGGGAGGTGGCGCAGGCAGGTAGACCTGGGGGAGGGGCTGCCAGGTGGGGTCGGCGAGTGCAAGGGGGTAGGGGCAGGCTCGGTTAGAGGGGCCCCTAGGGCAGGGAGAGAAGAGAGGGATAGAGGTAGGCTCGGGTAGGAGGTCTAGGGTAGGAGGGAGGGTGGCTCGGCTAGGGTTGGACTTGGCAAGGGTGAGAGGTAGCTAGGGGGGTACGGTGGGACCAGCTAGGAGGGAGAGGAAGGCCGAGAGAGAGGGGGGTTAGGGCTTAAGCATGCAACAACAACACACATGGGTGGGGATGGTCTAGAGGGAGATGGGGTTTAGGGTTAGAAGGGAGGATGAGTAATTGGGACTAGATAGATGGGGTGATTAGGGTTTAGATGGGGTATGGAGTTTAGGGTAGGTTCTATAGCTAGCAAGATAGATAGAGAGAGGAGGGGTTTAAGGGCTCGTGCATGACACATGATCACATGTGCATGCATGGAGTATGGTGATTAGGGTTTAGCTAGAGGGGGGAGAGAGAGAGGGAAAGGTTGAGTGTTTGACAAGACAAAACAAGATCAAACTATCAAGGTCAAGCAAAGAGGGAGAGAGATGATCTATGCAAGAAAACAAAAGAAATTCAAATGACAAGTAAAAAGGTGATGCTTGCATTGCTCTAGCTAGATCAAGCAAAAGGGAAGGAGAGAGTAAGATAAGAGAAAGGACCCACTCCAAGGATTGCAAAATTATAAACCAGATGGCTTGGATGTGGTGGTTCTGCATGGCCCATGCAGATGCATTAAATGCTAGGTATTATCCTGTGAAAACAAAACAATATCTCATGGCATTTATTTATTTGCATCCTCCAAAGTTGGAGTAAGGGCCAAGCAAACGGATTGGTAATGGATCCACCCAACCCACATGAGCTAGGTAACTCAAATAAATGCCAGCTCATATTAATTGGATGGTGGAAAAATATAAGGTGGTGAAGAAAGGTGGTGGAGTCAATAAAAGATATGCCCCCAACTCAACTTGGGCATTTAACAATATATCAAGAACCAAATACAATATCAAGAGGCAAATACAATTAATAATGCATATGAGATAAGAACCAAAACAAAGAGGGTTTTGTATGATGCTCAAATGCAAGGTGGCATGATGACATGAGCATGATATGATGATGACGCAACAATTATATGTAGGAAGTAGCCCTTTTTATTACTAGATCAAGTAGCATTACAGGTGTTAGACAACTGGGATGCTACAGGACCCAGGTCCGACGGTTGGATCCCGTAGTAGGCGCAAAAGCGCCGGAAGAACAAGGACGTAGGGAATCCCAGCCCCCGTTCCAGGTGGCTGGTGAAGCAGATGAATTCTCCCTCGCGCGGGTTCGGGGTCACCTCTCCGGCCACAGGGATGCGCCACCTGCCGGCGCGCAGGATCCCGGCCTCTTCGAAGGATGCCAGTTGTGCTCTCGTACATTTAGATCTGCCCCAGGGCTCGGTGGAGGGGGCCATTGGCGGAAGGGTTCGTGGAGGTCGGAAGATTTCGGGTCAGCTGGATCGCGATGCGGAGGAAGGCGAAACTGTGCGCAGTCGAAGGAAATGATGAGGAGATGGTTCTCCGATTGCCTGCCATTCCCCTTATATAGCGGTTGTTACCCGCCAAATCAGGGAGCCGTTACTGCGCGGTGATTACGCCAAAAGTTACCGTTGGATTACCCCAACGGTTAGTTTGACCACGTTTAACGGTCCAACTTGAGCCACTCGGCTCGCCGACCCGATCACTACGACAGTGACTAAGTGTTTCGCCGACTCGACTCGCCAAAGCTGCGATCAGGATGACTAGTGGTTTCCTTCATGTAGGAGCCCGCCGACGATTCGACTGGATGCTTGCTTTGAAGCCGTATACTCCGACTGCCAGCAACCACCTGCGCCCAATCAACGACGGCCTCGGGGACTACTGATGGGGATATGCCTACCGGGGTATACCCAGCAGGACATTTCCGACTGGCCCAGGAACTGGCGAGTGGGCCTGCAAGACGACGACTGGATCAAGGCCCGATGTGGATCCAAGCGACTAGAAGCTGAAGACCCAGGCGAGTAGATAGGCCCAGTCGGATTAGGTTAAACGAGTATTGAAGCCTTAACTGATTCGGTTGAGATATGTAAACCCTAGGGGAGGTGAGTCTATATAAACCTCCCTATAGGGCGTGTAGAGATACGTTCCATCATACACCCAAGAGACTCGCCGCCTAGCCGTCCAGCTCGCCCATTGTACCACCTTCATAATACAATCTAGCAGGAGTAGGTCTTTACCCTCCGGGGGGCCGAACCTGGGTAAAACCTTGTGTCTCCGCCCTCATCTCGCACCACAGATGGCTGGCCGCCCTTGCCCCTCGTTCTACTACTCGCTGCCGATTGCAGCATCTGCCGTGACCATTCCCACGACAAGTAGTAAGCCCCGCCAAAATACTTTGCCATGTAAACGAGGAGTTCGATTTAGGGCCAGCCCTCAGAATATCGCCATGTGGATAATATTTGGCCCTTAGAACTCTTGCACACAGGGATTCAAGGTGATTGATAAGTCGCTAGGCTTGCTTAGCAAGCATGGCAAGGTTAAAGGAGTGAAAATGTAACATCCCAGCATTAGAGCTTAGAAATAAGCTGAACACAGATGTGTGCATTGCATTCATGCATAAAAAATCCGAATAATTTTTGCGCTTTTAAATAAAAACTTGTCAAAGAGATTGAAGCTTCTCTCAACTTGATGAAATTGAAGTAGATCATCAAGTTGACTGCGATAAGTTTCAATATGACCTTTGCTAAAACCTTATTTTGGGTAAACTTGATTTGATCTAAGGGTAGATCAAATGGAATAAAATTAAACCCTAATACATTACTTAATGATTTATATTTGAACCTTAGGTGCATATCATAGTATTCGTTATAATCACTCATGAATACCAATTTATAAATATGACACAAATAATAGGAATGTAACAACTATATCCTAATCTCATCTACTTATACCACGAGTATCATGGTAATACCTAACCTTAACTCTTAGGTGAGATTGAGTAGGAAAGAAACCAAGTCAAGATCATTCACCATATATCTTTCTTTCCATAACAATCCTTATAATCTCTATTGAATCATATCTTTATATCTGTTGTTCATCAATGTTGAGTAATCAAGTATTGATTCACCAATTCTTAACTTATCAATTCTTGACCTATCAACTCTTGTCCTTATTATAGCATTCATTTAAGGCTTATAAATAAAGAAGTCAGAAGAGGTAAATAGTGATGCTAGTTTTAGATGTTATCTATATGATGGGAGTGATTGGAGGGAATTAAATCAATATGGTAACAAAGAAAATTACAAGGATGAAGTCTGAAGATAGTTACAAGGAATAGTCCTATTAGATCAAGTAGGTACAGTCAATGAATTATATCTCTTAATCCAATAGAGCTAAACAGAAGATAATTATAATACAACTGTAATGTTGTATTGATGAAGCCTTGTTCAGCCAACTGGAAACCTGAATCATAAAAGATCAAAGGATTATTATGATCATGCCTTATTCACCAATATTGAATGATTATACCATGTATAAGTGACATTGGTGGATAAAACATGATTGAACCATAGTATAGATATATTATCCTATATTAGTCATTAAAAGTCACATTAATATAATATAAGGTTGGAATGTTAGATACTGGAGTTAAGAAGAGACAAGATAGTATGATTAAAATGATGTTAGAGCAACATTGGATTAAAGAAGTAGTATTTTCCTGTTTGGAAATACTAAGCACTTGAGGTGGAGTAGAATTTGATATACACATCCATTAGAGTAATGTTAGTGATGGATGATTAAAGAAGAGTATGATTGGAGTTAGAAGTAACAACTTGTTAGATTGGGGATTATCAGTAGTAGAGTAGTTGATATAACCATGTATAGATATAAAATGAGTATGAAATACTTTAGAATCAAGCTCATTAGAATTAAAAGAGGTGTTAGAAGAATAAAAGGTGGATAAGAATATTCTTGTGAAGCAAAGCTCATCATGTTAGCACATGATGATGGATATGAAGGAGTAGTATATCTAGGAAATGAATTCCTTAATTAGAAGTCCAGAATTGTGAATTATGGAAGATAGGAAATTCTTGGTAAACACTAAAACCTAATTCTATAACCAAACTATTATCCATTTCATCTAATTGATCTATCATTTTGTTTCCACAATGCTTCAGAGGAATATTTTCCTATATCAAATCACCTGAGCACATCTTTGTCATTTTCAACCATCATTATCATAGGTGCTTAGGAACCATCTTCATCAATTCTTTCTCATAAGATAGCCTAGAAAACAATCCCACTATTTTACTTCAAAGGGTGATAACATTAAAAATTATAAACATTAAGACAATATGATTGACCATTAATCTTTATTCACATCAATAAAATAAATATGAGATTATTAAATCTTCAAAGAACTTATGGTAAAGCAATTTCAATTTAAACTTTAATTCTTTTGTTAGTAATAATAAAAAATATATACATTACTATTTCCTAAATTATGAGAATAATATTAACCCTATTAAGTACTCAAAATTTTATGTATCAAATAATAATGAAGGATCTATATATATAAAAGTTTCTTTAATATAATAAATTAATGAGAATCCATTCCCATGAGCTAATAGTAATGCATTCTATAATAAGTTTATGAATATTAGATAAATTAAATTCATATAAAAGGACCCTACAAATACAAAAACAAAAATATATACATATATGTATAAGAAAATAAAGAAGTAATAATATTATATAATAAAAACTCAAAAAATGATTTTTAATACAATTTTCATTGCTACAACTATTAGCAAAGGAATTCCATAAAGATAAATCAAAATTATTGCTTAAATAAAAGGCTAGAAAAGAAAACAGATAAAATAAAACAAAAAAGGAAAACAAACCGAAAGAAAAAATAAGAGGAATACATTTCTGGCCCGTGGTCCATTTCCTCTCTCCCTATCTTCTGCTCACGAGCAACCTACAACAGCCCAGTAGCGGCCCAGTTAGGACAACATCCAGTAAATCTCTCTGGCTGACAAGTGGGCCAGCTGAGGGATTGCGGGTTGAGTTTGGATTTTTATTAGGGGGTTTTTCGCAAAATATCCACCGTCGTCTTCCTCGTGTGTCACAAGCACCTCGCTGGAGGGGTTCGCCGCCGCCCGATGCCGCCGTCATCGTCAGCCGAGCGTCGCGATTCCCGCCACCGTCCTAGAGGACGATAAGAAGGCCACGGCTACACGTTTGCTCGATCTCATCCTCTCTCACTCGCCACTCTCTTTCTCCATGTCTTCTCTCTGGATCAAAACCCGAGCTCGCCGAACATCTCTGTTCCCATCGTCTCTGGCTGTTCCAGGCCAAGCCAGGACCACCATTCGACTCCCCTTGCTCGACTTGTTCATTTTCCTAGAGGAATCGACGCCGTTCAACCTAAATCGAGCTCGCCATCACCGACATTCCGCCGCCAGTCGACGCCATTCCCTGTGATTCCGACCATCACCCGTCTCGCCGACTACTCCACGGGATTCCATGTGATGACGTCCTGCTGGCGTCATCCTTAACCAAGTCCACCCTGTTGACTGGTCTTTGCCCATGTAGCATGTGACGTGGCCTAGGGCCCAAGGGTCAGTGTCTGGGGCTAGGTAGGTTTGCGGTATAAAAAGTCTTTGCCTGTTTAGAAAATAATTAAAACAATATCAATTCAAATTTCAATATTCCAGAAATAAAATAAAATGATTAAATATTGTAAATTTAATATCTTTTGTTTTATAAATCAGAAAAATACATATATTATATGAAAATCTTTAGAACAATAAAATTTACAACTTAAAACTATTATTAAATATTATTATGATGATTATTTAAATAAATATTATTTAATAAATACTTTATAAAGTTTTAATACTTTGATAATTAATATTTTAATCATAGTAAATGTTAAAAAATCTAAATAAAATAACAAAAATCTTAGAAAAAAAAGAATTAGAGTTTAAAAATATAATTATACATTATTATTCCTCTCAATTAAATATTTATTATTTATTAGGTATTTATATAGTAATAAACCTTATTAAAATCATATCTTATTATTTATGAATCACAAAAATAAATGTAATAAACCAAAATGATCACAAAAATAATACCTACATGTTAAAAATGTGATATTACACTTTTGAGTTAAATAAAAAGTTAAACACCTTCATAACTTGAATTTAAACCTATTTCTTTAGTTAATAATTCATATAATGTCAAATACAATTTGTTAATATTTCTTAAATTAATGAATTTAGTCTAATAAAAGGTATTAGTCTTAAATATTCATAATATAAGTCAAAATGGTTCACCACCTTTTAAATACAATTTTATTAAATCATCTCTCAACCATTAATGTAGATTATTTTATAAAAGAATCCTTATCCAATCTAAAATCTCCAAGATTAATTATAATAAAATAAAAACCATTTCTTTACTTTAACCACAAGATTATGAACAAATCAAAACACTATAAGTGAATCCATAAGTAGTAAATAATATTGTTTACTTATTTATAAACCTTAACCACATCTTTTTAGGAAGGTAAATTCCTTTATACCATTATAATGTAAAGAAATCACTACTCCAATAGAACTAATGCCATTCATAAGTAACTCTAAGGAAACAATATAAAGTGAACAAGATACAAGTATCATAAGTAATACACCCTAAGTCTACCTACATTCTTAAAGTTACTTATAGTTACTAAACTTTAAGTATAATGCTAAAAACTTTATTATATACTTTATAGTTAACTTTGGTCTGTTATAATTAAATTGTAAAGCATCTTAATACCAAACCAACCCAGTTAAGAACCAAGATAGATAAGTCTCAAATACTACTAATATCATTATTCCAGTAAAGGCAATTCCTTCTGCTTAAAGACTATAACTAGAAAGAACACCTCATAAAGTTAACTTAAAAGCTTAAATGCTTCTACTTAGTTGAGTAAGAGTTTCTTCAAAAGTTATTCGTTTTGCCACTTCAATCAACATATAACAATTAATAGTAAACACCTTACTTTATACTTAACTTGTATAATTAAATTGTTAATACTTAAATTCATTATAAGTGACATAACTTGTAAAGTAAAACTTGAAGATAAACAATTAAGATGTAAGCAACCTTATGTGGCATTCCATACTGTGTACTTTGTTGTTGTATCAATACATGTTGTTCTCCACACACTCACAAGCCTTAATAAGAAGCACATGTATGAAACTTAATCTAAAAGGGCAACACATTCCAAGGAAACCCTTTCCAGTATCCAAACCCTAGATCAACGTTATCCTTAGGATTCACGTTTATTAACTTGCATTACATTACTTATGCATAAAAGCATCTTGCTTCTTTAAACATTAGTCCTTACCAGACCAATGATGCAGATTTCATCTATTGGATCTTATATTGTCTTGAAGACCGTGAGTGCATAATCTTGCAATCACAAAAGGCAAGTTCACACTTGCTCATGTCCTTTGATTATTTTCTGTAAAGTATTTTGCAAATCCAGTGTTGTCATCACCTGCATTTTAAAAAGGACAGAAAACACTATTTTCATAATAATGTGATTATAGGTTATTTACCATGAGGTAATAACCTACTATAAGAGTTCTGGTGGTAAAGGAACATATTATCTAGGACTTAACAACAAATGTCGCCAGTGATTCTTGCGCCATATATTACGTGTTGACCATGAGATTTGGAATGGGACGGAGAAGTCAATTGTATCTTTTCCCTCTCGCATGGAGCTGGATGTGCGGGTCGTGGTTGTTATCACTCGTAGCATGCGTATTATTTATGGTAATTCGTAGAGGATATGAAGCATATGGGTGGGAGCCCTCAACGTCCTACGATAGTTCCGGCATCTGAACGGTCTATACTACCATTGGCGTAATTCAATAGGTGGGCTGGCGTACACCAAAGAGACATGCGGGGTCGCGGAGAAGGCAGTGATTGTCTTGGATCTTAGTCTGGGCCTCACACCAAGGAAGTGTGAACGAACCTGCAATTAGGATGTGCAACAAAGCTAAGATCTCTCATGGGAAAAGTGACGCACCTCTGCAGAGTGTAAGAACTATAACTTGTTACTCCCTGTTCCGGGAAGGAGCTGCGAACGCGGCGGGAAAGGAACTCCATGAAAGTTCCGGTAAACCCGTGAAGACTGACGGACATAGTTTTCAGAATAAAAGCAATCTTTGAATAAATGTTTACGAAAACTTGCATTGCCTACGACCTACGGTTTGTGGCTTTAGTTATAGTGCATCAAACACTCCTTTTCTAGTGGAATTGTTGAGTACGCTCATACTCAAAGTATCTTCTTAACCCTTGCTAGGTTCTACAGCCAGAACAGACGACGTCTACATCAAGTTATGCTCCAGGAATCATCACTAAAAGCTAAAATTCTTCAATGAAGTCAAGAAAGTCAACATATACATCAGCTCAAGTGAAGACAAAGTTCCTGATTAGATAAGAATAGAGTCTCTAGCCATAGAACCTATTTCTGTAGTGTATTGCAATAGCAGCAATGCCAGACCATTAGTTAAGATATTAGACTGAATAGTAATATAATTTTAGAGTTGTTTATTTCTGATTCTTCTTTGTAAGAAGTTTCTTTCTCTCTCTTTAACCTAGAGTGTTCTTTGGATCTTGTGTAAAGAGTTGAGTTGTAACCTATAGTCATGTCTTGGACTTACTATGTTTCTGTTGTACTACTCTGAGGGATGTAATACTAGTGAACGGTGTTTCATTGGTGTTATGTCAACGACTATAGTGTACTATATCATGCAGTGGTATGCTGGGTCACCGCAGTTGGTATCAGAGCATATGCTTTGACCTTAGGATTGAAAACCCTTTAGGAAGATCTGTAGGTTGGATAGTGACTATAGGAGCCATCTTATCTAAACCAAAAATATTCTTTCGACTTGTGATGAGTATCCACTTAAGGATAAACCTTGTCACACTTAAGTCAGATACTTAAGTCATTCTTTCTTAGGGGAGTAATTATTTTATCTTTTCTTAGTATAGTGCTCTTTAGCGTCTTCCGAGGGAGACATAAACCACCAAGATATTGTAAGAAAGTGTAAGCCATCAATTGAAGTAGTCTTAGTGGTGTAGCCTAATCCTAGAATTTAGGGAAGAACAGTAAAATCCTAGTGTCAGTTGATAACCAAAGACCATATGATGAATATCATTAGGATAAGTGTTGATGTAATAAATAGTAATCATGTGGGATTCACTTGAGAATTCTACGTGATGAAGTGGAGTTATGATAGAATAAATGATAGTGTAATGCGAAACAAAGTCATCATGGCTAGATTAACTCTTAAATCATGATGTATAGGTAAAACATAACAAGATCATGGTGAGATTAGCTCCGAAACCATGATATAAGTATAAATATGACAAAAACTTAGTAAATTATCTTGAAGTAGAAGTAAGAAAATAGCATGGTAGAATCATGATTGAGGTCAAAGGTGTCATTAAATAGTGATAACCTTCAAACTTAGGGGTTCAAAAGAATCTGATTAGTCACTTGGAGAGATCATGTGAGGTTAGTTGGCTAATAAAGAAAGGATGGTTATAGCTAGTCATTCCAAAGGTGAGACAAAAGTTTAGTCAAACCAAATTGAGACCACTTTGCTTAAATTTATCTTATTGCAATTGAGCAATTAGGGTAAATATTGAGACAAAGTATAGTTTAACCCCTATGTTCTAAGTATCACAATGAAAACCTATACGAGGAGGTGTCATATACTACACAACTAAGCCTGAATTCTAGAGATACTATACTCAACTACTATATTCTAGGCTTAGAATATTGTGTGATATATGTACCACATTTGGATTTATTTGTTTTTCTTTGATCTTCTTGATTTACTAAATTTGTACATGAAGTCTGACTTGATGTGCAAATGCATGTTGCAACATCCAGTTACTACTTGATGTCATAGACCTAGATAGGAATGCGAATTCGTGTAAGGGAGTGACGAGTTCCAAAGACCAAAATGAAGACTTACTTGAAGAGTAAATCCAAATATAAGGAGTATCAACGAACTTTGAAGGATGGATCAAGCTCAGATCATTCCTAATCAGCAATAAGAAGGAATATTAGTGTACAAGATATATGGAGCAACAAGAAGTGATGAACTTAAGGTTCAATTAAATAGGTAATTTTGCTAAGAAGTCAATGGAGTAATTATACAAGTTCATGGAAGTATCATGAATAAATACAAAGAAGTAGATTTGGAGCCAAAAAGGTATTCAAGCTCTGACAAATGAGAGAGAATGCTAGAAGTATGTCGGAAACCGTAGGGTAATACATACACCCTAGGATGGTTCGCAGCTGGTAATTATCCACAGCTGGTATTTGATCCATAGCTAGTATTTGATCCATAGCTGGTAATTATCCACAGTTGGTATCTCGTCCCCAGCCGGTGATGGTTGACATAGTTAACCAGATCATCTTAATGGTTGCATAAAGAGCACAAATTTTGGCCTAAGATAAGTAAGACACAAAGGAGTATAAAATTTTAAGTGGTCATCTTTCGAGATTCTTCCCGAAAATTGACCTGTCAAAGCGAAAATGTCCAAATACTAAGTAAGACAAAAAATGATGAAAGATTTTTTCGGAGATCCACAATTGTGTGGATACATCGTACAATCTTTCATAAGACCTAGTTAGGTAAAGTACAAGATGAATAGAGACCAATATTTTAATTATTAAACCAATAAATCCTAAACAGATAGTTTGAAGACTATTAGTAAACCCTAAGGGGAGAGTAAACATTATAAGTAAGGTTGGAGAAGAAATACTAACCTATGAAAACTTAAGCCTTATTTTCATAAGGTTAAAAGGAATCATTACTATTGAAGTATTTTCGGAAGTATGTCTGGATGAAAGATCGAAGTGTACTTCAAGGTAGAAGTACTTAAACCTTAAAGCAATTAATATATGGAAGTTGCAAAACCCTGTTCTAGTGAGACTCCCCAGACCTTATATAGTTTAGCAAGGAAGTTCAACGATCCAGTAAAGGAGTTGGAATAGGATACCTAATTAGGTTAAGGAACTAAAGAAGAGACCCCAGATTGAGGATCTAATAATAAGGAAATATTCCTAAGGGAGTAAAGCAAAAGGAATTTTGGAGTATTGGAGAAAACAGGATTAAGATTGCCAAGTATGATGACGATTCAAGGAAAAGATCTGGATATGGGATTCCCATTAAGGT
Organism: Avena atlantica; assembly: GCA_910589765.1. Lineage (NCBI taxonomy): Eukaryota > Viridiplantae > Streptophyta > Magnoliopsida > Poales > Poaceae > Avena > Avena atlantica. The sequence continues at coordinate 261,921,998 of OU342738.1, forward strand.
TACCATGGAGTTGAGACATATCATAACCAAAACAAGACAATTCCTTATTCTGAAACGAAATAGTGTGCGAACTTCGAGGACGAAGTTTATTTTAAGGGGGAGAGTCTGTAACATCCCAGCATTAGAGCTTAGAAATAAGCTGAACACAGATGTGTGCATTACATTCATGCATAGAAAATCCGAATAATTTTCGCGCTTTTAAATAAAAACTTGTCAAAGAGATTGAGGCTTCTCTCAACTTGATGAAATTGAAGTAGATCATCAAGTTGACTGCAATAAGTTTCAATATGACCTTTGCTAAAACCTTATTTTGGGTAAACCTGATTTGATATAAGGGTATATAAAATGGAATAAAATTAAACCCAAATACATTACTTCATGATTTATATTTGATCCTTAGGTGATCATATCATAGTATTCGTTATAATCACTCATGAATACCAATTTATAAATATAACACAAATAATAGGAATGTAACAACTATATCTTAATCTCATTTACTTATACCATGAGTATCATGGTAATACCTAACATTAACTCTTAGGTGAGATTGAGTAGGAAAGAAACCAAGTAAAGATCATTCACCATATATATTTCTTTCCATAACAATCCTTATCATCTCTATTGAATCATATCTTTATATCTGTTGTTCATCAATGTTGAGTAATCAACTATTGATTCACCAATTCTTAACTTATCAATTCTTGACCTATCAACTCTTTTCCTTATTATAGCATTCACTTAAGGCTTATAAAGAAAGAAGTCAGAAGAGGTAAATAGTGATGCTAGTTTTAGATGTTATCTATAGGATGGGAGTGATTGGAGGGAATTAAATCAATATGGTAACAAAGAAAATTACAAGGATGAAGTCTGAAGATAGTTACAAGGAGTAGTCCTATTGGATCAAGTAGGTACAGTCAATGAATTATATCTCTTAATCCAATAGATCTAAACAGAAGATAATTATAATACAACTGTAATGTTGTATTGATGAAGCCTTGTTCAGCCAACTGGAAACCTGAATCATAAAAGATCAAAGGACTATTATGATCATGCCTTATTCACCAATATTGAATGATTATACCATGTATAAGTGACATTGGTGGATAAAACATGATTGAACCATAGTATAGATATATTATCCTAGATTAGTCATTAAAAGTCACATTAATATAATGTGAGGTTGGAATGTTAGATACTGGAGTTAAGAAGAGACAAGATAGTATAATTAAAATGATGTTAGAGCAACATTGGATTAAAGAAGTAGTATTTTCATGTTTGGAAATACTAAGCACTTGAGGTGGAGTAGAATTTGATATACACATCCATTAGAGTAATATTAGTGATGGATGATTAAAGAAGAGTATGATTGGAGTTAGAACTAACCACTTGTTAGATTGGGGATTATCAACAGTAGAGTAGTTGATATAACCAAGTATAGATATAAAATGAGTATGAAATACTTTATAATCAAGCTCATTGGAATTACAAGACGTGTTAGAAGAATAAAAGGTAGATAAGAATATTCTTGTGAAGCAAAGCTCATCATGTTAGCACATGATGATGGATATGAAGGAGTAGTATATCTAGGAAATGAATTCCTTAATTAGAAGTTCAGAATTGTGAATTATGGAAGATAGGAAATTCTTGGTAAACACTAACACCTAATTCTATGGTAAAGCATCAAGAAAATAAAGCAATTTCAATTTAATCTTTATTCACATCAATAAAATAAATATGAGATTATTAAATCTTCAAAGAACTTATGGTAAAGCAATTTAAATTTAAATTTTAACACTTTTGTTAGTAATAATAAAAAATATATACATTACTATTTCCTAAATTATGAGAATAATATTAACCCTATTAAGTACTCAAAATTTTATGTATCAAATAATAATGAAGGATCTATATATATAAAAGTTTCTTTAATATTATAAATTAATGAGAATCAAATCCCATGAGCTAATAGTAATGCATTCTATAATAATTTTATGAATATTAGATAAATTAAATTCATATCAAAGGACCCTACAAATACAAAAAGAAAAATATATACATATATGTATAATAAAATAAAGAAGTAATAATCTTATATAATAAAAACTCACAAAATGATTTTTAATACAATTATCATTGCTAGAACTATTAGCAAAGGAATTCCATAAAGAAAAATCAAAATTATTGCTTAAATAAAAGGCTAGAAAAGAAAACAGATAAAATAAAACAGAAAAGGAAAACAAACCGAAAGAAAAAAATAAGAGGAATACATTTCTGGCCTGTGGTCCATTTCCTCTCTCCCTATCTGCTTCTCACGAGCAACCTACAGCAGCCCAGTAGCGGCCCAGCTAGGACAACATCCAGTAAATCTCTCTGGCTGACAAGTGGGCCAGCTGAGGGATTGCAGGTTGAGTTTGGATTTTTATTAGGGGTTTTTTCGCAAAATATCCGCCGTCGTCTTCCTCATGCGTCATAAGCACCTCACTGGAGGGGTTCGCCGCCGCCCGATGCCATCGTCATCGTCAGCCGAGCGTCGTGATTCCCGCCACCATCCCAGAGGACGACAAGAAGGCCATGGCTACACCTCTGCTCTATCTCATCCTCTCTTACTCGCCACTCTCTTCCTCCCTGTCTTCTCTCTGGTTCAAAGCCCGAGCTCGCCAGACATCTCTGTTCCCATCGTCTCCGGCTGTTCCCGGCCAAGCCAGGCCCACCATTCGACTCCCCTTGCTCGACTTGTTCATTTCGCTAGAGGAATCGACGCCGTTTGACCTAAATCGAGCTCACCATCACCGACGTTCCGCCGCCAGTCGACGCCATTTCTAGTGATTCCGACCATCTCCCGTCTCGCCGAATACTCCACGGGATTCCTGGTAATGCTCTAAGCATGTTAGTGCTCTCCTTTTTCTCGTTATCTTCCTAGTTTAAGTTTTAGCCGGACACCGCCGTCGACCACCGAAGTTGTTGGTCGCCGGAGTAGCTCCGACGACCAAAACATAGCAGCGCCGCCACCAATCAACTCTGCGTGCTCGTCCGCGTCTAGCAACTTTTTTTCTGCGTGCTAGCATCCTCCCAATCGATCGATTGAACTTCGATCTGGGGGTAAGACTTCGTGTGACGTCATGATGACGTCCTACTGGCGTCATCCTTGACCAAGTCCACCCTGTTGACTGGTCTTTGCCCATGTGGCATGTGACGTGGCCTAGGGCCCAAGGGTCAGTGTCTCGGGCTAGGTAGGTTTGCGGTATAAAAAGTCTGTGCCTGTTTAGAAAATAATTAAAACAATATCAATTCAAATTTCAATATTCCAAAAATAAAATAAAATGATTAAATCTTGTAAATTTAATATCTTTTGTTTTATAAATCAGAAAAATACATATAATATATGACAATGTTTAGAAAAATAAAATCTACAACTTAAAAATATTATTAAATATTATTATGATGATTATTTAAATAAATATTATTTAATAAATACTTTATAAAGTTTTAATACTTTGCTAATTAATATTTTAATCATAGTAAATGTTAAAAAAATATAAATAAAATACCAAAAATCTTAGAAAAATAAGAATTAGAGTTTAAAACTATAATTATACATTATTATTCCTCTCAATTAAATATTTATTATTTATTAGGTATTTATATAGTAATAAACCTAATGAAAATCATATCTTATTATTTATGAATCACAAAAATAAATGTAATATACCAAAATGATCACAAAAATAATACCTACATATTAAAAATGTGATATTACACTTTTGAGTTAAATAAAAAGTTAAACAACTTCATAAATTGAATTTAAACCTATTTCTTTTGTTAATAATTCATATAATGTCAAATACAATTTTTTAATATTTCTTAAATTAATGAATTTAGTCTAATAAAAGGTATTAGTATTAAATATTCATAATATAAGTCAAAATGGTTCACCACCTTTTAAATACAATTTTATTAAATCATCTCTCAACCATTAATGTAGATTATTTTATAAAAGAATCCTTATCCAATCTAAAATCTCCAAAATTAATTATAATAAAATAAAAACCATTTCTTTACTTTAACCACAAGATTATGAACAAATCAGAACACTGTAAGTGAATCCATAAGTAGTAAATAATATTGTTTACTTACTTATAAACCTTAACCACATCTTTTTAGGAAGGTAAATTCCTTTATACCATTATAATGTAAAGAAATCACTACTCCAATAGAACTAATGGAATTCATAATTAACTCTAAGGAAACAATATAAAGTGAACAAGATACAAGTATCATAAGTAATACACCCTATGTCTACCTACATTCTTAAAGTTACTTATAGTTACCAAACTTTAAGTATAATGCTAAAAACTTTATTATATACTTTATAGTTAACTTTGGTCTGTTATAATTAAATTGTAAAGCATCTTAATACCAAACCAACCCAGTTAAGAACCAAGATAGATAAGTCTCAAATACTACTAATATCATTATTCCAGTAAAGGCAATTCCTTCTGCTTAAAGACTATAACTAGAAAGAACACCTCATAAAGTTAACTTAAAAGCTTAAATGCTTCTACTTAGTTGAGTAAGAGTTTCTTCAAAAGTTATTCGTTTTGCCACTTCAATCAACATATAACAATTAATAGTAAACACCTTACTTTATACTTAACTTGTATAATTAAATTGTTAATACTTAAATTCATTATAAGTGACATAACTTGTAAAGTAAAACTTGAAGATAAACAATTAAGATGTAAGCAACCTTATGTGGCATTCCATACTGTGTACTTTGTTGTTGTATCAATACATGTTGTTCTCCACACACTCATAAGCCTTAATAAGAAGCACATGTATGAAACTTAATCTAAAAGGGCAACACATTCCAAGGAAACCCTTTCTAGTATCCAAACCCTAGATCAACATTATCCTCAGGTTTCGCGTTTATCAACTTGCATTACATTACTTATGCATAAAAGCATCTTGCTTCTTTAAACATTAGTACTTACCGGACCAATGATGCAGATTTCATCTATTGGATCTTATATTGTCTTGAAGACCGTGAGTGCATAATCTTGCAATCACAAAAGGCAAGTTCACACTTGCTCATGTTCTTTGATTATTTTCTGTAAAGTATTTTGCAAATCCAGTGTTGTCATCACCTGCATTTGAAAAATGACAGAAAACACTATTTTCATAATAATGTGATTATAGGTTATTTACCATGAGGTAATAACCTACTATAAGAGTTCCAGTGGTAAAGGAACATATATCTAGGACTTAACAACCAATGTCGCCAGTGATTCTTGCGCCGTATATTACGTGTTGACCATGAGATTTGGAATGGGACGGAGAAGTCGGTTGTATCTTTTCCCTCTCGCATGTAGCTGGATGTGCGGGTCGTGGCTGTTATCACTCGTAGCGTGCATATTATTTATGCTAATTCGTAGTGGATATGCAGCATATGGGTGGGAGCCCTCAACATCCCACGATAGTTCCGGCATCTGAACGGTTTGTACTTCCATTGCCGTAATTCAATATGTGGGCTGGCGTACACCAAAGAGACATGCGAGGTCGCGGAGAAGGCAGTGATTGGCTTGGATCTTAGTCTGGGCCTCACACCAAGGAAGTGTGAACGAACCTGCAATTCGGATGTGCAACAAAGCTAAGATCTCTCATGGGTAAAGTGACGCACCTCTGCAGAGTGTAAGAACTGTAACTTGTTACTCCCTGTTCCGAGAAGGAGCTGCGAACGCGGCGGGAAAGGAACTCCATGAAAGTTCTGGTAAACCCGTGAAGGCTGACGAACATAGTTTTCAGAATAAAAGCAATCTTTGAAGAAATGTTTACAAAAACTTGCATTGCCTACGACCTACGGTCTGTGGCTGTAGTTATAGTGCATAAAACACTCCTTTTCTAGTGGACTTGCTGAGTACGCTCGTACTCAAAGTATCTTCTTAACCCATTCTAGGTTCTAAAGCCAGAACAGACGACGTCTACATCAAGTTATTCTCCAGGAATCATCACTAAAAGCTAAAATTCTTCAATGAAGTCAAGAAAGTCAACATATACATCAGCTCAAGTGAAGACAAAGTTTTTGATTAGATAAGAATAGAATCTCTAGCCATAGAAACTATTTCTGTAGTGTATTGCAATAGCAGCAATGCCAGACCATTAGTTAAGATATTAGACTTAATAGTATTATAATTTTGGAGTTGTTTATTTCTGATTCTTCTTTGTAAGAAGTTTCTTTCTCTCTCTTTAACCTAGAGTGTTCTCTGGATCTTGTGTAAAGAGTTGAGTTGTAACCTATAGTCATGTATTCGACCTGCTATATTTCTGTTGTACTACTCCGAGGAATGTAATACTAGTGAACGGTGTTTCATTGGTGTTATGTCAACGACTATAGTGTACTACATCATGCAATGGTATGATGGGTCACCGCAGAAAATCTCTAAACCCCATGCCCCTATCTTTTTTCGGGTAACATAACTTCTACCAAGCCAACCAATGCATTTTCCTACTATTTTCATCATCCCCCCACCAGAATTGAGATATCGCGTCCATCATACTTCTACACACTCCTTTGGGGATTTGAAAAACAGACATAGCATAAGCAGGGATAGCTTGAGCCATGGACTTCAATAAAATTTCATTTCCACCCATATATAAAACATCTCCTTCCATCCATTAATCCGTTGGAGAATTCTCTCAATAAAGTGCTTAAAACAGTCACTACTATCTGCTTCCACTAGAGCTGGGAGCCCAAGATACTTATCAGAAAGGGATTCTGTGTCAATATGTAGCATCTCACAAATCTCTGCTCTCATCAAAGCATTTGTATTTGGGGAGAAATAAATGCTTGATTTAGCTAGGCTTACCTGCTGTCCAGAATTTGCACAGTACGTATCCAACACTTGTTGCAAGGAAGTTGCATTAGTCATATCAGCTTTCATGAGAATCAGGGAATCATCAGCAAATAGTAGATGTGAAACTGACGGTGCATTTCTGCACACCCTTATCCCATCGATGCCACCAACTTATTCTTCATACAATAAGAGGCTAGATAACCCCTCCCCACACAAAAGGAACAAGTAAGGAGACAAAGGATTCCCTTGGCGGAGACCCCTAATAGGCACAAACATTTCGGTTTCGTCAGAGTTAAATCAGACATGGTATCTTACTGACTTCACACATGCCATTAATAAATAGACCCACTCCTCACCAAAACCCAATCTCTTCATCATATTCTCCAAGAAAACCCATTTCACTCTATCATACGCCTTATGCATGTCCAACTTTACTGCACAACAACCATTAACACCACTTATTTTTTATAGCATGGACACTCTCATATGCAACCAGAACATTATCAGTGATAAGCCGTCCAGGAACAAAAGCACTTTGCATAGGTGAAATAACCTCAGGTAAAATTTCTTTAAGACGAGTAGCAAGCATCTTTGAGATAATTTTATAGATCACATTGCACAAGCTTATAGGATGAAATTAGAGATCAGTTCCAGAACTTCTACCTTTGGAATAAGCACAACAGTCGTGTCATTCCACCCTTCAGGAATAACTCCAGAATTGATAGCCTGCAGAACTTCCTGAGTAATTTCCTCTCCACATAGGCTCCAGAATTTTTTATAAAAGATTGCATGAATACCATCAGGTCCCGGTGCCTTAAAATCCCCAATACTAAACATGGCCTTCTTGACATCTTCCTCCGTATATGGGGCCACTAGCCTATTATTCATCTCAGCAGTAATTTTAGGGACAATTTTCTCCATAGCCGCAGGGTCAAGTCGCATTAATCTCAGAAGTAAAAAGATGGGCAAAATAATTTAACACTAGTGGCTTAAGTGGATCCATACCTTCTACCCATTCATTATCCTCATTCTTTAACTTCTTTATGATATTCTTCTTTCGCCTTGCTGACGCAAAGTTATGGAAGAATGAGGTATTAAGATCCCTTGCTTAAGCCAGTTAGCACGAGACCGTTGCATCCAGTGTACCTCCTCTTGTTCAAGTAAAAGTTCAATTAATCTTGCCATCTCCATCGCAATAATTTCATTTTCTTCATTCATGGGTCCATTCATGGCTTCTCCAAATCACGATGCGCCTTCCGGAGACGGCACTTAGGTTTCTTTAACATTAGGCGGTCCCAGTCATGTAGCGCTGCATATGCCACCACCAGTGGCATTGTCGGTGTAAGGGTCCCAACCTTTAATAAGGTAGAGTCCCTTGTGTTTACAATGCTAGTCCCTGGATCAATAGCTAGCATCCACATTTAAGATGTAATATCAAGAAACAAAGGTCATAATACAACTTTATAACCAGGAATAACATAATTTTATTACATCTTACATAGATCATTTGGCTATTACATTACATTGCAGCAGAATATCTATAAGCATGGGGTCTTCATCTTCAAAGTGCCACAGGCAGACATGTTGGTTGTAGACTTTGTAATCCTAATCAACACACTTCACTAAATCAATCAAACCTACAACATACAAGTTACATCCACAAGGGTCAATACATTTGAATTGTATTGGCAAGTGATACTATGGTAGTATAGTGGAGTCTATCATCTATATGCATTTGGCTAAGTGGTGTTGAGGCTTGCATTGCTCAAAATATATTTTCCTTATCATTTTGAAATCACTAAGTTTTTGCTTGACAAAAATCACTTTTCTCAATCAAAGCTTGAAGATCCTTTAACCCTTGTTCAACCACAAGTTTTTAACTTAGAAATTTGAATGATGAGATTCTTGATTGCTTCCATGTCTTGATGCTCAAATTTTCCTTTACCAGGGACATGGCTAAGTACTTAGATTTTTCCATCTGCAGAGGTTGTGCACTTTCCCCACAAGACTTGGTTTCCCCAAGACAAGATCTTTCAGAAGCTTTCCCTTAGACCAAAATTGACGCGTTCCAACCTATCAAACTCTACCACCAACTGTCCATATGGCTAAGTTCTTGCAACCTATATGATCCAGGCAGAGCCCATAATGCCAAGTGGTTGCACTTGAAGCTTCTCAACATTTGACATCTCAAATCTCTTTGTTCCTGGGTGGCCATCCACAATTGAGATACACAAGGTTCACCAGTCCCCTGGCCTTGTGTAACCACTCAACCAAAAACCACCAAGCAATTACCATTCCACCCAGGTGATTCATTAACTTAGTTGTTTTATTAAACAAAAACACAAGTCCTCAGACTTAGAAATTTTTCCAAAGTATGAATGTATAATCCACCCTTGTTTTCTATTAGCTAAGCTAAGCATGATAGTAATAGGAATCTTAACTTAGGAAGATTTCTACTAAGGTTTCATCTACTAGGTTTTCCTATAGCAAGGTTTATACTTAGCAAAATTCCATGCAAGTTTTACTTAGAGAAAATCACTAATGCATAGTGAAAGTAATGGGACAAAAAGTATGAACCATCACTTGCCTTTTTGGTAGAGGGTATGAGTTCACTCCTTGATCTTTGCAATGTTCACACACTTCTAGTCACTATAATTCAATCAAGCAAACAACATATCAATCTACCATTCAAGCAATTCATCACATAAAATAACAAAGTCAAGGTAATGCATGCAAACATGCCAAGCTTTGTTTTATTTGAAGAAGTGGTTCCTAATGGGTCATAAACATTTGAAAACACCTATTGGTCATTTTATAAAGTGGCAAAGTCATTTGCAAGGGATTTCACTTCCTAAACCATTTTCAAAACAAGGTATCATTTTATGTGGTGTAGAAATGTTTTTACTAAGGCATTAATCTATGGGGTTCACAAAATACATTTTCAAACCATAAAACTTTGTTTTTAGGGTTAGAGAGTTTAAAACAAAACATTTCCCAAAGGTTTTCTTCCAAAACCATTTTTAATAAATAAACTATATTTTTATTTGACTAGAAATGGTTTTAAATCAAAGAATCATTCTTTTCCTTCACCAAACACATTTTTGAAACCAAAAAGTGTTTCCTATGGTCAGTAGGTTCAAATCACTCCATTTTCAAAAGATTTTATTCCCAAAATCATTTTTGAAAAAATTTTACATCCTTAACAAGCAGACAAATGTTTCTGCAAAAACAAACATTTTACCAGAAGCTTTTTACTAAACAAAAGGCATGGTTGGCTAGGGCTTGTTCCACTGATTCTATTGATATAAAGTTTGCAAATTTTGGACGTGTGGATCAAAAGTTACAGGGGTTTCAATTTTGCAAACAAATCTGATTCAAACTTTGTTTTTAAACAAAACTGGTGACACGCGTCCTATTGCCATTCGTCGGTACCGCTTCGCTTGGATCGGCTATTCTGGCGCGTTGGATCAAGTCAGATCGAGTGGCACAGGTTGCATACCCCTTCGCTTTAAGTGGTTCTATCCTATCCACTAGATCGAGATCGGACGGCTGCCGCGAGCTTGACCTAAAACGAGCGGCGTTGCGGTGGTGGCTGGCGGCGGAGCAGCCAGATGGTGGCGGTGCCGGCGATACAGGAAGCAATGGAAGGTGGGGAGATGCTCACAGTGATCGCAGGGCGATGCCGAAGCTCGACGTGGAGTCGTCTTGGCAAGGGGCGCTCGAGGACAGGAGGAATCGCTCACCGGAGTTGGTATGAGCGGCGGTGCTCTCGGGTCATCGTCGCTGGCGTCATTTGGAACCACGCTAAGCCAAAAGAGAGGCACGGTTAGATGCGCACAAGGGTCGCGAGTAAGGGAGCATGATCGGGAGGTGCTGGGGCGATCGAGGCTTACCAGGGGAGTTCGTCGGAGAAACGGCAGACGGTGGTGGCGAGTTGAGGTTGACGAAGCCGACATTACGGAGCACTCGCGGGCGAGCTGAGGCCACAGAGCGGTGCTCCAGAGTCTGGTGAACTTGCCTGCGTGCTCGGGGAGGCAAGGGGCAGTAAGGGCTTGACGGAATCATCACAGGAGAGTCGTCGGAGCAGTGGCAGTGTCGAGCGAAATTCGGCAGCCTGGGAGCGCACTTGGGGGAGCAAACAGAGGGGAAATGGAGGGGAGACGCATGCGTTTAAATGTGCGTGGTCACGGCAAGGTTTAACAGCGGCAATAACTAGAATTTAACAGGATTCAATCGTGGCCAGAAACGGTAGTGACGAGAGAGGGGCGGGGTCAGCGCGAGGAAGATGATGACGCGGCCATGTGGGGTCGTCTTGTCAGCGAGGGAGAAGGAAAGGGAACAGGGTCCACCGGTCATTCACTGCACGGGTCGTCTGGTGAGTGAGAGAAAAATGCTTCGGGGGAGAGAGTGAGGTGGGCTAACTGGGTCTTGTTGGGCCTAGTGGGCTGCTAGGTTGGGTCGACCAGATTCATAATTTTTCTGTCTGATTGTTTTATCTTTTTCTAATTCTATTTTATGTTTTGGAAATTCAATCAACAATTCAAACATTCAAACAATTCAAACATTCACCACACTTTGCAATTGAATTTGGTTCTGTTTAACAACATAAACCAAAGTCCAAAAATAATATTTTTAATCTTTTTAGGATCCATTCATTAATTAAATAAAATGGACCTTAGTTATTTAATCAAAGAGGGTTTGATTTATTTAATAAAATCTCCATTTGAAATCTAAATATTTTCAAACCCAAATCAGTAGGTTTTATTTGAAAATAAAGAATACTTGGAAAACTTGGTTAAAATAATTTAATAAGTTCTGATGTTTTAATTAAAATAGTAAAACCTTTTATTTAAACAAAAATTGGATATTAATCCTTATTATTTTATTTAAAAAAACCTTTACTATTTTTAATCAAAACACAAAACATTTTATTTCAAAATATTGGCCAAGGTTTAATTTGGCTTTATAAAATAATCTTTATTTACAAATCCACCTTTTCTTTTGAAGACCAAATCTTTTATTAAAAGATCCTAAAATAGTAATTTCACTTATTCAAAATATTTCTTTATTAATTGTTTAACTTTTCAAATCCCTTCAGGATTTGTTTGATCAAAAAGGTTTGAAGGTTTCCAATTGGAATCAAAAAGTTTCTTCTCACCCTGAAAATCAACAAAGTTTTATTTTATTCATTTATTTTTCACATAACAAGATTTGGAAAATCTTGGGATGTGACAGGCTACCACCCTTAAAATAAATCTCGTCCCGAGATTTGGGAAGGCTAAGGTTACAACTTGGTTCAAAACAACTAGGGTACTACCACCCTTAAAATATTTTCCAACTAAATTACATATTGGCCTTCTTGGGGTCCTGGGGAAACTTCTCTGGGCAAACATCTGCATAGTGTCCTTTGTTTTCACACTTGAAACATAAGGCTGAGATCCTTTATAGGCTGGTTTATCTTGTGCTTCATCTTTCCTGGACAGAAGTTTGCATAGTGGCCTAGTTCCTTGCATTTGAAACACATCACTTGGCTGATATCTTTCTTTTCCTTTGGTATCATTGCCTCTTGTTTGTTTCTTTGGTTCTTCTTTTCTGGGCATTCATTGGCATAGTGTCCCATCTCTTTGCAATTGTAACATTGCACTTGAGTAATATCCTTCTTGTTAGGGTTGGGGCATTTCTTCTTCTTCTTGGGTCTCTCCAAAGCTAGGAGTTCTTTTAGTTCATGCTCCTCAAATGTGGAAAGTCTTTCTTTCTTCTTGGGGCATTGATCTTCATGCTCCTTGGATGCATGATCCTTGTCTCCACCAATATTGTAAGCTTTGGTTCCTTCTAAAATAACATATTTGTCATCCTTGTTGTCATTAGCTGTTTGGGAAAAGTTTTCTCTCATGTTGATCATTTGAGTAACCAATCCTTGCAACAATTGGGATTGAAGTTTCAAAATCCTTTGTATGGCTGGGTCTAGTCCATTGTTGTTGGCTAAAAGCTGAGTTGTTTCTTGGCTCAAATGGTTTTGGTTTGCTATGAGTTCTTTCATGTGGTCCTCTTGGTTGGTGTTAGTGTCATCAACCTTGATGTTGGAGTCTCTTGGAGAAGTCATCTGTTTGGGTTGAATTGGGATTAGAATAGGCAAAATATTTCTAAGTAAGGGTTCTAATCACACACATCACAATTCACGCAAGCAATGTGCAAGCAATCACAAACAAACATTTCACTCAAACAACAAAGTTCAAGCACATTTTTTAGGCAACAAAGTATTTTTGTTACACCACACAAGTTGGTGTGTTTGACTTAACTAAGTATGGTGGTCCATCTATATGGTTCACTTGAGCTCTTTCCATCCTTCTTGATTCTTCTTGTATGAGATCATGGTTTGCTTGGGGAAAACTCTTGGTTATAATACTTCAAGTGAAGTGAACTCCTAATTTTGCATTTCCTTAGTCTCCATATCTTGAGCAAGATTTCCTTGTCTCACTTGTAGTCCTTAGTGGTATCCAAGTTGGAAGTCCTTGGTGAATATACTGAAGATGTTGAAGTCATTAGAGTTGAAGAAGTTGAAGTCATTAGAGTTGATGTTGTCCTTTGCTCATGGTGAAGTCTTTGGCCATGGGGTAGGTTTTTCCATCAAGTTGAAATAGATGAGATGTAGAATCAAAACCAAAATGGTTGAGGAAAGGGTTTACAAGATTGTTTGTAAATAAGTTTTGGTACAAATATACTCCTATTCTTCTAAGGGTTTTTGTCCAATCCTAGGTTTACAAATCCTACAGGCAACACAATGCTCTGATACCATCTGTAAGGGTCCCAACCTTTAATAAGGTAGAGTCCCCTGTGTTTACAATGCTAGTCCATGGATCAATAGCTAGCATCCACAGTTAAGATGTAATATCAAGAAACAAAGGTCATAATACAACTTTATAACCAGGAATAACATAATTTTATTACATCTTACATAGATCATTTGGCTATTACATTACATTGCAGCAGAATATCTATAAGCATGGGGTATTCATCTTCAAAGTGCCATAGGCAGACATGTTGGTTGTAGACTTTGTAATCCTAATCAACACACTTCACTAAATCAATCAAACCTGCAACATACAAGTTACAGCCACAAGGGTCAATACATTTGAATTGTATTGGCAAGCGATAATATGCTAGTATAGTGGAGTCTATCATCTATATGCATTTGGCTAAGTGGTTTTGAGGCTTGCATTGCTCAAAATAGATTTTCCTTATCATTTTGAAATCACTAAGTTTTTGCTTGACAAAAATCACTTTTCTCAATCAAAGATTGAAGATCCTTTAACCCTTGTTCAACCACAAGTTTTTAACTTAGAAATTTGAATGATGAGATTCTTGATTGCTTCCATGTCTTGATGCTCAAATTGTCCTTTACCAGGGACATGGCTAAGTACTTAGATTTTTCCATCTGCAGAGGTTGTGCACTTTCCCCACAAGACTTGGTTTCACCAAGACAAGATCTTTCAGAAGCTTTCCCTTAGACCAAAATGGACGCATTCCAACCTATCAAACTCTACCACCAACTGTCCATATGGCTAAGTTCTTGCAACCTATATGATCCAGGCAGAGCCCATAATGCCAAGTGGCCGCACTTGAAGCTTCTCAACATTTGACATCTCAAATCTCTTTGTTCCTGGGTGGCCATCCACAAGTGAGATACATAAGGTTCACCAGTCCCATGGCCTTGTGTAACCACTCAACCAAAAACCACCAAGCAATTACCATTCCACCCAGGTGATTCATTAACTTAGTTATTTTATTAAACAAAAACACAAGTCCTCAGACTTAGAAATTTTTCCATAGTATGAATGTATAATCTACCCTTGTTTTCTATTAGCTAAGCTAAGCATGATAGTAATAGGAATCTTAACTTAGGAAGATTTCTACTAAGGTTTCATCTACTAGGTTTTCCTATAGCAAGGTTTATACTTAGCAAAATTCCATGCAAGTTTTACTTAGAGAAAATCACTAATGCATAGTGAAAGTAATGGGACAAAAAGTATGAAGCATCACTTGCCTTTTTGGTAGAGGGTATGAGTTCACTCCTTGATCTTTGCAATGTTCACACACTTCTAGTCACTACAATTCAATCAAGCAAACAACATATCAATCTACCATTCAAGCAATTCATCACATAAAATAACAAAGTCAAGGTAATGCATGCAAACATGCCAAGCTTTGTTTTATTTGAAGAAGTGGTTCCTAATGGGTCATAAACATTTGAAAACACCTATTGGTCATTTTATAAAGTGGCAAAGTCATTTGCAAGGGATTTCACTTCCTAAACCATTTTCAAAACAAGGTATCATTTTATGTGGTGTAGAAATGTTTTTACTAAGGCATTAATCTATGGGGTTCAGAAAATACATTTTCAAACCATAAAACTTTGTGTTTAGGGTCAGAGAGTTTAAAACAAAACATTTCCTAAAGGTTTTCTTCCAAAACCATTTTTAATAAATAAAATATATTTTTATTTGACTAGAAATGGTTTTAAATCAAAGAATCATTATTTTCCTTCACCAAACACATTTTTGAAACAACAAAGTGTTTCCTATGGTCAGTAGGTTCAAATCACTCCATTTTCAAAAGATTTTATTCCCAAAATCATTTTTGAATAATTTTTACATCCTTAATAAGCATACAAATGTTTCTGCAAAAACAAACATTTTACCATAAGATTTTTACTAAACAAAAGGCATGGTTGGCTAGGGCTTGTTCCACTGATTCTATTGATATAAAGTTTGCAAATTTTGGACGTGTGGATCAAAAGTTACAAGGGTTTCAATTTTGCAAACAAATCTGATTCAAACTTTGTTTTTAAACAGAACTGGTGACACGTGTCCTATTCCCATTCGTCGGTACCGCTTCGCTTGGATCGGCTATTCTGGCGCGTTGGATCAAGTCAGATCGAGTGGCACAGGTTGCGTACCCCTTCGCTTTAAGTGGTTCTATCCTATCCACTAGATCGAGATCGGACGGCTGCCGCGAGCTTGACCTAAAACGAGCGGCGCTGCGGCGGTGGGTGTCGGCGGAGCGGCCAGATGGTGGCGGTGCCGGCGATACAGGAAGCAATGGAAGGTGGGGAGATGCTCACAGTGATCGCAGGGCGACGCCGAAGCTCAACGTGGAGTCGTCTTGGCAAGGGGCGCTCGGGGACAGGAGGAATCGCTCACCGGAGTTGGTATGGGCGGCGGTGCTCTCGGATCGTCGTCGCTGGCGTTGTTTGGAACCAGCTAAGCCAAAAGAGAGGCACGGTTAGATGCGCACAAGGGTCGCGAGTAAGGGAGGATGATCGGGAGGTGCTGGGGCGGTCGAGGCTTACCAGGGGAGTTTGTCGGAGAAATGGCAGACGGCGGTGGCGAGTTGAGGTTGACGAAGCCGACGTTACGGGGCACTCGCGGGCGAGCTGAGGCCACAGTGCGGTGCGCCAGAGTCTGGTGAACTTGCCTGCGTGCTCGGGGAGGCAAGGGGCAGTAAGGGGTTGCCAGAATCGTCACCGGAGATTCATCGGAGCAGTGGCAGTGTCGAGCGAAATTCGGCAGCCTGGGGGCGCACTTGGGGGAGGAGACAGAGGGGAAATGGAGGGGAGACGCTGGCGTTTAAATATGCATGGTCACGGCGAGGTTTAACAGCGGCAGTAACTAGAATTTAACAGGATTCAATCGCGGCCAGAAACGGTAGTGAGGAGAGAGGGGCGGGGTCAGCGCGAGGAAGATGATGACGCGGCCGTGTGGGGTCGTCTTGTCAGCGAGGGAGAAGGAAAGGGAACAGGGTCCACCGGTCATTCACTGCACGGGTCGTCTGGTGAGTGAGAGAAAAATGCTTCGGGGGAGAGAGTGAGGTGGGCTAACTGGGTCTTGTTGGGCCTAGTGGGCTGCTGGGTTGGGTCGACCAGATTCATATTTTTTTTCTGTCTGATTGTTTTATCTTTTTCTAATTCTATTTTCTGTTTTGGAAATTCAATCAACAATTCAAATATTCAAACAATTCAAACATTCACCACACTTTGCAATTGAATTTGGTTCTGTTTAACAACATAAACCAAAGTCCAAAAATATTATTTTTAATCTTTTTAGGATCCATTCATTAATTAAATAAAATGGACCTTAGTTATTTAATCAAATAGGGTTTGATTTATTTAATAAAATCTCCATTTGAAATCTAAATATTTTCAAACCCAAATCAGTAGGTTTTATTTGAAAATAAAGAATACTTGGAAAACTTGTTTAAAATAATTTAATAAGTTTTGATGTTTTAATTAAAATAGTAAAACCTTTTATTTAAACAAAAATTGGATATTAATCCTTATTAGTTTATTTAAATAAACCTTTACTATTTTTAATCAAAACAAAACATTTTATTTCAAAATATTGGCCAAGGTTTAATTTGGCTTTATAAAATAATCTTTATTTACAAATCCACCTTTTCTTTTGAAAACCAAATCTTTTATTAAAAGATCCTAAAATAGTAATTTCACTTATTCAAAATATTTCTTTATTAATTGTTTAACTTTTCAAATCCCTTTAGGATTTGTTTGATCAAAAAGGTTTGAAGGTTTCCAATTGGAATCAAAAAGTTTCTTCTCACCCTGAAAATCAACAAAGTTTTATTTTATTCATTTATTTTTTACATAACAAGATTTGGACAATCTTGGGATGTGACAGTCGGCGTCCTCCCAAGCGCGTTCTACGATCTCTCGAAACCCTTCCTCGCATAACCACTTCCCTTCATACCGTTTTAGTTTAGATTCAGGAGAAAGGTTAAAAACCTGATATTCACTGGTAGAAAACGCCCTATAGGTCCCGGTTGGTAAGGGGCATTAGTCCCGGTTGCCCAACCGGGACGGGTCAATCGGGACTAAAGCTCTAACCTTTAGTCCCGGTTGCCCCACCAACCGGGACAAATGGGGGCACACGTGGCGGCATCAGAGCGCGAGGGGGGGTGGAGCATTAGTCCCGGTTCGTAACACGGACCGGGACTAATAACCTGCTGCCGCGGCAGAGATTTGGCCCATTTCTCTGCCGCGGCAGAGAATTCATTTTGGCACATTTTGTTGCCGCGACAGCATTTTCGCCACTTTTTGTGCCGCGGCAGAGAATTCATTTAGGGTTGTTTTATTGTTTATTTAGTGATTTGCACTTATCAATGAAGGAACCTTATATTACATCATGATGACAACATTATATTCAATACACGGATCGAGTTCATGCACTACATACAAAAGTTGCTATTCGATGCTACCGGCAAATTTCTTGAAAGTTGCTATTTTTACAATTCCTATTGTCTATACACAGCCGAGTAGTATTCCCCTTGTGTGTTTAGGACTTCTGCATCCAAGAATCCCGCCAATTCCTCCTGAATTGCTCGTACGCGATCCTTTGGCAGAAGACCATCCCGTAGACGTTCGATCTGATTTAAAAAAGGAGTCAGCCTATATGAATGAAACTAAACACAATTTGATTGTAATTAAAAACTATAGAAATTGTTTACGTACGTGGAATTGCTCTAAATTTCTGCCCTTCTCATCGCACGTCTGCCGGATGAACTCGCATACATAGTATCCACATAGATTGTTACCTGGTCCCTGCGTCAGGCACTTTACGAGAACAAAGTTCAATCAAAATAATAATCAAGCATGATAATAACTGTATCAAAACTAGAATCAAAGAGATGCGTGGATATAGCTAGTGGTGCTTACATTTAGTGGTTGAAATGTAAGCTCCTCTTTCCAAACACCCCTAGCCTTCTTGGTGAACCGTTTCCAAGCGCTGCCCGGCGTAGAAAACGAATAAAATAAGTTATTAAGTACTTGATATCATAAAATTCATGAACGTTGCCGATATAGTGTCGTAATGATTAGAATTACCGCTGGAGAAGTATCTGCATGTCCTTCCACGTCTCAAGGGGTTTATGTTTCGATTCCATGACTAGTACACGCCCTTTGTCAAGTTGAATGATTAACAGAATATAGTGGAAGCTGCAAATGCATAACTAATCAATTATATACTTAACATCGAGTAAGCGAAATAGAAAGTGTATACAAGACAATAACACTCACTCGAAGTTGTAAGGAAATAGTATTTCCCTT
Organism: Avena atlantica; assembly: GCA_910589765.1. Taxonomy (NCBI): domain Eukaryota; kingdom Viridiplantae; phylum Streptophyta; class Magnoliopsida; order Poales; family Poaceae; genus Avena; species Avena atlantica. Next base: position 261,940,967 of record OU342738.1, read on the forward strand.
TTGGTTTCTTGAAACCTTAACGCGTGTACTATATTATCCTCCGTATCCTGGGGGCTTATTTTGAGATTAGCTTCATGAACCCAATATGGGTCAATGAAGCCAATGTCATAGATTTGTCCTCTGCTGCATTCGAGAATCTTCATTCTGCATATTACAGTATGATTATATACATGCAATAAACAAAATAATATAGCTGGAGACTAAATTAATTACAGAATTAGTACTTACAGACAATAGGCACTGATGATCGATTTGTCCAAGGCGTCTTGATTGAATAATTTAAATAGTTCATCAAATTCAATGGATATCATGTCATCCTTATCTTTCCCATGATGCTTTTTTGTAACCCTCAGCACTATCCAGTTAGCCCCGGCCCTTGTGGCATGCATGTACCAGTTATGCAATCTTCGCATTTTTGTTGGAAGATTGTTTACCTCCTCAGGTTTGACGAGAGGTTTTCCGTACTGGTATTTGTATGCTACTTCACTCACGGGGAAGAACTCTAACTGGGATAAGTACTGGGCAATACTCATACCTTGAGCAGCGGCAGCTTCTCCGTATTGTGCAATTACCTCTGGATCATACTGCTCTTCGGCCCCATATTTGCTCGACCCCACATTGGTTTGAGAAATCACCTTGAGGGGGGCGCAAGTCTGTTTTGCTTGTTCTCCGAGATGGGCAACAGATTTCCCGCTTGCATCAGTACTGCTCTTCGAGGCTTTTTGTGCCGCATGTGACTTGAGAATAGAACGCTCATAGTCTGATGACAGCTTTGGCTCGGGTTGATGAAGATTCTTTAGCATTTTCAACACTTTGGCTTTTTCTTCTTTGGTGCTGGGGAACTCTGGCTCTTTCGGCCGCCTCAGCTTAGCAAAAAACGCTATCGTTTCCGCATCAACGATCGCCGCAGTCTCCTCTTCAGTACAGTCATAAGCTCTCTTGGGAGGAACCGTTAGTACTTTTGGAAGAGGCTCTTGTTTACGTTTCGGCGATCGCTTACGACGCATAGTAGCGGTACGCTTACGCTTTTTATCCTGAGGCGCCGGCGATGGCTCCCGCGGCGATGGCTGCACCGGAGATTGGTGAGGCGACGGAGCCGGGTGAGGCGGCGACGACGACCTCGCTGGAGACGGGTGAGGCGGCGGCGAAGATGGCCTTGGCGTGTGATTTCGAAGCACGATACATTCCTTCGGCCATAGAATGGTGACGTTTTTTGCGTCACCCAGCACAGTCACATCCCCTTCACCAGCAGGGTAGTGAAGATCCAAAACCTGAAAGGTGGGCATGATTTCATCCACGCCGACAACAGCGTAGCCCTCTGGAACCGGACGACAGTGGTAAGTTGGTGTGGGTCCAATTGGTAAGGCATAGCCGACCGCCACCGTCATTGATATGTTCACAACTTTGACATGTAGCTCGCAGTGTGTAATCTCTGTGATATCATCCACTGGGTAGCCAACAGGAGCCATCGTCGGTGCATCATCGTCATCGCCATTGTCATCACCCGGGACCTCGGTGGAAGCCACACTGCTTTTTCGATTATTCGATAGGCCGGTAGCATCGAATGCAGTGTGCTGCTGAGATGGGCCGGTAGTACTTTGCTCTTTAAGTGCGTTAATTTCATCTTGTTGTTGCTTTAATCGTTCTTCAATTAAACGCATTCGCTCTTTCTGACTTTCTGCTTCATCTGCCCCCCTGTCCTTACCCCTCTGACGGCTTCTATCAGGATATTTCTTCCTCTCTTCGGGAAACCCAGTCCTCCATGATTGGGAGCCTATTGTGCCTCGTGTTCGTCCATCATGTTCCTTATTTCCAAGGGCGAGTGTGAGCTCATCATTCTCTCTATCGGGAATGAAGTCCCCATCTTTAACAGCCTTTACTGCTTTTATGATCCTCTCGATTGGCAAGGGGTCTTCTTTATGTCGTATGTTATATATACACCTCCCTTCCGAGTCCAACGTGCCCCCATGCCCGTAAAACCAATTCCTTGCATGTTCTACCCAATCGTCTGTCTCGTTTCTCCCACTTAGGAATGCCAGCCCTGTAGCCACCTTGCCCCATAGTATGGTGATACTTCTTGTTAGCAGCATTCAGCTTATTCGTTTCAGACATTTTCTTAGCTTTTTCTGATTTCTTGTATTCCACAAACTCAGCCCATAATGGTTTTATCTTCTCAAACTGAATATTTTTGAAATCGGGAGTCTTCTTTTTCACGACATAGTCAAGGTGCAATCTTTTCTTCCAGTTGGTCAAACACTGGGCCATCTTATTCAAAGTCGACTCTCTGACGTTAGCCTCCATGGCTCTCCCATGTTGTAAGGCGTCCTCAACTGGATCCTCCGCATTTGGATCCAGCTCTATCTTCGGTAGTTTGAAATTAACCATGAGCCTCTTCCAGAGTAAATCTTTGGCATGGTTAGGGACAAATAAACATGTTCCCTCTTCATCTGCATTAGCAGGCCTATTCCAATTTCTAATGGTGATCGGGATTAAGTCCCTAACGATTACTCCGCATTGTGCCACAAATTTGGTTGCGACAACTTCGGGAGCCGTCGGTTTGCCGTCTTCAGCGACATCTTCGATCCTGAACCTCTCATGGTCTCACAAGTTTTTGGTTGGGACTCGTCCGCTCTTTTCAGTAGATTCCTTCGATCCGGAGGGCTAAAAGAAGAAACATCGTCGTTACTATTTCTATATAGATAGCAGATGATTAATTAATGAATTGATTTATATTAGATGCACCTCGCCGGAGCGGTCGTCTTCTCGATTACACAAGGCATCGCCTTCTCCCTCGCGGAAGGCAACACCTTCAACCTCAAACAAGTTGTCTACTCCGGCAAAAAGAGGATCACCCTCATCGGAGTTGTTCAGAAACGTTGATACGTCTAAATTATCTTCCCCACGGATCACACCTTGGATCAACTCTTCCTTTTCTTCGTCTTTGACGTGTGGGTCCATATTTTCTGCATAGGTGGAAAAACGAATAGTCAAAGCGGCTAAAGGAGAAAGTTAAGTACGGTGTTGAGAGATATAAACCCTAATTCAGAGAAACCCTAATATATACATACACAATAATAAAAATGAAGAGAAAGGGAAACCGTGTAGTAGATAGGCACATCGTCGAACCCACATGCACCTAAGTTGCTTGACAATGTGAATTGGGTCTGGGGCTACCCACAGTGACTGACCAGTGGGGCCGAAGACCAATAATACCAAAGTAATTAATAAACCTAATAATACCTAACTAATAATAAACCTAATAATCAAAACACCGAAAAGAAAGGGAAACAATCAACACATGGCATCGATGCAATGCTCAAGCAAGTATGATGATATGACAAGTTAATTTGCATTGAATGTAACCCTAAGACATGCTCGACGATTTAATCGGGGTTCCGAGGGGTGAAAACCCTAACTCGGGGAAACTCCGGAACATATGAGAGGGGTGCATTTGTTCTTCTAATTATACTTGTCATTTAAGTTGTTGAACAATGCATGATTATAGTTTAGATAGATAGGTTTTATTTTTTAAACAATTTGATATATTATTTGTATTTTTCTGACTTATAAACAATAAGTTATTGATTTTACAATATTAAATCATTTTCTGGAATTAAAAAAAAGGCAAATAGTTTTTACACCGGGGCGCCCCCTAGCCAGTGAGACTGATAGAAGGGCCCCAGTGCCAACTCAGCCTCCAAACGTACAGATCATTTTCCTACCACAGAGAAGTCTACCCACTGAGGCTGACTGATGGGCCCCAGGCCACATCAGCTGCCACGCGAGCACGAGTGACGTCAGCACGACGTCACGCTGGCGGTGAGCTCCTAGGCAGCGGCAGCGGCGGCGATAGCGGGCACCCCTGGACGCGCGGATGGGCGCGTTAGAGAGAGCGCGATGCAGGGAGAAAGGGAGTGGCGGCGCCGCTCCTTGTTGGTCACCGGAGCATCGCCTCCGTCGAGCTCGAGCGGCGGCGTCATCGGGCACACGCGGGGAGAGTAGTACAGGAGGAGAGGGAGAGAAAGAAGAACACCGTGAGGATCAGCATCTCACCAGGAACACGACGGAGGTGGTGGCGAGGCCGGGCGAGCTCGGGAGACACCGGAATCGACGGAGGCGACGCGCGGACGGAGCTTCCAATCCAGGAGATTGAGGTCACGCGCGAGGGGGAAAAGTAGCAGGGGCGCGCGTGAACGGAGGCAGCGGCGATGGCGGACGGAATGCGCGGGTGGCGGCGAGCTCGGGCAGCCTGCCGGCGTCGGGGGTGCGCGCGTCGGTGAGAAGCAGAGAAGTGAGATGGGGAAAAAGAAAGGAGACGCGTCAGTTATAATCGAAGGGCCTTTAGTCCCGGTTGGTGGCTCCAACCGGGACTAAAGGGGCATACATCCCGGTTGGATCCACCAACCGGGACGTATACTCCAATATTTTCAGCAGACCAAGGGTTGGCGCGCAGGGGGTCTTTAGTCCCGGTTGGTGGCTCCAACCGGGACATATTCCCCTGATTTCAAATCTTTTGAGGTATTTTCTCTCTGTTCCCGCCTTATTTTTTATTTTGGGGTTTAAATTTGTATTGTTTTTTAAATGATAATTAATTTGGAATTTAGAAAAACTTTAAACATAAAAAGTGTTTGGATTTGAATAAATAATTCAAAACCATTTTCTGTTTTAAAAAATAATTAATGTAACCATTTAAAATATGAACCATTTACAATTAAAAATGAATTAACTTATATTTTTTTAATATCAATTTGGAATTTAGAAAAACTTTAAACATAAGAAGTGTATGGATTTGAATAAATAATCCAAAACCATTTTCTATTTCTAAAAAATAATTAATGTAACCTTTTAAAATGAATTAACTTATATTTTTGAATATTAATTTGGAATTTAGAAAAACTTTAAACATAAAAAGTGTTTGGATTTGAATAAATAATTCAAAACCATTTTCTGTTTTAAAAAACAATTAATGTAACCATTTAAAATATGAACCATTTACAATTAAAAATGAATTAACTTATATTTTTTAATATCAATTTGGAATTTAGAAAAACTTTAAACATAAGAAGTGTATGGATTTGAATAAATAATCCAAAACCATTTTCTATTTCTAAAAAATAATTAATGTAACCTTTTAAAATGAATTAACTTATATTTTTGAATATTAATTTGGAATTTAGAAAAAACTTTAAACATAAGAAGCGTATGGATTTGAATAAATAATCCAAAACCATTTTCTATTTCTAAAAAATAATTAATGTAACCTTTTAAAATGAATTAACTTATATTTTTGAATATTAATTTGGAATTTAGAAAAACTTTAAACATAAGAAGTGTATGGATTTGAATAAATAATCCAAAACCATTTTCTATTTTTAAAAAATAATTAATGTAACCTTTTAAAATGAAGATAGGGGACGAGCATTGTTAGAACTTGCATTGGATCTCTAAAGAAACCACATATTGCGAGTCTAAAAATGATTTTTTCAAAAAATCACGGGCGATAGATCATGTACCTGTAGTACAAACCGGACCCACTTCCTGCCGATTCGGCAGACATTTGTCCTTTTTACCCGGGATGGACGAAAAGGTTTGAGATGTACCGGTTGGGAGATAGTCCATATAAGGTGGTTTAGTATGTTAGGAAAATGGGACGGTAGCATTGTGAAACGGCATTTTGGTGGTTACTTCACAAAACGACCCGTTTTTTGCACTCGGAAAATGGAAAAGTGCTTTTCCGTGTGACAAAAAGGAAAACTTCCTCCTACAACATTGTTCTCCATACCAATGTCCACACACATGCATAATATGGGCACAACATCACAAACTATGCCGTGATTCAGCACATAACATCGGTCATTTGGACCGAAAGCCATGAAACCTCGAACATGATAGGTCATTTTGTGAAGGTTTTTCCGAAACATGATCAATATACCAAGTCTGGTATTTTTACTTTCAACTATGTAACAAAATATGACACCACGCGAAGGATTTTCATTGTTCGGATTTTTTTTGAATTTATTATGCCCGTTTTGAATTATCTGAATTTCTAACTATGGTCGAACTGGTGTGCATGAAGATAGGGGACGAGCATCTTTAGAACTTGCATTCGATCTCTGAAGAAACCACATATTGCGAGTCTAAAAATAATTTTTTCAAAAAATCACGCGCGATAGATCATGTACCTGTAGTACAAACCAGACCCACTTCCTACCGATTCGGCAAACATTTGTCCTTTTTACCCGGGATGGACGAAAAGGTTTGAGATGTACCGGTTGGGAGATAGTCCATGTAAGGTGGTCTAGTATTTTAGGAAAATGGGACGGTAGCAATCTGAAACGGCATTTTGGTGGTTACTTCACAAAACGACCCGTTTTTTGCGCTCAGAAAATGGAAAAGGGCTTTTCCGTGCGACAAAAAGGAAAACTTCCTCCTGCAACATTGTTCTCCATACCAATGTCCACACACATGCATAATATGGGCAAAACATCACAAACTATGCCGTGATTCAGCACATAACATCGGTCATTTGGACCGAAAGCCATGAAACCTCGAACATGATAGGTCATTTTGTGAAGGTTTTTTCGAAACATGATCAATATACCAAGTCTGGTATTTTTCCTTTCAACTATGTAACAAAATATGACACCACGCGAAGGATTTTCATTGTTTGGATTTTTTTTGAATTTATTATGCCCGTTTTGAATTATTTGAATTTCTAACTATGGTCGAACCGGTGTGCATGAAGATAGGGGACGAGCATCGTTAGAACTTGCATTGGATCTCTGAAGAAACCACATATTGCGAGTATAAAAATGATTTTTTCAAAAAATCAAGCGCGATAGATCATGTACCTGTAGTACAAACCGGACCCACTTCCTACCGATTCGGCAGACATTTGTCCTTTTTTCCCGGGATGGACGAAAAGGTTTGAGATGTACCGGTTGGGAGATAGTCCATGTAAGGTGGTCTAGTATTTTAGGAAAATGGGACGGTAGCATTCTGAAACAGCATTTTGGTGGTTACTTCACAAAACGACCCGTTTTTTGCGCTCGAAAAATGGAAAAGGGCTTTTCCGTGCGACAAAAAGGAAAACTTCCTCCTGCAACATTGTTCTCCATACCAATGTCCACACACATGCATAATATGGGCACAACATCACAAACTATGCCGTGATTCAGCACATAACATCGGTCATTTGGACCGAAAGCCATGAAACCTCGAACATGATAGGTCATTTTGTGAAGGTTTTTTCGAAACATGATCAATATACCAAGTCTGGTATTTTTCCTTTCAACTATGTAACAAAATATGACACCACGCGAAGGATTTTCATTGTTTGGATTTTTTTTGAATTTATTATGCCCGTTTTGAATTATCTGAATTTCTAACTATGGTCGAACCGGTGTGCATGGAGATAGGGGACGAGCATCGTTAGAACTTGCATTCGATCTCTGAAGAAACCACATATTGCGATTCTAAAAATGTTTTTTTCAAAAAATCACGCGCGATAGATCATGTACCTGTAGTACAAACCGGACCCACTTCCTGCCGATTCGGCAGACATTTGTCCTTTTATCCGGGATGGACGAAAAGGTTTGAGATGTACCGGTTGGGAGATAGTCCATGTAAGGTGGTCTAGTATTTTAGGAAAATGGGACGGTAGCATTGTGAAACGGCATTTTGGTGGTTACTTCACAAAACGACCCGTTTTTTGCGCTCGGAAAATGGAAAAGTGCTTTTCCGTGCGACAAAAAGGAAAACTTCCTCCTGCAACATTGTTCTCCATACCAATGTCCACACACATGCATAATATGGGCACAACATCACAAACTATGCCGTGATTCAGCACATAACATCGGTCATTTGGACTGAAAGCCATGAAACCTCGAACATGATAGGTCATTTTGTGAAGGTTTTTTTGAAACATGATCAATATACCAAGTCTAGTATTTTTCCTTTCAACTATGTAACAAAATATGACACCACGCGAAGGATTTTCATTGTTCGGATTTTTTTTGAATTTATTATGCCCGTTTTGAATTATCTGAATTTCTAACTATGGTCGAACCGGTGTGCATGAAGATAGGGGACGAGCATCGTGTGGCATCCCGTAAAACCACTACTAGAAAATCGCGTTGTTTTTGTGAATTGCATCATCATGACATCACCATGCATGTTATTTTTACCTGAAACTATGTTGCGAAAGACTATGGTTTTCCGAAACTAACCCTCCTTCTATTTCAAATTAAACCCCCGGATGCTCCCGGATATTTTGTTTGTCTAAAAACCATTTACAAAAGTTTATTGCAAATTAAATAAAAGTTATAATATTTTAGGGGGGCAGTCGAACGGGCCGATTCGACCCAGTCGACCACCCCCCGTACAAAACCAATCGGTCCACCAAAATCCTAAAACTACCCAACCTAGTCTACCCACCCTCCAGCCACCTCACCCCACCCAATCCTCTCTCGCCACCTCACCTCTCTCCCTCCTCCCCACCACTCATCTGCTGCCACCTCACCTCCCACATGCCAGCCCCCCACTCCTCTCTCCCTCTCTCACCCCAGTCCCTCCTACCCCTCTCTCTCTTCCTCACCGATAGCCCGGCCCCACCGGCGCACCTCCCTCCTCGCGTTTCCCCGTCGACCGCAGCAGCCGCCGGCCTCCGTGACCTCCGCGTTCCCGATGCCCTTCGGCGAGCCGCCGTCCGCCTTTGACCCCGCGCCCTCCATCCGCGCCGCCACCTCCCCCCCGGCGCGCTGTCCTCCTCCGGCCCGAGCTCGACCTCCCCGGCAACCGCCGGCCGCCGCCGGGCCTCCCCATCGCCGTCGGCCTCCTGCGCATCCTCAGGCCGCGACCCCGCTGCTCCCGGACCTCCCTCTGCGACCAAGCTCACCCCGGCCTCCCTCGCCGACCGCCGTGCCGCTCTCAGGCCACCCTCCTGTGACCCAGGCTCCGCGCGCCGCCGTCCGTCGAGCCCGCCTAGCGTCGCCCGCCTTTGGCCCTGGTGCTCCTCGTCCCTGGTCGTTGCCGTCCTGGCGCCCTCGTCGGCCTCGTGCATGTGGTGTGCTATGAGGTGGTGCAGTGACTCGTGTCTTTTGATGATAGTACCGTGACGTTTCTGCTACACGACGGCCGGAAGACAACTACAATCTTCTTGAAGTCGGCAAGATCGTCATCAAGACCTACCGAGCCGAAGATCCTCGGACACGGGCGCCGAGACCCCCGAACCCGAAGACCGATCCCATAACCGGCGCCACGCCAAAGTGTTCCTTCCCGGACCCGAAGACCGCCAGGATCGCCACCGGTACGACAAGCACTTCGCCGCGGGACGCCAAGTTCTGCTTCCCGAACGACAAGACCGACGACCCGACAAGATCTTCGTGACGGCAAGATCGACCGCGTGGAACCAAGTTCTCCGACACGACATGACAAGCTCTCCATCTAGTATCCGACCCTCGAAGACCGAACCCGTCGAACCCTGAACCCTGAGACCAACCCCTAACTCCTCGGAACCCCAAGATCTGTCGAACCCTAATGTGTGAACCCCTTCCCGAAACCCTATTTTATAATATAATACAACTTGTCGCATATTAATTGTTCATCTCGCATGCATTTTTGTGTGGTTTGGGGGCCTTATGCCGATTCACCATATAATTAAATATGGGGCCCATATGCGGGCAAAACTAGTCTCATATTGGCCTCATTTAAATTTGTGTAGCGAACCGGTGATATATTTTGCCTTGTTAAAACAACATTTAAATTGCGGGGGTTCTAAATAACTCGAACCTAATAATAAATGTCGGGACCCCGGTTCCACTTAATATTGCCTAATCGCATCGCACCTTTGTCATGCCATACATCATACATGCATCATGCCCGATCTCTTGTCGTAGTATTAAATATTGCATCCGGTGTTTATTCTAGTGTTTTGGTTCTTCGCGAATAAGGCCGTTGAGTTGATGCGAGTGTCGACCCGATCTTCAGTTGAACCTTCGGCAATGTTTCCAGGCGAGCATCTCCCCCTTTCTACCTATCTTACTTTATAGTATTTATTCCCTCTTGTTGATCTATTGCTATCTGTGTTGCGATGCTCTAGTTTCCGTACCCGTGATATCCCCTTGCAGCCCTATATTGCCTTGGACACATCCTATTACCTGTTGTTTGGTAGATAGTTGGACTTGCGCGTCGTAGTCGCTTGCTCAAATGCTGTTGCGTGTCGTCAAGTACCACAGTTGTTGGAGTATTGCCGCCTGTTCAATGTTGGACATGATCATGGCTTTAATTATTGTTCACTTTAATTACTGTTTAACAACTAAAATTGAAGTAGGTAAGCAGAGGCACCGGTGGGTGATAGATAATATATGGTTTCCGACCGCCCACTTGTGCCCCGTAGGACCCCGAGTTCTTGACACCTGTTCCGAGATTGAGCGCGCTAACCACAGGTGGGGAGATATGGGCCCCCCATCGATTAGTACCTGATTTCAAAGTATTGTACTGGGGGCCACAACTAGTTTGAGGTTTTATTTATTATCCTGTACCTATGCCATGCTTTACTGCTTTATTTACGATTGTGTGAGGAGCACGCTGTACTGTTTTGGAAGCGGAGTGTTTTCGCGGTATCGACAGGCCCAGTTTTGGGGTTTCCTGTCGTTTACAGCCACTGTCGCAAACCCTGAGTCCTTCTCGGAGACCGGCCGACTTTGTTGCGGGTGTACTTAGTGGGGTGGCCCCCCGTGCTTGCTTTTGGTCTGGAAACGTCGTGACTTAGGCCCCGCCGACATACCGATGGGTGTATGTTAACTGATCTGGCAAAAAGGGTCGAAGTGCTTGTCGATACTTTGGTGCACCCCTGCAGGGTTAAATCTTTTCGAGAAGCCGTGTCCGCGGTTATGGACGACTTGGAGCACAGGTCTCGATCATAGACAACCATAACTAAAGTTTACTGTTATAAATTGACTTGCATCCGCTATGACTAGTAATCAGCTTCACTACGACGGAATGGCTAAATAAACGTACCAACAACTCCTGGGTTTTGGGGTTATCTCATGCTAACTGTATCTGACTAGAAAGTGTTGCAACTATCACGGAATGGTTAACTAAAAATGCCCACCGCTTATTTTATCAGGATGATTATCTATACCTGACTAGTAATTACTGCAACGATAACTGAACAAATAAAACTGCCAATGGTGTGAGTTCCTCGGTTAACTTCCTCGTTTGGTCTCGAGGGGGAAACACCAGGATGGGTTTGTCTGATGGTAGAATCAGGTTGGTTCCGGATAGGTCTTTCTTATCCCTCTCTGATAGCCGCTAGTTGTATCGAGTCTCTATAGGTTGTTTAGTGCATGCTGCCGCTGCCGCTTCAGTCCACCATACCTATGTAGGCGAGGACCGCCGGATTCTAGCCTCGCCGTGTACTGGCCTCAGTACTGACGCTCCTCTTTTCCTTTGCCCTTTGTCGGCATCCCTTTTGTTTAAGCAGGTTTTGAGATCGACGTCGTTAGCAGGGTTACCCTTCCGGCTTGGCCTGGGCAGGGTTATGGACACCATTGGTTATTCTTCAGGGCTCTTAGCCCCATTTGCATCTTGTCCGTAGCTGGACGCTCTATCGTTTTCAAGATGATTTGGATCTTTGTACTGTATATCTGTATTCTTGACTCATGGAGTCGTGTTGTATATATATATCTGTTCTGTGGGTCCCATCGAGGACTGTTGTGTAATGTTATTACTTCGTTTTCCACCCGCACGAAAGTGCCTGGTGGGCACCTTTGAATCGTTTCTATGCGGGTTTGGCGGGTTTCGCTAAAACTTGCATAGGGCCGATTCTGAGGGTGTTACAGAGTGGTATTAGAGCCCAGCAGTTGTGATACCCCACAAGTCCAGCCTGTAGGATAACCTAGATAACGGCCGAAGTAGAGTGTCAAAACTATTTTTGCAAAATCGGTTGGATAGTTCTGATTAGGTCTGATTTTTATTCCTTACCCCTCTACTATTCTCCTCTTACCCCTACGTGTTTTGAATCCGCTCTCTTCTCTCTCTTCGAGTCCAGGATTTCTCGTGGTTGGGTTCCGTCGTACCTTCAGGGTTTCGCTTCCTCTTTTGATAACGGTGTTCTACCATCCGGTGTTCATGCTGTCTGAGAAATCCGTCTACTGTGGTACCATTCTTTGTTCCTTGTTTGTGCCTTCTGGTGTTCTCCGACGCGACGACATCATCTACGCTAGATCCGATGCAGAGTCTGCATCACTCCTTTGTTCCTGAACCTTGTTTGTCGAGATCTTCAGTCTAAATTCTAAGGGTTGGTTGCATAATCTATCTGTTCGTGTACAGAGGAATGCTTTGAGTGCGGGATGGAGTCACGACCATACCACTACTCTTATCATTGCTGTTGTATATTGAATGGTGGATCGATGCAACTCTTACTCCTTCCATGATAGTTAGAGGTGGCCTTACCTTTAACTTCGTCCGTTGTTTATCCGGAGTGCTCTCTTGACGAACAGGATCAACGACATCTTGTTGGTGGTGTCGCCGATTTCAAGACGGGACAACGACCTCTTGTTAGTGGTGTCGCGAAGATCTACACGAAGCGAGAAGATTCATATCGCCGCCCTTCTTCCCCGTACCATGAGGCGGATCTCGGGGGCGAGATCCATTGTTAGTGGTGTCGAATTGTGGCATCCCGTAAAACCACTACTAGAAAATCGCGTTGTTTTTGTGCATTGCATCATCATGACATCACCATGCATATTATTTTTACCTGAAACTATGTTGCGAAAGACTATGGTTTTCCGAAACTAACCCTCCTTCTATTTCAAATTAAACCCCCCAGATGCTCCCGGATATTTTGTTTGTCTAAAAACCATTTACAAAAGTTTATTGCAAATTAAATAAAAGTTACAATATTTTAGGGGGGCAGTCGAACGGGCCGATTCGACCCAGTCGACCACCCCCCGTACAAAACCAATCGGTCCACCAAAATCCTAAAACTACCCAACCTAGTCTACCCACCCCTCCAGCCACCTCACCCCACCCAATCCTCTCTCGCCACCTCACCTCTCTCCCTCCTCCCCACCACTCATCTGCTGCCACCTCACCTCCCACATGCCAGCCCCCTACTCCTCTCTCCCTCTCTCACCCCAGTCCCTCCTACCCCCTCTCTCTCTTCCTCACCGACAGCCCGGCCCCACCGGCGCACCCGTCCCCACTCCCTGGCCTCAACTCCCTACTCACCACGCAGCCACCCTTCCCCCTGGCCCCACCCGCGCGGGTCCCACTCGCCCCACGCGCCCCACCACGCGCGACCGCCTCTCTCTCCCCGCGACGCTTCTTCCTCCCTCCTCTCTGCCTTGCTCCCTCTTCCTCCCTGGCCGGCCTCGCCCTTCCCCTCCTCCGGCGAGCCGCCGCGTCACCGAGCGCCGCCCCGCCTCTCTCCTTCTCTCTCCTCTCCGGCGCCCCGCCACCGACCCGGCGACCCCTCTCCCGAGCTCGCCCCGCCCTTCTCCTCCTCTGGCGAGCGCTCCTGCGCCGCGCCCGGCGCCCCCGCCGCCCGGGCTCGCCCCGACGGGCGCCTCCGCCGCCGCGCCTCACCTCGTCGCCCCGTCAATGCCGGGTTCCCCCCCTCTGCTTGCCGCCCACCACACTCCCTCCACCCTGCCCCGGCGAGCGCCGCCTCCCTCGTGGAGCTCCTCTCTCCGCCCCACCGCCCTGGGCCTCCTCTCCCTGAGCCGCGCCCGGCAACCGCCGGAGCCGCCGCACCTCCCTCCTCGCGTTTCCCCGTCGACCGCAGCAGCCGCCGGCCTCCGTGACCTCCGCGTTCCCGATGCCCTTCGGCGAGCCGCCGTCCGCCTTTGACCCCGCGCCCTCCATCCGCGCCGCCACCTCCCCCCCGGCGCGCTGTCCTCCTCCGGCCCGAGCTCGACCTCCCCGGCAACCGCCGGCCGCCGCCGGGCCTCCCCATCGCCGTCGGCCTCCTGCGCATCCTCAGGCCGCGACCCCGCTGCTCCCGGACCTCCCTCTGCGACCAAGCTCACCCCGGCCTCCCTCGCCGACCGCCGTGCCGCTCTCAGGCCACCCTCCTGTGACCCAGGCTCCGCGCGCCGCCGTCCGTCGAGCCCGCCTAGCGTCGCCCGCCTTTGGCCCTGGTGCTCCTCGTCCCTGGCCGTTGCCGTCCTGGCGCCCTCGTCGGCCTCGTGCATGTGGTGTGCTATGAGGTGGTGCAGTGACTCGTGTCTTTTGATGATAGTACTGACGTTTCTGCTACACGACGGCCCGAAGACTACTACAATCTTCTTGAAGTCGGCAAGATCGTCATCAAGACCTACCGAGCCGAAGATCCTCGGACACGGGCGCCGAGACCCCCGAACCCGAAGACCGATCCCATAACCGGCGCCACGCCAAAGTGTTCCTTCCCGGACCCGAAGACCGCCAGGATCGCCACCGGTACGACAAGCACTTCGCCGCGGGACGCCAAGTTCTGCTTCCCGAACGACGAGACCGACGACCCGACAAGATCTTCGTGACGGCAAGATCGACCGCGTGGAACCAAGTTCTTCGACACGACACGACAAGCTCTCCATCTTGTATCCGACCCTCGAAGACCGAACCCGTCGAACCCTGAACCCTGAGACCAACCCCGAACTCCTCGGAACCCCAAGATCTGCCGAACCCTAATGTGTGAACCCCTTCCCGAAACCCTATTTTATAATATAATACAACTTGTCGCATATTAATTGTTCATCTCGCATGCATTTTTGTGTGGTTTGGGGGCCTTATGCCGATTCACCATATAATTAAATATGGGGCCCATATGCGGGCAAAACTAGTGTCATATTGGCCTCATTTAAATTTGTGTAGCGAACCGGTGATATATTTTTCCTTGTTAAAACAACATTTAAATTGCGGGGGTTCTAAATAACTCGAACCTAATAATAAATGTCGGGACCCCGGTTCCACTTAATATTGCCTAATCGCATCGCACCTTTGTCATGCCATACATCATACATGCATCATGCCCGATCTCTTGTCGTAGTATTAAATATTGCATCCGGTGTTTATTCTAGTGTTTTGGTTCTTCGCGGATAAGGCCGTTGAGTTGATGCGAGTGTCGACCCGATCTTCAGTTGAACCTTCGGCAATGTTTCCAGGCGAGCATCTCCCCCTTTCTACCTATCTTACTTTATAGTATTTATTCCCTCCTGTTGATCTATTGCTATCTGTGTTGCGATGCTCTAGTTTCCGTACCCGTGATATCCCCTTGCAGCCCTATATTGCCTTGGACACATCCTATTACATGTTGTTTGGTAGATAGTTGGACTTGCGCGTCGTAGTCGCTTGCTCAAATGTTGTTGCGTGTCGTCAAGTACCACAGTTGTTGGAGTATTGCCGCATGTTCAATGTTGGAGATGATCATGGCTTTAATTATTGTTCACTTTAATTACTGTTTAACAACTAAAATTGAAGTAGGTAAGCAGAGGCACCGGTGGGTGATAGATAATATATGGTTTCCGACCGCCCACTTGTGCCCCGTAGGACCCCGAGTTCTTGACACCTGTTCCGAGATTGAGTGCGCTAACCACAGGTGGGGAGATATGGGCCCCCCATCGATTAGTACCTGATTTCAAAGTATTGTACTAGGGGCCACAACTAGTTTGAGGTTTTATTTACTATCCTGTACCTATGCCATGCTTTACTGCTTTATTTACAATTGTGTGAGGAGCACGCTGTACTATTTTGGAAGCGGAGTGTTTTCGCGGTATCGACAGGCCCAGTTTTGGGGTTTCCTGTCGTTTACAGCCACTGTCGCAAACCCTGAGTCCGTCTCGGAGACCGGCCGACTTCGTTGCGGGTGTACTTAGTGGGGTGGCCCCCCGTGCTTGCTTTGGGTCTGGAAACGTCGTGACTTAGGCCCCGCCGACATACCGATGGGTGTATGTTAACTGATCTGGCAAAAAGGGTCGAAGTGCTTGTCGATACTTTGGTGCACCCCTGCAGGGTTAAATCTTTTCGAGAAGCCGTGTCCGCGGTTATGGACGACTTGGAGCACAGGTCTCGATCATAGACAACCATAACTAAAGTTTACTGTTATAAATTGACTTGTATCCGCTATGACTAGTAATCAGCTTCACTACGACGGAATGGCTAAATAAACATACCAACAACTGCTGGGTTTTGGGGTTATCTCATGCTAACTGTATCTGACTAGTAAGTGTTGCAACTATCACGGAATGGTTAACTAAAAATGCCCACCGCTTATTTTATCAGGATGATTATCTATACCTGACTAGTAATTACTGCAACGATAACTGAATAAATAAAACTGCCAACGGTGTGAGTTCCTCGGTTAACTTCCTCGTTTGGTCTCGAGGGGGAAACACCAGGATGGGTTTGTCTGATGGTAGAATCAGGTTGGTTCCGGATAGGTCTTTCTTATCCCTCTCTAATAGCCGCTAGTTGTATCGAGTCTCTATAGGTTGTTTAGTGCATGCTGCCGCTGCCGCTTCAGTCCACCATACCTATGTAGGCGGGGACCGCCGAATTCTAGCCTCGCCGTGTACTGGCCTCAGTACTGACGCTCCTCTTTTCCTTTGCCCTTTGTCGGCATCCCTTTTGTTTAAGCAGGTTTTGAGATCGACGTCGTTAGCAGGGTTACCCTTCCGGCTTGGCCTGGGCAGGGTTATGGACGCCATTGGTTATTCTTCAGGGCTCTTAGCCCCATTTGCATCTTGTCCGTAGCTGGACGCTCTATCGTTTTCAAGGTGATTTGGATCTTTGTACTGTATATCTGTATTCTTGACTCATGGAGTCGTGTTGTATATATATCTGTTCTGTGGGTCCCATCGAGGACTGTTGTGTAATGTTATTACTTCGTTTTCCACCCGCACGAAAGTGCCTGGTGGGCAACTTTGAATCGTTTCTATGCGGGTTTGGCGGGTTTCGCTAAAATTTGCATAGGGCCGATTCTGAGGGTGTTACACATCGTTAGAACTTGCATTCAATCTCTGAAGAAACCACATATTGCGAGTCTAAAAATGATTTTTTCAAAAAATCACGCGCGATAGATCATGTACCTGTAGTACAAACCGGACCCACTTCCTACCAATTCGGCAGACATTTGTCCTTTTTACCCGGGATGGAGGAAAAGGTTTGAGATGTACCGGTTGGGAGATAGTCCATGTAAGGTGGTCTAGTATTTTAGGAAAATGGGACGGTAGCATTCTGAAACGGCATTTTGGTGGTTACTTCACAAAACGACCCATTTTTTGCGCTCGGAAAATGGAAAAGGGCTTTTCCGTGCGACAAAAAGGAAAACTGCCTCCTGTAACATTGTTCTCCATACCAATGTCCACACACATGCATAATATGGGCACAACATCACAAACTATGCCGTGATTCAGCACATAACATCGGTCATTTGGACCGAAAGCCATGAAACCTCGAACATGATAGGTCATTTTGTGAAGGTTTTTTCGAAACATGATCAATATACCAAGTCTGGTATTTTTCCTTTCAACTATGTAACAAAATATGACACCACGCGAAGGATTTTTATTGTTTAGATTTTTTTTGATTTTATTATGCCCGTTTTGAATTATTTGAATTTCTAACTATGGTCGAACCGGTGTGGATGAAGATAGGGGACGAGCATCGTTAGAACTTGCATTGGATCTCTGGAGAAACCACATATTGCGAGTCTATAAATGATTTTTTCAAAACATCACGCGCGATAGATCATGTACCTGTAGTACAAACCGGACCCACTTCCTGCCGATTCGGCAGACATTTGTCCTTTTTACCCGGGATGGAAGAAAAGGTTTGAGATGTACCGGTTGGGAGATAGTCCATGTAAGGTGGTCTAGTATTTTAAGAAAATGGGACGGTAGCATTCTGAAACGGTATTTTGGTGGTTACTTCACAAAACGACCCGTTTTTTGCGCTCGAAAAATGGAAAAGGGCTTTTCCGTGCGACAAAAAGGAAAACTTCCTCCTGCAACATTGTTCTCCATACCAATGTCCACACACATGCATAATATGGGCACAACATCACAAACTATGCCATGATTCAGCACATAACATCGGCCATTTGGACCGAAAAAGCCATGAAACCTCGAACATGATAGGTCATTTTGTGAAGGTTTTTTCGAAACATGATCATTGTTCGGCACACATTTAGTCCCGGATGTAGTCACAAACCGGGACTAAAAATATTTTCCACCATTTCCCACCTCTTCCCGCCAAGTTTTCCCGCTCTTTCCTTTCTACTAGAGCTTTTAGTCCCGGATGTAGTCACTAACCGGGACTAAAGATATTTCCCGCCATTTCCCAAAGCTTCACGCCAAGTTTTCCCGCCCTTTCCCTCTATATTTAGGGTGATCGTGTCATGGCTATCCACATATCCACACCTTCCTCTCTTAGAACAATGGACAACGCCTACTGGGCC
This sequence comes from Avena atlantica, assembly GCA_910589765.1. Lineage (NCBI taxonomy): Eukaryota > Viridiplantae > Streptophyta > Magnoliopsida > Poales > Poaceae > Avena > Avena atlantica. Next base: position 261,959,406 of record OU342738.1, read on the forward strand.
ATTCTGACCCTTGAGGAGACCGAGGCGTTGTGCGCCTCCAACTACCCTTGTCCGCCGGGCTACCGGCCGCCCGCCGGCTGGATGCTGAGCGCTGGAGGGGTTCCTGTCCCTCCTGTCCCTCAAGGTTCCGCACGCCAGGCGGCCATCACAAACCACTTCTACCACGAGCTCACGCCGGAGCAGCGGATGGATCCCAGTGGGATCCCGACAACTACGACACCTGGAATGCCTTCTTCGCTAATAGGCGGGAAAGGGAGCTCGCCAGGTAAGAGGATGATGGCCCGCCACCGGTGAACCACAACAAAGCCGGCCATCGTCTGTGGTGGGCGAACCGTACTATCATCGAAGTGATGCGCTACATCGCCGGGGGAGACCATCCTCGCCTACGGTGCCCACGAGTCCACCCGCCACAGGCCCCACACTGTCCCGACGGTAGCGGCATCGTCTTCCAGGAGACCCCTCTCCCACCCGCCGTGAATCCGAGGCTGGAATGGCCCCTGGTATATGCCATGGATGGGCTGAGGATCCCCGGAGTGGCAGGTGACGATGACGATGATGATGATGACGACGACGATGAAGACCCTGAAGCTGCGTACTATAGGACTAGGCATGATTATGACTAAAGGGGGCGGCTTTAGTCCTGAGTGTTAGCTAGTCCCGGTTTGTCACGGTTTTTAATATTAATAAATGTCTTGAGTGTTACCTAATAAATAGAGGGAAATGCCTATATAAAGAGAGGGTTCATATTTAGTTCCGGTTGGAGAAACCAACCGCGACTGAAGGGATTGCGGCAGAGTGGGCCAGGCAACACTAATAATAGGGGTGAGTGTCGACATTATGTCGTGCGGCTTGTACCTTGTCCCGGATGGTGTCACCAACCGGGACTAAAGATGAACCTTTAGTCCCGGTTGGAGACACCAGCCGGGACTAAAGATGAGTCAGCACTAATAATAGGGGTGAGTGTCGACATTATGTCGTGAGTGTCGACATTATGCTGAGCTGCTTGTATTATAAATATGCATCCTTGTGAGTCCAGTCCTCCAGCCAGTTTGAGGCATCTCTAAGATGGTTTTAGAGAGCAGGGACACCACTACGGCCAGTTTCAGGGAGATGCCGACGGAGCCCAGTCCTCCGGCATCTCCGAGAAACTGGTCATAGAGGCACTCCCTAATATGTGAAATTAGTTAGCTCCGAGGCGTATTGATCTAGTTAGCGAAGTTACAAGCTGCAAGAAGGTTTTCGAGAGCAGGGACACCACTGCGGCTAGTTTCAGGGAGATGCCGACGAAACCCAGTCCTCCGGCATCTCCGAGAAACTGGTCATAGAGGCACTCCCTAATATGTGAAATTAGTTAGCTCCGAGGCATATTGATCTACTTAGTGAAGTTACAAGCTGCAAGATGGTTTTCGAGAGCAGGGACACCACTGCGGCCAGTTTCAGGGAGATGCCGACGGAGCCCAGTCCTCCGGCATCTCCGAGAAACTGGTCATAGAGGCACTCCCTAATATGTGAAATTAGTTATCTCCGAGGCGTATTGATCTAGTTAGTGAAGTTACAAGCTGCAAGATGGTTTTCGAGAGCAGGGACACCACTACGACCAGTTTCAGGGAGATGCCGACGGAGCCCAGTCCTCCGGCATCTCCAAGAAACTGGTCATAGAGGCACTCCCGGTCCAGCCACAAAACGGGACTAACACTCAAGACATTTATTAATATTAAAAACTGAGACTACAAAACCGGGACTAAAGGCCACAAACCGCGAAAGATATCCTTCGTTCAAGCCACAAACCGCGAAAGACATGAACTAGAGTTACATAATATGAGCATGAACTTCTTGGCATATGTCATTCCTTATGACCGCTTCAGACGTAACCATGGAGCATCTTCTTTACTTAACGGAATGTTTGGGTCAGTTTTCACTGTGAAGGGCGGAATTTCATCAAACTTATTATAATCTTATGACATGTCTGTCTTGTCCTCGATTCCCACGATGTTTCTTTTCCCTGAAAGAACTATGTGACGCTTTGGCTCATCATATGATGTATTCGTTTGCATATTTTTTCTTTTTTTCGGTCTGGAGGACATGTCCTTCACATAGAAAACCTAAGACACATCATTGCCTAGGACGAATGGTTCATCTCTATAACCAAGATTGTTGAGATCCACTGTTGTCATTCCGTACAACTGGTCTATCTTTACCCCTTCCCCATTCAGGTTGACCCATTTGCAGCGAAACAAAGGGACCTTAAAAGAGACTCCATAGTCTAGTTCCCATATCTCCTCTATGTAACCATAATATGTGTCCTTTTGTCCATTCTCGTCTATTGCATCAAAGCGGACACCACTATTTTGGTTGGTGCTCTTTTTATCTTGGGCGATCGTGTAGAATGTATTCCCATTTATTTCGTACCCTTGGAAATTCAATACAGTAGAAGATGGTGACGCGGCCAACAAGTATAGCTGATTTCCAACAGTGGTGTCATTCAAGAGATGTGTCCGCATACAACCACCGAAAGACTTCATGTGTTCATCTGTAATCCATGATTCAGGCTTCCCCGGGTTTTTGGAGCGTACAATATTCTTGTGTTCCTCGATATACGGAGCTGCCAAGGTGGAATTATGTAGAACTGTGTGGTGTGCTTTAGTGAAAGAATCCCCGTCCCTACATATCATTGCTTTCTTTCCCAACGTGCCTTTTCCACTTAGTCTTCCCTCATGCCGCGAGTCAGAAACACCAATCGGCTTAAGGTCAGGAATAAAGTCAACACAAAACTCAGTGACCTCCTCTGTTCCATATCCCTTGGAGATGCTTCCTTCTGTTCTAGCACGGTTATGAACATATTTCTTTAAGACTCCGATGAACCTCTCAAAGGGGAACATATTGTGCAGAAATACCGGACCGAGAATGGCAATCTCTTCCACTAGATGAACCAGGAGATGCGTCACAGTATTGAAGAAGGATGGTGGGAACACCAATTCAAAACTAACAAGACATTGTACCACATCCTTCTGTAACCTTGGCAGAATATCTGGATTGATTACCTTCTGATATATTGCATTGAGGAATGCACACAGCTTCACAATGGGTACTCGAACATTTTCCGGTAGAAGCCCCCTCAATGCAATCGGAAGCAACTGCGTCATAATCACGTGACAGTCATGAGACTTCAGGTTTTGGAACTTTTTCTCTGCCATATTTATTATCCCCTTTATATTAGATGAGAATCCCGATGGCACCTTGATACTGTAAAGGACTTCAAAAAAGATTTCCTTCTCTGGTTTGGTAAGAGCATAGCTGGCACGACTTAAGTGACGCCCTTTATCAATCTTGTTATGTGTATGCATGTTCTTTGGGTCTTTCATAATTTGTTGGTCCTCCTGTGCTTCAGGTGTATCTTTTGTCTTCCCATACATGCCTAGGAATGCTAGCAGGTTCACGCAGAGATTCTTCGTCACGTGCATCACGTTGATTGAAGAGCGGACACGCAGGACTTTCCAATATGGCAGCTCCCAAAATATAGATTTCTTCTTCCACATGGGTGCGTGTCCTGTAGCGACATCGTTCGGAACTGATTGACCGCCGGGACCCTTTCCAAAGATTACTTCTATGTCCTTGACCATACCAAATACATCATCACCATCAGGGAGTTCAGGCTCCTTCCGGTGATCTGCCTCACCTTTGAAATGCTTGCCTTTCTTTCTTACGGGATGAGTGGTCGGAAGAAATCGTCGATTCGCCAGGTACACAACCTTCTTGCATTTATGCAAATATGTACCTTCGGTCTTATCTAAAAAGTGGGTGCATGCCTTATATCCCTTGTTTGTCTGTCCTGAAAGGTTACTAAGAGCAGGCCAATCATTGATGATTACGAATAACAACCCTCGTAGATTAAATGGCTCCTGTTTGTTCTCATCTCACGCACGTACACCTGGTTTGCCCCACAACTGTAAGAGTTCTTCAACTAATGGCCTAAGGTACACATCAATGTCGTTGCCCGGTTGCTTCGGGCCTTGGATGAGCACTGGCATCATAATGAACTTACGCTTCATGCACAACCAAGGAGGCAGGTTGTAGATACATAGAGTCACGGGCCAGGTGCTGTGACTACAGCTCTGCTCCCCAAAAGGATTCATGCCATCCGTACTTAGACCAAACCATAAGTTCCTTGCGTCACCTGCAAAGTCTGGGAAGTCTCTCTCGATTTTTCTCCACTGTGACCAATCAGCAGGGTGTCTCAACTTCCCGTCTTTCTTACGGTCTTCTTTGTGCCATCGCAACAACCTGGCATGCTCTTTGTTTCTGAACATGCGTTTCAACCTTGGTATAATAGGAGCATACCACATAACCTTAGCAGGAACCCTCTTCCGGAGGGGCTCTCCCTCAACATCACCAGGGTCATCTCGTCTGATCTTATACCGCAACACGTTGCATACCGGGCATTTATCTAAATTCTCATACTCCTTACCACGGTAGAGGATGCAGTCATTAATGCATGCATGTATCTTTTGCACATCTAATCCCAGAGGACAGAGAGTCTTCTTTGCTTCGTAGGTACTCTCGGGAAGTTCGTTATGTTTTGGAAACTTCGGCTTCATTATTTTCAGCATCTTTTCAAATGAGGAGTCAGTTAGACCACACTCTGCCTTCCATCGCAACAATTCCAGTGTGGTACCGAGCTTTGTGCTGCCATCTTCACAATTTCGGTACAACAATTTCTTGTGATCTTCTAACATGCCCTCTAACTTCAACTTCTCATTTTCTGTTTCACAGTCTCGCTTTGCATCAGAAATGACCCTACCAAGTTCATCAGCCATCTCATCTGATGCCCGTTCTTCACCTCTTTCCTCTCCATTGTCTTCCATTGCAGTATCACTGTATTCAGGAAACATATGATGATAGTTGTTATCATCATCTTCTTCTTCACCATCTTCCATCATAACCCCTCTTTCCCCGTGCTTGGTCCAACAATTATAGTTGGGCATGAAACCTTTCATAATCAGGTGGCCGCGAATGATTTTCTAGGAAGAGTACTCCTTGTTGTCCCGACATTGAACACATGGACAACGTATAAATCCATTCTCTTTGTTTCCTGTAGCCACATCGATAAATTTATCCACGCCTTTGATATACCCGGCTACGCGCCGGTCACCTTACATCCATTCCCGATCGTTCAACTGCATCATATAAGTAAGTTTATCAAAAAACAGAACATCATAAATAGTGAAATAACCAATTCACACCGACACATGAATTGTATCAATGACCTAGAAAAGATAAGATTGCTAACCTCGATCGAGGGAAATAACGAGGAGAAAGCTCAAGTGCGTCTCGGACACCTTCTATATTTTTGTTCTATGAGAAATTCAACGGGATTATTCACTCAAACATTTCAACAAACACCTTCAATGCATGCATGAGAAAAAACTAGCACACCCCCTCACACCTTCCACCATTCGAAAAAACAGAGTGGAGGCAGAGGGGGCTGGTGCGTTGCATTTATAGAGGGCAGGGGGTCTTTAGTCCCGGTTGAAGCCAGCAACCGGGACTAAAGGTGCGTGTCACGCCACGTGGCTGTGGACGCAATCTTTAGTCCCGGTTGCTGGCTCCAACCCGGACGTATTGCCCTTACCAACCGAGACGCATGCCTCCTGGCCCCGTGCCCGCTCCAACCGGGACGCGTGCCAGCATTAGTCCCGGTTGGTGGCGCAACCGGGACAAATGCTCTGAGGGGTCGCAAACGGATAGCCCTTTTTCTACTAGTGATTCCGTGTCTAAAAGGATTTGTCGTGATCAGACCGTGTGTACTCCAAATGTTGTACCAAAGCTCCCGCGTGCATGGAAATCCATGCACCATTAGTGACAACACGATCCAGCCTCGACCTCATCTGTCCACGCTTCCATGTAAAGGGATCTCCCATAAATCCCAAATCCTCCAGGGAACACTCAGAAAGAGCCTCTCGAAAAGCCTGCATATAACCAGGAGGTCTAGGATTGCCTCCCTCCTTTTCATGAGAAAATAAAATCTCATTAAAATCACCAATAATAGCCCATGGGAGATCATGGTTCTGGTTTAGTTCTCTCATTTTGTCCCAAGTCTTATATTTATCTTCCCATCTAGGTTCACCGTAGATACCGGTTAACCTCCAAATTTTCTCCGGTCCTTCAATAACTTTCACATTAATATATTTAGGGGCAGAAAAAATTAGCTCAATTGACACTTCTCTTTTCCACAACATGATTACACCACCGCTTCTGCCACCACTTGGGTTGACTATCTTCGAATCCATCTTTAATCTCCTTCTTAAGCACTCAGCTAGATATTCATCGAGGTGTGTCTCCGACAAGAACATCACATCAGGGTGACTTCGCCTTTGGACATCCAAAAGCGCTCGAACTGTTGGGTCGTTACCCAAACCCTTATAGTTCAAACCTAATATTTTCATTGCGCCCGGACGGACTCCTCTCGGGAATCTGCCGATCCTAGTGAAGAGGAGTCAGTTCCGATCTTCTTTGGTCTTTTGTTAGTCTCATTTTCGTTAATCAAGTTGCAATTTTCAGCTATAAGGGAACTCTGTCCATCAGTGATCATCGCAACAGGAGGTTCGGTGCTCTCACCAAATGTTCCAACCTCGCCCGCTAGGTTGTCAAAATCATCCATGATCCCCCGTTTAGCACCTGAGCTTGTGCTATTAGGATTGTCAACATCCATCTCCTTATCCTTTATCGGACTAGTAGTAGTATCCTTAAGAGCATCATCATTTACCATAGTTTCATCAGTATACAGAGTAGCATTAGCTCTCCAGCTAGTCTGGTTCATGGATCCCCGGCCTGCTGGGATTCTTCCACGGTCTCTCCCAAACAGACAACCGTCGCGACCACCATGGCCACCCCTACCAACTCCACGATTGCCTCCAGGACCACGGCGATGCCAGGAATCCCAGTCAGCCTTCAGCCAGTCGCCCCACTTTAGGTTATCTTCCGCATGCTCCCCCGAACCACAATCCAGATGGGTGTGCCCAATAAAACCACATGCCCCGCAGAATCTCGGCATCTTCTCATATTTGATCTGAAAAACTTCCCTCTGTCTAGCCCTAGACATGGACACAAAGCGGGCTAAAACCTTGCGCACATCAAGCCTTACACGAACTCGCACAAAATTTACAGCCCCTTGCACATCCGTTTGCACCTCAAGAACCTTCCCAACTTTCTTCTCTGTTAAATTCCTCAACAACATCTTGTTCCTATAACCCACTGGAACTTTGTGAATTTGCATGTTGAGAAAAAAACGAGATCCATAGTTTCCGTGGGCGCCAAACCATCATATGGTTCAATACATACTACAGACTGTCGAAACAGCCATGGACCTCCTTCCTCTACCTTTAGCCAGTCACCAAGGCAGAAACATCGTACTATAAATAGATTACCTTCCAGATGGTGGAATTCCACATCGCACACAGGCTCCAGGCAACGCATGTACTGCTCGAACGTCGATGGGCTAAAAAAATTTGTTGTATGCACCCTGGCCAAAGCCATCCACTTGCCCTCCTTCGGCGCATCTTCCTGATCGTCAAACACAAGATCATCGAACTCCTCATCTTCGATCCCTAGACGTAGCAGCATGTCATCAATCCCTTTGTTTTTCTTCATGCCCGATCCGCTCGTCATGGTTGCCGAGTTTGCTGAATTCACCATCTCTTGTATCCCCAGCACACTTTCCAGCGCTCCTTGCAACACCTCAGCTTAGCAACCCCGGTCCAGAAATTTGAATCCAACTGCTCCCGAAATCCCAGCACACAGCAGATCCGTCGTCGAGGACTCACAACTCCGTGCCGGCACACTAGTGGAAACGCGGGCTTTTGTTGATCCCGAAAATGGGCTTTAACACCGGTTCTTCTACGAACCGGTGTTAAAGGGGGGGCCGTACCAGCGTGGCCTCTGCGGCATTAAAGGAGCCCCCCCTTTAACACCGGTTCGTGCCACGAACCGGTGTTAAAGGTCTCTCCACCAGTGGCCCGCGCACCCCCCCCCCCTTTAACACCGGTTCGTGGCACGAACCGGTGTTAAAGGGGGGGGGGCTATATAAGACACCACCCCAGCCCACACACACCCCACTCTTCCATTCTTTCACATTTTGGAGCCTAGCAAGAGGGTGTGAAGAGTGCTAGTTTGTGTTTTTTTCATATGCACTAGAGGTGTTCGGTGAAATGCCCGAGAGCTCAAAATAAGCTTTCTTGTTGCTCTTTCCGTCTCGGTCGAGGTCGGCAACTATAGTTTCATGTGTCATTGATGTACTATATATATAAATGGTCATCTCCCTATTATTTTTTGATATATACTACATATTAATGCAGATGAATCGGCAATGGATGTACGGTGACCGCCGCACTTCCGAGTACATTACGGGCCTCCAAAATTTCATCGTTGTGGCTAATGCAAACCGTGGTCACAATGGTTTTATGTGCTGTCCGTGTGTTCACTGTCAGAACAAGAAAGACTACTCAAATACCAGAACCATTCACGCCCACCTGCTTCGATCTGGTTTCATGCCCAGCTATAATTGTTGGACCAAGCACGGAGAAAAAGGGGTTGTGATGGAAGACAACGAAGAAGAAGAGGATGATGAAAACTATCATAATATGTATCCTGAATATGATGATACTGCAACGGGGGTAGATAATGAAGATCAAGAGGGAGCAGATGGGCCCGCTGATGACGATCTTGGTCGGGCCATTACTGATGCAAAGGAAGAATGTGAAACTGAAAAGGAGAAGGAGAAGCTGGAGCAGATGTTAAAGGATCACAAAACATTGTTGTATCCAACTTGCGAAGATGGCCACAAAAAGCTAGGTGCCACACTGGATTTGCTGCAATGGAAGGCAGAGAATGGTGTGACTGATAGCGCATTTTCAAAGTTGTTGGTAAAAATGAAGAATCTTCTTCCAAGAAATAATGAGTTGCCTGACAGTACATACCAAGCAAAGAAGGTTGTCTGCCCTCTAGGATTAGACATGCAGAAGATACATGCCTGCATTAATGACTGCATCCTCTACCGCGGTGAGAAGTACGAGAATTTGGATGCATGCCCGGTATGCACTGCACTGCGGTATAAGATCAGACGAGACGATCCTGGCGATGTTGAGGGCGAGGCCCCTAGGAAGAAGTGGCTCAGGTTTTCTATGTGAAGGACATGTCCTCCAGACCAAAAAAAGAAAAAATATGCAAACGAATACATCATATGATGAGCCAAAGCGTCACATAGTTCTTTCAGGGAAAAGAAACATCGTGGGAATCGAGGACAAGACAGACATGTCAGAAGATTATAATAAGTTTGATGAAATTCCGCCCTTCACAGTGAAAACTGACCCAAGCATTCCGTTAAGTAAAGAAGATGCTCCATGGTTACGACTGAAGCGATCATAAGGAAGGGCATATGCCAAGAAGTTCATGCTCATATTATGTAACTCTAGTTCATGTTTTTAATATTAATACATGTCTTGAGTGTTAGTCATGTTTTGTGGATGGACCGGGAGTATGAGAAGAAGTTGTCCCGATTCGTCGTACTTACCATTAAGATCTGATCTCCAAACGCGCGCGGTCACATATTAGGGAGTGCCTCTATGACCAGTTTCTTGGAGATGCCGGAGGACTAGGCTCCGTCGGCATCTCCCTGAAACTGGCCGTAGTGGTGTCCCTGCTCTCGAAAACCATCTTGCAGCTTTGTAACTTGTCTAACTAGATCAATACACCAGGGAGCTAACTAATTTCACATATTAGGGAGTGCCTCTATGACCAGTTTCTCGGAGATGCCGGAGGACTGGGCTCCGTCGGCATCTCCCTGAAACTGGCCGTAGTGGTGTCCCTGCCTCAAACTGGCTGGAGGACTGGACTCACAAGGATGCCTATTTATAGTACAAGCAGCTCGACATAGTGTTGACACTTACAAAATAATGTCGACACTCACCCCTATTATTAGTCCCGGTTGGTGTCTCCAACCGGGACTAAAGGTTCATCTTTAGTCCCGGTTGGTGACACCATCCGGGACAAGGTACACGCCGCACGACATAATGTCGACATGCACTCACCTCTATTATTAGTGCTGACTCGTGTTTTGTCCCGGTTGGTGTCTCCAACCGGGACTAAAGGTTCATCTTTAGTCCCGGTTGGTGACACCGTCCGGGACAAGGTACACGCCGCACGACATAATGTCGACATGCACTCACCTCTATTATTAGTGCTAACTCGTGTTTTTTCCCGGTTGGTGTCTCCAACCGGGACTAAAGGTTCATCTTTAGTCCCGGTTGGTGTCTCCAACCGGGACTAAAGGTTCATCCCGCCATTTTTTCCCGCCATTTTTCTTCCCGCCATTTTTCTTCCCGCCAGTTCTTCCCGCCATTTTTCTTCCCGCCAGTTCTTCCCTCCAGTTCTTCCCGCTAGTTCACTATATATATATATATGTAGGGGGTTGGCCTCCATTGTCATTGCACATCTCTAGACTCATATCTGCAACCTCATCACTCTTTCCCATGGCTTCCACCGTAGCACTAACCCCCAGGGAGGCGGAGGCGCTTTGCGCCTCGAACTACCCCTGCCCGCCGGGCTACTGTGTCCCCGTCGGCTGGATGCTGAGCGTCGGAGGTGTGCCGGTTCCTCCTGTCCCTCTAGGTGTGGCGCGCCGGATGGCCATCACGAACCACTACTACTTCGAGCTCACGCCGGAGCAGCGGAGGAATCCTAGATGGCATCCCGACTATTTCTCTACTTGGGAAGCCTTCTTCGTGGATCGGCATGAGAGGGCGCTCGCCAGGCACGAGGAGGACGGCCCACCTCCTCCTAACTTCAACGAGGCCGGCCGTCGGCTATGGTGGCGCGGTCGGACTCTCCAGACCGTCATGGCCTATGACACTGCCGCCGACTCTAACCCCCGTCTGCGCTACCCTCAAGTCCAGTCCACGCGCTACCCTCAAGTCCAGCCCACGCGTACTCTCCAGAGGTTCAATTACGGTGACCCCGACGACGACAGCGATGACGGCGGCGGCGAGTACGACGACTACAGTGGCGAGTATTACAGGTGTAGGCAGGAGCATGACTAAATCACTCCAACATTCCGAAACAAGTTCGGCCGATTGTTACTTAATCCGGCCATGTATCTTAATTTTCAGTTCTTTTATGTATCTTAATTTTCAGTTCCAGTTCGGCCGATTGTTACTTAATCTGGCCATGTATCTTAATTTTCAGTTCTTTTATATATCTTAAAAAAGCCCCTTTAATGAATGAAATAAGTGTTTATTTATTTTAAAAAATTTCATGTAAAGTAAATATAAAAATCATTTACATGAATGGATAGATATTATTTTTCTGAAAATTATGATATATTATTCATATTTTTCTGAGTTGAAATGAAATAGATATGAATTTTCTAAATTCATATCATATTTTTTGAATTAAAAAAGCCCCTTTAATGCATGAAATAAGTGTTTATTTATTTTAAAAAATTTCATGTAAAGTAAATATAAAATGATTTACATGAATGGATAGATATTATTTTTCTGAAAATTATGATATATTATTCATATTTTTCTGAGTTGAAATGAAAAAGATATGAATTTTCTAAATTTCATATCATATTTTTTGAATTAAAAAAGCCCCTGAAATAAATGCCCCCCCTTTAACACCGGTTCCAGACAGGAACCGGTGTTAAAGGGGGGGCATTTATTTCGTTTCCCGCGCGCACCACCCCCCCTTTAACACCGGTTCCAGCCACGAACCGGTGTTAAAGGGGGGTAATAAATGCGCGCGGGAAACCCCCCCCCCTTTAACATCGGTTCGTGGCTGGCACCGGTGTTAAAGGGGGGGTAATAAATGCGCGCGGGAAACCCCCCCTTTAACACCGGTTCCAGCCACGAACCGGTGTTAAGGGGGGGGGGGTTATAACTCGCACCTTCCCTCTTCCTTCTCCCCCCAGCCAGATCGAAAAGCGCGCAGAGGAAATTTCCAGTCGCCGTCCAGTCCTCGCCGTCGCCGCCCCCCTCGTCGCGCGGGAGCCCTCTCCGTCGCCGTCCAGTCCTCGCCGTCGCCGCCCTCGCCGTCGCCATCCCGCGGAAGCGCCGTCGCCCCCCTCGCCGTCGCCATCCCGCGGGAGCGCCGTCGCCCCCCCTCGCCGTGCGCGAGCCGTCACCGTACGTCCAGCCGTCGCCGTCCACGCCCTCACCGTCCAGCCCTCGCCGTCGCCGCCCTCGCCGTCGCCATCCCGCGGGAGCGCCGTCGCCCCCCTCGTCGCGCGGGATCCCTCTCCGTCGCCCTCGCCCACACCACCCTCGTCGTCGCCCTCGCCGTCGCCATCCCGCGGGATATAAGTAAGGGCATGTTTGATTCAAAGGATTTGTATAGGAAATTTGTAGGATTAAATCCTATAGGAAATTTTCCTATGGTGGTTGTTTGATTTGTAGGATTGATTCCTATAGGAAACTTTCCTAGGAAATCCTTTGCACTAGATTGCATAGGAAATCTAACACCACCCAAAGCTCTTTCTTAGATTGCATAGGAAACTTTCCTATGGTGGTTGTTTGTTTTGTGTTGTTCATTGTTTAATGTTTCAAAGTGTTATCATCCATGATTGATCCATGTGAACACCACTAAAAATAAAAAATATATCCGCCCCCTCCCCCCTCGATCTTGCGCCGAGCAGGTGTTGGTGGCATAGTTGTAGTACTTCTTCTCAGAGGCCACGGCGTCCGACGCGTTCCAGGCTATGTATATTGTATTGTATGTGTATTGTATATGCAGTAGAACAAGTGGCATATGTGTATGTATATTTGTATGTGTATGTATATATGTATATTGTATTGTATGTGTATTGTATATGCATGTGTATATTTTGTGCCACGCCGACGACCACCGCCACCATTATGCCGTCGACCCTGACCTCCTCTGTCCTCGCTGAGCCTACACACGCGTCGAGGGTGAGTCGCCCATTTTAGGTAGACCATCACGTCGTGCTGGTTCGAACGCACACCCCCACGCACCCCGGCCCCGCTCTCGCCCTAGCGTCGCCACCTCTCGTTGTCAATATAGCATTATAATAACCATGCTATGTTAATCAACTTTGATGACAAGTTAATTAGAAGAAGTAAATGTACCCTCTCATATGAATCCGGGGTTTCTCCGAATTAGGGTTTGAAATGACCAAGCATGTATTAGGGTTACATTTCAATACTTTTAACCTGTCATATCATCGTCCTTGCTTGAGCATTTCAATAGATGTATTACTGATATTTGTGTGATAATATTATTGTTTTAGAAACTATGGATCCACTTAGTAGAAACCTTGAAGAAGAAGAAATAATGGAGAACATTATTGATGAGGACACCTCACAATATCTGAACTTGGAGGGACATGACGACGACAGCTCAAGTACTAGTCATGGAGAAGATGAAGAATCCGGTGAACGCAATTTAATGGTTACAAAGTCCGGCGAGGTATATGCATTGATTAAGCCTCAGCTGACTTCCACCAACAATCTTCTTCTACATGTATTAATTAACGCTTCTTTCTTCTTTTAGCCCTCTGGATCGACCAGCCAGCAACCATCTTCTTCTACGAAAAAGAGCAAGCGAGGCGCGAGCCAGCGGTTGAAAGATCGTGCAAAGTTCACGATCGAAGCAGTCCGTGTTGATGGCAGGCCGATGGAGCCCAAGAAGGCCGCAGACAAATTTATACGTCAGGCTGGAGTTCTTGTTAGGGACCAAATCCCAATCATAATTGAAAATTGGAATAAGCCAAAGAAGGGCGACGGTACCTTTGTCGATGACAGATCGAAAGAAACGCTTTGGAATTCGTTGTTGGTAAATTTCACCCTTCCGCCAGAGGAGGATGAAAACAACCCGGTTATAAAGAAAAAGGTCAAAGAGTGGACTCTAAAGAAGATGGCTGAGGCTTTCCGCAACTGGAAGACAAAATTGAACAAATTTGTCAAAGCTGGCGAGACTCCAAATTTCGAAGACGCATATTATGCGAAGATAAGACCTCACTGGCCCGAATTTAAGACATATAAAAAAAGTGCTATAGCTAAAAAGAGGTCAGAAACCAATACGCTTAATGCCCTGAAGAAGGAATATCACCAGAGGACGGGGTCAGGTGGCTACATATCTCAGAGGCCTAAGTGGGAGGAAGCTGAGAGGGCCCTGCGCGAGAGAGGGATCACACCCCAGACAGATGGGTGGGACCTACGTGCAAAGACTTGGTTCTACGGAATCGGGGCAAGGTTGGACCCAGAAACAGGATTGTGTATCTTCCCAACCATCCTTGCCAAACCCGTCACTGAACTCATCACGGCATACGAGGAAACATCCGCCAGGATCTTCCATCCCGACAGAGAGAATGACCAGCTCACACGCGCCATCGGTAAAAAAGAACACCCTGGACATGCACGAGGCACAGGGGGTATGACGTGGAAGGATGGGTTTGCCGACTGGAGCGACTCTTACAGATGGCGCGGCAGAAAAGAAAAAGAGCGTACAGATCGGATGACACAGATAGAACATGCACTTGCGGCGCTGCAGACGCAAGTGAATGCACAACAGAGCCATCAAGCTACCGGCCCATCTCAGTGGCATGAAGAGCCTGCATTGGAAGCTGCCCGCGGCCCAGACTGTGCGCGGAAAAGCAGTGTGGCTTCCACGGAGAACGTGCAGCCAACGCTTGAAATGACGGGTCCTCGATACCCCGTTGATGAGATCACGGAGAGCGAACACGCTGAGCTGCATGTGAGATTAATGGGCTTATCCATTAAGGTGGCTGTCGGCTATGCCTTACCTCCTGTAGCTGGTGGAACTTACCACTGCCTACCGATTCCAGATGGCTATGCTATTGTCGGGGTGGATGAGGTTGTGAAGGAATATGAGGAAGCACAGCTTGACCATGCTACAGGTGAAGGGGAAACTCAACTCAAATTTGCAGTGAAAACAACCATTCTTTGGAAGAAGGAACACATTGTGCTTCCAAATTGGAGGTCACTGGCACCCCCGCCGTCTCCACAGCGTCAGCAGTCTGAGCCGCTTCAGCCATCTCCTGCGCGGCAGCCATCTCCGGCCCGTCAGCCATCTCCTGCGCGGCAGCCATCTCCGGCCCGTCAGCCATCTCCGGTGCTTCAGCCATCTCCTCAGCGTAAGCGGAAGAGCACTGCCACGAGGAGCATCAGTAGCACTGCCACAAAGAAATCCGCAGGAAACCGTACGCCAAAGAGTTCAAAAAACTACGTCCCGCAGACTTCCGCCAAGCCATTGCCGGTTTTACCGTGGAATCGCAGCGACGAGGAGACCAATAGGATCTCGGGAGAACAGGTCAAGAAATTCTTTGCACCTAGATGGGCCGAGCCAAAGGAGAAAATAGATCCGGCGGTGGTGGAGAAGTTTTACAAAAATCTTTTGAAACCTGAAACCCCACTTGTGCCGGACTACGAGCGCCAGATTTTGAAGGCGGATGCAAGGCGCCGTAGGGAGACTGAAAGTAGCAGTCGTGAGGCACCCCAGAAAACAGTTCCCATGCTCGGAGAGCAGGAAAACCAATCATGCGCCCCGCTCCAAATGTTTGACAAACGGGACGCTCCTCCCGTAGATGATTACGAGGCAGAGCTACAAAGAAAGGCCAATGAGATGGGGATGACTTACATTGCATACTTGAACGTCATGGGAGACAACTTGCCCAAATGCGATGTCAACCCCATACAGCCATGGAAGTATGGGAAGAATCTAGTCAAGAAAGAGGAGCTCAAGAATCTACCAACAAAGATGCGAAAATTGCACAAGTGGTACCTTGATTTCTGCAAGACGAGAAAGTTAGAATGGATCACGGCGCATATAAGAGATCAGATTTTCTTGTGCGGAGACGACGCGATCGACTTCAACATTCAAGACTTGCATTTTCTATTCAATCAGAAGGAACTCGACAAATCTGCCATCAGCCTTTATTGTGTGTAAGTACTATTTCTGTAATTTTTATCTCAACTCATTCACTTCATTAATTGCATGTATATATATATATGCTCACCATATATGTATATACTATTATGCAGGAAAAAGGTTATGGAATGCATGAAAGGAGGCCCTTTTGACATTGGGTTCGTTGACCCAAATAGAGTTCATGAAGAAGTGGTAAGAGAAAAACCCGGGCAAACAGAAGATTACTTGCTAAAGTCTTTACTGAGACAACAAACCAAAAGGGAAATACTATTGCCTTACAACTTCTCGTGAGTACTGTTACCCTCTCTCTTGTACACATTCTGTTTCGGCTTACTCGATGTTAAGTGTAACTGATGATGAGTTATGCGTGCGTAGGTTCCACTTTATTCTGCTAGTCATTCAACCCGACTCAGGAAAAGTCCTTGTCATGGACTCGTTACGAAAAGAAAAAGAGCTATGGGAAGACTTTAGAGAGATGCTCCAGAGGTAATTTCAATCATATTATCGCACTAGATCGGCAACTTTCGTGACAATAAGTAATTAATTACTCCTTTATCCATTTTCTTTGTCGGACAGGGTTTGGAAAATGTTCACGGGCAGGGCCGTGGGTGAATGGTCAGAAGAACTAAAATTTGTAGACCAAAATGTAAGTAATACTAGCTAGCTTCCAATTCCATTATATCATGCTTTATTGATTATTATTTTGATTGAACTCTCTATTCTCGTAAAGTGCGCGCATCAAGGACACGGCAATAACTTATGTGGGTACTATGTTTGCGAATTCATTCGCAACACGATATGTGCGACAGGCCAAGCCGCACTAGAACAACTTAGAGTAAGTAAACAAAGTCCACAACATTATTTTATTACCATCAATTGTGTTGAGTTTTATTCTTATATATATATTGACGGCCCATTCTTCATATATATTCAGATCGAACGGATGCGGGACCAACTCCTACCATTTGAACGCATACGAGCCATTCAAGAGGAATTGGCGGGGTTCATACTTGATGAGGTCGTCACGCCTGGCGGAGAACTCTTTAGATATCCACCAAAATGAACGATGACGATGTATGTGCCGATGGCGATGTATGTGCCGATGACGATGTTTGTGTATAATAATAGTTGCTTAATTATTCATGTACTCGTATGTACCGATGACGATTTATAAGTATACCGCTCCCGATCGATTTCCCCTCGCTCTCCCCCCCCCCTCCGGCAGAAATACGCCCAGAACGGGGCAGAGGCAGAAGTCTGCCGCGGCAGAGATTTAGGCCGTTTTCCTGCCGCGGCAGAGTTCTGCCGCGGCAGGAAAACGGCCTAAATCTCTGCCGCGGCAGAAGAACCTTTAACACCGGTTCCAGATACGAACCGGTGTTAAAGGGGGGGGGGGCTGAGGCCTGCGGCAGCCCCACGTGCGCCACCCTTTAACACCGGTTCGTATAGGAACCGGTGTTAAAGGGGCCCCCCCTCTAACACCGAACCCTCAACAGCGGTTGGGGAACCGCTGTTAGAGGGCCCTCCCAACCGGAGTTAAAGGGGGGGGCTCTGCACTAGTGGCAAGACACCAGCGACGGAGGAATTAGAAACCCTAGTTGCCCCAGCCGCCACCAGAGCCCTAGGTCGTACGTACCTCTTCAGGCACTCCAACTAGTCTATCTACTGCCATTTAAATCACGTATGTTTTCTAGTGGTGTTATCTGAAAACTTCTTTTTACAGTTAAAGTTACCTACTGAAGTCCCATCCGTCGTCCAGTTTTACTTTGAGATTAGTGCGCCGGTCAGATTGTTTTCGGTCAACACATCGGTCACTGCGATATGGGTACCCCGATGTCATTTTGTTAAGCGTTTTGCTATTTTTCAGACACATAAAAACATAGAACATATCAAAATTCGTTCAAGTGAAAAACGATAATAAGAGTTGTTGATTGAGGAGAGTAAAGAGAGAAATGTCCTTTTAACGTGCACGCTAAATAGTGTGCACCGTTTAAACTCGTTTTGGGAAGTTTCAATCAGTTCAGATTTTGCCAAAAATAATGAAACTTGATGATATGTCATAGCACGAATCTAAAAGCATGAGATTAACGAGAGAAACAAACACGGGATATAGCGTGCACGCTATATTCGCCGCTTTATAAAGAAAATGTCCTTTTGACGTGCATGCTAAATGTTTAAACTCATTTTATTGAGCAACTCCTGGCGCGACCACGCTCTCAGCATGTAACGGAAACAACTCCATGTAAGCCAGCTTAGCACCAATCGTAGTAGCCGTAGCTAGCTTGTTGGCTTTAGCTAGCACCTAGCAGTGGCATGCAATACCATGGTCTCAACCGTGACGCCCGGTCCGAGCCCAAGCAAGACACCCAGACGTTGCTCATCACGGCGGCGCCGGATCTCATCCAGCACAAATATCACCGTAGGTCCGGACATGTTCCCGTACTCGCTCAGTACATGCCGGCTAGCCGCCAGCTTCTCGGGCTGCAGCTGAAGCCCCGCCTCCACGCTGTCCAAGATCGCTCGCCCGCCGGGATGCACCGCCCAGAAAAGGTCGTTCCAGCCGCCGCTCAAGCCGAGCGGCCCAAGCGCGTTGGCCATGCTCTGCTCGATGTTTTCCCGTATCAGCGCCGGCATCTCGAAGGAAGGGTTGAAGACGAGCCCGTCTTCGCGGAGCCGTCCCGCCGCGACCAGGTCACTCTCAGGTATCACGCTTTGCGAGGCGGCCACCATCTCGAAAACCGGGCGCTCGACGGAGCCGTCGGGCTCGGCGCCGACGACCACGGCGCCCGCGCCGTCGCCGAACAGGGCCTGCACGATAACGGTGTCGACGTGGGCCTCGTCGGGCGCGCGGAACACGATGAGGGTGAGCTCGGCGCAGGCGACGAGGACACGGGCGCCGCGGTTGTTCTCGGCGATGTCCTTGGCGACGCGCAGCGCCGCGGACCCGCTGGAGCAGCCGTTGAGGTAGAGCATGGTGCGGCGCACGGACGGGTCGAGGCCGAGGAGTGTGGCCAGGCGGAGGTCGGCGCCGGGCATGTGGGCGCCCGAGTAGGTGCTGACGACGAGGTGGGTGATGTTGGAGGCCGGCCGCCCCCACTCGGCGATGGCGTTGCACGCGGCCGCCGCCGCGAGCTCCGGAACGGCGGTGGCCACGATGTCCATCCGGGCGTCTAGGGATGGCAGCGTGCGGTCGATGAACTCCGGGTGGCGTCGCAGAAGCTCCTCGGTGTGGTGGAAGTAGCGCTTCTTGATAGCCGATCTGCCGCCTGGAACACCACACGGACGTAAGTCGGCAACCATGCATGGAAGAACTGTTAAGTAATGTCGCTCTTACAGATTCTGTTGAGCTTGGACTTGAGCTTGGTGAGGTGCTCGGTGTTGGTGGCGCGGAAGTAGTAGTCCGCGTACTCGTCCTGCCGCACGCAGTTCGGTGGGTTCGCCGTTCCGATGGCCAGCACGGACGCGGGGCCGTCGGCGCGCTGCGCCTGCCGCATCTGACGGATGACGGTGGCCGCGGGGCTTGCAGCTAGGTTTCCAAGCAGTGCCATCTTGGTCTACCTCGTAGAGGAGGACGTGAAGTGAAACGACCGTCGGATTTGGAGAGGGTAACGGATGTCAGAGCTCGCGCGTGCTAGCTAGTTTATATAGCACTTGCCGCACGCTTGGGCAGCTTTTTCTGAGTTTAGTTAAGGGGGTGCCTAGACCTCATAAGTTTAGTTATTTCTAAGTAGCTGATGTCGTCCTAAAATTTGTGTTAATTCTTAGTTATAACCTAGTTGCAACTTATAAGATTTATACTAGTTCTCAGTTACAATCCAGTTGCAACTCATTAAATTTTCAGTTACATCCGAGTAGCAACTCATGTGTAAAACGAATCACGAGGTAAATCAAACGGTAAAAGAGGCGACTGAGACTTAAGAAGTTATCATACGTACGAGAACTAGCAAATCCGTTTAGTTAAAGTCACATTTTGTAAATTAGCACCATTTTCGGCATAGTTCGGCGTAATGAAATACGCGACATTGTTCGGCATGAATAATTTAACACAGTACAACATGAATTTAAACACAGTTCAGCATGAATTTAAACACAGTTCGGTGAAATAAATAGTTCGGCATACAATAAAAATATAACATATTTTGTCCTAGTTCGTTCATTTAATGCTCGACATCTACGTGTTGCCCCTACGTATTCATAGGTACTCAACTAGATCATCGTGCAGCTATTAATGTACTATCGGGTCTCGGATCTCCTGACACATGGCGATAAAGGCAGCCTGGGTTGCCGGCACCTGGCGATCAGGCTCTACAAGAGGTTTCTGTCTATAGTATGGCTCGTTCTGCTCGACCAAACTCACTTGGTTCTTTCTCTCATCCTCAATGATTATGTTGTGCAAGGTCACATAAAAATTTCATCGCTTCCCACATCTGATCTTTCGACCAGGTTATAGCAGGTAACCGGACAACTGCAAACCTCTGTCGGAGCACACTCCACTTACTTCCTGCAAGCTTCTTGTTCTTTGGCAAACTGAGCATGCTTGGAGAGTATTGGGTTTGGGATAGTCTTCACAAATGTTGTCATCTTGAATAGATGTCACATGCAAGATAGTATCCTTATTGTAGTGGTGCTCATTGATCTCAAAGTTCACAGGGGGAGAATGACCCTCAACAAGCTAAGCAAAGACATTTGAGAAGTTGAGGATGTTGATGTCGTTGTTCGATCCTGCCATGCCAAAGAAGGAGTGCCAGATCCAAAGATCATGTGTAGGAACTGCCTCAAGTATCATAGTGCAACCTCCTTTGTGTCGGAGTCCATGGCCGAACGGGCGAAACGTCGAACACTTGGCGGGCGAGGTGACAGGAGCTCGAAGCATAGCCGAGCTACGACGAAGGACGGGAGGCGAAAGGTGGCCTAGGCTGAGGGTAGAGGGTGAGGCGATGTCGGCCGACCTATCTACCGGTGTGATTTTGTCTTGGCGTGGTGGAGCTTCGCCGGCACATTCATGGCGACAGGGGTAGCTTGGGAAATCTCTTCGCCGCGGGAGAGGCGAGTGGTAGTGGGAAATGGGGTTGTCTCAACGATAGGGTTGGCACACCCGCATTTTCGCTTCGTCCGCCGTTCCCAGGGCGTTCCCAGCGCCCCGGGATCGGCCTGGGAACGCCGGATGAAAGTTGGGCCAAATCCAGACCAAATCGACATCCTGGGAACGCGACTGGGCAAAAAAAAAGCCATCCGGATGAAAAAACGGTTGGGAACACCGTCCTGGGAACCCATGTGGAGATGCTCTAAGGGTCAACTCACAAATAGTTTTGTTCCATGTTGATTGATAGAGAACTAGTAATACATAGAAATAGGGATATTAACGTGGAAAAAGTGAGATAAGTGAAATTTCATTTCTACACCTCCCAGTCTAATTGGTTTTCACTAGAGCCCCCACTCTTTTGTCGCCCCGGTCGGGCGGCACTGGAGCCACCCCCAACCCTAGGCACGGTCTGTAGTCCTCCCCCTCTCTCTCCTTTACTCCTCCGTCGAAGGAGGCGGCCATGCAAAGACCGCGCCGATGATGGAGGCAGGGGATCCTCTTTTGGCGCGGGGCCTCGTCGTGGGATTTGGCGGCATGGGCGGCGGCGGCTAGCCTTGGCAGGGTGGTGGCATGCGACAACACAGGGAGGGTGCGTGGTGATGGTGAGAAGAGCACAAGCGGCTGCTACGGTGCGTGTGTTGTGTCCTCGTCGTCTGTGGTCGCCCATGACGGCTGATCCCGATCTGGGCCTATGCGGGCCGGGGTGGGCCAGGGCTTTGGGGAGCGGTGGTGATGCGATCTTGCGGCCTCGTCTCTAGGGTGGCGCGGGCGTAGCAACAGTGGTGGCTTGCTAGCTTGGGGGGCCTCCTCCTCCGAGCCCTTGCGGGCTAGTCGTGGTGCCAGTGGTGGCCGGTGCGCCTCCATCCTTCGAGGCCGGTGATACGTCAGAAATGTATCTATAATTTTTTATGTTCCATGCTTGTTTAGTACCTACTTTGCTTTGCTTTGTCTTTATTTGAGGTGTTTTTATATCTTTTCTAGAACTAACCTATTAACAAGTTGCCATAGTGCCAGTTGCCTGTTTTCTTCTATTTTTGGTTCCAGAAAGGCAGAAAATCAATATTCTCGGAATTGGACGGGACAAAATCCAAAGTCAATAACTTTCCGTGAGGGACACGAATCCAGAAGGAGAGACGGAGGGGATCCATGGGGTGGCCGCACCCCCCAGGCATGGCCAAGCCTGGCCCGCGCCTAGGCAGGGTCTGGGCCCCCTGGGCGCCCCTTGCCTCACCTCTTCGCCTATAATAAGCCCCCGATGCAGAAACCCTAAGTACCCGATCAATATTCCACGAAACCTTCTGTAACCGCCGCCACCGTCGTACCTAGATCGAGGGGATCTGAAGTTCTTCCCGGCACCCTGCCAGAGGGGAGATCATCCCGGAGGCCTTCTCTCCGGTATGATGCGTGAGTAGTTCCACCTTGGACTATGGGTCCATGTAGTAGCTAGATGGTTGTATCTCCTCCTTTGTGCTTTCATGTATAGATCTTGTGAGCTCCGTTTGACATGGTTATGCCCAACGAGTGCACAACATTAGCATATACGGTCCAGCCCAAGGAACGCCCACTACAAGCAACGCAACCCATGGAGCTTTCGGGTGGCCCAAGCCCGTGACGACTCCGGATGCTTGGAGAGCAAGACTAAAGTAGATAGAATATTCAAAGGGGCAAACCATAACTTTTAACCGAATCAATCTGTGCCCGAGACCTGCCTATCTCTATATAAAGTCTAGGAGGGCACGGCGAGGAGGGTCTCTCACCTCACCGCATATACACCTCCATGCCAGATTGCATCTGCGCACCCTTGTACTTTTCGGTTCCGCTGCAATCAAGAGCAGACAAGCAGGAGTAGGGTTTTCTCTCCGGGGGCCTGAAACTGGTAAATCTCATGTACCCTAGTTGCTTGTCTGTTAACCGTTCCACGATCTCCAGCATCCCTACCTTCTCCAAAAACCAAGATCATAACAATGGGCATTGACGAGATCGATCCTCGGAAATTGGCGCCGTCTGTGGGAATCGGGGGTGCTGATTGTGCGATCGTGCCGAAGAGCCATCTCCTCTTCGGTTCTTTCGACTTCACCGCCCACTCGCCAGCCACCATGAAGGATTTCGAGCCCGTAGGCGACGGACTCGAGATCATGTTCAGGAGCTTCTACTTCCAGGTGGGATAGACCGGCACTCTCCGCCTACCAGAGCGAGTGCCACTGCCATCCATCAGGCCCGCCTCATGGGCCCCACATCCCAGCATGCTACGCACGTCAACGCTGACAGACGATTCGTACGACATCAGCATCTGCAACTCAGATCTGTGCGGTCCCCCTTCGGATGAGGGAACCTACGGTTCCGGATCCAAATGTTGTGGCAGCAGCGATCCAATCCGCGGATGCTACTAGTGTGTCGTGGTCATCCAAAGCGACATGGAGCAACAACCACCAGGTTCGAGTGCCCACATACCACCGCCAAACCTGTAACTACCTCGGTGAATTACGCTCCTAGTTTCAAGCCTGGATGAGCGGAAATGGTTGAAATAGTACGGTGGGGCCCAAATGCCACTCACAGGTAGACCTTTCGGCCGTCCCAACCATTTCCAAACATCGGGACAAGAACGGGCGGCGTAATCGGCAGGCGAAGGGATCAACTACATACACAAATGAGTATGTATGCAAGCCACCATACAACAGTACATCAGAGCCATACCATCTAAAAAGAAAGGAAATATAGCAACGCCATACGGCAAGATTCAAATGTCCTAGATAGATATATAGTTTAGGATATCTCCTCATACATCAAACATCAGAGTATCAGGCGGAAGCGGAAAACAAGATCCGAGTACGGATAAGAAGCAAATCGGCATAAGATACCCCATAAATAAGCACATCCCGCCCACAGATCTCACGGATCCCCGTTCCCGGAATCTCTACACCGAATGATCGTTGCCCACATCGTCCGTATCTTCCACCCAGTATCCATCTCGTGAGTGTACCTGTTCATCTGAATCAAACAATTTATCATGTGAGACCCTAGGGGTACTCAGCAAGTCTTTATGCCTCTAAAGGGGACACAACCTGGGGTGACGCAATTGCAGCAAAAGATAAACCCTAACAATTCTATAGATACTCGCTAACCATCCGCCTAACCAATGATAGACGGATGTCCGTGAATTAATGACAACAGTTATAACAGTAATATCCACCGATCCATCCTCCTCCTCGCTTACCAACGAGGAAGTGGACGAACATCCCCCATCCGTTGACAGTTTTATTAACCATTCCATGAGTGTTGCACTATTTACTAGTCAGTTACTTAGTCAAATTAAAAGCGGTACTTTAGTTATACTTGTCTATGATCGAGAAACTGTGCTCCAAGTCGTCCATAACCGCGGACACGGCTTTCAGAAAGTTTTACCCTGCAGGGGTGCACAAATAGCAACACACACTCGATCAACCTCGGAAAAACCAAATCAAAACCCAACGAGGCCTTCACGACAAAGCAATCACAGGATTCAGAAACATTTCAGGGGGCCACCCCATTAAGCTACCCGCAACGAAGTTAGCTGACTCCGAAACGGACTCATGGTTTGCGCCAATGGCTGTAAACGACTGGGAACCCGAAAATGTGACTGGGCTTGTCGATACCGCGAAAACACTCCGCTTACCTAAACAGTACACGTGCAGTACATCGCACAATTTAAATAAAGCAGTAAAGCATGGCATAAGTACAGGATAGTAAATAAAACCTCAAACTAGTTTGTGGCCCCAAGAAATAAGAATGAATCAAGCTCTGGCTCAGGGGGGTCCCATAAGCCTCCCGGATGTGGATAGCGCGAATATTCAAGGAACAGGAATCAAGTACTCGGGGTCCTACGGGACACAAGTGAGCATGAAAAACCAAATAGCAGATATTTCTCACCGGTGCCACTTTCATTATTTATCCCATTACTACTCAGGTTAAGTTGTTTAGGTACCTCGTTGTCCATCAGACAATCACATACCCTACACATGCTGTTCTATGACTCGCATGGCTCAAACAACTCCTGTAGTAGTGGCTCATGGGATGGAGGAACAAGCTTCGGTGGGGTTTAAAAGTAAAGGCTATGCAATACTTGGGATTCAGTTTAATGCAACCGCGACTCAATGATGCAAGAATAAGATAGAGGCAATAGATATTGTATGTATGCAAGCATGTGGTAGTGCTTTCCTGGCAGCTCAGTTGTAGCGAGAGAAGGATCTGGGTAGTGCTCCTGGTTCTCTTGATATATCCCCTGCTCAGCGTCTATTCGAAGAAGAACCAAACAAACAAGGGCCAACATAAATATAGTGCACAAGCATATGAATTAAATGCGACAAGCAAACAATCATGCCATGATGAATGATGCACAATTTGCATGGCATTAAAGTAGCATGGCATGGGTGAGGTGTGGAATACAAGAATAAATCATTTTATTGAGTTTTGGCCACATTTTGTCCTCAAATAAGTTGCTGTTTACTTAATATTTATATGATGCATGTTGCAATTCAGAACATGGAATGCATAAACAGAAAGGTCTCGTCGAGCTGATCATTTTAGACATATCATTTGTTAAATTTCGAGTTATAAAACAAAAGTTATTAATTAATTAAGGGAGAAGGGCATTTTATTGTAATTTAAATAAACTTGGAATTTTAAATGTACAAAATATGTTTTGAAGGTCATATTTGAATTCCTCATATTTTTCTGATTTGAAAACATATATTATTTTCATTATATGGATTTATATTTTAAAAGATATTTAAAAACAGAATTAAATTTGAATTTGATTTAATTTGGAAAAGATTTGAATTAAATAGATATACTGAAAAGCTTTTTATACCCAGACAAACCCAAGCACTGTCGCTGATGGGTGGGGCCAAGCTGACTCAGCAACATAGCGTGCAGCACAGGCGCTTCTCACCGCGGGGCTCCCTAGCCTATGCGACTGACGAGCGGGCCCGACAGGAACTTCGGCCCCACGTGACAGTGAAGCCCCAGGGTGGACCACGTGGCGTCGCTAGGGGAGCGCGGGTTGCGGCTGGGGTTATACGGGGGTTTCTTTGCAAGATTGATTGGGTAGCTGTCTAGTGGGCCACGAGCACCGCGGGTTGAGGCAAAAACTAGAGGAGGGGTTTTCTGCAAAACGGACGACGCGCACTGTGGATCTTCCTCTGCTCTCTGCCGATCGATCGGTGCTCGCCAGGGCGCTGCGGCGGGGCTCAAATGCGCGATCTGGGGCGCGCGCGCAGAGGCGGAACCACTTCGGGGGCCTGGGCTTGGTGTCAGGAGAGGTGGGCGTGGCCTAGGTAGGGTTTTGCGCGGCGCGGAAGCGAGCAGACGCTGCGCTCGCCGGCGCACAGAGCGTGCTCGATGAAACGCAAGGCGGCCCTAGACGACGATAGCGCGGCGGAGCATGTCCAGGAGGTCAGGCAGCTCACCGAGAGTGTGTCGGTGCGGTTAGATCGGCTCGAGACGCAGAGGATCGGCGTCGAGGCAGACGGCCAGAGGATCTAGGATTTGCGTCGGGCTCGCGCTGGGGCAGCGGTTCTGGGGCTTCCTCTTCGCGGCTCCGTGTACGGGGCTGCTGCAGGGGGTCTCCTTGTACTCCTCGATCGCCTCCGCGTCGCGCTCGTCGCCTGGTACGGTGTAGCCGAGAGGAGGCCGAGGGTGCCGGCGATGGTGTAGACGGTGGCGATGGAGAAGAAGGGAGGAGAGGGCAGGGCGCCCTTGGGGTAGATCTGGGGTAGCTGGGCGAGGCAGAGAGGTGGTGGGGTGGTGGTAGGTAGCAGAGAGGGGGGAGATGCCGTGGGGAGGTGGGGTAGATGAAAAAGGTGGCTCGGCCACCCTTTTTCTCTCCTTCCTCCTTCACGTGCTAGGGTCGGCAGGGCAGGGCAGGTAGAGGAGGGGGGCTTCCAGGTGGGGCATGGTGGTCTGGGAGGGTAGGCTCGGGCTGGGGTCCTCTTGGCAGAGAGGGGGAGCTAGAGAAAGGAGAGGGGGTAGGCTCGGGCTAGGTTAGGGTTGGAGCTAGGCTCGGGTAGAGGGTAGCTAGGGCAGGGGTGAGGTGGCCAGGGGGGAGAGGGTGGCCGGTGGGGCCAGCTAGGTGAGAGGGAGGGAGAGGCCGAGAGAGAGAGAGGTAGGTTTAGGGTTTAGATAGGATACACAAGATCATGCATGGATGGTGGAGAAAAAAGAGAGGGAGGTGAAGAAAAGAGAGAGATGGATAGATGTGTGTGGTTTGTATTCACTCAAAATGCAAATAAAATCCAAATGACAAGCAAAAAGGTGGTTCTTGCATGGCCCATGAAGAATATTTATTGCCATGATGATTCTTGTGAAAACAATATTGTTGCATGGCATTACTAGTTTGCATTCCCAAAAATTGGAATAAAGGCCAAGCAAAAGAACTTAAAGGAAAATCCCAGATGGAGTAGATGGAAATGATCACATTTGAATAGAAGTGGGACTTGCTAGTGTGTATGTGCCACTAGGTATTGAGTAAGCCCAAAAATATTCCAACATGATAATATCCCCAAAACAACACATATGGAAGCTAGACAAAGGGCTCCACTCACAAGGCATGCAAAGGTGGCCATGTGGCTCTCATACATCAATAATGTGAAAACAACATGATGCTAAGATGAGAGCATGTGGAACAAGAATTGGATCCATCCCAACCCACATGAGCTAGAGGTAAAACCAAATAAATTGCAATGCTCATATATGGTGGAATGGTGGAATGATGGGATGATGACAAGAAAGGTGGTGGAGTTGAAAGAGATATGCCCCCAACTCAACTTGGGCGTTTAAACAATATATCAATAACCAAATACAATATCAAGAGGCAAATACAATTAACAATGCATATGAGAGAAGAACCAAAAACAAAAAGGGTTTTATATGATGCTCAAATGCAAGGTGGCATGATGACATGGGCATGATATAATTGTGATGCAACAATTATATGTCGGAAGTAGACAATATATTACTAGACCAAGTAGCATTACAATTGTTAGACAAATGGGATGCTACAACTCTCCCCCACTAAACAGGAATCTCGCCCCGAGATTCTAGGAAGAAGAAGAAGACTCAAAGAGGGTAGGATAGTTGGCACGGAGCTCCTCTTCACGTTCCCAAGTGGCTTCATCAACGGAATGGTGCGACCACTGCACCTTGCAGAACTTGATGGACTTGTTGCGAGTCCTTCTTTCTGTGGTCTCAAGGATTTTTGTGGGGTGTTCTTGATAAGACAGGTCTTCTTGGAGATTGATTAGCTCATGATCCACATTCCTGCCGGGATCCTTGAAGCACTTCTTGAGTTGAGAGATGTGGAAAACATCATGGACCTTGAGTCTTTCCAGGAGCTCAAGAGCATAAGCAACTTCTCCTCTTCTTCCACGAATTTTGAAAGGACCGATGTATCTAGGAGCCAGCTTTCCTTTGATACCAAAACGGTGTGTGCCTTTCATGGGAGTGACACGAAGGTAAACGAGATCACCAGGAACATACACCATGTCCGTGTGCTTCCTGTCATAATTGCTCTTCTGGCAACTTTGAGCAATCTTCAGATTCTCAAGAATGATATGCACCTTCTCCTCCACTTGAGTTACAATGTCAGGGCCAAACCATATTCTTTCTCCTGCACCTGACCAACCAATCGGAGTTCTGCACTTGCGGCCATAGAGAGCCTCAAATGGTGCCATCTTCAGACTTTTCTGGAAGCTGTTGTTGTAAGAGAATTCAGCATAAGGAAGACATTCCTCCCACTTCATGCAAAAAGAGATGACGCAAGCACGAAGCATATCCTCCAGAATCTGATTGATCCTTTCAACTTGTCCTTACGACTGAGGGTGGTAAGCTGTGCTGAAGTTCAACTTTGTTCCCAAAGCATTTTGGAAACTCTCCCAGAACTTGGAAGTGAAGATGCTCCCACGGTCTGAAATGATCTCAAGCGGAACCCCATACAGAGAGACAATTCTGTTGATATAGAGCTCAGCCAACTGAATTCCAGAAATTGTTTCCTTGACGGGGAAGAAGTGAGCCACTTTAGAAAGCCTATCGATGACAACAAGGATTGCATTGTTGCCCTTCTGCGACCTTGGAAAACCAGTGATGAAGTCCATCTCTACTTTCTCCCATTTCCATTCCGGAGGTTTCAATGGCTGTAGAAGACCGAAAGGTTTCTGATGGACAGCTTTCACTCTGCGGCAGACATCACACTCCGAGACATACTTGGCACAATATCATTTCAACCCCGGCCACCAATATTGTGTTTTCAAGTCCATGTACATCTTTGTGCTGCCAGGGTGGATAGAAAGAACAGAATCATGCGCCTCCTTGAGAACTTTCTCTCTCAAACCCGGGTAGTTCGGAACAAACAACCGGTGTTCAAAGAAAAGCGTGCCTTGATCATCGACGTGGAAGGACTCATACTTCGGAAGCTGAAGTTTGGAGATGATCTTTCTGGTGTGCGGATCGCCAAGCTGACGAGAGCGAACCTTTTCTTCCAAGAGAGTTGTTGCTAGGAGGTTCAGGAGATACCCTTGTTCCACAATTTCAAGGTTGAGCTGACGGAATTCCTCGCACAAGAGAGGCTGTTGTTCTTCCATCATGAGGTTGTTGACATAAGCTTTGCGGCTGAGAGCATCGGCCATGACATTAGCTTTTCCCGGAGTGTAGTTGATGGTCAAATCAAAATCATTGATTGCTTCAATCCATCTCCTCTGCCGAAGGTTGAGATCAGGCTGAGTGAAGATATACTTCAAACTCTTGTGATCAGAAAAGATTTCACAACGGTTGCCAAGCAAGTAGTGCCTCCATAGCTTCAAAGCAAAGACAACTGCTGCGAGCTCGAGGTCATGTGTAGGATAGTTGATCTCATGCGTCTTCAACTGTCGAGAGGCATAAGCAACAACTTGTTTTTCTTGCATAAGGACCGCACCCAATCCTTGCAAAGAGGCATCACAGAATATCTGGAAAGGCTTAGAGGTGTCCGGAGGAACCAAGACTGGTGTGGAAGTGAGCTTCTCTTTGAGTGTCTCAAAGCTTGCTTGACATGCAGGAGTCCAAAGGTATTTCTTGCCTTTCTTGAGGAGATCGGTAAGAGGCTTCGCTATCTTCGAAAAGTTCTGAACGAAGCGACGACAATAACTAGCCAAACCAAGGAAACTCCGCACTTCTTTGACATTAACAGGAGGAAGCCATTCAACAATTGTCTTCACAGTTTCCGGGTTGACTGCAATGCCCTTGGCAGAGATGACGTGACCAAGATAGGTTACTTGAGGCAGCCAAAACTCACACTTTGAGAACTTTGTATACAGGCGGTTCTCACGAAGCTTGTTTAGGACACACCGAAGGTGTTCTTCATGTTCTTCCTTTGACTTAGAATAGACTAGGATGTCATCCAGATAGACCACAACGAACTTATCAAGATACTCCATGAAAACCGAGTTCATAAGCCTCGAGAAGGTAGCAGGTGCATTGGTGAGACCGAAAGACATGACCGTGTACTCATACAGGCCATAACGGGTGGTGAAAGCTGTTTTAGGAACATCTTCCTTGCGAATCTTGATTTGGTGATAACCACTTCTCAAGTCCAGCTTAGAGAATACCACAGCTCCAGCTAGCTGATCGAAGAGATCATTAATCCGCGGAAGGGGATATTTATTCTTGATGGTTTTAGCATTGAGAGCCCGATAGTCAACACAAAGTCTATCAGTCATGTCCCGCTTCTTCACAAAGATTGTTGGGCTACCCCAAGAAGAGGTACTGTGTTGAATGAAACCCAACTTCTCTTGTTCATCAAGCTGACGTTTGAGTTCAGCCAACTCAGCAGGACCCATTTTATAAGGCCGCTTGGAGATAGGAGTCGTTCCAGGTTCAAGCCCAATTACAAACTCAACCTCACGATCCGGAGGCATACCCGGAAACTCTTCAGGAAAAACATATGGGAACTCACAGACCACCGGAACACTCTGGATAGCTTCCATAGCATCATCATTCAGAGCCGCCAAAGAGAAAAGCTGGATAACAGGAGTCAGACTTGGAGAATAGACTATATGGCCTTCAGGAATCTTCAGAGAAACCGAGCGTTCAGCACAATCAATCACAGCTGCATTTGATGTCAACCAATCCATGCCCAAGATGACATCAATGTCAGAATTGCCCAGAACAATTAGGGACGCCGAGAACGAAGAGCCACCAATCTCAATTTGATTGCCATGGCTGATTTTTGAAGCTGCCATTGTTGCGCCAGGAGAAAGGACCATTAACCGCTTAAGGAGAGGATCCAACGCTAACCCATTCTCATTTGCAAACTTGTTAGAAACAAAAGAATGCGATGCACCAGAATCAAACAAAACTCGTGCAGGGACTGAGATAACGGATAGCATACCCATCACAACTCCAGGTGCATGCTCAGCTTGAGCGGCGTTGACACAGTTGGCACGAGCAACAGTAGACCCGGGCTTGGTGTTGATGTTGAGAGCCCGAGGTGGTGGTGCACGAACCAAAGGAGAGCTTGCCGCAGATCTTGGAGGGGGTGGAGGAAGAGCTTTGTTTTTCATCGGACAGTTCCAGTACTGATGCCCAGTGTCTCCACACGTGTAATAAGCACCAGGTGGACGTGGAGCAACGTAGCCAGGGACTCCGCTAGGCACTCCAGGGTAGTGGTGGTTTTAGCCCCTGGGAGCAGCAGTGTGGATGTTTGTTGGCCTTGCCGCGAAGCTTGAAGGTCTTGGTGAAGCCGGGAGCGACGGTGGGGTGTTAGGAACCCAGACACGACGCTTAGAAGGAGCTGACATAGCTGAAGAGCTTGGTGCATCACGGTTGTGTTTCTTTGACTCCTCAAACACTTGCTTACTTGCTTCTTCCTGCAGAGCTGTATGCTGAAGTTCCAGAAAAGACGCCGGCCTTGCATGTGTGATTGCATATTTAATCGATGCATTGAGCCCTTGCCGGATCCTCTTTTGCTTCTTCTTGTCATCAGATATCTCATCGCCACCATAACGAGAAAGGTTCATGAAGTTCCTGATGTAGGTATTGACATTGTCATTTCCCTGCTTGAGGTTGAGAAACGCTTCCTTCATCCTCTCCATGACAATTTCTGACAGATACTGCTCTTTGAACGCTCCAGTGAACTGTTCCCAAGTAGGCTGAAAACCAATGCAGTTTGCCTTCAGGTAATTCTCCCACCAGAGAGCTGCATCTCCCTTCAGAAGGTGAGTAGCACATTTTACCCATTCTTGCTCAGGAACATCAGCAGTCTCCAGTAGCCTTGACATCTCACGCAACCAATCATCGGCATCAAGTGGTCGATCAGAAACATCAAATTGGCGTGGGTTGAACTTCAGAAAGCTTTTGATGTGTCCTCGCTTGGGAGGTGGAGGTAGTGGAGCAAACTCATTCCTCCTGACACTTTCCTCAAAATGCTGCTGGTTCTGCTGCATTGCTGCCAAGGCATTGGCGATGTTTGACAACGCGGACCCCAGTTCAGGTGGTATGTCCTCCTCAGAACGGCGTGTTGGTGCCATCCTGTGATTGATATAAAACACAAGTCAGTACTATAATGGAGAATAATAATAATCCAAAATAGTACCAAGATGGAATTAACCAAGATTAAAGGATACAATTTACTAAGATGATATTACAATATCAACAAAGTTCAAAGCACCTAGAAGATATTAAGCATATCAACAAACACAAGTCAGTGACTCTACCAATTCAATATACAAAAGCGAATGATAAGAGTAGTGGTATGGTCGCGACTCCATCCCGCACTCAAATCATTACTCCGCACATGAACAAGTAGAACACATATCCTAACCCCTTCTTCTCACAATGAACCTAAAGATTAGTAACTACGGAAACTAACACCCCACACAAGATAACGTCGGATAACAAAGAGTAAGACAGATCGCGGCGGTATACAACGAATCAGATAGATCGCGTCGGTTTGCAAAAACCTGTCGGTATGGAATGTACCAACAGTTGATAACCAAAAGGCCGATTGTGATAACAACTTGGATACAACAGATAGACAAGGAATTACACACACATACACACACACACACACACACAACCTATGGTACTACGGAAACCCCGAACACGTGAATCCTAGTTTGAATTTTAAGGAGAGGAATGAAAACGTTACACTTCCTTACCAGAAAAGGGTGGATGGGTGGGTAAGAAGAAAAATGGAAGCATTCCTAATCTCACGTTTTGTTTTTCCCTAGTATACATAACTACCAAAAATATTTGCTAGACTGACAACGACCATTTGGCTGAGACCCTGAAGGGCGGGATGGCTCTGATACCAATTGTAACTACCTCGGTGAATTACGCTCCTAGTTTCAAGCCTGCATGAGCGGAAATGGTTGAAATAGTACGGTGGGGCCCAAATGCCACTCACAGGTAGACCTTTCGGCCGTCCCAACCATTTCCAAACATCGGGACAAGAACGGGCGGCGTAATCGGCAGGCGAAGGGATCAACTACATACACAAATGAGTATGTATGCAAGCCACCATACAACAGTACATCAGAGCCATACCATCTAAAAAGAAAGGAAATATAGCAACGCCATACGGCAAGATTCAAATGTCCTAGATAGATATATAGTTTAGGATATCTCCTCATACATCAAACATCAGAGTATCAGGCGGAAGCGGAAAACAAGATCCGAGTACGGATAAGAAGCAAATCGGCATAAGATACCCCATAAATAAGCACATCCCGCCCACAGATCTCACGGATCCCCGTTCCCGGAATCTCTACACCGAATGATCGTTGCCCACATCGTCCGTATCTTCCACCCAGTATCCATCTCGTGAGTGTACCTGTTCATCTGAATCAAACAATTTATCATGTGAGACCCTAGGGGTACTCAGCAAGTCTTTATGCCTCTAAAGGGGACACAACCTGGGGTGACGCAATTGCAGCAAAAGATAAACCCTAACAATTCTATAGATACTCGCTAACCATCCGCCTAACCAATGATAGACGGATGTCCGTGAATTAATGACAACAGTTATAACAGTAATATCCACCGATCCATCCTCCTCCTCGCTTACCAACGAGGAAGTGGACGAACATCCCCCATCCGTTGACAGTTTTATTAACCATTCCATGAGTGTTGCACTATTTACTAGTCAGTTACTTAGTCAAATTAAAAGCGGTACTTTAGTTATACTTGTCTATGATCGAGAAACTGTGCTCCAAGTCGTCCATAACCGCGGACACGGCTTTCAGAAAGTTTTACCCTGCAGGGGTGCACAAATAGCAACACACACTCGATCAACCTCGGAAAAACCAAATCAAAACCCAACGAGGCCTTCACGACAAAGCAATCACAGGATTCAGAAACATTTCAGGGGGCCACCCCATTAAGCTACCCGCAACGAAGTTAGCTGACTCCGAAATGGACTCATGGTTTGCGCCAATGGCTGTAAACGACTGGAAACCCGAAAATGTGACTGGGCTTGTCGATACCGCGAAAACACTCCGCTTACCTAAACAGTACACGTGCAGTACATCGCACAATTTAAATAAAGCAGTAAAGCATGGCATAAGTACAGGATAGTAAATAAAACCTCAAACTAGTTTGTGGCCCCAAGAAATAAGAATGAATCAAGCTCTGGCTCAGGGGGGTCCCATAAGCCTCCCGGATGTGGATAGCGCGAATATTCAAGGAACAGGAATCAAGTACTCGGGGTCCTACGGGACACAAGTGAGCATGAAAAACCAAATAGCAGATATTTCTCACCGGTGCCACTTTCATTATTTATCCCATTACTACTCAGGTTAAGTTGTTTAGGTACCTCGTTGTCCATCAGACAATCACATACCCTACACATGCTGTTCTATGACTCGCATGGCTCAAACAACTCCTGTAGTAGTGGCTCATGGGATGGAGGAACAAGCTTCGGTGGGGTTTAAAAGTAAAGGCTATGCAATACTTGGGATTCAGTTTAATGCAACCGCGACTCAATGATGCAAGAATAAGATAGAGGCAATAGATATTGTATGTATGCAAGCATGTGGTAGTGCTTTCCTGGCAGCTCAGTTGTAGCGAGAGAAGGATCTGGGTAGTGCTCCTGGTTCTCTTGATATATCCCCTGCTCAGCGTCTATTCGAAGAAGAACCAAACAAACAAGGGCCAACATAAATATAGTGCACAAGCATATGAATTAAATGTGACAAGCAAACAATCATGCCATGATGAATGATGCACAATTTGCATGGCATTAAAGTAGCATGGCATGGGTGAGGTGTGGAATACAAGAATAAATAATTTTATTGAGTTTTGGCCACATTTTATCCTCAAGTAAGTTGCTGTTTACTTAATATTTATATGATGCATGTTGCAATTCAGAACATGGAATGCATAAACAGAAAGGTCTCGTCGAGCTGATCATTTTAGACATATCATTTGTTAAATTTGGAGTTATAAAACAAAAGTTATTAATTAATTAAGGGAGAAGGGCATTTTATTGTAATTTAAATAAACTTGGAATTTTAAATGTCCAAAATATGTTTTGAAGGTCATATTTGAATTCCTCATATTTTTCTGATTTGAAAACATATATTATTTGCATTATTTGGATTTATATTTTAAAAGATATTTAAAAACAGAATTAAATTTGAATTTGATTTAATTTGGAAAAGATTTGAATTAAACAGATATACTGAAAAGCTTTTTATACCCAGACAGACCCAACCACTGTCGCTGACGGGTGGGGCCAAGCTGACTCAGCAACACAGCGTGCAGCACAGGCGTTTCTCACCGCGGGGTTCCCTAGCCTATGCGACTGACGAGCGGGCCCGACAGGAACTTCGGCCCCACGTGACAATGAAGCCCCAGGGTGGACCACGTGGCGTCGCTAGGGGAGCGCGGGTTGCGGCTGGGGTTATACGGGGGTTTCTTTGCAAGATTGATTGGGTGGCTGTCTAGTGGGCCACGAGCACCGCGGGTTGAGGCAAAAAATTGAGGAGGGGTTTTCTGCAAAACGGACGACGCGCACTGTGGATCTTCCTCTGCTCTCTGCCGATCGATCGGTGCTCGACAGGGCGCCGCGGCGGGGCTCGAACGCGCGATCTGGGGCGTGCGCGCAGAGGCGGAACCACTGCGGGGGCCTGGGCTTGGTGTCAGGAGAGGTGGGCGTGGCCTAGGTAGGGTTTTGCGCGGCGCGGAAGCGAGCAGACGCTGCGCTCGCCGGCGCACAGAGCGTGCTCGATGAAACGCAAGGCGGCCCTAGACGACGATAGCGCGGCGGAGCATGTCCAGGAGGTCAGGCAGCTCACCGAGAGTGTGTCGATGCGGTTGGATCGGCTCGAGACGCAGAGGATCGGCGTCGAGGCAGACGGCCAGATGATCTAGGATTTGCGTCGGGCTCGCGCTGGGGCAGCGGTTCTGGGGCTTCCTCTTTGCGGCTCCGTGTACGGGGCTGCTGCAGGGGGTCTCCTTGTACTCCTCGATCGCCTCCGCGTCGCGCTCGTCGCCTGGTACGGTGTAGCCGAGAGGAGGCCGAGGGTGCCGGCGATGGTGTAGACGGTGGCGATGGAGAAGAAGGGAGGAGAGGGCAGGGCGCCCTTGGGGTAGATCTGGGGTAGCTGGGCGAGGCAGAGAGGTGGTGGGGTGGTGGTAGGTAGCAGAGAGGGGGGAGATGCCGTGGGGAGGTGGGGTAGATGAAAAAGGTGGCTCGGCCACCCTTTTTCTCTCCTTCCTCCTTCACGTGCTAGGGTCGGCAGGGCAGGGCAGGTAGAGGAGGGGGGCTTCCAGGTGGGGCATGGTGGTCTGGGAGGGTAGGCTCGGGCTGGGGTCCTCTTGGCAGAGAGGGGGAGCTAGAGAAAGGAGAGGGGGTAGGCTCGGGCTAGGTTAGGGTTAGAGCTAGGCTCGGGTAGAGGGTAGCTAGGGCAGGGGT
The DNA here is from genome assembly GCA_910589765.1 of Avena atlantica. Lineage (NCBI taxonomy): Eukaryota > Viridiplantae > Streptophyta > Magnoliopsida > Poales > Poaceae > Avena > Avena atlantica. The sequence goes on from OU342738.1 coordinate 261,996,368, forward strand.
GAGGTGGCTAGGGGGGAGAGGGTGGCCGGTGGGGCCAGCTAGGTGAGAGGGAGGGAGAGGCCGAGAGAGAGGTAGGTTTAGGGTTTAGATAGGATACACAAGATCATGCATGGATGGTGGAGAAAAAAGAGAGGGAGGTGAAGAAAAGAGAGAGAGATGGATAGATGTGTGTGGTTTGGATTCACTCAAAATGCAAATAAAATCCAAATGACAAGCAAAAAGGTGGTTCTTGCATGGCCCATGCAGAATATTTATTGCCATGATGATTCTTGTGAAAACAATATTGTTGCATGGCATTACTAGTTTGCATTCCCAAAAATTGGAATAAAGGCCAAGCAAAAGAACTTAAAGGAAAATCCCAGATGGAGTAGATGGAAATGATCACATTTGAATAGAAGTGGGACTTGCTAGTGTGTATGTGCCACTAGGTATTGAGTAAGCACAAAAATATTCCAACATGATAATATCCCCAAAACAACACATATGGAAGCTAGACAAAGGGCTCCACTCACAAGGCATGCAAAGGTGGCCATGTGGCTCTCATACATCAATAATGTGAAAACAACATGATGCTAAGATGAGATCATGTGGAACAAGAATTGGATCCATCCCAACCCACATGAGCTAGAGGTAAAACCAAATAAATTGCAATGCTCATATATGGTGGAATGGTGGAATGATGGGATGATGACAAGAAAGGTGGTGGAGTTGAAAGATATATGCCCCCAACACAACTTGGGCGTTTAAACAATATGTCAATAACCAAATACAATATCAAGAGGAAAATACAATTAACAATGCATATGAGATAAGAACCAAAAACAAAAAGGGTTTTATATGATGCTCAAATGCAAGGTGGCATGATGACATGGGCATGATATAATTGTGATGCAACAATTATATGTAGGAAGTAGCCAATATTTTACTAGACCAAGTAGCATTACAATTGTTAGACAAATGGGATGCTACAAAACCTGCCGCCAAAGCCGCAACCTACAAACGGAGGCAACGGAGGAAACAGAGGGCAACCGTTCCTCCAACCAAACGAAGGCGATGATGCCGCCTACTCAAAGATCAACCTCAGCAACGCTGGATGGCACCAGGTGCGCGAAGCGGTGGCGGGCAACAATATCTTACCCGTGAATTCTTCACTAGACTTGCTGATGGCGTACCACCTCCTTCTCATCGGCGAGCACAACAGGAAGGTGAAGATGTAGGAGGAGCTCGACAAACGTAAGCAAGCGGCTTCGAAGTCTAGCGCGTGACGAGCTACACTCTCCACCGCTGGCGGCTCTAGCTCGCATGGCAATAATGCTAACAAGCATCGCTCTCGCACGGATAACATGGAACCCGCTGCACGTCGCGAGGTCACTCGAACCCTCAACACGTCCTTCATGGAGATGGACGTCAACGGCAATGTCATACCGAAGACGCCGCAAGCTGCGATCATGGAAGCCACCACATATCTCGCGTCCCATCCACCTCCGGTGGGGGACCCAAAGAGATACATGCACAAGTCCGCACTAGCCGTACTTGGACTCATCAGAGCTGCGCTCCACAATGAAGCTCCTACGGAGCCAAAAAAGAAAGATACAGTCATATACAACCGCAGCCCCACACCCTCATCCGACGAAGAGGAAGACGAGCATGATCTACCTCGACGACGCAAGAGTTCGCGACGTCGCAGCCGCGACTATGACGCCTGAAGGAACCTCGCTTAGAGCAAGGTCGTCAAGCCACGTGCCAAGCGCGCGTGCTCAACCGAATCCAAAGAGGATGACGACGGAGAACTCTGCGGAGCTAGATGCTTCAGCAGATCTGTTTGGCAAACACGGATGCCGAGAAATTTCAAACTTCCTTCAGACACTCCGAAGTTTGACGGGACACAGGACCCGAAAGTCTGGCTCAGCGACCACCTGTCGTCCGTCAAGCTGCACGACGGTAACAAAAACACCGCCCAACAATGCCTTCAGCTACAGCTAATTGGCGTAGCTCGAATCTGGCTCAGCATCATGTCCCCAGGCTTAATTAGAAATTGGGAGGAGTTGGCATACGGTTTCATCCGAAACTTCAAGGGCACCAGCTAGAGGACAGCCTCGATAAAGGAGCTGCGGGCCTGCACTCAACGAACGAGCGAATCCATTCGCTCGTACATCTTGCGCTGGTCCAACATCAAGAACTCCGTGACACAAATCTCCGAGGAGAGAACGATCGATGCCTTCAAGAACGGTGTCAAGCGCCCTGACTTCAAGGAGGAACTTCGGCGCGTTAAGCCCAAGACACTTGATCACCTCATGGACATCGCAAACAGGTGGGAAAATGTGACACCCCCGGGATCAGGGCTAAACAAATCCCAGACTCCGTCTGACATAAGCTTAACCTTGAGCTCGAGAATATCCAGTGAAGAATCAGTAACACAACAGTGACCCTACGACACAAAATTTATTACAGCAAGCTCATAACTGAGAAGAGAACCAAATTATTACAAGCAGAGGTAACTGACCCCAAACATCAAACAATGGAAGGAAAATTATGCTATTAAGTATAGCAAACTTAATAAATGGCCTAAGAGGCCTGAAGCATAATGATGACGTCCTAGCCCATAAATTCCAGGCTGCCGGCCGGGAACCCCAAGCTACTCGTCGATGTCGATGTAGTACCAAACTGATCTTCCGGGAACACTTACAATGCCAAAAGTATCAACAAAGCAAGGGTGAGTACAGGGTGTACTCCGCAAGACTTATGGCTGGTGGAGTTGTTTTGCATAAAGCCATCTTTGTTTATAAAATAAGAGAGAAAAGAAGCTCGTCTATTCAGAGTATTTTAAAAGGGGATAGGGGAGCGACATCTCCGAAAATATTGATCATCATCTTTTGATATCCACCGAATCATCATCATCATCTGAACTAGGATCACCCCCTCGTACCCATGAGGAAGCATCCTTACCAAACATTAGTTGCCAACTCTTACGATTAGGTTCATGTTCTCTATGATCTCCCATCCATTCCCAAGTCGTCCATAACCATGGACACGGCTTTCTGAAAGATTATTACCCTGCAGGGGTGTACAACTTTACCCACACGTACCAATCTACTCTTAATGCCTACTTGACACACTTCCTTGGTGTGCTGGCAGAGGGTGTGGTTGGACACAACCTTTACCTTGCTTTCGCCGAGACCATGAGTCAAGCAATAAGTATGGTTCTGCCGTAACGGGTCAAATCCCGAAGCCGGTACTTAAAGATGTGAGGCAAGGTTGGTTTACCACGGGCGCCATCAACCCCAAGCAACCGTGGCCACGCTTCCCTACCTGTTATGAATGCACCTCCTTCACCTCCTTCTTTCGAAAATGTTTTCAATGCGTATGTCGAATGGAACGCCCGAACTATGTGACTCATGGAATCTAATAGGAAAGTTAGTCAATCATGAGGTCCCCATTTACCCCGTGTGGTTGTATGCTCGTCTTGGTTCAAGAGGTAAGAACCTAGGGTCCTAAGGGTGGCGAGCATGGGACTAGAAAAACCACATCCCACCGTGGCCTCCCATACAAGCCTTAGCATGTTTAATCTCATATCACTGATCTCATCTTATCACGTTCTCCTGTCATACTAGATTATCTGCATCTGATACATCATCTGGATGGACCAGACTCAACAGCTATGCATGGCTAAGCAGGACACAGATATAAGCTCTAGTAGTGCACACCCGCCAAACCTAGTTATGCTAGGAGCAGTGGGTCAGGTAATATAAGCTCATAGAGAGTAATGCAATAGATAGGATACTCTATCTATCGATAAAAGACCACAGTAGAATCATATGCAACATGGCAGAATTGAAATGTTTTCGAAATCATAGGATTATATCATGGTGGGGCTATGCTTGCCTTTGCCAGTTGGTGACCAGAAAGCAGGGCTTCGACCATCGGGTACTTGACTCGATTACAACTGTTCAGTTAATGTTCGTCGATCTTCAATCTTCGATGGTGTTGATCTCGGTCTTCGATCTCGATCTTGATCTCATATTCTACCGAGGAAGAACCAAATCACCAAAACGAAAGGGAAACAATTAACACATGGCATCGATGCAATTCTCAAGCAAGTATGATGATATGACAAGTTAATTTGCAATGAAATGTAGCCCTAATACATACTCGACAACTTAATCGGGGTTCTGAGGGGTGAAAACCCTAACTCGGGGAAACTCCGGATGTATATGAGAGGGGTTACTAAGTCTTCTAGTTAAACTTGTCATTTAAGTTGATTAACAATGCATGATTATAGCTTAATTAGATAGAGCTCATTTTTATGAACATTTTGATATATTATTTGTATTTTCTGAATTAATATGAATTAGTTATTGAATTTACAATATTAAAAACAATTTCTGAAATTATTAAACCTTTTCTTAATTTTAATAAAACTGAAAACCTTTTTACACCGAGGCCTGGGCTATCCACAGTGCTGACCGGTGGGCCTCAGAGCCACATTAGCCTCCACGTGGATAGGTGGGACCTGAGGGGGGGTTGGGGTGTTTCTCACCGAGGCAGTAGCTAGCCGTAGAGGCTGACGAGTGGGACCTGGTCCACATTGGCAAGCCACGTAGGCTCGCGGGATGGTGGTTGAGCGCGCGGGGGCATGTAGGGATGGATGCGTTCGACGCAGCTCGACGAGGCGGACTAGAAAGTGGAGGCACCGGCCCTTTTTGGTCGCCGGAGCGGGAGGAGCAGCACTGACTCGCGGCGACACGCAACAGCGTTCGATGGCAGGGTGAACCAGAGGGAGAGGCGAAGCTGGGAGAGATTCCGGAGAACCTTGAGCTCACCCTGAAGCTCGAGGTAGGGTCGGAGAGGCGAGGCGAGGCCGGATTCCATGGCGATGACGGCTGCCGGCATCGGGGACGGAGGTTTCGATTCGGATGAATAGGACCACACCGGCTTGCTATACTAGGGGCAAAAGGAAGAGGTGGACGAGGCGGTTCCAACGATGGCCTCGAGTGGTCGAGGGAAGCTCGGAGACGGCGGCGACTGGAGGTTCCCGACGACTAGGTTTTGGTCCTCGCGCGGGAGAGAGAGAGGTTAGGAAGGGGGAGAGTGCATGCTAGGGTTCTCCGGCGGCGTCGGTGAAGTATTTGTAAGCATTGGAGGGCGGCGACGCATATCTTGGCGCATCTCCGGTGACATATGGCGGACGGCGCCACAGCGAGCTGGTTCCTCGTCGAGGACAAAGACGACGACATACACACAAATCGAAGCGGTATTGGGCCAGGTTGGGCCAAAGCTGGGCTGCCTGCTGCGCGGGTGCGTGGCAGAGAGAGAGAGGAAAGGCGCTGGGCCGTCCTGGGCTACGGCCTGGTTAGCTGGGTTGCTCCTTTTTTTTGTATAAACTGTTTTTCTTTTTTTGATTCTGAAATTTCTATTTTGCAATTTCATTTTCAATCTGTTTTAGAGTAATTAAAAATACCAGAGAGTTTGTAAAATATCTAAAATATTGTTGAGCCCTTGTATTCAATTTGAGCTCCTCAACTTTTGTATTTTCAAAACATTCAAAACCTTTTTGAATAGATTTGCAAATAGAAAGAGAGGGAAAAGCTAGGGTTTTAGGGTTTGATTTATTTTACTCAATGCAATTTTAAGAGATGATGCTCATGTTATGCACAATCAAAACCCTAACATACAATTATCTAAAAGTGGGCTGTTACAGCTCTATCCCCCTTACGAGAATCTCGACCCGAGATTCCAAAGGTAGGAAGAGAGACAGAGAGAGAAAGAAACAAGGTCACTCTAAGATAAGAGGGAAACACACTAAACAACACAGAGAGTATCTCATGGTCAACTCTTGGATGTATTGTTTAGAACAACTCTAAGATGACGACATGAAACACGTCAAGGTAATGGAGTTAACAAGAGGTGAAGGTTTCAAGTTATTAGATAGCTGGTCTTTATAAGGATTGAGACCATGGAACTTACAGGAGGTTTAGAAGCTTCTGAAGAAGAAAGCTTCCAACAGAAAGAACATGACCACATACTTCGATAGGGAACCTCTACTAAACGGCTTAGGTAGATATTTTAGGTTGCAGAGATATGCATCAACAAAACCATGCTGTTGAACTACTTTTGAAACAGAAGGGTCACTCTTTCACCCAACAGCAGGCCAAGACAGAAAGGTGTTTTGTGGAGAGGACTCATAAAAGTCACAAGGAACATGTAGAAAGAAAAACTGTTGATTACCAAAATCATATCCACTCTTCAAACATGTTTGAGAAGACGAAGGAAACTCTTTATCCATCCAGGCATACCAAAATCTTTGCCAAAGATTGTGGTATCACTTTGCACCACTAAGATGAATAGTTAAGAAGATTCCTAAGGACACAAAAAGAAAGAAACTTCATTCTCAAACTTCAATTACTTGGCACGACAAAAATGATTGCCAACATAAAAGGTCTGGAGGATCGTCCAAGAGACATTCAGCAACACTACTTCAAATGTTCTCCTTGATGTTCGTGGAGTAAATCATCAAGTAAAGGTCGAACTTCAGAGACAAAAGAGACCATAAGCACAAGTCCTATAACAAGTTATAGAAGAAGCCTCATGAAGAGTGGTTGTTATTGTTGAATCAAGGGGTATGACAAAGGGGTCTTTCTGGCTAAGTATGTCAACCATTAGATCATTTTTGCCAGACATGCAATGAGACCTATGTCAAAACCTTGAGGAACACCAACCATCATTGCTGCTTGAGATTCAGCTTTGGTTAGGTGGAATGATACTTCAGACTCAGCATGTCCGAATAGATAGTTTGCAACATTTACCGCAAAGGTAAAGTTATTAGATTCTCAAGATAGGGACTACATGGTAAAGATCCAAAAGACCGAGCTAGATTGTTAGACCCATGCGTTTAGCAACTTATCGAAGGACAACTGCACACACATATAGTACTATCAGTAAAACACACACATGCCTTTAGGGAACGGAGATAACTCTACTCGAATCCACGACGACATCTTTCAACAATTGCACGTGAACCAGAGAAGGTTACTTCTAACATCCATAACACACACTTTGAGATGACTCGAAGATGGTTCTCAAAAGTTTCCAACATTAATGCCAAATGTTCGATATGAATCTAATCTAGCATGGAGGAGATAAGGATGTCATCGATGGGCTCAACAACAAACTTATCGAGACACTCCAAGAAGATGAACTCATATGTGGCATGAACAAAGCATAATTGTTGGTCATACCAAAGACATGAAGATGTACTCAAGTGAAACATCACAATAAGAAACATCATCAAGATAGTCCTTGGAACTGAATTTAATTTGACAATAGCCCAAATCAAATCAAAGGAGGGGAAGATATCATATCCACTAAGGAGATAATATATTTCTTCAACACGAACAAAACTAGATATCCCTTTAAGAAGTAATAGAGTCCGTTAGAAATTTTTGTCTTACAACTCTCCAAGTTGTTGTTTAATCTCAACCAACTAACATGGGTAGATCCTTGGAGAAAAGAGCATTTTAGAGAACCTGCTTGCTCAAGTACTTGACAACACAGTCATGTGGCAACATGGCGATACTTCTGGTAGACATATAGAATATCACGGACCACCGATATGTCACGTAGTTCCAAAGGAGACTTGCTTGGTAAGGCAAGAATACATAGTCTCAGAGCTTTGGCACAAGCCTAACTCTTTGACCGATGGGAGCATACCAGAATAACGAACTTTGTAGCACAATCATTCTTCGCTTAGTGATAGGGTTAACCAACCACGCTAAGAATGATTAAAATGTCCTTTGAGTTCTAAACAATAATAATTGCTAAGAATCTCATATAGCCACATTATTACGCACACACGTCACTCATGAGCACGAAAGCTCGAGGAATGGTGGATAACGATGTGTAAAAGCATCACTTCTTTAAGGGGTCATAAAACTCAGCACGACCTCTTAGTATAAAAGAGTATGGTACTTTAAGGTAGAACAGATAGAAACTAATCAATGCCTCTTGATCTGCAGATTACAACACTTTGACCAGTTCCTAGAAATGACGAGGTACTGGAATTTTTTCTCCTAGACATCCCGAAATGGTTTATCATGACGGACCACAAGATTGTCTTGCATTGGAAGACACCAATGCATATTTACTACTTGGCTACCAACTGGTAGACGAAGGTCAGAAAACAACAAGGAAAAAGGAACATGCTCAGGAAAGAATCCCGAGATGTGGATGCATAGATTATCAATCTTCTTAAAACCAATGCATAGAAAAGGTAAGGTGTGGCAGAGTCACGAGTATAGATGCGAGACTCTCGAGGAGTACTCTTGTCATGATCTTTTTGGTTCCATGAAAGAAAATATGCCATAGCTAGTGGTAGGGGAAGTCCTTTATTGTCACAATTTGATCACGACAAAAACCTCAAGCTTGAAGGCTAGAATTGTAATACCAGCCATCCTGGGGTAATGTGGGAACATTAACGACAGGGGTCAAAAGGATGGATCTTGGTTTAAAGGTCAGCTTCATGTACAAGATTTACAACACCAGAATCCAGCACAATCAGGGATCTTAAGTTCAAGTCCGAGGGTTAAAACCCAAAGAAAGAAGTAACTACTACTTGAGTGACACAACGTACACTGCAAGATAGTAATCACGAGGTAGCTTCCAAAAGAAGATAAGACTTCTGAAGTACCCAAACGACAAAAAGGAGGGACGCGAGGTGAAAGGAAACCTCGAAGCTTAGAACAGAACACTATGGAACCAACAATATACTATTGTGGGTCCAAAAGATACAGAGATCATGATAGAAAGGAATCTCTCAGATGAAGCAGAGCAAAGGGAATAAGGAATTCTTAACACACACACAACTCTGGAGAACTCAACACTAGGTCAACTGGCTTAGAAACGGCATGCCTGAAAAGGCATCTAAGCTTTGAAGGAAGAGACGAAGATAGCAAATTTTTTCCAAATCAACACAAGATAAGATAACCCAGAGTTAGAGCGAAGCTGGATAAGGAGAAAAATAAGCATACTAGAGTTTTCGCAAATACGTTTCATCTTTGAAATAGTTTTCACAAGCACTAGACTCAACATCGACCAATAGCAAGGTTTTCCTACGGTCGGTACTGCTCTGATACCAAAAACTATGACACCCCCAGGATCAGGGCTAAACAAATCCCAGACCTCCGTCTGACATAAGCTTAACCTTGAGCTAGAGAATATCCAGTGAAGAATCGGTAACACAACAGTGACCCTACGACACAAAATTTATTACAACAAGCTCATAACTGAGTAGAGAACCAAATTATTACAAGCAGAGGTCACTGACCACAAACATCAAACAACGAAAGGCAAATTATGCTATTAAGTATAGCAAACTTAACAAATGGCCTAAGAGGCCTATATCATAACGATGACGTCCCAGCCCATAGATTCCAGGCTGCCGGCTGGGAACCCCAAGCTACTCGTCGATGTCGATGTAGTAACAAACTGATCTTCCGGGAACACTTACACTGCCAAAAGTATCAACAAAGCAAGGGTGATTACAGGGTGTACTCCGCAAGACTTATGGCTGGTGGAGTTGTTTTGCATCAAGCCATCTTTGTTTATAAAACAAGAGAGAATAGAAGCTCGTCTATTCAGAGTATTTTAAAAGGGGATAAGGGAGCGATAAATCCAAAAATATTGATCATCATCTTTTGATATCCACCGAATCATCATCATCTGAACTAGGATCACCCCCTCGTACCCATGAGGAAGCATCCTTAACAAACATTAGTTGCCATGTTTTACGATTATGTTCATGTTCTCTATGATCTCCCATCCGTTCCCAAGTCGTCCGTAACCATGGACACGGCTTTCCGAAATATTATTACCCTGCAGGGGTGTACAACTTTACCCACACGTACCAACCGACTCTTAATGCCTACTTGACACACTTCCTTTGTGTGCTGGCAGAGGGTGTGGTTGGACACGACCTTTACCTTACTTTCGCCAATACCATGAGTCACGCAATAAGTATGGTTCCGCCGTAACGGGTCAAATCCCAAAGCTGGTACTTAAAGATGTTAGGCGAGGTTGGTTTACCAGGGGCGCCATCAACCCCAAGCAACCGCGGCCACACTTCCATACCTGTTATGAATGCACCTCCTACACCTCCTTCTTTCGAAAACGTTTTCAATGCGTATGTCAAATGGAACGCCCGAACTATGTGACTCATGGAATCTACTAGGCAAGTTAGTCAATCATGGGGTCCCCATTTACCCCGTGTGGTTGTATGCTCGTCTTGGTTAAAGAGGTAAGAACCTAGGGTCCTAAGGGTGGCGAGCATAGGACTAGAAAACCACATCCCACCATGGCCTCCCATACAAGCCTTAGCATTTTTAATCTCATATCATTGATCTCATCTTATCACGTTCTCCTGTCACACTAGATTATATGCATCTGATACATCATCTGGATGGACCAGACTCAATAGCTATGCATGGCTAAGCAGGACACAAATATAAGCTCTAGCAGTGCACACAAGCCAAACCTAGTTATGCTAGGAGCAGTGGGTCAGGTAATATAAGCTCAAAGGGAGTAATGCAATAGATAGGATACTCTATCTATCGATAAAAGATCACAGTAGAATCGTATGCAACATGGCAGAATTGAAATGCTTTCGAAATCATAGGAGTATATCATGGTGGGGCTATGCTTGCCTTTACCAGTTGGTAACCAGAAAGCAGGGTTTCGACCATCGGGTACTTGACTTGATTACAACTGGTCAGGTAATGTTCTTTGATCTTCAATCTTCGACGATGTTGATCTCGGTCTTCGATCGCGATCTTGATCTCATATTCTACCGAGGAAGAACCAAATCACCGAAAAGAAAGGGAAACAATCAACACATGGCATCGATGCAATTCTCAAGCAAGTATGATGATATGACAAGTTAATTTGCAATGAAATGTAACCCTAACACATACTCGACAACTTAATCGGGGTTCCGAGGGGTGAAAACCCTAACTCGGGGAAACTCCGGATGTATATGAGAGGGGTTACTAAGTCCTCTATTTAAACTTGTCATTTAAGTTGATTAACAATGCATGATTATAGCTTAATTAGATAGATCTCATTTTTCTGAACATTTTGATATATTATTTGTATTTTTCTGAATTAATATTAATTAGTTATTGAATTTACAATATTCAAAACAATTTCTGAAATTATTAAACCTTTTCTTAATTTTAATAAAACTAAAAACCTTTTTACACTGAGGCCTGGGCTAGCCAGAGTGGCTGACCGGTGGGCCTCAGAGCCACATCAGCCTCCACGTAGATAGGTGGGACCTGAGGGGGGGTTGGGGTGTTTCTCACCGAGGCAGTAGCTAGCCGTAGAGGCTGACGAGTGGGACCTGGTCCACATTGACAAGCCATGCAGGCTCACTGGCCAACGGTCCAGACGGCGGCACGGGACGGTGTTTGAGCGCGCATGGGCATGTGGGGATGGATCCGTTCGACGCGGCTCATCGAGGCAGACTAGAAAGTGGCGGCTCCACCCCTTTTTGGTCGCCAGAGAAGGAGAAGCAGCGATGACTACCGGCGGCACGCAAAAAAGTTCGATGGCAGGGTGAACTAGAGGGAGAGGAGAAGCTAGGAGAGGTTCCGGAGAACCTTGAGCTCACCCTGAAGCTCGAGGTAGGGTCGGAGAGGCGAGGCGAGGCCGGATTGCATGGCGATGACGACTGCCGCCATCGGGGACGGAGGTTTCGATAGGGATGATTAGGACCACACCAGCTTGCTATATTAGGGGAAAAAGGAAGAGGTGGACGAGGTGGTTCCAATGGTGGCCTCGGCTGGTCAAGGGAAGCTCGGAGACGGCGGCGACTGGTGGTTCCCAATGACTAGGTTTTGGTCCTCGCGCGGGAGAGAGAGTTTAGGGAGGGGGAGAGTGCGAGCTAGGGTTCTCCGGCTGCGTCGGCGAAGTATTTGTAAGCGTTGGAGGGCGGTGGCGCATATCTTGGCGCTTCTCCGGCGACATACGGCGGACGGCGCGACAACGAGCTGGTTCCTCATCAGGGACGAAGACGACAGACAGACGAATCGAAGCGGTATTGGGCCAGCTGGGCCGAAGCTGGGCTGGCTGCTGCGCAGGTGGGCGGCAGAGAGAGAGGAAAGGTGCTGGGCCGGCCTGGGCTGCGGCCTGGTTAGCTGGGTTGCTCCTTTTTTTGTATAAACTATTTTTCTTTTTCTGATTCTAAAATTTCTATTTTGCAATTTCATTTTGAATCTTTTTTAGAGTAATTCAAAATACCAGAGGGTTTGTATAATATCTAAAATATTGCAGAGCCCTTGTATTCAATTTGAGCTCCTCAACTTTTGTATTTTCAAAACATTCAGAACCTTTTTGAATAGATTTGCAAATAGAAAGAGAGGGAAAAGCTAGGGTTTTAGGGTTTGATTTATTTTCCTCGATGCAATTTTAAGAGATGATGCTCATGTTATGCACAATCAAAACTCTAACATACAATTAGCTAAAAGTGGGGTGTTACAGCTCTATCCCCCTTACGAGAATCTCTACCCGAGATTCCAAAGGTAGGAAGAGAGAGAGAAAGAAACAGGGTCACTCTAAGATAAGAGAGAAACACACTAAACAACACAGAGAGTATCTCATGGTCAACTCTTCGATGGAGTGTTTAGAACAACTCTAAGATGAAGACATGAAACACGTCAAGGTAATGGAGTTAACAAGAGGAGAAGGTTTCAAGTTTTTAGATAGCTGGTCTTCATAAGGATTGAGACCATGGAACTTACAGGAGGTTTTGAAGCTTCTGAAGAAGAAAGCTTCTAAAGAAGAAAGATTCCAACAGAAAGAACATGACCACAGACTTCGATAGGGAACCTCTACTAAACGTCTTAAGTAGATATTTCAGGTTGTAGAGATATGGATCAACAAAACCATGCTGTTGAACTACTTTTGAAACAGAAGGTTCACTCTTTCATCCAACAGCAGGCCAAGACAGAAATGTGTTTTGTGGAGAGGACTCATAAGAGTCACAAGGAACATGTAGAAAGAGAAACTGTTGATTACCAAAATCATAGCCACTCTTCAAACATGTTTGAGAAGACGAAGGAAACTCTTTATCCATCCAGGTATACCAAAATCTTTGCCAAAGATTATGGTATCACTTTGCACCACTAAGATGAATAGTTAAGAAGATTCCTAATGACACGAGAAGAAAAAACTTCATTCTCAAACTTCAATTACTTGGCATGACAAAAATGATTGCCAACATAAAAGGTCTGGAGGATTGACCGAGAGACATTCAGCAACACTACTTCAAATGTTCTCCTTGATGTTCGAGGAATCAATCATCAAGTAAAGGTCGGACTTCGGAGACAAAATAGACCATAAGCACAACTCCTATAACAAGTTATAGAAGAAGCCTCATGAAGAGTGGTTGTTATTGCTGAATCAAGGGGTATGACAAAGGGGTCTTTCTGGCTAAGTATGTCAACCATTAGATCATTTTTGCCATACTTGCAATGAGACCTATGTCAAAACCTTGAGGAACACCAACCATCATTGCTACTTGAGATTCAGCTTTGGTTAGGTGGAATGATACTTCAGACTCAGCATGTCCGAATAGATAGTTTGCAACATTTACCACAAAGGTAAAGTTACTAGATTCTCAAGATAGGGACTACATGGTAAATCTCCAAAAGACTGAGCTAGATTGTTAGACCCATGCGTTTAGCAACTTGTCGAAGGACAACTACACACACATAAAGTACTATCAGTAAAACACACACATGTCTTTAGGGAACGGAGATAACTCTGCTCGAATCCACGACGACATCTTTCAAAAATTGCACGTGAACCAGAGAAGGTTACTTCTAACATACTTTGAGATGACTCGAAGATGGTTCTCAAAAGTTTCCAACATTAACGCCAAATGTTCCATATGAATCTAATCTAGCATGGAGGAGATAAGGATGTCATCGATGGGCTCAACAACAAACTTATCGAGACACTCCAAGAAGATGAACTCATATGTGGCATGAACAAAGCATAATTGTTGGTCAGACCAAAGACATGAAGATGTACTCAAGTGAAACATCACAAGAAGAAACATCATCAATATAGTCCTTGGAACTGAGTTTAATTTGACAATAGCCCAAATCAAATCAAAGGAGAGGAAGATATCATATCCACTAAGGAGATAATATCTTTCTTCAACATGAACAAAACTAGATATCCCTTTAAGAAGTCATAGAGTCTGTTAGAAATTTTTGTCTTACAACTCTCCAAGTTGTTGTTTAAGCTCAACCAACTAATTCAGGGGTATCCAATTACGGATCCTTGGAGAAAAGAGCAGTTTAGAGAACCTGCTTGCTCAAGAACTTGACAACCCGGTCATGTGGCAACATGGTGATACTTTTGGTAGACATCTAGAATATCACGAACCACCGATATGTCACTTAGTTCCAAAGGAGACTTGCTTGGCAAGGCAAGAATACATAGTCTCAGAGCTTCGGCACAAGCCTAACTCTTTGACTGAAGGGAGCGTACCAGAATAACAAACTTGGTAGCACAATCATTCTTCGCTTAGTGACAGGGTTAACCAACCACGCTAAGAATGATTAAAATGTCCTTTGAGTTCTAAACAATAATAATTGCTAAGAATCTCAGATAGCCACATTATTATGCACACACATCACTCACGAGCACGAAAGCTCGAGGAATGGTGGATAACGATGTGTAAAAGCATCACTTCGTTAAGGGGTCATAAAACACAGCATGACCTCTTAGTATAAAAGAGTATGGTACTTTAAGGTAGAAAAGATAGAAACTAATCAATTCCTCTTGATCTGCAGATTACAACACTTTGACCTGGTCCTAGAAATGACGAGGTATTGGAGTTTGTTTCTCCTAGACATCCCGATATGGTTTATCATGACGGACCACAAGAGTATCTTGCATTGGAAGACACCAATGCATATTTACTACTTGGCTACCAACTCGTAGACGATGGTCGGAAAAAAAGAAGGAAAAAGGAACATCCTCAGGATAGAATCCCGAGATGTGGATGCATAGATTATCAATCTTTCGAAAACCAATGCATAGAAAAGGTAAGGTGTGGAAGAGTCACGAGTATAGATGCGAGAATCTCGAGGAGTCCACTTGTCATGATCTTTTTAGTTCCATGAAAGAACATCTGCCATAGCTAGTGGTAGGGGAAGTCCTTTATTGTCACAATTTGATCACGACAAAAACCTCAAGATTGAAGGATAGAATTGTAATACCAGCCATCCTGGGGTAATGTGGGAACATTAACGATAGGGGTCAAAAGGATAGATCTTGGGTTAAAGGTCAGCTTCATGTATACGATTCACAACACCAGAATCCAGCACAATCAGGGATCTTAAGTTCAAGTCCAAGGGTTAAAACCCAAAGAAAGAAGTAACTACTACTTGAGTGACACAACGTACACTACAAGATAGTAATCACGAGGTAGGTTCCAAAAGAAGATAAGACTTCTGAAGTACCGAAACGACAAAAAGGAGTCACGCGAGGCGAAAGGAAACCTCGAAGCCTAGAACAGAACACTATGGAACCAACAATATACTATTGTGGGTCCAAAAGATAGAGAGATCATGATAGAAATGAATCTCTCATATGAAGTAGAATAAAGGGAATAAGACAGTCTTAACACACACAAATCTGGAGAACTCAACACTAGGTCAACTGGCTTAGAAACGGCATGCCTGAAAATGCATCTAAGCTTTGAAGGAAGAGACGAGATAGCAAAACTGTTCCAAATCAACACAAGATAAGATAACCCAGAGTTAGAGAGAAACTGGATAAGGTGAAAAAGAAGCATACTAGAGTTTTCGCAAATACGTTTCATCTTTCAAATAGTTTTCACAAGCACTAGACTCAACATCGACCAATAGCAAGGTTTTCATACGGTCGGTACTGCTCTGATACCAAAAACTGTGAGACCCCGAGGATCAGGGCTAAAGATATCCCAGACCTTCGTCTGACATAAGCTTAACCTTGAGCTCGAGAATATCCAGTTAAGAATTGGTAACACAACAGTGACCTACGACACAAAATTTATTACAGCAAGCTCATAACTGAGCAGAGAACCAAATTATTACAAGCATAGGTCACTGACCCCAAACATCAAACAACGGAAGGAAAATCATGCTATTAAGTATAGCAAAATTAACATATGGCCTAAGAGGCCTAAAGCATAACGATGACGTCCCAGCCCATAGATTCGGCCAGGAACCCCAAGATACTCGTCAATGTTGATGTAATACCAAACTGATCTTCAGGGAACACTTACTCGGCCAAAAGTGTCAACAAAGCAAGGGTGATTACAAGGTGTACTCCGCAAGGCTTATGGCTGGTGGAGTTGTTTTGCATAAAGCTATCTTTATTTATAAAACAAGAGAGATAAGAAGCTCGTCTATTCACAATATTTTAAAAGGGGATAAGGGATCGACATCTCCGAAAATATTGATCATCATCTTTTGATATCCACCAAATCATCATCAATTGAACTAGGATCACCCCCTCGTACCCATGAGGAAGTATCCTTAACAAACATTAGTTGCCAAGTTTTACGATTAGGTTCATGTTCTGTATGATCTCCCATCCGTTCCCAAGTCGTCCATAACCATGGACACGGCTTTCCGAAAGATTATTACCGTGAAGGGGTGTACAACTTTACCCACACGTACCAACCGACTCTTAATGCCTACTTGACACACTTCCTTGGTGTGCTGGCAGAGGGTGTGGTTGGACACGACCTTTACCTTGCTTTCCCCGAGACCATGAGTCACGCAATAAGTATGGTTCCGCCGTAACGGGTCAAATCCCAAAGCCGGTACATAAAGATGTGAGGCGAGGTTGGTTTACCAGGGGCGCCATCAACCCCAAGCAACCACGGCCACGCTTCCCTACCTGTTATGAATGCACCTCCTTTACCTCCTTCTTTCGAAAACGTTTTCAATGCGTATGTCGAATGGAACACCCGAACTATGTGACTCATGGAATCTACTAGGCAAGTTAGTCAATCATGGGGTTCCCATTTACTCCGTGTGGTTGTACGCTCGTCTTGGTTCAAGAGGTAAGAACCTAGGGTCCTAAGGGTGGCGAGCATGGGACTAGAAAAACCACATCCCACCGTGGCCTCCCATACAAGCCTTAGCATGTCACTAGAGGAAAAAGGGCTATCCGTTGGCGACCCCTCGGAGCATTAGTCCCGGTTGCGCCACCAACCGGGACTAATGCTGGCACGCGTCCCGGTTGGAGCGGGCATGGGGCCAGGGGGCATGCGTCCCGGTTGGTAAGGGGGCATGCGTCCCGGTTGGAGCCACCAACCGGGACTAAAGGTTTGGCCACAGCCACGTGGCATGGCACGCACCTTTAGTCCCGGTTGCTAGCTCCAACCGGGACTAAAGACCCCTGCCCTCTATAAATGCAACGCCCCAGCCCCCTCTGCCTCCACTCTGTTTTTTCGAATGGTGGAAGGTGTGAGGGGGTGTGCTAGTTTTTTCTCATGCATGCATTGAAGGTGTTTGTTGAAATGTTTGAGTGAATAATCCCGTTGAATTTCTCATAGAACAAAAATATAGAAGGTGTCCGAGACGCACTTGAGATTTCTCCTCTTTATTTCCCTCGATCGAGGTTAGCAATCTTATATTTTCTAGGTCATTGAAACAATTCATGTGTCGGTGTGAATTGGTTATTTCACTATTTATGATGTCCTGTTTTTTTTTTCACAAAGCTCGGTACCACACTGGAATTGTTGCGATGGAAGGCAGAGTGTGGTCTAACTGACTCCTCATTTGAAAAGATGCTGAAAATAATGAAGCCGAAGTTTCCAAAACATAGCGAACTTCCCGAGAGTACCTACGAAGCAAAGAAGACTCTCTGTCCTCTGGGATTAGATGTGCAAAAGATACATGCATGCATTAATGACTGCATCCTCTACCGCGGTAAGGAGTATGAGAATTTAGATAAATGCCCGGTATGCAACGCGTTGCGGTATAAGATCAGACGAGATGACCCTGGTGATGTTGAGGGAGAGCCCCTCCGGAAGAGGGTTCCTGCTAAGGTTATGTGGTATGCTCCTATAATACCAAGGTTGAAACGCATGTTCAGAAACAAAGAGCATGCCAGGTTGTTGCGATGGCACAAAGAAGACCGTAAGAAAGACGAGAAGTTGAGACACCCTGCTGATGGGTCACAGTGGAGAAAAATCGAGAGAGACTTCCCAGACTTTGCAGGTGACGCAAGGAACTTATGGTTTGGTCTAAGTACGGATGGCATGAATCCTTTTGGGGAGCAGAGCTGCAGTCACAGCACCTGGCCCGTGACTCTATGTATCTACAACCTGCCTCCTTGGTTGTGCATGAAGCGTAAGTTCATTATGATGCCAGTGCTCATCCAAGGCCCGAAGCAATTGGGCAACAACATTGATGTGTACCTTAGGCCATTAGTTGAAGAACTCTTAAAGTTGTGGGGCAAACCAGGTGTACGTGCGTGGGATGAGAACAAACAGGAGCCATTTAATCTACGAGGGTTGTTATTCGTAACCATCAATGATTGGCCTGCTCTTAGTAACCTTTTAGGACAGACAAACAAAGGATATAAGTCATGCACCCACTGTTTAGATAAGACCGAAGGTACATATTTGCATAAATGCAAGAAGGTTGTGTACCTGGCGAATCGACGATTTCTTCCGACCAATCATCCCGTAAGAAAAAAGGCAAGCATTTCAAAGGTGAGGCAGATCACCGGAAGAAGCCTGAACTCCCTGCTGGTGATGATGTATTTGGTATGGTCAAGGACATAGAAGTAATCTTTGGAAAGGGTCCCAGCGGTCAATCAGTTCCGAACGACGTCGCTACAGGACACGCACCCATGTGGAAGAAGAAATCTATATTTTGGGAGCTGCCATATTGGAAAGTCCTGCATGTCCGCTCTTCAATCGACGTGATGCACGTGACGAAGAATCTCTGCGTGAACCTGCTAGGATTCCTAGGCGTGTATGGGAAGACAAAAGATACACCTGAAGCACGGGAGGACCAACAAATTATGAAAGACCCAAAGAACATGCATATAGATAACAAGACGGATAAAGGGCGTCACTTAAGTCGTGCCAGCTATGCTCTTACCAAAGCAGAGAAGGAAATCTTTTTTGAAGTCCTTTACAGTATCAAGGTGCCGTCGGGCTTCTCATCTAATATAAAGGGGATAATAAATATGGCAGAGAAAAAGTTCCAAAACCTGAAGTCTCATGACTGTCACGTGATTATGACGCAGTTGCTTCCGATTGCATTGAGGGGGCTTCTACCGGAAAATGTTCGAGTACCCATTGTGAAGCTGTGTGCATTCCTCAATGCAATATCTCAGAAGGTAATCAATCCAGATATTCTGCCAAGGTTACAGAAGGATGTGGTACAATGTCTTGTTAGTTTTGAATTGGTGTTCCCACCATCCTTCTTCAATATTATGACGCATCTCCTGGTTCATCTAGTGGAAGAGATTGCCATTCTCGGTCCGGTATTTCTGCACAATATGTTCCCCTTTGAGAGGTTCATGGGAGTCTTAAAGAAATATGTTCATAACCGTGCTAGACCAGAAGGAAGCATCTCCAAGGGATATGGAACAGAGGAGGTCATTGAGTTTTGTGTTGACTTTATTCCTGACCTTAAGCCGATTGGTGTTTCTGACTCGCGGCATGAGGGAAGACTAAGTGGAAAAGGCACGCTGGGAAAGAAAGCAATGATATGTAGGGACGGGGATTCTTTCACTAAAGCACACTACACAGTTCTACATAATTCCACCTTGGCAGCTCCGTATATCGAGGAACACAAGAATATTGTACGCTCCAAAAACCCGGGGAAGCCTGAATCATGGATTACAGATGAACACATGAAGTCTTTCGGTGATTGGATGCGGACACATCTCTTGAATGACACCACTGTTGGAGATCATCTATACTTGTTGGCCACGCCACCATCTTCTACTGTATTGAATTTCCAAGGGTACGAAATAAATGGGAATACATTCTACACGATTGCCCAAGATAAAAAGAGCACCAACCAAAATAGTGGTGTCCGCTTTGATGCAATAGACGAGAATGGACAAAAGGACACATATTATGGTTACATAGAGGAGATATGGGAACTAGACTATGGAGTCTCTTTTAAGGTCCCTTTGTTTCGCTGCAAATGGGTCAACCTGAATGGGGAAGGGGTAAAGATAAACCAGTTGTACGGAATGACAGCAGTGGATCTCAACAATCTTGGTTATAGAGATGAACCATTCGTCCTAGCCAATGATGTGTCTCAGGTTTTCTATGTGAAGGACATGTCCTCCAGACCGAAAAAAAGAAAAAATATGCAAACGAATACATCATATGATGAGCCAAAGCGTCACATAGTTCTTTCAGGGAAAAGAAACATCGTGGGAATCAAGGACAAGACAGACATGTCAGAAGATTATAATAAGTTTGATGAAATTCCGCCCTTCACAGTGAAAACTGACCCAAGCATTCCATTAAGTAAAGAAGATGCTCCATGGTTACGTCTGAAGCGGTCATAAGGAATGACATATGCCAAGAAGTTCATGCTCATATTATGTAACTCTAGTTCATGTCTTTCGCGGTTTGTGGCTTGACCGAAGGATATCTTTCGCGGTTTGTGGCCTTTAGTCCCGGTTTTGTAGTCTCAGTTTTTAATATTAATAAATGTCTTGCAGCTTGTAACTTCACTAACTAGATCAATACGCCTCGGAGCTAACTAATTTCACATATTAGGGAGTGCCTCTATGACCAGTTTCTCGGAGATGCCGGAGGACTGGGCTCCGTCGGCATCTCCCTGAAACTGGCCACAGTGGTGTCCCTGCTCTCGAAAACCATCTTGCAGCTTGTAACTTCACTAAGTAGATCAATACGCCTCGGAGCTAACTAATTTCACATATTAGGGAGTGCCTCTATGACCAGTTTCTCGGAGATGCCGGAGGACTGGGCTCCGTCGGCATCTCCCTGAAACTGGCCGCAGTGGTGTCCCTGCTCTCGAAAACCATCTTGCAGATTGTAACTACACTAAATAGATCAATACGCCTCGGAGCTAACTAATTTCACATATTAGGGAGTGCCTCTATGACCAGTTTCTCGGAGATGCCGGAGGACTGGGCTCCGTCGGCATCTCCCTGAAACTGGCCGTAGTGGTGTCCCTGCTCTCTAAAACCATCTTGGAGATGCCTCAAACTGGCTGGAGGACTGGACTCACAAGGATGCATATTTATAGTACAAGCATCTCGGCATAATGTCGACACTCACGACATAATGTCGACACTCACCCATATTATTAGTGCTGACTCATCTTTAGTCCCGGTTGGTGTCTCCAACCGGGACTAAAGGTTCATCTTTAGTCCCGGTTGGTGACACCATCGGGGACAAGGTACAAGCCGCACGACATAATGTCGACACTCACCCCTATTATTAGTGTTGCCTGGCCCACTCTGCCGCAATACCTTTAGTCGCGGTTGGTTTCTCCAACCGGGACTAAATATGAAACCTCTCTTTATATAGGCATTTCCCTCTATTTATTAGGTAACACTCAAGACATTTATTAATATTAAAAACCGGGACAAACCGGGACTAGCTAACACTCAGGACTAAAGCCGCCCCCTTTAGTCATAATCATGCCTAGTCCTATAGTACGCAGCTTCAGGGTCTTCATCGTCATCATCATCATCATCGTCATCGTCACCTGCCACTCCGGGGATCCTCAGCCCATCCATGGCATATACCAGGGGCCATTCCAGCCTCGGATTCACGGCGGGTGGGAGAGGGGTCTCCTGGAAGACGATGCCGCTACCGCCGGGATAGTGTGGGGCCTGTGGCGGGTGGACTCGTGGGCACCGTAGGCGAGGATGGTCTCCCCCAGCGATGTAGCGCATCACTTTGATGATAGTACGCTTCACCCACCACAGACGACGACCGGCTTCGTTGTGGTTCACCGGTGGCGGGCCATCACCCTCGTACCTGGCGAGCTCCCTTTCCCGCCTATTAGCGAAGAAGGCATTCCAGGTGTCGTAGTTGTCGGGATCCCACTGGGATCCATCCGCTGCTCCGGCGTGAGCTCGTGGTAGAAGTGGTTTGTGATGGCCGCCTGGCGTGCGGAACCTTGAGGGACAGGAGGGACAGGAACCCCTCCTGCGCTCATCATCCAGCCGGCGGGCGGCTGGTAGCCCGGCGGACAAGGGTAGTTGGAGGCGCACAGCGCCTCGGTCTCCTCGAGGGTCAGAATGGCCCAGTATGCGTTGTCCATTGTTCTAAGAGAGGAAGGTGTGGATGTGTGGATAGCCATGACACGATCACCCTAAATATAGAGGGAAAGGGCGGGAAAACTTGGCGTGAAGCTTTGGGAAATGGTGGGAAATATCTTTAGTCCCGGTTAGTGACTACATCCGGGACTAAAAGCTCTAGTAGAAAGGAAAGGGCGGGAAAACTTGGCGGGAAGAGGTGGGAAATGGCGGAAAATATTTTTAGTCCCGGTTTGTGACTACATCCGGGACTAAATGTGTGCCGAACAATGATCATGTTTCAAAAAAACCTTCACAAAATGACCTATCATGTTCGAGGTTTCATGGCTTTTTCGGTCCAAATGACCGATGTTATGTGCTGAATCACGGCATAGTTTGTGATGTTGTGCCCATATTATGCATGTGTGTGGACATTGGTATGGAGAACAATGTTGCAGGAGGAAGTTTTCCTTTTTGTCGCACGGAAAAGCCCTTTTCCATTTTCCGAGCGCAAAAAACAGGTCGTTTTGTGAAGTAACCACCAAAATGCCGTTTCCGAATGCTACCGTCCTATTTTCCTAAAATACTAGACCACCTTACATGGACTATATCCCAACCGGTACATATCAAACCTTTTCGTCCATCCCGGGTAAAAAGGACAAATGTCTGTCGAATCGGCAGGAAGTGGGTCCGGTTTGTACTACAGGTACATGATCTATCGCCCATGATTTTTTTAAAAAGTCATTTTTAGACTCGCAATATGTGGTTTCTTCAGAGATCCAATGCAAGTTCTAACGATGCTCGTCCCCTATCTTCATGCACACCGGTTCGACCATTGTTAGAAATTCAGATAATTCAAAACGGGCATAATAAATTCAAAAAAAATCCGAACAATGAAAATCCTTCGCGTGGTGTCATATTATGTTACATAGTTGAAAGGAAAAATACCAGACTTGGTATATTGATCATGTTTCGAAAAAACCTTCACAAAATGACCTATCATGTTCGAGGTTTCATGGCTTTCGATCCAAATGACCGATGTTATGTGCTGAATCATGGCATAGTTTGTGATGTTGTGCCCATATTATGCATGTGTGTGGACTTTGGTATGGAGAACAATGTTGCAGGAGGAAGTTTTCCTTTTTGTCGCACGGAAAAGCCCTTTTCCATTTTCCGAGCGCAAAAAACGGGTAGTTTTGTGAAGTAACCACCAAAATGCCGTTTCAGAATGCTACCGTCCTATTTTCCTAAAATACTAGACCACCTTACATGGACTATCTCCCAACCGGTACATCTCAAACCTTTTCGTCCATCCCGGATAAAAAGGACAAATATCTGCCGAATCGGCAGGAAGTGGGTCCGGTTTGTACTACAGGTACATGATCTATCGCCCGTGATTTTTTGAAAAAATCATTTTTAGACTCGCAATATGTGGTTTCTTCAGAGATCCAATGCAAGTTCTAACAATGCTCGTCCCCTATCTTCATGCACACCGGTTCGACCATAGTTAGAAATTCAGATAATTCAAAACGGGCATAATAAATTCAAAAAAAATCCGAACAATGAAAATCCTTCGCGTGGTGTCATATTATGTTACATAGTTGAAAGGAAAAATACCAGACTTGGTATATTGATCATGTTTCGAAAAAACCTTCACAAAATGACCTATCATGTTCGAGGTTTCATGGCTTTCGGTCCAAATGACCGATGTTATGTGCTGAATCACGGCATAGTTTGTTATGTTGTGCCCATATTATGCATGTGTGTGGACATTGGTATGGATAACAATGTTGCAGGAGGAAGTTTTCCTTTTTGTCGCACGGAAAAGCCCTTTTCCATTTTCCGAGCGCAAAAAACGGGTAATTTTGTGAAGTAACCACCAAAATGCCGTTTCAGAATGCTACCGTCCCATTTTCCTAAAATACTAGACCACCTTACATGGACTATCTCCCAACTGGTACATCTCAAACCTTTTCGTCCATCCCGGGTAAAAAGGAAAAATGTCTGCCGAATCGGCAGGAAGTGGGTCCGGTTTGTACTACAGGTACATGATCTATCGCCCGTGATTTTTTGAAAAAATCATTTTTAGACTCGCAATATGTGGTTTCTTCAGAGATCCAATGCAATTTCTAACGATGCTCGTCCCCTATCTTCATGCACACCGGTTCGACCATAGTTAGAAATTCAGATAATTCAAAACGGGCATAATAAATTCAAAAAAAATCCGAACAATGAAAATCCTTCGTGTGGTGTCATATTATGTTACATAGTTGAAAGGAAAAATACCAGACTTGGTATATTGATCATGTTTCGAAAAAACCTTCACAAAATGACCTATCATGTTCGAGGTTTCATGGTTTTCGGTCCAAATGACCGATGTTATGTGCTGAATCACGGCATAGTTTGTGATGTTGTGCCCATATTATGCATGTGTGTGGACATTGGTATGGAGAACAATGTTGCAGGAGGAAGTTTTCCTTTTTGTCGCACGGAAAAGCCCTTTTCCATTTTCCGAGCGCAAAAAACGGGTCGTTTTGTGAAGTAACCACCAAAATGCCGTTTCAGAATGCTACCGTCCCATTTTCCTAAAATACTAGACCACCTTACATGGACTATCTCCCAACCGGTACATCTCAAACCTTTTCGTCCATCCCGGGTAAAAAGGACAAATGTCTGCCGAATCGGCAGGAAGTGGGTCCGGTTTGTACTACAGGTACATGATCTATCGCCCGTGATTTTTTGAAAAAATCATTTTTAGACTCGCAATATGAGGTTTCTTCAGATCCAATGCAATTTCTAACGATGCTCGTCCCCTATCTTCATTTTAAAAGGTTACATTAATTATTTTTTAGAAATAGAAAATGGTTTTGGATTATTTATTCAAATCCATACACTTCTTATGTTTAAAGTTTTTCTAAATTCCAAATTGATATTAAAAAAATATAAGTTAATTCATTTTTAATTGTAAATGGTTCATATTTTAAATGGTTACATTAATTGTTTTTTAAAACAGAAAATGGTTTTGAATTATTTATTCAAATCCAAACACTTTTTATGTTTAAAGTTTTTCTAAATTCCAAATTAATATTCAAAAATATAAGTTAATTCATTTTAAAAGGTTACATTAATTATTTTTTAAAAATAGAAAATGGTTTTGGATTATTTATTCAAATCCATACACTTCTTATGTTTAAAGTTTTTCTAAATTCCAAATTAATATTTAAAAAATATATGTTATTTCATTATTAATTTTAAATGGTTACATTAATTATTTTTTAAAAATAGAAATTGGTTTTGGATTATTTATTCAAATCCATACACTTTTTATGTTTAAAGTTTTTCTAAATTCCAAATTAATATTTAAAAAATATAAGTTATTTCATTATTAATTTTAAATGGTTCATAGTTTAAATAGTTACATTAATTATTTTTCAAAACAGAAAATGGTTTCGAATTAGTTATTCAAATTTAAACACTTTTTATGTTTAAAGTTTTTCTAAATTCCAAAGTAATTATCATTTAAAAAAATTACAAATTTAAACCCCAAAATAATAAATAAGGCGGGAACAGAGAGAAAATAACTGAAAAAAATTTGAAAACAGGGGAATACGTCCTGGTTGGAGCCACCAACCGGGACTAAAGAGCCCCCTGCGCGCGCGCCCCTTCAGCTGCTGAAAATTGGACTATACGTCCCGGTTGGTGGCTCCAACCGGGACGTATGCCCCTTTAGTCCCGGTTGGAGCCACCAACCGGGACTAAAGGTCCTTTGGTTATAACTGACGCCCCTCCTCTTCTTCTTCCCTTCCCCATCTCACTTCTCTGCTTCACCGACGCGCGCACAACCGCCCCCGACGCCGGCAGGCTGCCCGAGCTCGCCGCCCCCGACGCCGTCAAGCTGCCCGAGCCCGCGCGTTCCATCCGCCAGCACCGCCGCCTCCGTCCGTGCGCGCACCAGCTACTTCCCCCTGCCCAACACCGCCGCCGCTCGAGCTCGACGGAGGCGACGCTCCGGTGACCAAGAAGGAGCGGCGCCGCCTCTCTCTAACGCGCGGTGAGCCTCTGCACCTCCCAGTGCCCTCCGTTTGCCCCCTTGCTTGTTGTAGCCGCCACGCGTCGTGTCGCTGCAAGCACCGCCGTCGCTGCCCGCCGTGCGCCCAGCTCCGGTGAGCTTCTTCGAGCGGCGCCGCCACTTTATTGCCTACCGCGACGCGCTGCTTCGATCAAGCCTAGCCCCGCACGCCTCACAGCGCCGTCCCCGGTGAGCACCCGACGGTGGCCGTCGAGATGACGTCACCCCGGCGTCACGCTGACGTGGCCCATGGGCTCGCTGACCTTTGACCACCATGGTGGCTTGCTGATGTGGCCTAGGGCCCAGCACTCAGTGACAGTGGCTAGGTTCTATCTTGGTAAAAAAAACCAACCCTTTGCTGATGTCATATTGACACAGTAATTCAATTTTAAATGATTTAATAATTCCAGAAATTGATATAAACTTGTAAGTTCAATATCTTTTTATTTATAAGTCAGGAAAATACAAATAATATATCAAATTGTTCAGAAAAATGAAACCTATCTATTTAACCTATAATCATGCATTGTTCAACAATTTAAATGACAAGTATAATTAGAAGAACAAATGCACCCCTCTCATATGTTCCGGAGTTTCCCCGAGTTAGGGTTTTCACCCGTCGGAACCCCGATTAAATCGTCGAGCATGTCTTAGGGTTACATTCCAATGCAAATTAACTTGTCATATCATCATACTTGCTTGAGCATTGTATCGATGCCATGTGTTGATTTTTTCCCTTTCTTTTCGGTGTTTCGATTATTAGGTTTATTATTAGTTAGGTATTATTAGGTTTATTAATTATTTTGGTATTATTGGTCTTCGGCCCCACTGGTCAGTCACTGTGGGTAGCCCCAGACCCGATTCACATTGTCAGTCACTGTGGTTAGATAAGGAATCATTAATACCCCTTAGGTGCATGTGGATTCGACGATGTGCCTTCGCTAGGGCATGCTGAACCCTCTTAAATCGATTCCAATATGGTATTTTGTTAGTATCTAGTGTTACCTATCTACTGGATAGTTTCCCTTTTGTAGCCTTATACTCATGTTCCCCTCTCATATGCATCCGAGGTTTCTTCGAACTAGGTTTTACACCCCTTGGAACTCCGGAATATTGATTTTAGTTGATTTTAGCTAGAGTTACCTATCTACTACACGGTTTCCTTTTTGTAGCTAGGTTTAGTGTTTAGGGTTTTTCTTCATTTTTATTATTGTGTATGTATATATTAGGGTTTCTCCTTAACTTTCTCCTTTAACCGCTTTGACTTATTCGTTTTTTCACCTATGCAGAAAATATGGACCCACACGTCAGAGACGAAGAAAAGGAAGAGTTGATCCAAGGTGTGATCCGTGGGGAAGATAATTTAGACGTATCAACGTTTCTGAACAACTCCGGTGAGGGTGATCCTCTTTTTACTGGAATAGACAACTTGTTTGAGGTTGAAGGTGTTGCCTTCCGCGAGGGAGAAGGCGATGCCTTGTGTAATCGAGAAGACGACCGCTCCGGCGAGGTGCATGTAATATAAATCAATTCATTAATTAATCATCTGCTATCTATATAGAAATAGTAACGACGATCTTTCTTATTTTAGCCCTCCGGATCGAAGGAATCTACTGAAAAGAGCAGACGAGGCCCAACCAAAAAGTTGCAAGACCATGAGAGGTTCAGGATCGAAGATGTCGCTGAAGACGGCAAACCGACAACTCCCGAAGTTGTCGCAACCAAATTTGTGGCACAATGCGGAGCAATCGTTAGGGACTTAATCCCGATCACCATTAGAAATTGGAATAGGCCTGCTAATGCGGATGAAGAGGGAACATGTTTATTTGTCCCTAACCACGCCAAAGATTTACTGTGGAAGAGGCTCATGGTTAATTTCAAACTACCGAAGATAGAGCTGGATCCAAATGCGGAGGATCCAGTTGAGGACACCTTACAACATGGGAGAGCCATGGAGGCTAAGGTCGGGGAGTGAGCTTTGAAGAAGATGGCCCAGTGTTTCACCAACTGGAAGAAAAGATTGCACCTTGATTATGTCGTGAAAAAAAAGACTCCCAATTTCAAGAATATTCAGTTTGAGAAGATAAAACCATTCTGGGCTGAGTTTGTGGAATACAAGAAATCAGAAAAAGCTAAGAAAATGTCTGAAACGAATAAGCTGAATGCTGCTAAGAAGAAGTATCACCATACTATGGGGCAAGGTGGCTACAGGGCTGGCATTCCTAAGTGGGAGAAACTTGAGCAGGAACTACGTGATAAAAAGATCACCCCAGAGAGAGACGATTGGGTAGAACGTGCAAGGAATTGGTTTTACGGGCATGGGGGCACGTTGGACTCGCAAGGGAGGTGTATATATAACATACGACATAAAGAAGACCCCTTGCCAATCGAGAGGATCAGAAAAGCAGTAAAGGCTGTTAAAGATGGGGACTTCATTCCCGATAGAGAGAATGATGAGCTCACACTCACCCTTAGAAATAAGGAACATGATGGACGAACACGAGGCACAATAGGCTCCCAATCATGGAGGACTGGGTTTCCCGAAGAGAGGAAGAAATATCCTGATAGAAGCCGTCAGAGGAGTAAGGACAGGGCGGCAGTTGAAGCAGAAAGTCAGAAAGAGCGAATACGTTTAATTGAAGAACGATTAAAGCAACAACAATATGAAATTAACTCACTTAAAGAGCAAAGTACTACCGGCCCATCTCAGCAGCACACTGCATTCGATGCTACCGGCCTATCGAATAATCGAAAAAGCAGTGTGGCTTCCACCGAGGTCCCGGGTGATGACAATGGCGATGCCGATGATGCACCGACGATGGCTCCTGTTGGCTACCCAGTGGATGATATCACAGAGATGACACACTGCGAGCTACATGTCAAAGTTGTGAACATATCAATGAAGGTGCCGGTCGGCTATGCCTTACCAATTGGACCCACACCAACTTACCACTGTCGTCCGGTTCCAGAGGGCTACACTGTTGTCGGCGTGGATGAAATCATGCCCACCTTTGAGGTTTTGGATCTTCACTACCCTGCTGGTGAAGGGGATGTGACTGTGCTGGGTGACGCAAAAAACGTCACCATTCTATGTCCGAAGGATTGTATCGTGCTTCGAAATCACACGCCAAGGCCATCTTCGCCGCCGCCTCACCCGTCTCCAGCGAGGTCGTCGCCGCCACGGCAGCCGTCTTCGTCGCCTCACCCGGCTCCGTCGCCTCACCAATCTCCGGTGCAGCCATCGCCGCGGGAGCCATCGCCGGCGCCTCAGGATAAAAAGCGTAAGTGTACCGCTACTATGCATCGTAAGCGATCGCCTAAACGTAAACAAGAGCCTCTTCCAAAAGTACCAACGGTTCCTCCCAAGAGAGCTTATGACTGTACTGAAGAGGAGACTGCGGCGATCGTTGATGCGGAAACAACAGCGTTTTTCGCTAAGCTGAGGCGGCCGAAAGAGCCAGAGTTCCCTAGCACCAAAGAAGAAAAAGGCAAAGTGTTGAAAATGCTAAAGAATCTTCATCAACCCGAGCCAAAGCTGTCATCAGACTATGAGCGTTCTATTCTCAAGTCACATGCGGCACAAAAAGCCTCGAAGAGCAGTACTGATGCAAGCGGGAAATCTGTTGCCCAGCTCGGAGAACAAGCAAAACAGACTTGCGCCCCTCTCAAGGTGATTTCTCAAACCAATGTGGGGTCGAGCAAATATGGGGCCGAAGAGCAGTATGATCCAGAGGTAGTTGCACAATACGGAGAAGCTGCCGCTGCTCAAGGTATGAGTATTTCCCAGTACTTATCCCAGTTAGAGTTCTTCCCCGTGAGTGAAGTAGCATACAAATACCAGTACGGAAAACCTCTCGTCAAACCTGAGGAGGTAAACAATCTTCCAACAAAAATGCGAAGATTGCATAACTGGTACATGCATGCCACAAGGGCCGGGGCTAACTGGATAGTACTGAGGGTTACAAAAAATCATCATGGGAAAGATAAGGATGACATGATATCCATTGAATTTGATGAACTATTTCAATTATTCAATCAAGACGCCTTGGACAAATCGATCATCAGTGCCTATTGTCTGTAAGTACTAATTCTGTAATTAATTTAGTCTCCAGCTATATTATTTTGTTTATTGCATGTATATAATCATACTGTAATATGCAGAATGAAGATTCTCGAATGCAGAAGAGGACAAATCTATGACATTGGCTTCATTGACCCATATTGGGTTCATGAAGCTAATCTCAAAATAAGCCCCTAGGATACGGAGGATAATATAGTACACGCGTTAAGGTTTCAAGAAACCAAAAGGGAAATACTATTTCCTTACAACTTCCAGTGAGTGTTATTGTCTTGTATACACTTTCTATTTTGCTTACTCGATGTTAAGTATATAATTGATTAGTTCTGCATTCGCAGGTACCACTATATTTTGTTAATCATTCAACTTGACAAAGGGCGTGTACTAGTCATGGACTCGAAACATAAACCCCTTGAGACGTGGAAGGACATGCAGATACTTCTCCAGCGGTAATTCTAATCATTACGACACTATATCGGCAACGTTCGTGAATTTTATGATATCAAGTACTTAATAACTTATTTTATTCGTTTTCTACGCCGGGCAGCGCTTGGAAACGGTTCACCAAGAAGGCTAGGGGTGTTTGGAAAGAGGAGCTTACATTTCAACCACTAAATGTAAGCACCACTAGCTATATCCGCGCATCTCTATGATTCTAGTTTTGATACAGTTATTATCATGCTTGATTATTATTTTGATTGAACTCTGTTCTCGTAAAGTGCCTGACGCAGGGACCAGGTAACAATCTATGTGGATACTATTTATGCGAGTTCATCCGGTAGACGTGCGATGAGAAGGGCAGAAATTTAGAGCAACTCCACGTACGTAAAAAAATTCTATAGTTTTTAATTAGAATCAAATTGTGTTTAGTTTCATTCATATAGGCTGACTCCTTTTTTAAATCAGATCGAACGTCTACGGGACGGTCTTCTGCCAAAGGATCGCGTACGAGCAATTCAGGAGGAATTGGCGGGATTCTTGGATGCAGAAGTACTAAACACACAAGGGGAATACTACTCGGCTGTGTATAGACAATAGGAATTGTAAAAATAGCGACTTTCAAGAAATTGGCTGGTAGCATCGAATAGCAACTTTTGTATGTAGTGCATGAACTCGATCCGTGTATTGAATGTAATGTTGTCATGATGATCTTGTGTAATATAAGGTTCCTTCGTTGATAAGTTCAAAACACTAAATAAACAATAAAACAACCTAAATGAATTCTCTGCCGCGGCACAAAAAGTGGCGAAAATGCTGCCGCGGCAACAAAATCTGCCAAAATGAATTCTCTGCCGCGGCAGAGAATGGGCCAAATCTCTGCCGCGGCAGCAGGTTATTAGTCCCGGTTCATAACATGCTCCACCCCCCCTCGCGCTCTGATGCCGCCACGTGTGCCCCCATTTGTCCCGGTTGGTGGGGCAACCGGGACTAAAGGTTAGAGCTTTAGTCCCGATTGCCCCGTCCCGGTTGGGCAACCAGGACTAATGGCCCTTACCAACCGGGACGCATGGGCCCTTTTCTACCAGTGTGTTTAATCTCATATCATTGATCTCATCTTATCACGTTCTCCTGTCATACTAGATTATCTTCATCTGATACATCATCTGGATGGACCAGAATCAGCAGCTATGCATGGCTAAGCAGGACACAGATATAAGCTCTAGTAGTGCATGCACGCCAAACCTAGTTATGCTAGGAGCAGTGGGTCAGGTAATATAAGCTCAAAGGGAGTAACACAATAGATAGGATACTCTATCTATCGATAAAGACCACAGTAGAATCATATGCAACATGGCAGAACTGAAATGCTTTTGAAATCATAGGATTATATCATGGTGGGGCTATGCTTTCCTTTGCGAGTTGGTAACCAGAAAGCAAGGCTTTGACCATCGGGTACTTGACTTGATTACAACTGTTCAGGTAATGTTCGTCGATATTTAATCTTCAATGATGTTTATCTCGGTCTTCGGGCTCGATCTTGATCTCGTATTCTACCGAGGAAGAGCCAAATCACCAGAAAGAAAGGGAAACAATCAACACATGGCATCGATGCAATGCTCAAGCAAGTATGATGATATGACAAGTTAATTTGCACTGAAATGTAACCCTAACACATGCTCGACAACTTAATCGGGGTTCCGAGGGGTGAAAACCCTAACTCGGGGAAACTCCGGATGTATATGAGAGGGGTTACTAAGTCCTCTAATTAAACTTTTCATTTAAGTTGATTAACAATGCATCATTATAGCTTAAATAGATAGAGCTATTTTTCTGAACATTTTGATATATTATTTGTATTTTTATAAATTAATATGAATTAGTTATTGTATTTACAATATTCAAAACAATTTCTGAAATTATTAAACCTTTTCTTAATATAAATAAAACTGAAAACCTTTTTACACCGAGGCATGGGCTAGCCACAGTGGATAGGTGGGACTTGAGGGGGGGTTGGGGTGTTTCTCACCGAGGCAGTAGCTAGCCGTAGAGGCTGACGAATGGGACCTGGTCCATGTTGGCAAGCCACGCAGGCTCGCCGGCCAATGGGCCAGACGGTAGCGCGGGACGGTGGTTGAGCGCGGGGATGGATGCGTTCGACGCGGCTCATCAAGGCAGACTAGAAAGTGGCGGCTCCGCCCCTTTTTGGTCGCCGGAGCGGGAGGAGCAGCGGTGAATGGCAGCGACATGCAAAGACGTTCGACAGCAGGGTGAACCAGAGGGAGAGGAGAAGTTAGGAGAGGTTTCGGAGAACCTTGAGCTCACCCTGAAGCTCGAGGTAGGGTCGGAGAGCCGAGGCGAGGCCGGATTCCATGGCGGCGACGGCTGCCGTCATCGGGGATGGAGGTTTCGATTGGGATGATTAGGACCACACCGGCTTGCTATACTAGGGGAAAAAGGAAGAGGTGGACGGGGCGGTTCCAACGGTGGCCTCGGCTGGTCGAGGGAAGCTCGGAGACGACGGCGACTGGCAGTTTACGACGATTAGGTTTTGGTCCTCATGCGGGAGAGAGAGGTTAGGGAGGGGGAGAGTGCGTGCTAGGGTTCTCCGGCGGCGTTGGCGAAGTATTTGTAAGCGTTGGAGGGCGGCGATGCGGATCTTGGCGGATCTACGGCGACAGACGGTGGACGGCACGATAGCGAGCTGGTTCCTCGTCGGGGACAAAGACGACGACAGACAGACGGATCGTAGCGGTATTGGGCCAGGTTGGGCCGAAGCTGGGCTGGCTGCTACGCGGGTGGGTGGCAGAGAGAGAGGAAAGGCGCTGGGCCGGCCTGGGCTGCGGCCTGGTTAGCTGGGTTGCTCCTTTTTTGTATAAACTATTTTTATTTTTCAGATTCTGAAATTTCTATTTTGCAATTTCATTTTGAATCTGTTTTAGAGTAATTAAAAATACCAGAGGGTTTGTAAAATATCTAAAATATTGCAGAGCCCTTGTATTCAATTTGAGCTCCTCAACTTTTGTATTTTCAATACATTCAAAACCTTTTTGAATAGATTTTCAAATAGAAAGAGAGGGAAAAGCTAGGGTTTTAGGATTTGATTTATTTTCCTCAATGCAATTTTAAGAGATGATGCTCATGTTATGCACAATCAAAACCCTAAGATACAATTAGCTAAAAGTGGGGTGTTACAGAAGATGGCAAGGATTACCTCCACCAAGCACATTCGGATGAGGAGGATGAGTACGGTCGCATACGTGAACGCCGTAGCAAACGAAGATCGCGCGTTTACGACGATCGCGA
Organism: Avena atlantica; assembly: GCA_910589765.1. Lineage (NCBI taxonomy): Eukaryota > Viridiplantae > Streptophyta > Magnoliopsida > Poales > Poaceae > Avena > Avena atlantica. The sequence goes on from OU342738.1 coordinate 262,030,567, forward strand.
CGGACCCGACATGGTTTCGGCTGGCTATGCCGAACGCCGCAACAACAACAACCGCAGCAGCGGAGGATATCGCGGAGGAAACTTCCGTGATGGAGGACGCCCCGCACAGACGTGGCAATGCCGCAACCGCGACGATGAGCCCTCGGCATACGACAAGTTGTCGGGTCCCTGCACCATCCACTTCTACATCGACAAGCAGGATGGCAAGAAGAAGGCCAGCCACATGTTGAAGGATTGCCGCGAGTTCCAAAACTCGGCGAGGGCTTAACCCAGATGCGACGACAGACCCTGAACCCTGGGTTCGGGCCCGCACCTGCACCAGGCGACATCGCCCATGGAACTCCTCTGCCACCACCCATGGGACCTCTGAACTAAGCAATCACACCTGTTCAAAACAATGGAGTAAACGGGTACCCCGCGCCAAAAGGATCCCTGATGATCCAAAAAGGGCGCCCAACAAATAGGGTGCAAAATAAGACCACCGCCAAGTTAGCCTGGCTGTGACCGCTCCGCCTGCCATCCCTGAGTACCCCAGCGGCTCGGAGTCATGCATCACATTTAGTCGTTCGGATCACCCCTGATAGATCCCTCACCCAGGTTATGCTGCCCTGGTGCTTGAGGCACAGATCAGAGGATTCGAGATGAGCCGCGTCTTCATGGACGACGGCAGCGGCATCAACCTAATGCTCGCCAGCACACTCGCAGCGATGCGGATCCCGCTGTGCAGCCTGGAACAATCCGACACAACATTCCATGGCATCGTCCCAGGGAAAGGCATATACCCCTGGGCAAGATATGGCTCGACATCATCTTCGGCAAGCCCGACAACTTCCGGTGCGAGCGGCTGGAGTTCGAAGTGGTGGACTGGCCATCACAGTACCACGCCATCCTCGGCAGTGTGGCATTCACAAGATTCCTGGAAGTACCGCACTATGTGTACCTGCTACTCAAGATGCCAGGACATAGAGGCGTCATCACGGTCCAGGGTGTGACACCCCCGGGATCAGGGCTAAACAAATCCCAGACCTCCGTCTGATATAAGCTTAACCTTGAGCTCGAGAATATCCAGTGAAGAATCGGTAACACATCAGTGACCCTACGACACAAGATTTATTACAGCAAGCTCATAACCGAGCAGAGAACCAAATTATTACAATCAGAGGTCACTGACCACAAACACCAAACAATGGAAGGCAAATTATGCTATTAAGTATAGCAAACTTAACAAATGGCCTAAGAGGCCTGGAGCATAACGATGACGTCCCAGCCCATAGATTCCAGGCTGCCGGCCGGGAACCCCAAGCTACTCGTCGATGTCGGTGTAGTGCCAAACTGATCTTCAGGGAACACTTACTCTGCCAAAAGTATCAACAAAGCAAGGGTGAGTACAAGGTGTACTCCGCAAGACTTCTGGCTGGTGGAGTTGTTTTGCATAAAGCCATCTTTGTTTATAAAACAAGAGAGAGAAGAATCTCGTCTAGTCAGAGTATTTTAAAAGGGGATAAGAGAGCGACATCTCCAAAGTATTGATCATCATCTTTTGATATCCACCGGATCATCATCATCTGAACTAGGATCACCCCCTCGTACCCATGAGGAAGCATCCAACAAACATTAGTTGCCAAGTTTTACGATTAGGGTCAAGTTCTCTATGATCTCCCATCCGTTCCCAAGTCGTCCATAACCTTGGACACGACTTTCCGAAAGATTTTTACCCTGCAGGGGTGTACAACTTTACCCACACGTACCAACTAACTCTTATTGCCACTTGACACACTTACTTGGTGTGCTGACAGAGGGTGTGGTTGGACACGACCTTTACCTTTCTTTCGCCGAGACCATGAGTCACGCAATAAGTATGGTTCCGCTGTAACGGGTCAAATCCCGAAACCGGTACTTAAAGATGTGAGGCGAGGTTGGTTAACATGGGAGCCATCTACCCCAAGCACCCCGATCCATGCTTACCTACCTGTTATGAATGCACCTGCACCCGGCAAATCTTTCAAAAGGTTTTCTATGCATATGTCAAATGGAACGCCCGAACTATGTGACTCATGGAATCTACTAGGCAAGTTAGTCAATCATGGGGTCCCCATTTACCCCATGTGGTTGTACGCTCATCTTGGTTCAAGAGGAAAGAACATCGGGTCCTAGGGGTGGCGAGCATGGGACTAGAAAAACCACATCCCACAGTGGCCTCCCATACAAGCCTTAGAATATTTAATCTCATATCACTGATCTCATCTCATCACGTTCTCGTGTCATTCTAGATTATCTGCATCTGATACATCATCTGGATGAACCAGACTCAACAGCTAAGCATGGCTAAGCAAGACACAGATAAAAGCTCTAGCATTGCAGGCAAGTCAAACCTATTTATACGAGGAGCAGTGGATCAGGTAATATAAGCTCAAGGGAGTATGCAATAGATAGGATACTCTATCTATCGATAAAAGACCATAGTAGAATCGTATGCATCATGGCAAGAATTGAAATGCTTTCGAAATCATAGGATTATATCACGGTGGGGCTATGCTTGCCTTTGCCAATTGATAGCAGATAAGCAGATCTTCGGGAGCCTTCATCTTTACTTGATTATGGTTCGTCAAGTATTGTTCGTCGATCTTCGATCTTCGATGGTGTTGACCTCAGGCTTCGATCTCAATCTCGACATCCTATTCTACTTCGAAGAACCAAACACCGGAAAGAGAGGGGGAACAATCAACAATGGCATCGATGCAATGCTCAAACAAGAATGATGATATGACAAGTTAATTTGCATTGAATTGAAACCCTAAAACATGCTCGACAAATTAATCGGGGTTCCGAGGGGTGAAAACCCTAATTCGGGGAAACTCTAGAACATATCAGAGGGGTTAGTTTGTTCTTCTAATTAAACTTGCCATATAAATTGTTGAACAATGCATGATTATAGCTTATAAAGCTAGAGCTCATTTTTCTGAACATTTTGATTTGTTATTTGTATTTTTCTGATTTAAAATGAATTAGTTATGATTTTTCTCAATTAAAATTCATTTTAAATCATTTTAGGAAAGTATAAAACATTTTGGATTATTTAAATTATTTTCCAAGTTGGGCCCACATGTCATAAGTTTAATCATTTCAGAAAAAAAATTCCAAAATTATTAAAATCCTGACAAGGGTGGCCCACAGGGGTATTTATTAATTCCAGAAATGAATTTATAAAGCATTTAAATAAAGCAAAAAGGTTTATGACCTCATGCTGATGTCATCCTGACATCAGCAATGGAGGTGCTCTCAGGTGCTGCACGGGACGGGCATTTGAGGGTGCGAGATCAAGCGGGACTAGGGGCGTTTGACTCAGCGCACTGCGCAGAGCCAAATAGAGGCGGCGCTGCTCCGGATTGGTCACCAGAGACGGCGGCTCGACGATGGGCAGCGGCGGCGGATAGAGGCGCGTGATGCGGGGGCGAAACAGGAAGGAGGGGGCACGAGCGTGCTCCTGAGCTCACCAGCTTCGCGGTCGTGGCGTCGGGGAAGCATGGGGAGGTCAGGAACCAACGAATCGATGACGACAACTGCGGCGGCCGACGACACATCGAGCTCGATTCCAAACGATTCGGGGGGCGCCTGCTTGCACGGTTGGTCTTGGACGGATGAGGGTGACGAGGGGAACCTCCTAGGACGATCATCAGGGCACGGGGTGGCCGGAGATGGCAGGGCACCGACGAGGTCTGAGAGCTAGGGTTTCGGCTAGAAGGGGAAAACGGGGAAGAAGGGAACTAGGGTTCGTCCAGCGGCTCGAGGAGGTATTTGTAGGCGTCATCGTGTCGGTAGCCGCAGGCGGGCTGCGCATGGGCCAAGCTAGGCCGCGGGAGAGGGAAGAGGGGAGAGGAAGGAAATGGGATGCGTCCCACTGGTTGCTGCTGCTCTATTTTTTTCCAGTAAAACTTTTCTATTTCTCTTTTGTATTTCCTGTTTATATTTTCATTTCAAATTATGTTTTGAACATTTCAAAAATACCCGGGAATTTTACGAAATGTATAAAATATTGTAGGGGCCCTTTTAGTCCATTTGGGCTCCCATGTTTTAGTAATGTTTCAAAATTCAAAACATTTGAATTGTTTCAAAGAGAGGGGGAAGATTAGGGTTTAGGGTTTTTTGCATTTATTATTTTACTCAATGCACAATTTAAATGATGATGCTTATGCAATGCACAAACAACCCCTAATATTGTTTATCTAAAACTGGGGTGTTACACAGGGCAGCTTCACCCGATCAGACTACTGCAATAGAGACTTCAACAGAATCTCTCAGTCGTTCGGTATTCAAGAGGAGCTCACGCGGCTTTGAGAAGTCACACACAATGGGGCACCCCTAGTCTCCAGGAAAAATGCACCGGACATGTCGTTCGACTCAACAGCCAACACGAAAAAGGTGCAGGTCCACCTGACGGACGCCTCGAAGATGGCGCTGATCGCCAATGATCTTAGCCCTGCATAGGAATTGCGCGCTCATCGAATTCCTCCGTGAGCGCTGGGAAATCTTTGCCTGGTGTCCTGCGGACATGCCATGAGTTCCCAGGGAATTCGCCGAGCACGCACTCAATGTGTTTCCGGACGCCAAGCCCGTCAAACAATCCATCCGACGATTGTTTGAGCCATGGGCCGAAGCCGTCGGAGTCGAAGTCAACAGACTGCTCGACACCGACTTCATCTGAGAGATTAAGGAGAGTGAATGGCTAGCCAACACCGTGCTGGTCCCTAAAAAGGACATGGACATCCTGCGGATGTGTGTGGACTTCACTTCGCTCAACAAACATTGTCCCAAGGAACACTTCCCTCTCCCTCGGATCAATCAGATTATCGATTCGACTGCAGGATGCGAGAAACTCTCCTTCCATGACGCATACTCAGGCTACAACGGGATTCGGCTAAAGGTCGAAGTTCAGGAAGAAACGGTGTTCATCACGCCGTTCGGAGTGTTCTGCTACAACACAATGCCCTTCGGGCTGAAGAACGTAGGTGCCACATACCAGCGGTGCATGCAGGCGTGCGTGAAAAGCCAGATCGGCCGCAACATACAAGTCTATGTTGACGACATATTCATCAAAACAAGGGAAGCCAAGACATTGATCGACGATCTCCGCGAGACGTTCGACAACCTCGATCACTACAAGATCAACTTGAACCTAGAAAAGTGCGCCTTCAGTGTCCCCTCTGTCCAACTACTCGGCTACTTCATCTCCCAGCGAGGGATCGAGGCGAATGCGAAGAAAAGCAGGGCCATACTGCATGGAGAAGCCGAAGAACATCAAAGGTGTCCAGCAGCTAGTTGGGCGCATCGCGGCGCTGAGCAGATTCATCAGCCGCATGGGTGAGAAGGCTCTACCTTTCTACCAGTTGCTACGCAAAGAAGACAAATTCGAGTGGACACCCAAAGCGGATGATGCATTCGAAGACCTGAAGCGACTGCTCTCCACCTCGCATGTCCTGGTTACGCCAAAGGAATGCGAGCCTCTATTGCTATACATATCAGCCACGCACCAGTTGGTAAGTACCGTACTCATGGTCGAACGACCCGAAGAAGGCAAGACCCATGGGGTCCAACGCCCAATTTACTACCTCAGCGAGGTATTGACGCCAACAAAACAGAGGTACCCTTACTACCAGAAGCTCACCTACGGCGTGTTCATGACGGATCGTCGGCTGATCCACTACTTCCAGGAGAATCAGATAATAGTTGTCAACAAGGAGCCACTCTCCAACATCCTGAACAACCCCGAAGCCACGGGACGTGTAGCCCTGTGGGGCATCGAGCTATCCCCTCTAGACATCGTCCATGAGCGGCGCAAGGCGATAAAATCCCAGGTCCTCCCTGACTTCCTGGTCCACTAGATGGAACTCTAGCTACCGGACAACCCGGACATGACGCAGTCATGGACAATGCACTTTGAGGGCTCCAAGCATGAAGCCGGAGCAGGAGCTGGCGTCATACTAATGTCCCCACAGGGCGATAAGATGAAATACGTCCTTTGGATGAAATTTCGTGCCTCCAACAACGAGGCCGAATAAAAGCCCTCATCCACGACATGAGGATGGCCAAGATCTACGGTGCAACTCGCCTAGTCATCTACGGTGACTCGAACCTCGTCGTCTAGCAGACGATTAATGAGTGCGACGCACACGCCGCGAACATGATTGCGTACCGCGCACTCTAAAACTCACTCGAAGGAGACTTTGATGGATGCGAGCTTCGACACGTTGGCAGGGAAAGCAACGAGGAAGCCGATAGACTCGCCAACATCGGCTCTACTTACGCACGGGTGCCGCCAGGTGTGTTCCTCAAACAAATCTGCGTGCCCTCTATCAAGAGGAAATTCCCCAAGAGATCACCCAAAGAAGCAGAGCACTCGAGGGCTGCGCTACCCCAAGAATAGGAAGGACCCAAAAAGCTCGACATGGAGGTCACGCTGGTCAACCTAATGCAGGCCATGTCGATCGAAGAAACATGTTTGCAGCCGTACCTCTGGTACCTGATAAACAGAGAACTGCCCGATGACCCGATAGATGCCTGACGCATATCTCGCCAATCCAAGGCCTTCACCATCATTAATGGCGAGCTGTACAAGCACATCATTTTGGTTGTACTCCAACGGTGCAACACCCCGGGTGATGGCAAGACCATCCTCCAAGACATCCAAGAGGGCATCTACGGCCATCATGCAGGCAACCACGCACTTGTCGCCAAAGCTCTACGAGACGGATTCTACTGGCTAACGTCCATGAACGATGCCAAGGACATCATCCAGAGGTGCAACGGCTGCCAGAGGTTTGCGGATAAACCGCACGCACCAGGATCGGAGCTCAGGCCCATACCCCTGGCCTGGCCCTTCGCCCAATGGGGCCTCAACATGATTGGCAAACTCCCAAATCTTTGAAAGGAGGCCACGTCTTCCTCCTGGTCGCAGTCAACAAGTTCACCAAGTGGATCGAAGCAATGCCCGTCACCAACCAAAAGGGAAAAATAGTTGTCAAGTTCTTCGAGTCCATAGTATACAGGTTCAGTGTGCCGCACAACATCATCACGGAAAACGGGTCAAACTTCATCTCCAAAGAATTCCAGGACTTGTGGTAAGGCCTTGGGATCAACATATCATATGCCTCCGTGGTGCACCCGCAAACCAACGGGAAGGTCGAAAAGGCCAACGGCCTCATAGGCGGAGGCATCAAGAAACGTCTACTCAGCCCACTCGAACGGCTTGCGGGAGCCTGGGAAGATGAGCTACCCTCCGTCCTCTGGAGCTTGCGCACAACGCCAAACAGCTCAACTGGCTACATACCATTCTTCATGGTACACGGAGACGAGGCCGTGTTACCTGCAGAAGTACGCCATAAGGCCCCATGGGTCATCACCTACAGCGAAGCCGAATCAATGGCAGCACTCGAAGACGCCGTCGACACATTCGACGAGGCACGCGACATCGCCGCGGCTCGCTCGGCGATCTACCAACAGAGCCTCCACAACTATCATAGCCGTCGGCTGCGCCCAAGGTCCTTCGTCGAAGGAGACCTCGTCCTACTACTCAAGCAAGAGAGGCCGAAAAAGCTCGAGTCACCCTAGGAAGGACCCTACGTCGTCACCGAAGTCATCCCAGGTGGTGCCTACCACCTAAAGGACGTCAAGTCAAGAGTCGCATATTCCAACCCATGGAACGTCACACAATTGTGACGCTTCTACCCCTAGCTATCCCTCTTTACTTTCAATAAGGCTACTAAGCCAAGGCTACTTAGCCGAACAATGTACCACCTCGTTGCGCTATGAATAAAAGCTAAGTTCTCAGCCCAAAAAAATTATCCCTTTTTCTTACATTACTTTCTGTTACAACACACTCGGGGGCTTCGCCTCACCTCACGACTTCGTCGACTGAGTATAACACTTGTAAACCTGAGTATCTGACCACGTCAGGCTAACGAAAAGGGCATGCATATAACAAAGCACCACGTGCTCATACAAATAATCTTTACAACAAAGGGCACATTAAGCCCACTCGAATATATACAAGTTTTACATACACCTGTTTCTTTACAGGACCTATCTGTTCTGAAGAATCGTACGCGCCTGATGCTCAAAGAGGTCAACAATCTCTTCGGCATACTGCCTAACAGCCGCATAATGCGGGCGCATATCCCAAAGACTCCCATCAGGACGAAGAGGTGGCCTAGTCACCACAGCCGCAAGGTCGACATCCGGACGATGCAGCCGAACAAGAGAAAGGGCGGCCTTCACTCCCGCAACCAGCTGGTGCCGCACCAACTCCCTGACATGACCCACATCTCGAAACCTCGCCAACAAACCCCATAGAGTTGAAGGCGCCTCATCAAGGGGGAACATGACATAAAGAGCTGACGCCAGGGAAGTTTTCGCCTGCTTCAGCACACGCGAAACTTGGTGGACATGATCCTGCACCATCGCGAGGATGGTGGTGCGGTCGCCGTCCATCCAGAAAAATCCCTCGACCTCCATATCCTGTTGGGTCAGACAGTTGATCCGAACTGCGACGCACTCCTTCTCCTACCTAGGAACAAGGTTGGAACCTGCAGAAAATTCAAAATAAGATGACACGCAAACAAGGAACATCCGAAGACGAGCAGCAACTCGAAAAAGCTTACACTGTAGCTGCTCGGCCAACTGCCACAGCTCCCCCATCAGATACTCCTCCCTAGTGGTAGCTCGCTCCGCCTTCGACTTCCACACGTCCGCGTGACCGCGAACGCCAAGAATCTCCTTCTCAAGACTGCGAACGCGATCACAAAGGAAAACAAGTTGTGATGCATCATCCAAAGATGGTCGCGGCTGAGTGACAGTCAAAGCATCGACGGGAGCCTCACCCGAAGGACCCTAAAGGCAAGCAAGCAAGTATATGAACAATAATTCTCATAGGCAACAACTCGAAGGATCATTTATATACATCAAAAGGCCACTGCGTGGCACAAGGAAACTATTCAACATACATTACAACAAAGTAGAAGGGAACTACCCTAAGACTACAGAAACAAATCCTAGGCACCAGCATCCGGAGTGGCCTCAGAGCCCGACTGCCTGCTCTTGGCCTCCTCCTGCTGCTTCGCAGCATACTCCGCAAGAAGGTCAATGAGCTTCGGCCCATAACGCTTATAGCGGGAAGCGAAGGAGGCAAAAGCTAACTCTGAGCCGACGGCAGCCGTTGGCATCTAGGAAGTGATGTGCGCCAGGTCCAGCTCCGCTCCGGATGCCATGGCCATGGCCAACCCCATCGAGGCGCCGAGGCCCTTTTGCTTGCGCTTGTAGGCAGCAGGTGCATCCTCTGACAGTGCATCCGCTAGGGAATCAACATCCTCAAGGGCAGCTTCCTTGGGCATGATCTCCTTGTAGAAGCGCCCCAGGATTTCCTTGGCCTTGGCAAGGGAGCTAGCCGCAGTATTGCAGCGGTCTTCGACCGCTGCGGCAGCATCGTCCAGAGTGCTCCCGTGCTCGAGGGCACTGCAGTCGAATACAATGTCCGAAGCATCTGGAGAAAGGAAGGAAAAGCAGAAATCAAAATAAAGACACAAAGACAGATCAGTCGAACAACCAATACACACACAAAGCACTTACCGGAAACTGCCTTGGCAGCAGCCATCAGCTTCTTAGCAAGCTCCTTCTCACACGCAGTCGCAACAGTTGCGAGCTGCTCCTCGCAATCTGAAGCCAACTCTTGCTGCAGGCGCTCTTTCGCCTCCACGGCGTCATCAGCCTGTTTCTCCGAGCGACCGAGACTCTTTTGAAGCATCTCTAGCCGACGAAGAGCAGCGTTATTTTCATCCGCAAAAACATCAAAGACCACACATAAGCAACACAAGCTAGACTCAGGCGAGAAGACGAAAAAGGACAAGACAAAGCAGTGCATGTACCACGGAGCCGTTGCATACTAGCCTCCAGAGCCAAATGTTGCTGAATGAGCAGGTTCGCACTACGCACAAAAGGCTATGGAAAGAAGAAGAAGCAAAACAATCAAGAAATATCAAGAAAAAAGGGCTCGGGGGCTGTGCCCCGAAACGAGCAAAGCGCCGAACAAAGCGACACGAAAAAGGCTCGGGAGCTCCCCTAGGGCACATGGAAAGTAACTTACATGCTCTGATGGGGACTCCGAAGGTCCGGGTGCAGTCTTCTGCGTGACAATCACTCGAGCCTATTGCGGAGAGGGGTCCCGAGCATCGCTAGCAGAGGTGTCCACCCTCTAAGAGGGAGGAGCCGACGTCTTTGATTCCCCAACGTTCTCCTGAACGCCCTTACTAGGAGAGCCCTCCAAAGAGTGTCTGCAAGCAAAATTATTGATTAAAGCAAGAAGAAAAGATCACAAGGAAGAACGAATAACATCCGAAGGTAGTTACAAATCTATATCGCTCAAGTTGAAGACGGATGGCGCCTTATCATTCTTCTTCTTCTTCTTGGCCAGTGGCTACGGTGCCATGGCCCGCAGAGGCACTACCGGGAATGGCAAGGAGGAGGCATCATCATCCCCGCTATGACGCACAAGGAAGGACGGATCCCTAGGCGTCGGTGGAGCCGAGGCATCCAAAGACTCGCTCAAGCTCCGTGCCCGCTTACGGGTTCGCCCCTCACTCGGCTCGGGGGCTTCTTGAGTTGGCGACTGCGCCGGCGTAAGATCGGACTCGGAGTCCACAACCTCGTTGTCCGGTGCAATCAGAAACTTTTCGGGCAGTGGGGGAACCATGCCAGGCACCTTGAGCTCCTGCATCATGAAGAGATCGAAGATCAGTACATAATATTATAAGGAAGAGCACTCGAAAAAAGGCGCATCGCGCACATCGCAAATCTACACCAACGGAACTGGTTTCGCAGCACTGAAGGGGGGCGTCAATGACTTCCTCGGAAGATCCTCCTCAGACTTGTACTTCAGCAGCGGCCGAAGAACTCTATCGAGGTCGCCTCGGGATAACTCCTCGGTTGAGACCCCACTACTGGAAAAACCATCTTCCGTTCGATCACTGGAAGCCCAGTAGTCCCGGCCCGTCACGAACCGCGACTAGTTCTAGCACTAGTCCCGGTCCGTGAGGCCCCCAACGGCTAGAAAAGGACATACTCATTAGTCCCGGGCCGGACCAGAGTATTAGTCCCGGCCCGTAATACGGCCCGGGACTAATAACCTGGAGCATATGGTGGCCATTTTTCGTGGACTATTAGTCCCGGGTCGTATCACGGCCCGGGACTAATTGTCCATTACTATATATACAGCTCCCTGGCCAGCTGCCCTAAAGCATATGGTGGCCATTTTTCTCAAACAAAGCAAGAGAGTTCATGCCATTTTTTTTCTCAAGATTTGTCAAGATTTAGTTTGCAACATCTAAATCCAAAGCTTTAAAAGGTTAGAACTTCATTATTTCATCTCTTATTGCTACTTTAGCTCTATATAATGCTCTAGAAGTATAGAGATATGGATCAAATGCATGCATGTTCTAGAAGTAGCTAGAAGGATTTTGATATATATGTGTAACAAATTTTGATTAGGCACATAGTTACTGAAAATTGAAATGTGTAATTTTAGAGTTTCAGAGCTTAGAATGGAATGAGGTTTTCACTGATGGAACAATGATAAAAAAGTCCACATTTATCATGTTGATTGTTTTATCCAATTCACAAATTGGTGCATGTAAATTTTTCAAAATTCAAAATTAGTGCTCTAGAAGCTGTCAATATAACTTGTAATAATTTTATCATGTTGTGTAATGGTTTTTGATATATTTTTACTATAATGCAGATGGTCCGGGAATGGATGTACGGTACTAACCGACGCTCTGGCGAGTTCATTAATGGCGTGCATGAATTCATCCGTGTTGCTGATGCAAACAAGCACAATGGTTTTGTATTCTGTCCATGTAATGGATGTAGGAATCAGAAGGATTACTCTGACTCAAAAACCCTTCACAGCCACCTGTTGAAGTCCGGCTTCTTGCCCAGTTATAATTGTTGGACCAAGCATGGAGAGAGAGGGGTTATAATGGAAGACAATGAAGAAGAGGAGGAGGATGACAACTATCATGGTTTCCCTGAGTACGGAGATACTTCCATGGGGGATGCTAAAGGGGAGGATGAAGAAGAGACACATGATGAACCCGCTGATGATCTTGGTCGGACCAATGCCGATGCACGAAGAGATTGTGAAACTGAAAAGGATAGGGAGAAGTTCAATCACATGCTAGAGGATCACAAAAAGTTGTTGTACCCAAATTGCGAAAATGGTCTGAAAAAGCTGGGCAGCACACTGGAATTACTGCGATGGAAGGCTGAGTGTGCTATACCTGACTCCTCATTTGAAAAGTTGCTGAAAATGATGAAGAATATGCTTCCAAAAGATAATGTATTGCCCGCCAGTACATACGAAGCAAAAAAGGTTGTCTGCTCTCTAGGTTTAGAGGTTCAGAAGATACATGCATGCCCTAATGACTGCATCCTCTACCGCGGTGAGGAGTATTAGAATTTAGATGCATGCCCGGTATGCACTTCACTTCGGTATAAAATTAGACGAGATGACCCTGGTGACGTTGAGGGCGAGCCCCCCCGGAAGAGGGTTCCTGCGAAGGTGATGTGGTATGCTCCTATAATACCACGGTTGAAACGCTTATTCAGAAACAAAGAGCACGCCAAGTTGTTGCGATGGCATAAAGAGTAACGTAAGTCAGACGGGATGTTGAGACACCCCGCTGATGGGTCGCAATGGAGAAAAATCGATAGAAAGTACCCGGACTTTGCAGATGACGCAAGGAGTTTAAGGTTTGGTCTAAGTACAGATGGCATGAATCCCTTTGGGGAGCAGAGGTCCGGTCACAGCACCTAGCCCGTGACTCTATGCATCTATAACCTTCCTCCTTGGTTGTGCATGAAGCGGAAGTTTATTATGATGCCAGTCTTGATCCAAGGTCCAAAGCAACCCGGCAACGACATTGATGTGTACCTAAGGCCATTAGTGGAAGAACTTTTATAGTTGTGGCACGAACCTGGGATACGCGTGTGGGATGAGCACAAGCAGGAAGAATTTAACCTCCGAGCATTGCTTTTCGTAACAATCAATGATTGGCCTGCTCTTAGTAACCTTTCAGGACAGTCAAACAAGGGATACAATGCATGCACACACTGTTTAGATGAGACTGCAAGTATATATTTGGAACATTGTAAGAAGAATGTATACAATGAGCATCGTCGATTTCTTTTGGCCAAGCATCCCTTAAGAAAGAAAGGAAAGCATTTCAACGGTCTGGCATGTCACTAGACGAAGCCTAAGGAGCGTACTGGTGCTGATATATTTGATATGGTCAAAGATTTGGATCAACTGGTAACCTTTGGAAAGGGTCCTGGAGGAAATCTGTTCCGAAAGACGCTGAAGGACACGCACCCATGTGGAAGACGAAATCTATATTTTGGGAGCTACCATATTGGAAATTCTTAGAGGTCCGCTCTGCAATCGATGTGATGCATGTGACGAAGAATCTTTGTGTGAACGTGCGAGGCTTCTTGGGCGTGTATGGGCAGAAAAAAGATACACCGGAAGCACGAAAGGACCATCAACGTATGGAAGACCTAGATGGCCTGCATCCAGAATGGTTTCAAGGTCATGCCAGCTACGCTCTTACCAAACAAGAGAAGGAAATATTTTTTGAATGCCTAAGCAGTATTAAGGTCCCGTCTGGCTTCTCGTCGAATATAAAGGGGATAATAAATATGGAAGAAAAAAAGTTCCAAAACCTAAAGTCTCATGACTGCCACGTGATTATGACGCAAATGCTTCCGATTGCATTGAGGGGGCTTCTACAAGATAATGTTCGAGTACCCATTGTGAAGCTATGTGCATTTCTCAATGCAATCTCTCAGAAGATAATCAATCCTGAAGATCTACCACGGTTACAGAATGATGTGGTCCAATGTCTTGTCAGTTTTAAGTTGGTGTTCCCACCATCCTTCTTCAATATTATGACGCACCCGCTGGTTCACCTAGTCGAAGAGATTTCCATTCTCGGTCCTGTATTTCTACACAATATGTTTCCCTTTGAGAGGTTCATGGGAATCTTAAAGAAATATGTTCGTAACCGTGCTAGGCCAGAAGGAAGCATCTCCAAGGGCTATGGAACAGAGGAGGTCATTGAATTTTGTGTTGACTTCGTTCCTGACCTTAAGCCGATTGGTCTTCCTCAATCGCAGTATGAGGGGAGACTGAGTGGAAAGGGTACTCTAGGAAGGAAATCAATAATATGTAGAGACGGACATTCTTACACCGAAGCACATTACACCGTTCTACAGAATTCTATCTTGGCAGCCCCATATATCGAGGAACACAAGAAAATCTTACGCTCCAACAACCCTGGAAAGGATGACTCTTGGATTAGAGATGAACACATGAAGAGTTTCGGCGGTTGGTTGCAACATCTCATAAAAAACAACACTCTTGGAGATCAGCTATACTTGTTGTCTAGGTCACCATCTTCGACTATATCGACTTTCCAAGGGTACGAGATAAATGGGTATACATTTTACATGATAGCCCAAGATAAAAAGAGCACCAACCAAAATAGTGGTGTCCGCTTTGATGCAACAGACAACAATGGGTCAAAGACCACATATTATGGTTACATAGAGCAGATATGGGAACTTGACTATGGACCTACTTTTAAGGTCCCCTTGTTTCGGTGCAAATGGGTCAAGCTGACGGGAGGAGGGGTTGAGGTAGACAAGAAATATGGAATGACATCGTTGGATCTCAACAATCTTGGGTACTTAGACGAACCATTCGTCCTAACCAATGATGTGGCCCAGGTTTTCTGTGTGAAGGACATGTCTACCAAACCTAGAAAACGAAAAAATAAGAAAAAGAATACATCAGACGATGAGCCAAAGCGCCACATAGTTCTTTCAGGAAAAAGAAACATCGTGGGAGTGGAGGACAAGACAGACATGTCAGAAGATTGTGATAAGTTCCATGAAATTCCGCCCTTCGCGGTGAAGGATGACCCAACCATCATGTTAATGAATGAAGATGCTCCATGGATACGACGGGATCAGAAAGGAACACAAGCGAAGAAATGATATGTAATAATTGTAACATTTTATGAGTTAAGATGTTCCATGCATGTGTCCATTTTTATAGTGTTGTCTGCAAACAATCTTGAGTGTGTTAGTCCCGTTTTGTGGCTGGACCGGGACTAAAGGAGGGCCTTTAGTACCGATTCATACTTACCATTAAGATCTGATCTCCAAACGCGCGCGGTCACATATTAGGGAGTGCCTCTATGACCAGTTTCTCGAAGATGCCGGAGGACTGGGCACCGTCGGCATCTCCCTGAAACTATTCGTAGTGGTATCCCTGCTCTCGAAAACCATCTTGCAGCTTGTAACTTCTCTAACTAGATCAATACGCCTGGGAGCTAACTAATTTCACATATTAGGGAGTGCCTCTATGACCAGTTTCTCGGAGATGCCGGAGGACTGGGCTCCGTCGGCATCTCCCTGAAACTGGCCGTAGTGGTGTCCCTGCTCTCGAAAACCATCTTGGAGATGCCTCAAACTGTCTGGAGGACTGGACTCACAAGGATGCCTATTTATAGTACAAGCAGCTCAGCATAATGTTGACACTCACGACATAATGTCGACACTCACCCCTATTATTAGTGCTAACTCATCTTTAGTCCTGGTTGGTGTCTCCAACCGGGACTAAAGGTTCATCTTTACTCCCGGTTGGTGACACCATCCGGGACAAGGTACAAGCCGCACGACATAATGTCGACACTCACCCCTATTATTAGTGTTGCCTGGCCCACTCTGCCGCAATCCCTTCAGTCGCGGTTGGTTTCTCCAACCGGGACTAAAGATGAACCCTCTCTTTATATAGGCATTTCCCTCTATTTATTAGGTAACACTCAAGACATTTATTAATATTAAAAACCAGGACAAACCGGGACTAGCTAACACTCAGGACTAAAGCCGCCCCTTTAGTCATAATCATGCCTAGTCCTATAGTACGCAGCTTTAGGGTCTTCATCGTCATCGTCATCATCATCGTCATCGTCACCTGCCACTTCGGGGATCGTCAGCCCATCGATGGCATATACCAGGGGCCATTCCAGCCTCGGATTCACGGCGGGCGGGAGAGGGGTCTCCTGGAAGACGATGCCGCTACCGCCGGGACGGTGTGGGGCCTGTGGCGGGTGGATTCATGGGCACCGTAGGCGAGGATGGTCTCCCCCGGCGATGTAGCGCATCACTCTGATGATAGTACGGTTCGCCCACCACAGACGACGGCCGACTTTGTTGTGGTTCACCGGTGGCGGGCCATCACCCTCGTACCTGGCGAGCTCCCTTTCCCGCCTATTAGCAAAGAAGGCATTCCAGGTGTCATAGTTGTCGGGATCCCACTGGGGATCCATCCGCTGCTCCGGCGTGAGCTTGTGGTAGAACTGGTTTGTGATGGCCGCCTGGCGTGCGGAACCTTGAGGGACAGGAACCCCTCCAGCGCTCAGCATCCAGCCGGCGGGCGGCCGGTAGCCCGGAGGACAAGGGTAGTTGGAGGCGCACAGCGCCTCGGTCTCCTCGAGGGTCAGAATGGCCCATTAGGCGTTGTCCATTGTTCTGAGAGAGGAAGGTGTGGATGTGTGGATAGCCATGGCACGATCACCCTAAATATAGAGGGAAAGGGCGGGAAAACTTGGCGTGAAGCTTTGGGAAATGGCGGCAAATGGCAGGAAATATCTTTAGTCCCGGCTAGAAAGGAAAGGGCGGGAAAACTTGGCGCGAAAAGGATATTATATTAAATAGATATCTTTAGTCCCGGCTACAAATGAAATAATTTATAAATGATGCAAACAGATAAATGGATATTATATTAAAATTATTTATATTTTTTGATAATAATAGACATATTATTTGTTTTATTTGGACTATTACAAGAAAAGATATGATTTTTCAAAGTTTTTATATTAGTTTTGAATTAAAAAAGAAAATTTACAAATGAAATAATTTATAAATGATGCAAACAGATAAATGGATATTATATTAAAATTCTTTATATTTTTCTGATAATAATAGACATATTATTTGTTTTATTTGGATTATTACAAGAAAAGATATGATTTTTCAAAGTTTTTATATTAGTTTTGAATTAAAAAAGAAAATTTACAAATGAAATAATTTATAAATGATGCAAACAGATAAATGGATATTAAATTAAAATTCTTTATATTTTTCTAATAATAATAGACATATTATTTGTTTTATTTGGATTATTACAATAAAAGATATGATTTTTCAAAGTTTTTATATTAGTTTTGAATTAAAAAAGAAAATTTACAAATGAAATAATTTATAAATGATGCAAACAGATAAATGGATATTATATTAAAATTCTTTACATTTTTCTGATAATAATAGACATATTATTTGTTTTATTTGGATTATTACAAGAAAAGATATGATTTTCAAAGTTTTTATATTAGTTTTGAATTAAAAAAAGAAAATTTTCAAAAAAACAAACAGTCGCGGGTCGTGGATAGACCCGGGACTAAAGGGTGAGTGCGCGCGCGAAAACGAAACGGCCGAAAAAGACCATTAGTCCCGGGCCTTGGCTTAGCCCGCGACTAAAGGGGGGGTCTTTAGTCGCGGGTTAAGCCACGGCCCGCGACTAAAGACCCTTTAGTCGCGGGCGGTGGCTTAGCCCGGGACTAAAGGGTCTGTCCCTTTATATTCTGGTGCCAGCGGCAACACTTCGCATTTTCTCATCGACGACGAAGCACAGACGACGAAGACGAAGCACAGGGGGAGGTTGCTGTCCGATTCCGCCGCCACGCCGTCGTGCCGCCGCCGCTCCGCATGTGAGATGGTTCTCCGGCCAGGACGTGGCGCCGCTCCGTCGTGCCGTCGCCGCGCCGCTCCGCAATGACGGCGCCTCTGTGATGGCGGTTAGGGAATGAAACGAGAGAGAGAGGGATCGAGCGAGGGCGTCGCGCGCCAGAGGACGGGGAAGGACGGCCGGCGAGGGCGGCGAGCGAGGACGGCCGGCGAGGGCATCGCGCGCGCGCCAGAGGACGTACAGGGAAGGACGGCCGGCGTGCTGAGCCTTGTTGGGCTGCTGGGCTGGTAGGGGAGAGAGGGAGAGATGGGCCGGCCTGGGGTTGGGCTACTGTTTTTTTTTTCCAAAAATTTTTCTTTTTCTGTTTTTCCTTTTCTCTTTGTATTTTTTAAATACAAATCTGTTTTATATTATTTTTTAATTATTGTTTTAATTATAATTAGCTAGGATTAGGATTATGTTGTTAGCTAGGGTTATTTTTTTAATTATTGTTGTAATTATAATTAGCTAGGGTTATTTTTTTATTTATTATTGTAATTATAATTAGCTAGGGTTATTTTTTAATTATTGTTTTAATTATAATTAGCTAGGGTTATTTTTTTAATTATTGTTGTAATTATAATTAGCTAGGGTTATTTTTTTGTATTAGTTATTAGCTATGATTATATTGTTTTACCACAATTAGTATTATTGTTTTAGTGATTTTTTGTTTTATTTATTAAGATTAGAATTAGGGTTATTTTTTGTTTAAGTTATTATAATTAGGATTATATTGTTTTAGTTATTAGGATTATTGTTTTTTCTAACCTGTTTAACTCTCTTTTTGTTATAGATAATTAAGTCATGGATCCATCCGAAGATCTTGGTCGCATCGGTGAAGGTTTTCTTCAGGGCATGATAAGAGGTGAAATTCCTCTTATTACGGGCACGGCCAAAGATATTTTGCTCGAGGAAGAGATATCCTCATATCTGAATCTATCCGGTGATGGACTAGAGGAAAACCAAGGGGAAGACCAGATGGACGAAGGGCAAACAAATGCCAAAAATAATGATGGCCCCTCGACAGGATCCGGCGAGGTACATATATATATAAAGTCTCGTGTTACCTCTATTCATTAACTGATCTAGATATATATTAATCACTCTCTCTTCTTATTTTGCCCACCGGATCGAAGCAATTGACAGCTCGAACGAAACGAGGGCCGAACAAAAAGTTGGATGGTAATCAGAGGTTCACCATTGAAGAAATAGATGATGATGGTGAACCGATTGCTCCAGAGAAGCACCGGAGGATGTTTATAAATCAATGCGGGGTGCTTGTTAGGGACAACCTGCCGATCACCATCCAAGAATGGAAAAAGTCAAAGAAAGCCGGTGAAGAATCCAACAACTATGTAACCGATGATGCAAAAGATGACCTTTGGCAGAAGCTCATAGCGCATTTCATACTACCTCCAGAGTATGAGGAATTTGAGGTAGATGGTATTACCCCAAGGCCGGGTGGGCTTGATAAAAGAGAAAAAGTCAAGGAGTGGGCACTAAGCAAGATGGCTGAACTGTACCGGAACCACAAGAAAAATTTATACACGAAATATGTCGCGAAAAAGAAAACTCCAGACTTTAGAGGAGTAAACGAGAAGTTGAGAGAACAGTGGCCCGATTTTGTACAGTACAAGCAATCTGATAAAGCAAAGGCAAAGTCGGCAAAGAACGCGTTAAATGCTGCCAACAAGAAATACCATCATAAAATGGGGATAGGTGGCTACAAGAGTGCCGTCCCTAAGTGGGAAACTATGGAGAAGGAAATGAAGGCTAGAGGCGTCACTCCTGGTACAGATGGATGGCCCGAGAGGTCAAAGCACTGGTGGTACTGGCACGGGGGATCCTTGGACCCAGAAACAGGGAAGACATTATTTTATGAGAAAATTCTAAAACCCTCCAAAGACCTTATTCAAGCAATGAACGATGCTCAATTGGGATTGTTCCGTCCCGAGAAAGAGAACGACGAGCTGACACGCGCCCTAGGGAATCCTGAAAAGGGAGGACGAACACGAGGCAAAGGCGCCGGTGTCTCGTGGAAGAAAGGGTTTCCTCTGTACGATGCTAGTTACAGAAGCCGTCAGAGAAAGAAGGACCGGGAGGCAGACCGGATCTCCAGGGTAGAGCAGGACCTAGCTGATCTGAAGAACCTCATGCATGAAATTAGCCAAAGGCCGCCGTCGTCAGCTCACCAGCGGTCTGATGATCCTGCATTGGATCTTAGCCAACGGAGAAGCAGCATGGCTTCCACGGAGGTCCGTGCTGATGATCAAGAACTGCTGGATGATGCACCGGCTCCTCACTACCTCGTGGATGATGTCAGAGAGATGGCACAATGTGAGCTACATCAGCTAATGAACAACCTGTCCTTCAAGGTGGCGATCGACACTGCTTTACCTTGTCTACCTGGAGAACTCCACCATTCACTTCCGATTCCACCAGGCTATGCTCGTGTCACGGTGGATGACATAGTGGAGGATTTTGCGGACCTAGAGATTGAAATCGCTACGCCTGAAGGCCTTACGAAACTAGGAGATGTCAAGCGCAACATCATTCTATGGAATAAGAAGTACATCAAGTTTCCAGGCTTGGCGCCAAGGCCACCGACTCCAAGGAATCCAAATCCACCCCGCATCGAATATCGTCAACCTCCAAGTCCACCCCAACCCGATTATCTCCAACCTCCAAGTCCACCCCAACCCGATTATCGCCAACCTCCAAGTCCACCCCGCCCCGCTG
This sequence comes from Avena atlantica, assembly GCA_910589765.1. Classification (NCBI taxonomy): domain Eukaryota; kingdom Viridiplantae; phylum Streptophyta; class Magnoliopsida; order Poales; family Poaceae; genus Avena; species Avena atlantica. Next base: position 262,051,199 of record OU342738.1, read on the forward strand.
ACGATCGCCGCAGCAGGAGTACATCAACTTGATCTCCGCCTCCGCCTCCGTGCAATACTACTACCTCGTCGAAGAAACGAAAGTTCGACGGTCCCCCGCGCCCCACATCGAAGAAAGGTCAAGCGCCGAAGATAGTCGATATCCCGCCGGCTCTTCCAAAGAGACCTTATGACAAGACCGGCGAGGAAACTAACGCGGATGTGGCTGCCCAAGTTAAGGCGCATTTTGCACCCAAAAAGCCTGAGCCAAAGCCGGTATATAACGAAAAAATAAAAAAGTGGGCTAAGTCCTTTCTTGAGCAACCATCCCAGATATCGATGAATCTGGAATCAGACTATGACCGGGAGATTATTAAGAAAGCACAGAAGAAAAAAATCACAAGTGCAAAAAGAGGGAAGCAAGTTGCCCAGGTCGGAGCACAGAAGAATCAATCGATCGCCCCGCTCAAAGTCATTTCAGACCTCGACAAGGCCTTCAGAGCTGAAATGGATATAGACATGCAAATAATGGACCCTAGAGCCCGTAATAGTGATGCACTTATGGGAATCACTGTATCGCAGGCCAAAGCACTTGCTAACGAAGCAAATATGTCTCTTGGTCAATATTTAGGCTATGAAGATATGCCAGTGGGTCAGATAGTACGGCAGTATGTCCAAGGGCAGCCTCTAGTCAGTAATGAGGAGCTCGCGCATCTATCCACACATATGCGAAATCTGCATGAATGGTACATGTCGCAAGCAGAAAAAAGCATCATAAAGATTGGTTTCCGGTGGACGTTATAAAGGAGCATCACTTCAAACCATACTCGATACAGGTTCAAATGACCGAAATGTTTCAGTTATACAACCAGCGCGCCCTCGACAAATCTATCATTGGTTGCTACTGTCTGTAAGTTATTTATTTCTATAATTAAGTTTGTAGCTTTATATCCTTCATTGCATTTAATATATTATCCTAACTATATATCCTTTTGTATGATGATATTATATTCCGCAGAATGAAGATGCTTGAATGCAAAAGAGCTAGAAGATAGGACGTTGGGTTCATTGACCCATATATCATTAATGAATATACGTTAAAGAATCACCCCAAAGACGTGGAGGAAGACCTGTCCAGGTTCTTAACCGAGCATAATTTTGTTAAGGAAATACTATTTCCTTACAACTTCAAGTGAGTGTTTATATCTTGTACACATTTTATTTTTGCTTACTGGATGAGCTATGCATGTATGCTTATGTAAATATCCGCAGATTCCGCTGGATCTTGCTAAACATTCAAGTTGATAAGTCCCTAGTCGAAGTCCACGACTCATTAAGTTGGGACCAAGAGAAGTGGAGCGACATGAAAGCAATGCTCCATAAGTAATTTCAATCATTATCGCATTATATCGTCCTCTTTCATTCATTTCCTGATATCAAGTAACTAATACCTCCTTTGTTCATTTTCTTTGCCGAGCAGATGTTGGACACGGTTCAGACAGAAAATACCAGGTCCATTCAAAGAGGAGCTAACTTAAAAATGGCGAAGATTTTACAGCAGCCACCGGGAACTCATTTATGTGGATACTACGTCTGCGAGTACATCCGTGAGTTGACCAGTGAGCAGAAAGTTGACTCACATTATATTTATGATTTGCGGAGACACTAGAGCCAGACCAGCGCATAAGAGCAATTCAAGAGGAGCTGGCGGGATTTATGATGAAGGAAGTCCTTGATGTACATGGAGAGCATTATGCGGATGACGTGGAACTCGATTTGCCTTAGTCATCTCCATGTAGCTCATATGATATATATATATATATATTCATCAATGACCATGTAATTTTCAAAACATTTCTTCCTTTTGATATGATTGATTATATGTATGCTTGCAAGGGATCGATCTTATATAAATGCATCGACGTGTAGTGTGTATGTAGTAGCGTATAATATGTCTACTAAAATATATGTTTGTTAAGTTATAGTGAAACACAAAACGAAAAAGGAACAAAATGGCAAAAAAAAGGAAATACACAATCTCTGCCGCGACAGAGAAATGTGGTGTTTCTCTGCCGCGGCAGGAAACCTTTTAGTCTCGGCTGGTGTTACAGCCCGAGACTAGAGGGTTCCGCCCCCCGCGGCGCTGAAACAGCCACGTGGCTGTTATCAGTCGTGGGCCTTTGCCAGCCGGGACTAGAGGGGGGGCTCTAGTCCCGTTTTCGCAGTCCCGGGCCCAAAACCGGGACTAGAGCCCGTTGCGGCCCGGGACTAGAGCCCCTTTTTCCACCAGTGCCCTCGTCGGGTCGTTGCGGCCAGCATAAAGAAACATCGGATGCGCACTCGCCTGGAGTGGCTGCACCCGATGTTTGAAGAAGGTGCGGATTATATCCACACCATTGACACCCTTGCTAGGGTCCATCTGGAGCAACTCCACCCAATGGTAGAGCTCTTCTACCTCTGCCACCTCGGCCTCCAAGATATGATTCTTCCAGGATCTCTTCTTCAAGATCTCCTGGTGGAGTCGAAAGGGGCCAGGCCGAAGACTTGCCCATCCACTGTGGAGTCGCGGATATAAAACCACTTCTTCCGCCAGTATTAGAAGGACTCAGACATAGAGAAAGAGAAGAAAAGAACATTAGATCAGATGGAGATGACGCAGCCGCCAAGCGGGTAGACCCCGCCATTGTCGGACTACCTCTTCATGGAATAGAACTTCTGGAAGAGGCCAAAGTGCGGCTCGATAACGAGCAAGCACTAGCAAAAAGCAATGAAGCAGGCGATGTGGAGAAGAGAATTGGGATAAAGATGATGGAGTTGGATGCCATAGAAAAACAAAAGTCCACGGAGAATATCGTGCACTGGGAGAGAAAGGCCGCGAAGAACGAAGGCGACAAATATCACCCGAAACCCTACGGGTGGATGGGGAATTACCTCATCGCCCGGGAGTTTGACGGCCTCCTTATCCCGTGGGATTAAACCCGCATCACGCAGCTTGCGCAGGTCTCCCTCGCGCGTCTCCATGCAGCGCCACCCGCCATCGGTGCCACGAGCGGCGGTGGCGCTTTTCTTGCCGCCGCCAGCAACACTTGTGCCTGCTCCAATGGAAGCTTTCTTTGACTTCACCATCTTGGCGCGTCGACGACGGAGGTGTGTGCGTAAGAACAAAGAGGGGAAGAATCAAAGAGCGTCCAGTGCGCGCGAAGATGAGCTCGTGAAAATGGAGGCAGTGAAAGCAAATGGCAAAGGGTGAAAACAAATTACTGTTTTCCCCACAGTTATAGGGATGAAGACGACGAATAGGAACCGTTCATCTAGAAGCCCTAATGCTAGGGTCAAATCCAGCCATCCACGTGTCAACAAAGCAGCGAACCATCGCTCGCACGCCATCCACTACGCACGAAAACCGAGGAGACGCCATAATTCTCGCCACGTCGCACAAGACCAGTCAACTCCAAGTCAGGAAGTGGGACCCACACTCGTCCTATCACATCATCTCTGGCACCGCAGACGGTTGAGGTCATCGGTCGTCAGCACTGACGTCATCAAGCATCCTAACAATGATTATAATCTTTGGACTAATCAAACAAGTACTTCCTAGAATCTACGATTCAAACAAATACTCGGGGGCTACTCCTATCAGGAGTGCTGGTCGTGCACCCGAAAGAATGATGAAGAAAAATAGTTTTTAAACTTTGAGTCCTACGACGAGTCTACCACTCCACTATGGACTCGGGGGCTACTCCCATTGGGAGGACTGATCAAGCATCCGAAAAAATTGTGTCCTGCGGACCTGAAGCTCAATCAACTGAACTAAAGTCTCTACTCGAGTCTACAACTGGAATAGACACTCGGGGGCTACTCCCATAGGGAGCGCTGGCCACGCACCCTATGAATCCTTCGACTGCGATCCTTCGGATCAAAATGCAAAAACTTCTTCTAGCAACTTTTCTGATGGGGATACGCCTACTGGGGTATACTCAGCGGGACGTTTCCGACTGGCCCAAGTGCTGGCGAGTGGGCCTGCAGAACGGCGAGTGGATCAAAGCCCAGCAAGGTACCAGGCGACTGGAAGTTGAAGGCCCAGGCGAGTAGATAGGCCTAGTCGGTCTAGGTTAAACGATTGCCAAAGTTGTAACCGAATCGGTTGAGATATGTAAACCCTAGGGGAGGTGAACCTATATAAACCTCCCTAAGGGGTGAGTAGAGACACGTTCCCTCATACACCCAAGCAACTCGCCGCCTAGTCGCCGAGTTCGCCCATTGTAAACACATCCATAATACAATCAAGCAGGAGTAGGTCTTTACCCTCCGGGGGGCCGAACCTGGGTAAAACCCTGTGTCTTTGCCCTCATCTCGCACCGCAGATGGCTGGCCGCCCTTGCCCCTTGTTCTACTATTCGCTGCCGATTGCATCATCTGCCGTGGTCATTCCCACGACAGTGGCGCCCACCGTGGGGCCTGGCCGGTCTGGCCGGTGTTCTGCGGCGAGATCCAATCTGCCCATCAACGAGACGGTCGCCACCGGCCGCATGATAGCGATCGGCGAGATGCTCCAGATCTTGCCGAGCAGCTACGTCCCGGCGGCACGACCCGTCACGCGCAGCATGATCCTGCCAATCGGCACGATCAGCCTCTTCGTCGGCCTCACCGACGTCGTCACCTCGGAGGACTCGGCTCGCATCCGCGAGTCGCCACCACGCGATCGGCTCTCCGAGAGCCAGGTCCGCACGATCCACCGCCTCGCCTCCGAGTACAACTCGGCCCACAGCAACGTGGCCAAGAACTCAGCGGCCGCAGAAGATGCGGCCCTCACCGACGACGCCGACTCGGCGACCCCGGCGTCACTCGCCGGATCCATCACCGCGGCCTCGTCCGCGGGCTCCATCGCCCAGGTCTCCAACGCGGGAGATTTCGAGGACCCCTCCATCCTCGGGATCTTCGAATTCGACTCCGGGTCGGAAAACTCCGCCGACATCCACGACGGAACCGGTCGCCATGCCGCGACCTACATGGCCACCGGCGCCGACCCGCCGGAGGATCCTTTCTCCACCCCAATCCCTCCTAACGCCACGGCAACGGAGGTCGAGGAACTCCGCCTGAAATTGGCGGAGGCAGTACGCAAGGAGCAGGCCGAGCGCGAAAAATTTCGCCTCGAGCAAGTGACAGCGCAGGAACTGTCACGCTACCACCAGCAGCAGATCAGGTCACGCCTGAACCCCACCGTTCAGGGGCGCGCCCTGAACTTCGACGATGAGAACGATCCGGCTCGCATAGCCGAGCGCGCGATCTGCGAGAACGCGCCACCAGGAGGGAGCGCCCGGCCCCCGCCAGGGTCAACGGCGATGGGGGCCCCACCACCACCCAACCGCACCCCTCCCAGGGACCAGCCGCGGATAGTCGTCTCCTCACGGGAGCGAGACGCGAACGGCCTACCACTGTTCTCCACCCCGATGGACAACCTCGTGGCAGGCCGAGCAGCAGCCGATAGCATCACGGCCACCGGCGACGGCGCCTTGCAAATCCAGTACGTCAAGGCCCTGCTCGCAAAGGCCGTGGAGCAGCAAAAAGCGGGCGCCGACTCGCAAGGGCGAGTATACTCACGCTCATCAGGAAGCAGGGCGGCCTCAAGCGGCCGCCCAGCGGCGGCAAACACCCTCAATTGCCCGCCGCCAGAGCCACTGCAGATCCAACGCCGACCCGCGAACGCGGCACTCTCCACCAACGATCCCAGGCCGGCGACCAACTTCGTCGCCGCTAACGGAGAACCCATCGACGCCCGCACTCACATCATCAACAACCAAAACTGGCGCGCACGCCAGCCCGACGACTTGCGGCACACCCTAGCTAATCGCCGCGATGGCGAGCCTATGGGGTCGCTAAGTCGACTAGGGCCTAAGTGCTTCGGACCAATGATCCGAGGCGAAAAGTACCCGCCAAACTTCAAGGCGCCAAAGGAGATAGAAAAATACGACTCCGCGTACGACCCCGCAGTCTGGCTTGATACATACCTCATGGCAATGGGGATCGCGGGTCACACTGATCTACTCGCCGCCCGTTACCTCCCACTGATGATGGAGGGGACGTGCAGGCAATGGATCAACACGCTCCCCCCAGGACAGTATCGACTCCTGGGAGGAAATGCGAGACGCCTTCGTCAGGCACTTCGAATGCTCCTACACCCGCGCCACCACCATCGAGGACCTGGAACGATGCGTCCAGGGACCTCGCGAGTCGACCCGCAACTAGGTCCAACGGTGGCAAGAGCTCTGGTACAACGCGGTCGGCATCCACCCGGACACCGCGATCCATTGCTTCAAGACCTCGTGCCGCTACGAGCCTCTAGTCGCCAAGCTCAAGCGACACGCCCGCACACTGGACAACATCCCCGACCTCCTCGAGATCGCCAAACGGTACGCCGAGGAGGATCCTAACCAAGACATCAACGACGAGTCAGGGGGGCAACGCCGCACGAGCGGCAACGACGGCGGACGACGAACCGATCTGCGCTATAGCGGCACCCGCCTCACAGGCAAGCACCGCAACGACGGGCGAGTCGACTTCGTCGCCAACGCTGGCCACGCGCAACGCGAGCCCAAAAGCTACCGTCGCGACGGAGGGCAACGGCGCGACGGCGGCAATTACAAGAACAAGCCAAGGTTCGATCCCGCGGCACTCCTTAACCAACCATGTGCGTTCCACAGCAGGGAAGGAAAGCCCGCAACGCACACCACCGCCGACTGCCACACCCTCAGGGAAATCGAGAAGGCACGGAACGCGCGGGAGGACACCGACAACGACCCGCCGAATGGCGGAAAATTCGGCAAAGTAGCCGGCTCGCTCCACACCTTCACGGGCTTCAACACGAAGCGTGAGAAGAAGGTCATCGCCCGCGCCGTCGCCGTCAACGCGGTGGCCCAAACAGACGTCCCCCAGTTCCTAAACTGGTCGGAACAACCCATTACCTGGAGCCGGCAAGACCACTCGCCACGCATCGAGTACCCAGGCCGAGTCGCCCTGGTGGTCAAGCCCAAGGTTGGCGACTACTGGCTCCCCAAGACACTGATGGACGGCGGCAGCTCCATCAACATCCTCTACCTCGACACCTTCAGGCGGCTGCGGCTCCCGCAGTCGATGATCGAGACAACCCACACTACGTTTCACGGCATCGTCCCCGGTCGGAAGGCGTACCCGATCGGCAAAGTCACGCTGCCAGTCACGTTCGGCACTCCGGCAAACTTCCGCACCGAGCGGATCGTCTTCGAGCTGGTGCCCTTCGACAGCCCTTACCACTGCGTCCTGGGGCGCCAGGCGTTCGCCAAATTCATGGCGGCGCCCCACTACGCGTACAACGCGATGAAGCTCCCCGGGCCGTGCGGCGTCATCACCATCAACGGCGACCCCGACATGGCCGCCGAATGCGAGGCCAAAGGAGCCGAACTCGCCGACGCCGTCATCGCGGCAGAAGCTAATCACGCCGACGAGCTCGCCAAATACGCGAGCGGGGTCAACAATGACGACCCCACAATACTCAAGAAGCCCAACTCAGAGGGCACAAATACCTCAACCTTTGAGGCCACGACGCACACTCGCACCGTCGAGCTGGTCCCAGGCGACCCCAGCCAGACGGTGACGATCGGGACAGGCATGAGCCCAGCATAGGAAGGCGCGCTCATCGAGTTCCTTCGTGAGAATAGGGACATCTTCGCATGGAAACCCTCCGACATGCCTGGTGTCCCTAGGGAGCTCGCTGAGCACAAACTAAACGCCGACCCCAAAGTGCGACCAGTCAAGCAGTCGCTACGGCCTTTCAATGAAGAGCGCCGTCGAGCAATCGCCGAGGAAGTGCAGCGCCTGCTCGCTGCCGGCTTCATCCGGCCAATCAAATACTCCAAGTGGCTGGCAAACCCAGTCCTGGTCGAGAAGAAAAACGGGACCTGGAGAATGTGTATCGACTACACAAACCTGAACAGCGCCTGCCCAAAGGAGCAGTTCGTCCTCCCGCGGATCGATCAGATAATCGATTCAACCGCGGGCTCGGAGTCGCTGTGTTTCCTCGACGCCTACTCCGGGTACAACCAGATCAAAATGGCCGTCGAGGACGAGGAGAAGACGGCGTTCATCACGCCATTCGGAGCATTCTGCTACAGCGCCATGACCTTCGGCCTCAAGAACGCTGGGGCGACCTACCAGCGGTGCATGCAAGAATGCCTCGCGAGCCAAATCGGCCGCAACATCCACGTCTACATCGACGACGTGGTCGTGAAATCTGCTCGCCAAGGAGACCTACTCACCGACCTAGCGGAGACCTTCGCCAACCTGCGGAGGTACAAGATAAAGCTTAACCCAGGCAAGTGCACCTTCGGTGTACCCGCCGGGCAATTACTAGGGTACGTCGTCTCCAAACGAGGGATTGAGGCAAACCCAACGAAGATCGACACGATCGCCCGGCTCGGCAAACCCGAGTGCTTGCGCGACGTCCAGAAGCTGGCCGGGCGCGTAGCGGCTCTCAGTCGCTTCATCCCCCGCCTGGGCGAAAAGGCGATGCCCCTATACCGCCTGATGCGCAAGAATCCCACCTTCCAGTGGGACAAGGAGGCGGACGACGCGCTCCGCGACCTCAAAAAGGTGCTACTCGCCGCACCACTACTCGCCGCACCCGCGGACAAAGAACCCATGCTGGTTTACGTCGCGGCGTCCGAGCGCGTTGTCAGTGCCGTAATGGTCGTCGAACGACCAGAGGAAGGAAAGGAGCGCCCGGTCCAGCGGCCGGTGTACTACATCAGCGAGGTCCTCACCGAGTCGCGCCAGCGATACCCGCAGTACCAGAAGCTAGTATACGCGGTCTTCAGGGCTCAGCGGCGCCTGCCGCATTACTTTCAGGAGCACCCGATCACGGTCGTCTCCTCAGCACCATTACAAGACATCATCCGCAATCGCGAGGCGACCGGGCGGGTCGCCAAGTGGGCCGTCGAGATCGGTGTCCACAACATTAAATACGAGCCACGGAGGGCGATCAAGTCCCAGGCACTGGCAGACTTCATCGCCGACTGGGAGGAGGCCCAGCAGCCTGACAAGCCGCCGTACCTCCACTACTGGAACCTGCACTTCGACGGGTCCAAGAACGCGGACGACGCAGGCGCGGGGATAGTGCTGACTTCACCAAAGGGCGACAAGCTCCGTTACATCCTCCGCCTCGAATTCACGCCCTGCACCAACAACATGGCTGAATACGAGGCCCTACTCCACGGCATGAGAGCCGCAAAGGAGATGAGCGTCAATCGCCTTTGATGCTACGGAGACTCCGACCTCGTTGCGGGACAGGTCGCCGGCACCTGCGACGCCATCTCCCCTACCATGGCAGCGTATCGCCAAGAGGTGGACAAGTTGGGCGGCCACTTCACCGGCTACTCTGTCGAGTGGATCGACAGGCGGAAAAACGAAGAGGCCGACGCCCTCTCTCGCATCGGGTCGGCTCGACTCGCACCACCCGCCGGCGTGTTCCTCGACACAATCTCCATACCATCAGTCTCTCCCCCGAGGGAGATAGACATCGGAGTCCCTCTCCAACCAGAGGCAGTCTTGGTCGCACTCATCACCGAGCCTGACGACTGGACCAAGCCCTACATCGCCTACCTGGAGACCGGCACCCTGCCCACAGACGAGACAAGCGCTCGAATGATTGCTCGCGGATGTAAGTCCTACACCATCATCGACGGCGAGCTATACAAGCGCAGCGTCACCGGCGTGTTCCAACGCTGCGTCCAACCGGCTGAGGGACGCAAAATTCTACACGACATCCACTCGGGCGACTGCGGCCACCACGCTGCCGCGCGCTCCCTGGTCGCCAAGGCTATGCGACACAGCTTCTACTGGCCCACCGCACACGCCGACGCTGTCGATATCGTCCAGCGATGCGCTGGGTGCCAGAAGTACGCCAACCAGACGCACGTACCAAGTTCGGCGCTCAAAACAATCCCCATCACCTGGCCATTCGCCGTGTGGGGCATGGACATGGTAGGCCCCTTCAAGAAGGCCCCCTCCGGTTACACCCACCTGCTGGTCGCCGTCGACAAATTCACGAAGTGGGTTGAGGCCAAGCCAGTCTGGAAATGCGACGGGAAGACCGCCACTAAGTTCCTACGCGAGCTCATATACCGCTACGGGTTCCCCAACAGCATCATCACGGACAATGGCACAAACTTCGCCAAGGGAGCAATGGCCGAATTCTGCGAAGAGCACCACATCCGGCTCGACCTCGCGTCAGTCGCACATCCGGAATCCAACGGCCAGGCAGAAAGAGCCAACCAAAGCATCCTCCACGGTCTGAAGCCGCGACTCCAAGTACCACTTGAGCGCACCGCTGGATGCTGGGTCGAAGAGCTACCCTCCGTCATCTGGGGAATCCGCACCTCGGTCAACAGGTCGACGGGATTCACTCCCTTCTTCATGGTCTACGGCGCCGACGCGGTCATGCCCACCGACCTAGAACATGATTCGCCGCGGGTCGTCCACTATACGGAGGCCGCAAACGAGCTGGCACGCCAAGATGGGCTCGACCAACTCGACGAAGCACGCGACCTCGCCCGATCGCGCACCGCCATTTATCAGCAAGGGCTCCGCCGCTACCACAGCCGACGGGTGAAAACCCGCACCTTCCAGGAAGGCGACCTGGTGTTATGCCTCATCCAGGACAAGAAGGGCATGCACAAGCTCTCCCCTCCATGGGAAGGCCTGTTCGCTATCGGGCGCGTACTCGGCAACGACGCCTACTACCTCATCGACGTCCGCGGGGACGGCGAACTCGATGTCAAGCGGCCATGGAATGTAAATCTCCTCCGGAAGTTCTACTCCTAGAACCCCACATATGTACTCTCCAGTCGCTATGAAATAAAAGAAACAGTTACCGCAAATTGCGTCTACTCTCCATGCCTTGTGCCACTCGCACTCGTAATAACAGCGTCATGCTAACTTGCAGAAGTCAACCTTTGGCACAGCGACCGGCACGGCCAAGTAGTGCGATGTAAGAGCACTGAGTCATCTCAGGTCCTGCGTCGTCCACGAAAAACGCCAAATCCGGAGCCCCATTGGAGTCGCCTAGCTCGACTGGTTTTGCAAACCAAGACAACTGCCCTCGCCTCTCACAGCGGCCTTGGTCCTCCGCATCCTCGGCGTAGCGACTCGAACGGCTAAGTACCACGCTCGGGGACTGAATACCAGTTCGTCGCGATCGGTCAGGGAAAACGTCAAGTAAGAGAGCACGCCCAGGACTCGCCACGCGACTGACCCCCCGGGCCAGGCAGGAGTGGCGCGCTCATACCAACGCGCTCAGTCCTCAACCACCCTCGAGTCGCGCCTCGAACTACCAAGTACCACGCTCGGGGACTCGGCCACCCGACCCCGTTCGCGTACGGGAAAACGGTAAAGTACAGAGCGCTCAAGGGAGTCGCCTTGCGACTGGCTCTCCGAGCTCGGGCGAGTCGACTACACTAACAAAACACACGATAACAACAAATATCATATACAAGATGAACCCCACAAAAGGGCGGACGCGCTCGGGGACTCATCCAAAATCAATCCAAAACACGCAAATTATTAGCAAAATGGACACAACATCCAATTCAATCGCACATCGCATTGTCTTACATTACAAACTATGCCTGCTCGGCAGAACTGCTGCTAACTTATCTAGGCACACTACCCTATTCTGCAGGCTTCGACGACGACGCACCAGAGTCCCGGCGCCTACGGATGAATGCGGTGTACGGGTGTGACGGATACGTCGTCAGCTCACCCGCCATCGCCGCGCGGAAAGGCTGCTCGACCTTGAAGTCACGATGCGGCGGCTCGGGGTCGTTTGGCGCGACGACCGTTTCCTGGTAGGGAAGGAGGTCGCCCATCGCCCAGACACGCTCCGAGTACGCGGCGGCACGTTCCTGCAGCTTGAGAACCTCGGGCAGATCCACCGCGCTAGTCGACGAAGGATACCCACTCGTCACATCGTCGAGGTTGAAGTCCTTGGGGAAGTGGGCGAGTCCCAGGCTCAGAGTTGTCGACGCCCCGCGCCGAAACGCCGACCGCGTCATGAACTCCACGACCGCGGGCGCCTTCTCCAAGTACTCCCACACCTCAACGAGGTCACTGGGAATAACCTCCGTGGGCGACATCTCTTGAAGGTAGGCGCGGATGCACGTCGCCGACAGCGTCGCCGAGTCGACGAGCATGCTTACGCACTCCTTTGCGTCAAGAGAGCTTGCTTCTTCGTGGCTACCAATCACATGACCTGCTAGAAGGAGACAGTTATGAGTACCACGGACACCACAAACAATACAATTGAAAGACAGGGAAGACGCACTCACCAAGTAACGGGAGGGCGAGTCCCGTGATGAAGCTTTGAAGCGACGTATGATCGTCCTGAAGCCCAACAATGAGGGCTTCCGACACCTTGCGGTCTTCTTCCGCGGCCGCAATGGCGGCCTTAGCTCGCCCATTCGCCGAATTTGCCTCTTCTTTTGCCTCCCGTAATTCGCGCTCGAGGTCGGCGACCCTCTGCTCAGCAGCACTTAACGTAGATCGTACCACCACCAGCTCACCAGCAGGAACAAGCTCTTGGCGAGCTACCTCCGCCTGCGCAGCAGCAGCCTGAAGTTCCTTGTTTGCTTCCTGGAGAGTGGCCAGCTCCTTCTCGGCATGTTGCTTCGCAGCCAATCGCTTTGCCGACTCCAGCTGCAGACCCTGTACACCTTCAAAGTCAGTACACATGAAAATTACTCAGTGCACACCCGCTAAAATTTAGCGAGTGCGCACTCGGGGACTGGCGACCATGAAAAATTACTCAGTGCCCACCCGCTAAAATTTAGCGAGCGCGCACTCGGGGACTGGCGACCACGAAAATTCCTCAGTGCGTACCCGCTAAAATTTAGCGCATACGCACTCGGGGACTGGATTCGAAAGTACAAAACGAGAAATTATAAGGATCAAGCCGCTGCTAAGCACCGACCTGATCCTCGGGGACTGGAGGTACCTGGATGGCCGCACCAAGCATGCCATGAAGCTGTAATGCGTCCACAGACGCGAGCAGCGCCGGTGTGTGCCCGCGACGCTGGTCGGTTTCAGCGTCGGCGGTCCCTGGAGTGAGGCTCGGAAGCGCAGCCCCGCTTGCCGTGGCCGCCTTGGTCACGAAGCGGGGGAAGGTAGCAATCGAGGCACCCGCCCCAAAGGAACTCGCTTCCTCCGGTCTAGGCAAGGAAATGCCCTCCTTCGTGGACGCGGTTGCTTCCGTTGCGGGTCCAGCCGGCGCGGTCGCCGCGTCATCGTCGTCGCCCTTGGCCTTCTTGCTGCCTTCCGTGGAGGCGGCGACCTCGTCCGCCTTCCTCTTACGGGAAGGATCCTCCTCGCTAGCGGCGGAGGGCACCTTGGCCACCGTCGGGTGGCCCATCTTTTTCACTCCGGTCCTGCACGTCGAGTCAAATCAATAAAAGGCAATCGAAGTACTAAAAGAAAATAGAGAAGGCCAAATGCACTCACTTGGCGACTGGAATGAAACGCAGCCCTGTACGAAGGCCGGCCGGTTTCTCCAGCTCAGGGCCCAATCGGCGCCTAAGCCCCAGTTCCAGGACGTCAGGGGCCCAGGATACGGACGGCCTCTTTGACGTTGAGGTAGCGGTTGGCGCCTCCGGGACGCCTTCGGCGGAGGCCTCCTCGCGAAGTGGAGCTGCTGCGGCCGGAGCCTCCTTGCGAGGCGAGACCGCCACTCTCGGGACCTCCTTGCGGGGCGAAGTCGCCACAGCCGGAGCCTTCCCTAGCCCGGAGACCGGCGCAAAGGGCGGAGGCATTGAAGCCAGCGGCGCCTCCACGGATGGCGCATCTAGCGCGGTTGTCATCGGGGCCGCGCCGTCACCGGGCGAGCTATGAGCATCGGAGCTGCTCGCTGAATGCGGCGGCGAGGCCATCTTCGGCGGCTTCGTCTTCCTCTTCAGGGGGGCCCTCGCTTCCTTCTCTTTCTTCTTCTTCTTCGCGGGAGTGGCCTGACGGCGCGAGGTGGTTTCTGGGAGTTCCTCGTCATCGTCATGACGCTCGAGGCTCCTGCTCGCTTCGATTTCGCGCTGACGTTGCCCGCGGGTCTTTCGGACCAATGGGGCGATCTCTTCTTCGGACTCATCCTCGTTGTCCTCGTTACCCTTGGCGGGTGGCGACTCGCTTGTGTCCTGGGCGGATGGCCCGGGGCTCTCGTCATTGGCGGGTGGTAGCCACCCTTCCACCACTTGGAACAGCTGCGTTAAACACGAAACAAAGTTAGAATTACCGCGACTGCACACGCTGCGACTGCGAACAAGATAAAAGGATTACCGTCGGAGCCGGACGCTTCGCGGTGTAGGGAGGGACCCCGGCCTGCGCGTCCGTGTATGCCGCCTGGGTGATCTTCTTCAGCGCCGAGAGGTAGTCCTCCAGCTTCCACTCGGCGAGGCAGGCCTTCGTCGAGTCTCCTCGGCCCGTGTACTGGTACATGTAATGCTCGCGTTGGGCGAGCGGAACGAGCCGCCGCCCGAGCCAACAGTTGTACAAGTTCACCGTCTGGAGCCCCTTCTTCTTCAGACCACGGATGGTCTGGAGCATCTCATCGACGACCATCCGCTGGTCGTCGGGGAGCTTGCCGACCTGGAGATGGCGTGGCTCGGAACGGTTGGCTGAGTACCGCGGGATCGCCGCCTCGTCTTCCGGAGTCGCCTCGGTCACGTAGAACCATGACTTTTTCCAGTCGCTCGCTGCTTTGGCCGGCAGCATCAGGTCGAAGAAGGAAGCTTTGGATTTGAGTTGGAAGGTTAAGCCACCCGCGGCTAGCATTGGGCCGCCCGCCTCTTCGCGGCTGATCCGTCCGTGGAACAGATCTTGCCACAAGGGAAAGTAGGGCCGGCAGCCCAAGTAGCACTCGCAGAACGCCACGAAGATGGCGAGCTGCTCGATGCTATGGGGACCCAGATCTGAGGGCTGGATCCCGTAGTAGGCGCAGAAACGCCGGAAGAACAAGGATGTGGGAAACCCTAACCCCCGCTCGAGGTGACTGGTGAAACAGACGAATTCTCTCTCTCGCGGGTTTGGGGTCGTTTCTCCGGCTGCGGGGATACGCCAGCAGCCGGCCCGCAGGATTCCGGCCTCCTCGAAGGAGGCCAGTTGCGCCCTGGTGCACTTGGATCTACCCCAAGGTTCAGTGGAGAGGGCCATGGCTGAGGATTTGTTTGGAGGTCGGAGGATTGCGGGTCGATTGGATCGCGGAATCGAAGGAAGGAAGATGTGTGCGCTCGGAAGAAAAGGTGGGCGGTTGGCTTTGCGATAGCCTACCATTCCCCTTATATAGCGGGAGTTGCCCGCCAAATTAGGGGGCCGTTACCGTGCAATGATTACGCCAAAGGTTACCGTTAAGTTACCTTAACGGCTAGTTTGACCATGCCCGACGGTCCACCTCCTGCCACTCGGCTCGCTAAGTCACTCGCCGAGACCGCGTCCCGTTGGCTCGACTCGCCCAAGACGCAACTCGGCTCGCCGGATTTATTCCTTCATGCAGGAGCCCGCCGACGATTCGACTGGATGCCAACTTGAAGCCGTATACTCCGACTGCCAGCAGCCACCCACGCCTAATCAACGACGGCCTCGGGGACTACTGATGGGGATACGCCTACTGGGGTATACTCAGCGGGACGTTTCCGACTGGCCCAAGTGCTGGCGAGTGGGCCTGCAGAATGGCGAGTGGATCAAAGCCCAGCAAGGTACCAGGCGACTGGAAGTTGAAGGCCCAGGCGAGTAGATAGGCCCAGTCGGTCTAGGTTAAACGATTGCCAAAGTTGTAACCGAATCGGTTGAGATATGTAAACCCTAGGGGAGGTGAACCTATATAAACCTCCCTAAGGGGTGAGTAGAGACACGTTCCCTCATACACCCAAGCAACTCGCCGCCTAGTCGCCGAGTTCGCCCATTGTAAACACATCCATAATACAATCAAGCAGGAGTAGGTCTTTACCCTCCGGGGGGCCGAACCTGGGTAAAACCCTGTGTCTTTGCCCTCATCTCGCACCGCAGATGGCTGGCCGCCCTTGCCCCTTGTTCTACTATTCGCTGCCGATTGCAGCATCTGCCGTGGTCATTCCCACGACATTTTCCCAAAACAACGCTGAGTGAGAAGCATCCTCCTTGGACACCCGAAGCACCTCCGCGGTGATAAAATTTCGGATGCTGTGTCTACGACACAAAGATAAGACCCGTAGATATCATCTGCTGGCATGGTAACGCACCTGACTGCGCTCTGCCAGAAAAAAGCCATATCAACAGGCGCGATGAAAATCCTGACGGACGCGTTGGGTACATTACTCAAAAACTACTGGGATTCGAATCATGTAAGACCTCAACGGCCTGAATCGAATTACACCAGCATCTGTGCCAAATTCGAGTCAGGGGACTCGAGTTTGAAGAAGATCGTGCTGTTTTGTCCTATGACAGTTAACTGGCCCTGTCCATCAGGAGAGTCAGGCACACGCATCAACAATCCCCACAAACTATAATCACTCTTTGCACTTGTGTACAGGATCAACATCACCCGAAAGATTGAAGAGTCCTCAGCCGAATCTACGATTCGACTGAGCACTCGGGGGCTACTCACATGGTTATGCCCAACGGGTGCACAACATTAGCATATACGTTCCATCCCAAGGAAGGCCCACTACGAGAAACGCAGCCCATGGAGCTTTCGGGTGGCCCAAGCCCGTGACGACTCTGGATCCTTGGAGAGAAAGAATAAAGTAGATAGAATATTAAAAGTGGCAAACCCAAACTTGTAACTGACTCGATCTGTGCTCGAGACCTGCCTATCTCTATATAAAGGCTAGGAGGGCACGTTGAGGAGGTTATCTCACCTCACTGCATATACACCTCCACGCCAGATTGCATCTGCGCACCCTTGTACTTTTCGGTTCCGCCGTAATCAAGAGCAGACAAGCAGGAGTAGGGTTTTCCCTTCGGGGGCTGAACCTGGGTAAATCTCGTGTCCCCTGGTTGCTTGTCTGTTAACTGTTCCGCGATCTCCAACATCCCCACCTTCTCCAAAACCCAAGATCATAACAATGGGCATTGACGAGATCAACCCTCATCACCGTTCATGATCAAGATCTAATCTATTTGTAATCATGCATGTTGTGTTTATCAGGATCCGATGGATATTGATATTATTATGTTGGATTGATTAATGGTTTTGTCTTTATGATTCTATCATGTATGTGTTGTTTGTGATCTTGCATGCTCTCCATTGTTAGTAGCTATCTTGGCCGAGTAGTTGCTAGTGACTCCAAGAGGGGGTATTTATGCTCAATAGTGGGTTCATGCCTCTAGTTTCCAAGGGAAGTGACAGAAATCCCTTTGGTTGTAGATGTGATGTTTCTACTAGGGAGAAAACAATGGTCTCTTGTTCATGGAACATGTGGACTGTTTACCTTACACACATTGCTTAAAGCAGTTGTTTGTTCCTTGCAACTTAATACTGGAGGGGGTTCGGATGATAACCTGAAGGTGGATTTCTAGTCATAGATGCAGTTGGATGGCGGTCTATGTATCTTGTTGTATTGCCCAATTGAATCTCATAGGATATTTTTGACTAGTATTGCATTGTTATGCCTTGCTCAATTCCTGTCAATTGTCCTGCTGTAATATGTTTACCGTTCATGCCATGTTGTTTATCTAAGGAGAGCACCTCTAGTGAACTATGGACCCCGGTCCAATCTTTACCACTGATACATCTTCCACTGTTACTTGTTTACTTGCTACAAACCATTACTTTCCACACTATACGTTTAATACTTTGTTACAGCAAACCGGTGAGCTTGACAACCTCACTGATTCGTTGGGGAAAAGTCTTGAGTTTGTGTTGTGCAGGTCTCTGTGTTGCTAGCAACATCGGTATAACGTTTCCTTCCTCCTACTGGTTCAATAACCTCGGTTTCTTACTGATGGAAAACTTGCTGCTGTGCTGCTTCACACCTTGCTCTTGGGGTTCCCAACAGGCTCCACATCAATCACGTGCTAGCCATCAACAAGCTTTTCTGGTGCTGTTGCCGGGGATCTACAGGACAGCTTCAACCTCTTCCTCCCCGTCAAGCTCCAACAAGATTTTCTGGCACCGTTGCCGGGGAGGCTAAGGATGTCTTCACAAGGGGATTCTTTCACTTCCTCTCTCTTCACTTTGTTTTTAGTTTTCTTTGTTTCCTTTGCTTGGTTTTGTTTTCCTCTTTTCAAAAAACCCCAAAAAATAGTCTAGTTTGGTTTGCTTGCTTTATTCAAAAACACAAAAAAATTAGTTCCTGCTCTAGCTGCTGCTGCTGCTGTTTTTGGCTTGACCACCTTTGCCAAAATGAACTCTGCTGAGAACACCAAGTTTTGTGACTTCACTAGCACCAACAACAATAATTTCCTTAGCACACCTTTTGCTCCACCTGCTCCTGATGCTACCTTTTATGAAATTAAGCCTGCTTTGTTGAATCTTGTGATGAGGGAGCAATTTTCTTGTACTAGTTCTGATGATCCTGCTGCTCATCTCAATAGCTTTGTTGAACTTTGTGAGATGCAGAAGTATAAGGATGTAGATGGAGACATTATTAATCTCAAGCTTTTTTCCTTTCTCCTTGAGAGGAAAAGCTAAAGAATGGTTGATTTCTTTGCCTAAAAATAGTATTAACTCTTGGACTAAGTGCAAAGATGCTTTTATTGGAAAGTACAATCCTGCTGCTAAGATTATATCTATGAGAAGTGCCATTATGAAATTTAAACAACTTGATAATGAACATGTTGCTCAAGCTTGGGAAAGAATGAAATCTTTGGTTAAGAATTGTCCCACTCATGGACTCACTGCTTGGGTGATTATCCAGACTTTTTATGCAGGTTTGAACTTCTCCTCAAGAAACTTGTTGGATTTAGCTGCTGGAGGCACCTTTATGAGCATCACTTTGGGTGCTGCAACAAGAATCCTTGATAATATGATGGTTAACTACTCTGAATGGCACACTGAGAGAGATCCACATGGTAAAAAGGTAAATTCTGTTGAGGAAACTTCCTCTTCGAGTGATAAGATTGATGTTATTATGGCTATGCTTATTAATGGGAAAGCTCCTCTAGATCGTAAGAGTGTTCCCTTAGCCTCTTTGGTTGCTCAAGAAGAGAAAGTTGATGTGAACTTCATTAGAAACAACAATTTCAACAATAATGCCTATAGGAATAATTTTGGTGGTAACAACAATTATAGGCCTTATCCTCCTAATAATGGCAATTCCTATGGAAACTCTTACAACAATGCTAGATGTGCCCCCTCTGAACTTGAAGTGATGCTCAAATACTTTATTAGTAAACGAACCACTTTCAATAAGGCTATAGAGGAAAAACTTTTGAATGTTGAGAAAAATATATCCTCTTTGTCTGAAGCTCAGTCCTCCTTGATTAATAAAATGGCTGCTAAAACTGAAACCATGGAAAATACCTTTGCTACTTCTCATGCCATACAAGTTACTATTGATGAAAATGTTAGGATGTTAGCTCAACTTCATGCTAGGTGGGAAAGGGAAGCTGAAATTAGTAGAAACAATAGTGTGGGCACTATCACCACTAAACCACAAGTAGTCCCTATTCCTCCTCCTACTATGCCTAAGCCTATTTATCCTACTACTAGTGATGCTAAGATTGATCTAGATATTGATGGTTGCAATATTTCTGAAGTGATTATGTTCCTACAAAAGCTTGATAGAAGCCCTGATGCTAGTGATATGCATGTTGCTTTCACCAAACACATTACAGATGCTCTTGTTAAGATTAAGGAAGAGATGTTACAACACAAAGCTTCTATTCCAAGGAAAGTAGAAGATAGTTGGGAACCCATTATTAATATTCAAGTGAATGACTTTGATCTCAAAGCTTCATGTGATCTTGGTTCTAGTGTCTCTATTATGCCTAGGAAGATTTATGAAATGCTTGATTTGCCACCTTTGGAAGACTATTATTTGGATGTCCCACTTAATGATAATGCTAAGAGGAAACTCATGGGGAGTATTAATTATGTTCTCATTATGGTTAACAATGCTTATGTCCCTGTGGATTTCTATATTTTGGATGATGAATACAATGCTTCTTGTCCTATTACTTTGGGAAGACCTTTTCTTAGAACAGTTGGTGCCATCATTGATATGAAAGAAGGCACCATTAAATATCGTTTTCCATTCAAGAAAGGTATTGAACACTTCCCTATGAGGAGAGAGAATTTCTTTTTGCTCCTCCTTTGAAAGCAAGTATTGATGTTAATGCTTCATCATTTGAAAATACTTGATTCTTCTTGCTTCCTGTGCCTAACTTAAAGGCATTAAAGAAAAGTACTTGTTGGGAGATAACCCAAGAGTTTCCTTGAGTCTTGGAAGTTATTAATTCAGTAATGACCTCTAATTATACCTTTTTGTTTGCTTTTTGTGCCAAGAATGACCTCTAATGAGAGGGAAGTAAGATTTGGGAAGTTGTTGTCCCGAAACAGATTTCTGTCCTCCACCAAAACAATTCATGAGGAGTCTCTGTAACTCGGGTTGAGCTCAAAATTTATGAATAAATCCCCCGGTATGTTAGCTAAGTTCCGTTAGTTCAACACTTTTTTATTTGATCAACAGAAGATATTCGAAAAAATCGGTTGCTACCTGCTGGTCTGTTTTGATAAATTTCTGCCATTATTTGCATTTGCTTCTTATTGATTCCTTCTTGAGTTATCTTTTGGGGAATTGAGCTTTTTGAAGGAGTTACTACAGTAGCTTGTGTTTTTAGTGAAAATTCTTGATGTTCCAAAGCTTTGCCAGAGGTCTAATATCTTTTGAATACACTAATGTTGCTAATGAAGATTGTGTGACGTTTTGTATGAAGGAAAATTTTCAGGTGTAGAGAGAGAATGATTTAATGAGATGAAGAATGGACAAAAGCTTAATCTTGAGGATGCCACCATGGGGTCACCCCAAGAAATATTCAACAGGTATAAGCGTCAAAGCTTGGGGATACCCAAGGCATCCCCTTCTTCATCAATAAAAAGCTTAGGTCTGTCTAGACACTTCGTTTTTATTGTTTCATGCACTTTTGTGTTGTTCTTGGAGCGTCTTAGTTTTTTTTTGCTTTGCTTAGGTTGTTTATTTTGCTTGAATAAAGTAGTTTGGACCCCCGTTCTCGCTGTGTTGTTTTGCAAATAAGTTGCTTGGTGTTGGAGAGGAGTAGTAAGTTCTTGCTTGTAAGTGCAAGAGGAGCTTGCATTGACTGTGACTTAGACTTTAGCATGACATGCTAGGTGTTGTTTTGACTTTATGCTTAGTGATTATTGCTATAGCATGTATTGTTCCAAACAATTGGGATTGCTTAGTGTGCCTTGAAGAAATTATGCGTTGTTTTAGCATGCAAAAGCATAGTATTGTGGTATTATCCTTTGATGCTTTGTTTGGGTTGACTTGGCACATGCTCACACCATTTTATGACTATGACAAGTCACCATAGCCTCTATGATCATTTAGTCCTTGACTTGTAGTACCACTCTATGCTTTGATTAGTAATGCTTTGTTGATTTAAATGATTATGGCCGTTATGCTCTCTTAGTTGGTTGCTCCCAGTCTTTTGCTAGCCTCCACTTGTATGAGTAAGCTCTACTCATTCATCCAACTCCCAAGAAACCAAGTGATTCCAAAGTGTCCACTATAAACTCCTATGCATGGTGTGTTACACCATTCCAAGTATATTCTCGTTTTCAACTATCTTCCAATTAAAAAGTGTTTTGTTATGTGAAAACTTAGTGTTGGGGATATGCTATATGGGTATCCTAATAGCATGTCTCTAATCCGACTAACCCAGGTGGCCCATAGTCGGTAGCGTGGCCTATGGCCTGCTGGGCGGCCCAGTTAGGTGGATACAGAAGGGAGGCCCATGCCGGATAAAGGAAGGCTACGGTGGAGCCTTGGAGTGCAAGATACACAAGACTAGTAATAGACGGTGTAGGACTCTGTAACCTGTCCGGCTAGGACTTTTCCCTGTAACCCTAGGACCTGGCGACTATATAAGTCGGGCCCATGGGAGCCTTTAGGGCACAACCTAGTATCGTTTTACACACACCTCGCACAGCGAACCTATCTCTGTAACTCGGCGTATTGCCATTATAGTGATTTATAGCAGGAGTAGGATTCCACCACCGTCGTGGGATCTGAACCTGGTAAGCTGTGTTACCTCGTACCCGTCAACCGTCCGCCTTACCCCACGTCTCTAAACACGCACTATGAGGACCCCTCCATGGCGTACTCATCGGCAATACCACGACAGTTGGCGCCCACCGTGGGGCAAGAGGCGCTTCAGACTCTTCAGCGGGCGAGGACCAAGATCTTTGCAGGAATCGGCGAAACCGTAGCCATCGGCCGTGTTCTCTTCTCCGGCAACGTTTCGATCGTCCCTCCTGACGAGTTCTGGATCCAGGCGAAGAAGAACCCTACGCGGTGTTCGATCGTTCCTATCGGATACATCCACCTCTTCATCGGCGAAACCAACTCGGGTACTAGTTCCCTGGGAGTCGGAAGAGCATCAAGACCCGCACGGACCGCCTACGGGCAGGATACGCTCGCGGAAGGATCGATGTCGGATCTCTCCTCGGAGTTTGCCGGCAAAGATCGGAAAAATTCAAGGCCCACCCAAACCGCCCCTGTGCAGGATATAAAGGTGGAAGATCACTGCAAATCCGCCGGCTTCATCCGCGCGTCTAGACAGCAGAGATCCAAGTTCGTTGGCATGGTTACCATCTTCGATCTGGCGCGCTGCATTCAGAGAGAAGGCGAAGACCCCCGCGATTACCTGGCCAGATGGCTCCGTATACGAGCCGATCTAGACCACTACCCCAATGATGATGCCATCTATCACTTTGTGGAAGGACTGGACCATGGCACGCTTCTCCGACATTCTCTTAGACGGCAGCAGGCGTCAGGACGCCTTACTTTCGAAAGAATGGTGAACACCGTCAACAACTATGCGGAGGACGAAGCAGAAACTCAGACAGCGCTTACGCTCATTGACGGAGCCCCTCCGATTCAGCCACCACCACCACCGCCTCCGGCCGCCATCGTTGTAGCAGCGCCACCACCTCCAGTCATCGTCGAGGCCGCTGCACCTCCACCGCCCGTCATCGAGGAAGTCCTGGCACCCTCCGACTCTGTCAATGACGCGCTTTATGCTGATTTCAGTGCAGACTCGAAAGAGATAGACTTTAGTCCAGAGGATCTAGACTCCGCTATGCAGGAGATGGAGAAGGAGTACTCGCGCGACGAACAAGCTAACAACACCGTCATTTCCCGAGGGGTATTCGTCACCATTGGGACGGCAATGGACGAAGATCAATCCGGGCAAGCTCCGCCTATGGCGCTGGAAAAAAGGGAAGGGGCCACTTATTGCTGCAGACGATGATCGGGCAAAGGTCATACCTCCTCCGCCCAACCCAGTGCAGCAGCCGCAGGAACTCGGCACCGACCTGAGTAACAACAACACCACAAACTTGCCGCCTCCAGCATCTACGTCTGCAGCAGCCCAAGTTACTCCAGCTGATAGAGTGATGTACGACAACCTCCTCGTCGAGACACTAACCGTTGCTCATATCCAGAACGTGACTCAGCTTGATGAGAAGCGCCAGCAGCTGCTGGAGGAGGCATAAGCCATCGCGGAGCAAGGCGCTAAGCTAGATCGAGATCTGGTCAACGCGCAGAAGTCCATAGAGAAAGCTAGAGCAATGGAGGTCGAGTACAAGAATCTGCTACAGCAGCAGAAGGCTAAGAAAGCTCCGGCTCGCGTCATCAACGATCCTGGTGTACGGCGCAACCTAGGATGGGCTCCCTCGAAGCCGGCACAAGCCAAGCCATACATTGACAGTGAAGGCAAGCAGGTGATGCCCACCCCACTCCTTAACCTCGCCGTCGCCAAGACCCTTCTGGAGCAGGATAGATCGCCTGAGGCAGTGGAACAGGTATACGACCTAGTGGCCAAGGCGGTGAAGCAGCAGGAAAAGGCCACCTCCCAGAGGCTTGAGTCTAACCCAGCGCTCTGCCAGTCTAGCCAGTACAAACCGCCAAGGGACAGATTTCCTCTTGATGTCGGGTCCCAGACGGGTTCCTCAGAACGAAGACGGAGGGATGCACGCAATAGGAAGGATGCCATCCCAATATCCTCCGACCACGGAGAAAAGGCCCGACCTCGTCGCCCATATCCACCGCGCCGGTCTCCCCGACATCGCGAAGATTACCACGCTCACCATCGTATGGATATGCCCCCACCAAAGCAGTGTGGCATCGTCATCCGCGACAACACGGAGCGGACCCGTCATGACGGAAAGAGCAACGAAGGACATAAGAGCAGGTCGCGCCATGACCCTCCGCGTGCAACAAGCAACCATGACAGACGCGAGGCGTTGCAGGAGGGTAATAGAAATAAGGCTAACCCACCGCCACCTCCGCCTCCATCACCACCAAGCAGTCACCATGGCGGAGGAGGCCCGCGTCGTTCATGCAGCCCATCCCCTGCTGACAAGAAGAATAAGAACCCGGAGCCATACGATGCGCGTTCGCAGATCGACAAGATCCACGAGGCCCGGGAAGGACCATACCTGGGACCATGTTGCTTTGGACCTACAATACGTTCCACAACTTACCCCAAAGGTTTCCGGATTGACAAGACCATCAAGCCTATGACGGCACCGCCAAGCCAGCCACATGGTTGCAGGACTACGGCAACACGGTGGAGATTGCCGGAGGCAACCCCAACGTCGTTGTCAAGTACCTCCCGTTAATGTTGGCGGGCATGGCCCGTCAATGGATCGACAATTTGCTGGAGAAATCTATCTACAACTGGCTGGACATGCAAGAAGCGCTCACCAAGAACTTTGAGGGTACATACAAGCGTCCCTGCACTGTGGGCGATCTACAGCGGTGCGTACAAGAGAAAGACGAGACATCTCGCGCCTACCTCTCCCGATGGCTGGATATGAGAAATTCCTGCGCAGGAGTGCATGCTCAGACCGCCATGGCCGCCTTCATCGATGGGTTGGAAAGGGGCACGTTGCTCCGACATATGCTGAAGCGCTTGCAGGACAATCACCAGCTTGACTTGAACCAGATGATTCAGTTGGCTAGTGATTTCGCAGCTGCCGACGACGATGCTCGTGGCTCATTGCCGGCAACAGCCGTTCCAACTCAAGCTCGGAGGAACAGCAGTATAAAGCGGAAAACCTCTCTAGAAGAAAAGCAATGTACCGACATGGTCGCTATGAATTTTGCAGGACGAGGCGAAGGTGGACAACATGGCCGAGGAAGGGGAGCTGGCCGCGGGCAGCAACGAGGAAGTGAAACCACCCCGGCGCCGCTCCGCGTTCCCCAAACATACGAGGAGTACCGTGATATGCCATGCCTCGTACACCTCGATGCCAACGGCAAGGCCACCCATACCAATCGACACTGCAAGTTCGTCAACGACCTCAAGGAAGACCCGGAGTCCGGCTACAAGCGAAGTCGGAAGAACAGACCGTGAGGCAAGGGCAAGGGGAAGAAGAAGGAGGAGGAGTCCAAGGATTCAAGTAACATGGACGAGGACGTTGACCCCAAGCACGCCGCCAATAGCGACGACAAGGGCAAGAACACCTTCGCAAAGAAGGCCCCAGTCTACCACACTTTCATTGGCACCCCCACTGTCCGACAACAGAAGACCTCTCTAAGGATCCTGATGGCCACCCTCCCCCCAGTTCCCCAGTACCTGCGCTGGTCAGAGGTTCCAATAACTTGGGATAGGACGGACCACCCAGACCTTGTGCCCACGGAGAACCAGTACGCCATGGTCATCAACCCATTTATTGACTGCGTGGAGTTCACCAAGTGCATGGTGGATAGTGGAAGCAGCATCAACATCATGTACCTGCATACACTGCAGAAGATGAACTTGACGGAGGCAAACCTAAGGAGGACTAACACCGTTTTCCACGGAGTAGTTCCTGGTCGGGAGGCTCGGTCCCTTGGGTGTATTACAATTCAGGTAGCCTTTGGCGATGTTAATAATTACCGCCAAGAGCGCATGACCTTTGAGGTGGTCCCCTTCAAGAGCGTGTACCACGTCATATTCGGCCGCGGCATATTCCACACGTTCATGGCCAAACCATGCTTCGTCTACAACAAGCTCAAGATACCCGGACCAAACGGTGTCATCACCATATCCGGAAGCTTTACCAAGGCAAGGGACCGCGAGATCAATGAAGCAGCCGTTGTAGAAGCTGTCCTCTACAACAAAGAATTCAAAGAGATCCAGAGAAAGGTCAATGACTCAGAGATGCCCGCATCGAAGAAGAAGATCTCTGACTCCGCTCCTGCGTCCAAAGCCGCCATCGAAACCAAGCCGGTGGAACTTGTGGTAGGCGACGGCTCCAAGACCGTCGCCATTGGGACGAACCTGGATCCCAAATAGGAAAGCACGCTCGTCGAGTTCTCCGTGAGAATAGGGACATCTTTTCCTGGAAACCTGCCGACATGAAAGGTGTACCTAGGGAACTTGCCGAGCACAGCCTCAACATAGATCCAAAATGCAAACCAGTGAAACAACCTCTACGATGCTTCAGAGATGAGAAGAGACGCGCCATTGGCAAGGAGATAGCCAGATTACTTAAGGCTGAGTTTATTCGAGAAGTTC
This sequence comes from Avena atlantica, assembly GCA_910589765.1. Lineage (NCBI taxonomy): Eukaryota > Viridiplantae > Streptophyta > Magnoliopsida > Poales > Poaceae > Avena > Avena atlantica. The sequence continues at coordinate 262,077,910 of OU342738.1, forward strand.
TTCACACCCGATGGGTGGCCAATCCTGTACTTGTCCCCAAAAATGGAACCAATGAATTAAGAATGTGCGTTGATTACACCGGCTTGAACAAAGCATGTCCCAAAGATCCGTTTGCTTTGCCTCGCATTGACCAAGTCATTGACTCGACGGCTGGCTCGGAACTTTTATGTTTTCTCGATGCATACTCAGGATACCACCAGATCAAGATGAGGAAGTCAGACCAATTGGCCACTTCGTTCACTACCCCATACGACACGTTTTGCTATGTCACGATGCCCTTTGGGCTGAAAAACGCAGTTGCTACCTACCAGCGGACAATGCAACATTGACTCCACGACCAAATTGGTCGGAACGTTCACGCCTATGTGGATGATATCGTGGTGATGTCTAAAAAATGCAACGACTTAATCTCCGACTTGAAAGAAACCTTTGATAATCTTCGGAAATACAACATGATGCTCAACCCTAAGAAGTGTGTCTTCGGGGTTCCAGCCGGCAAATTGTTGGGCTTCATCGTTTCCCAGCGCGGAATCGAGGTCAACCCGGAGAAAATCAAGGCCATCTTAAACATAAACCGTCCGACATGCCTAAAGGACATTCAATGACTAACAGGTTGTGTTGCAGCAGTTAGTCGGTTCATCAGCCGACTTGCAGAGAAGGCTTTGCCGCTGTACAAGTTGCTGAAGAAGGCGGAAAAAATCACGTGGACGGACAAAGCAGATGCAGCTTTGAAGCAGCTCAAGGAGATTCTTTCCTTAGCGCCCATCCTTGCAGCACCCGAGCCTGGTGATCCCCTGTTAATTTACATGGCGGAAACCAACCAGGTTATCAGCATCGTCGTTGTCATAGAGCGGAAAGAACCAGGCTATGAGCACGGAGTTCGACGACCAGTTTACTATGTAAGCAAGGTCTTGACGGAGTCTAAGCAGCGTTACCCGCACTACCAAAAGATAGCCTATGGAGTATTCCTTGCTTCTCGGAAGCTGAGGCATTACTTTCAGGAGCACCCAATCACAATGGTGAGCAAGACTCCATTGTCGGACATCATCAATAATAGCCACGCTACAGGAAGGGTCGCGAAGTGGGGCATTGAACTTGCCGCCTTCGAGATCACCACGCGACGCTATCAAGTCACAAGCCTTGGCAGATTTTGTTGCAGATTGGACGGAGATGCCAGACGCTACTCCGTCGCCAAAACCAGAGTACTGGGTGATGCACTTTGACGGATCAAAGCTGCTCAACGGCTCGGGGGCTGGTGTATTGCTACAGTCACCAACAGGATACAAGCTACACTACGTTCTACATATCCACTTCGAGGCTACAAACAACATGGTGGAGTATGAAGCACTCATTCACGGACTACGTGTAGCCAAGGATATTGGCATCAAGCGCATAGTTTGCTGTGAAGATTCCGACTTGGTTGCCCAGCAGGTGGCTGGCACCTGGAATGCGTGGAACCCTATGATGGCAGCATATCGAGACGAAGTGGACGAGATAGCCAAGAGCTTCTTGGGCTACGAGGTTAAGTATGTGCCTAGGGAACAAAACGAGGAGGCTGATCTGCTGTCTAAGCTAGGATTAGGGCGCAAGCGAATTCCGCCAGGAGTTTTCCTCGAGCACCTGCGCACACGATCTGTGAAGGGAGCCAACATTAACAATCCGGATAGAGCTGACTCTTTCGTCAACATGGTGACTAAGGTCCCCCCGGCTTGGAAAAAACCGTTCATGGAATACCTCGAACACGGAACTTTGCCTGACGACGAAAGACGGCAAATAGTACGACGAGCAAAGGGTTATACCATAATCAATGGGCAACTCTACAAAAGGAGCACTACTGGTGTATACCTAAAGTGTGTTTCCCAGCTAGAAGGTATGGAAATCCTACGCGAAATCCATCTCGGAGATTGCGGGCATCACGCCGCTCCTCGATCGTTGGTCGTGAAAGCCTTCCGACAAGGATTCTACTGGCTGACCGCGAAGGCGGACGCTGACAAGCTGGTTGAAACATGCATGGGATGCCAGTATTATGCCCGACAACCATATGTTCCTGCTGAAGGACTGCGAACAATACCAATAACTTGGCCATTTGCGGTATGGGGGGCTAGACATGGTGGGACCATTACAGACGGCACCTTGTGGGTTTACACATCTGCTTGTAGCAGTTGATAAATTCACCAAATGGATAGAAGCTAAACCCATTAGAAAGCTTGATGGGGCAACTGCCCTCAGGTTTGTCCGGGATCTAGTGGTGAGATTTGGTCTCCCACATAGCATTATCACCGACAATGGCAGCAATTTATCACTCGGACAAGTGGAGGCATATTGCTGGGAGAAAGGCATCCGACTTGACCTTAAATCTGTGGCACACCACAATCCAACGGATTAATTCTGCAGGGAATCAAGCCACGTCTTGAGGCACCGCTACATAGACCAGCTGGAGCCTGGGCGGAAGAATTGCCATCTGTGTTGTGGAGTTTACGAACTACACCCAACAGATCTACCGGCTACACCCCTTACTTCATGGTATATGGAGCAGAAGCCATCCTGCCTTCCGACATCCTCCACGATGCACCAAGAGTTGCCGCCTACGACGAGGATGACGCTGAAGAATCCAGACGCCTAGGTGTTGACCTTCTCGAGGAGGAGCGCGTTTTGGCATGCCAAAGATCCGCCATCTACCAGCAGAAGCTACGCAGCTACCATAGTCGCCGCGTTCGGCATCGCTCGTTTAAATAGGGGGATTTGGTGCTCCGACTTAAGTAGAAAAAGTCACACAAATTATCCCCGCCATGGGAAGGACCGTTCATCATAAGCAAGGCGCTGCTCAATGGGTCTTACTACCTTGTTGACAATCGTGAACTAAAGGATAGACCCAACGAGAATCATAAGCGTAAGCGACGTGACCCGGATGATGACTACCCGGAGCTTGATCGGCCATGGAACATAGCACATCTACGTCCTTTTTACACTTAGCATTTTTATCTAATTGTGTATATCTTATAAGATCAATGAAATAAAGCTCTTTGGTTCACTCATATTTCTGAGTCTTTTACCTCCTTTAGTGTTCATTTTTGGATCATATAAAACCTTTATGCACAAGCTTTGCGTTTCCACTTGTGAAAATTCCGCCTATGGGCGTTAGCTTAAGTTTTCTGGTCTACACGTTCTTTGTCGTTTTTATGTGGATTCTGGAGTAGTGACTTTCGGCACTTGTTGTCGGCGATTTTGTGTTCAGGTTATTGACGGTGCCATTGGGCATCATCACCTAAGCGCATGGTTCCGACAACGAGTCTTCCGACTCACGAAAAGTCAAGCATAAGAACCAAAGTAATGGATAAGCCAGCACTTGCTTAAAAACATATACATGCTAGGAATTAATTCTTAAGTAGCGGGACATAACAATCATTATTTTCCGCCTTAAGTTACATCACCAAGTTTTTCCCGTGCACACACCAAAGGTGAAACAGAAATTACAAAGTGTTTTTCATTCTTTGGGCGCAGGAGACTTGGAGGCTGCATCGTCCCCAATCGGAGAATCACCCTCAACGTCGGCGATGTGATGAGACTCGGAGGAATTTGGTTGACGATGTCGATAGTGTTCCTGGGCACGAAGACATCAACGTCCACCAACTCGGCAACTCTGGTGTCATAACCCGCGAGTGATGACAGGATGGCTTCATGATCAATCTCCTTGTCGTTATCATCCATGTCGGGGATGCCAGAGGTCACCGTGTCGATGTCGGCATCATCGTAGTGTGCCTTCACCATTGACAGTGCCATCCTTGCGCCTGCCCGTGCACATGAAGCTTTCCAGCTTGTAACACGCTCAGGGGCTCGGCGCAGAATCTCCGAGAACTTCGTCACGGAGTCTGATGCCTTGATATATATCTGGAGAGGCTTGGCAATCTCCTTGGCTTGGGCGATGGCGATGTTGATGAAGTTGCCGACAAGAACCATGCATTCCTTGGCCGAAGGAGGCGAGCGGGTTAAACTCATAGGCGCTAAAAATTCCGACAAGGAGCGCATGAGTCCAGACTACAGAAATACAAGGCGGGGGACACTTACTGGAGATGCTGGCCTTAGCCTGCCAGACGGTGTCCGCCAAGGATTCCTTCTCTTGTTGGAGGAGATTAAACGCGTTGTTGTGGCGACGGTTCTGCTCATGAGCAGCTTGCTTCTGATCTTTTAAGATCGCAAGCTCCTCCTTCAAGCGATTGATCTCCGCGGAGGCGGAATCTTTCAGGGCTTTCATGGAATCCTCGTGCATCTTCATCATCTCTTCCCTCTCCTTCTTAAGGATTTTGTTATCACTATCCAGCTGCTGAATGTGCTTGGACTGCTCGACAATATCCTTGGCCTTAGCGACATGCTCTGCAAGTCGGAGAAAACAAAATACATAGTGAGTACTCGAAGAAGGAAGGCACAAAACCAAGACGGAATGCGCAAAAAAGAAAACAGACTCTTGTTTTTGATGATCTGTTCCTTCAAGATGGCAGTTTTACCCTTTTCAGCTTCAAGATCTGCGCGCATCTTCTGGTACTTGTCGTTGGCCATGCCCCGCCGAGCATTCTCGTTCTGTGCAACAAAGAAAAAGTTAAAACTGTTGTTTAGTCTGCTTGGAGCACCTAGTCGGAAACTTTCCATCTAGGCGCTCGGGGGCTACAGCGAAAGTTTTTCAACTTAGCAATATGCTTAGCTTTTCTTTAAAGCATCTAGTCGGAGCTACTTCAGTTCTCGATTAGAAGCTTGGGGGCTACAGTATAAAGTTTTAACTCGGAAAATGCTTAGCTTTCATTTAAGCATCTAGTCGGAACTAATTCAGTTACAACTAGAGGCTTGGGGGCTACAGTATTGAAAAATATAAACACTGCGTACGCTACTCTTACAGCATCTAGTCGGAATAATTTCTTCCATCTAAATGCTTGGGGGCTACAGTGAGAGATCTTTCTAACTTAGTCACTCTTAGAGCATATAGATGCAAAACCTATGGTTTTCCGTCTACATCCTCGGGGGCTACAGTGGGATACTCATAATGAAATGCAAAAGGCAAAGTAAAACTTACAAGCGCAATAATCTTGAGGTTTGTAGCACTCTCGTCCAGCAGCTTGCCAAAGGAAATGCTATTTCCCCGCAAGATATCTGCTTGTCGGAGCAGCTCCTCAATATCGCACGTCGGAGATGACGGCACTCCTCCAGGAACCATAGTTATGTTACTCGGCAGGAGCACCGGGTAAACTATCTTCGGAACTCGAAGGGTTTCTGGGGAGTAGGGGCGCCGCCTTCGGCAGAGGTACCATCTCCCACTGCCGCCTTGCCGCTACCGATGGCATCCTTAGCCGAAGCTTCAGCCATCTGAAGAGCAGCGCTCTCCTGCGTCGCCTGCTCGCCGACAACAGCGAGTTCGGTAGAAGCGCCAGAGTCCACTTCCATGGCGGAAGGGCCTGGTGCCTCCTGGGCTTGAGAGATTTTCGGGGCAGAGGAAGGCTTGACGGCAGGAGTAGCAGGGGCGATGGCGGGGGAGGAGTCGCGATGCAGCATATCTTTGATATTTCTAGAAGCCCCCAAAGTCTTGGAGGTCTTCTTGAGGCTGGTTGTGGCTTTCTTCCTGAAACGTGCAAAGTGCATAAGTACAGGAACAAGACAGATAAATAAGACAATGTCGGATAATGAGAAGCTCACACTAATGGGGGTGCTTTGGAAAAAATCCTGGTGGATCTTTTCTTTTCTGCCTCCAGGGCGGCGGTAGTCTTCTTGGAGGCTCCACCCTCCGTCTTCTTCTTGCCTCCGTCGGCAGCGTCACAGGTGGAGCTCTTCTGCTTTCGCGCCAACGGTACATCGTCATCAGACACGACCATGACTTCCTTCATCTTTGGATCGTAGATTTGGGCAGCCAGGTTGTCCTCATCTAGATCGCTAAGCTGTTAAGTTAGAAATTACCGTGTTAGATGAGGTGGTAGTGGCAAGATGGAGAAATTGGAGTATATGTCGTACACAAAAAATACATATCTACCTTTGGGCACTTGCCGTCTACGTACATGTCGCAGGTGATGGTGAAGCCACGCTTCTTATCCTTCACCTTGACGATGTCCTTCAGGCGGAGCTTGACGGAGTCGCTCGAGAAGTTATCCACGGAGATCCGGAGGGTATCCCTTCGATCACTGGTATACTTGTGCATGAACTTTGCGCGGTGCTGCAGAGGATGGATTCGCCTGATGAACCAGCACATGGCTAGGTCCAAACCGGTCAAACCCGTCTCTACAAACCATTCGATCTGCCTTATTGCGCGAGAAGCGTCGAGGTCAGAGGGAAGGGAGGCATGGGATCTCCATGTAGAAACCTCAGCGGCGGCTCCATCCGTGAAGTCCGGGTACGTCACTTCTCGGACCTCCAAAGGAATGTCGGGGCTGTAGAAGTACGTCCGCTGCCAGTTCTTGCAGGACTCGTGGCCGACGATGTCGGGGAACCGCCGGCCAGGACGAATTTTGAAGCTTATGGTGCCGCAGTTCCTAAGCTCCTCCCTGCTATGTCCGGCTTCACGTTTGACGGTGAATAAGTACACGAACAAGTCTAACCTAGGCCTAATCCCTAGGTAACCCTCACAAAGTGCCGCGGAGTTGCTAAGCACTAAGATGCTATTGGGGGAGAGGTTATGGGGTTGGACCTTGTAGTGGTTCAAGACGAAGAGAAAGAAGTGGGAGATGGGCAAAGAAACGCTGCGTACCAGCTGAGCCTTGAGGTACACATTTTCTGAGCCTTGAGTGGGAAGGTAGCCTTCGGTGACCATCTCGTGGATGTCGCGGTCGGTGATGTCCGAGACGCGCCAATCGCCCTTGTGCGAGTTTGGCTCTTCTTCCAGTGGTTCCAGCGCCACCAGATTATGGTCGCCGCCGGTGGTCTCGATCACCGCTGATGCGGGGATGACCAGACCCTCTGGAGGCACGACGACGAAGCTCGTCGGCTTCGCCGTGGCTTCGCTCGATGCCGCCATTGATGGGGAAGAGCTGCTGCTATCCATGGGATGCTGGAAGGGCGCGACGGACGCAGATGGAAGCTAGGGTTTTCGAGGATTCTCGCGGAGACCTCGAGGAGGCATGCGTCTGGAGGAAGAAGACGATGACGCAAGAGAATGAGGTAAAAAGTGTCACGTGTCCCACAGTTACTATTTATCATGATCTGCGTCAAGATTCGTGCAGCTAATCGGACGGTTGCCGCGTAGGCGACGTGTTCGTGAACGTGCGCGGTAATTTCTCCACATCTCCAACCGCCGCCGCCAACGGTTCGTATCGCTCGCGCGGGGAAATCGGATATGATTACGTTCTCTGCATTTATGAGTCACGAGGCGTCGCTGACCTAAGCCTACATCGTCCTAGCTGACAAAGGTAGACGAGCCGTCGCATCGAAGATTCCGGCATGGACGGATTTAATCCAACTACAGAAGAGTATGATGGAAGATTCAGCATTTCTCCGGCTTACCATTCGAAGACGGAGAAAAACCTTGCAGGGTTCTTTGGGAGGACTACAAGATATTACTTGACGATTTGCCGACATCCATCTGGACAGAGCATTCCATGTGAAGAGGCAAGATGGCGCAAGATCTCGGAGTTCTCCGGGGGCTACTTTTGGGGATATGCTATATGGGTATCCTAATAGCATGTCTCTTATCCGACTAACCGGGTGGCCCATAGTCGGGAGCGTAGCCTATGGCCTGCTGGGTGGCCCAGTTAGGTGGATACAGAAGGGAGGCCCATGCCGGATAAAGGAAGGCTACGGTGGAGTCACCAGCGTACCCGGAGCCTTGGAGTGCAAGATACACAAGACTAGTAATAGACGGTGTAGGACTCTATAACCTGTCCAGCTAGGACTTTTCCCTGTAATCCTAGGACCTAGCGACTATATAAGTCGGGCCTATGGGAGCCTTTAGGGCACAACCTAGTATCGGTTTACACACACCTCGCACAGCGAACCTATCTTTGTAACTCGGCGTATTGCCATTATAATGATTTATAGCAGGAGTAGGATTCCACCATCGTCGTGGGATCTGAACCTGGGTAAGCTGTGTTACCTCGTACCCGTCAACCGTCCGCCTTACCCCACGTCTCTAAACACGCACTGTGAGGACCCCTCCATGGCGTACTCGTCGGCAATACCACGACACTTAGTGATTAAAGCCCTCACGAACTTGATGGCACACTTTATATTATTTTCCCCTAATAAACTTGAACCATTGTGTCGTCTATGTTGTATATGCTTGCACTTATATGTTGGAATTAGCATAACCATGTTGTCATGGGGAATGTTTTCAATATTGCACTTGTACTTTATACTCAGTTGATATCATGCTCTTTTGTCTATGGATGTCACCAGTGTGAAATAAAGAGGAACCTTGTAAGTCCATGGAGTTATGTATTTTGTGTTAGAGAAACTCCTGGGCCGCTATCCTAAGCCATGCCTAATCATGGTGGAAACTTGCAGCATCACCATAGTGAGCTATCTATGAATCATACTCAATAAAAAGCTATGCATATAGTAAATAAAAAGATCGCTGAGATGCTCATTGTCTGCTTGCCTTGTAATTTTGGTTATGGGATAGCTCATGTACCATGTGCAAGGGGTACCCCATTGGCGGTTCTCTATGATATGCGTGTACTTACAATGACAAGAACTTACAGGTGACTGAAGTTGAGTAGCATGAGGTGTGGCCCTTGTATTCAAGGGACTTGAGATTGCCAACTTATACTTTGTCAAGCATATACTCCATAGTTAGTTCACTTTAACCTTATTCACTTCAAGAATCTTATGATAGGAGCAATGAGGTCTCAAAGCTAACAAGTACCATAATTTTTGGAAGCTCTTTTTGAAACTTGAAATCCCTGCTTCCTTTACAAAAGGCCTTTCTTCCACCATTATTGAGTCTCCACCTTCTACCTTTAGGCACCATTAAGAGAGCATAGTTGCCATTCTATGTGATGTGTTGATGTCTACGCACTTCTATTCTTGTAGACAGTTGTTGGGCCTCCAAGTGCAGAGGTTTGTAGAACAGCAGCAAGTTTCCCTTAATTGGATCACCCAAGGTTTATCGAACTCAGGGAGGAAGTGGTGAAAGGTATTCCCTCTCAAGAAACCCTGCAATCAAGATACAAGAAGTATCTTGTGTCCCTAACACACCCAACACACTTGTCAGGTGTATAGGTGCACTAGTTCAGCGAAGAGATAGTGAAATACAAGTGGTAACGGTGCAAGAAAAGAGCTTCTGACTTGTTGTTGATGTGGGGTAACAGCGCCAGAAAAGACTTTGATGGAGCTTCACGTGGAGGTAAAGACTAAAGCAAGCAAACATGCAACAGATCTAGTAGCAAACGGTGTTTCAATGCTTAGAAACAAGGCCTAGGGATCATACTTTCACTAGCGAACACTCTCTCATATAAATATCCTCTCTTCATGATACTACTCTTAACTACTCTCTGGTTGAACACTCTAATCATTGGTAGGGCTATAACAGCACACCTCAAAGTTCGCCTTCCCCAATCTAGATAACCCCACACTGTCACCTTGAGCACTAGATGGTTCCAACAAACACCACAATTTCATAGAGACATCCAACTCCAAATATAACTCATAACAAATATTCAATCTAACCAAAGTGCCACACACGGTATGCACGCTGTCACTTTCACACACGTGGGGAAAAAGCATAGATCTATTAAAGCACAAAGAGTATTTATGTAGACTCAAGCCTATGTGCCACCATGGCATGCACGCTATGACTTTCACACACATGGGGAGAGCATAGATCTAATGAAGCACTTGAGTAGCAAGGTAGATCTACTTGATTACAAAGCTCATCACCACAAGATCATGCATAGAGAGAGATATGAACACATAGCTACCGGCAGAGCCCTTAGCCCTGAGGAAGAACTACTCCCTCCTCATCATGGGAATCAACAATGGTGATGAAGATGGCGATGGAGATTGATGGATATGGCTCCGGGGGCACTTCCCCTTCCCGGCAGGGTGCCAGAACAGAGACTTTCTGTCCCCTGAATCTCCCTTTGGTGGCGGCGGCGCTGTGGAGGTTTTCATGGATTTTTATGACTTCCTAGGGTTTTTGGGTCAGAGGCTTCATATAGGCGCAGGAATCAAGGTCGGTGGGGGTCCAGGGGGCCCACACCTCCTCTAGGCGCCTCCAGGGCTTTCCCGCGCCTAGGGGGGTTTGGCCACCCTGTGTCCCCCCTCGGGCTCTGCTTTGTCGTTCCGTGTTACTCCGGGAAAAATAATAACTTTGGCTTTTGTCCCGTCCAATTCTGAGAATATTGATTTTCTGCCTTTCTGGAACCAAAAACAGAAGAAAACATGCAACTGGTACTGTGGCAACTTGTTAATAGGTTAGTTCCAGAAAATATATAAAAACACCTCAAAGTGTAGATAAAACATAAGACAAATGATACAAAACAAGCATGGAGCATCAAAAAGTATAGATACGTTTCCGACGTATCAAGCATCCCCAAGCTTAACTCATGTTCGTCCTCGAGTAGGTAAGTGATAAAAAGAATAATTTTTGAGGTGACATGCACCATCAAAACCAAGATCAAACCATTTGCAAGCATTGAAAGCTTGGAACAAAGAACTCTAAACATGTGCATGAAAGATGGAGTTCTAACAGTAGGACATAGTAACTATGCATGCAACATGGCAAGATACAAACAAAGATCATGAATAACATGCATTGAAAAACATTTGTTTGTTTCACATACAGAAAACATAGAATAGTGGAAATCAGCTTGTCCCTCATAGAGTAGCAAATAGATGCATAGGACACCTTCAAAGTTGACAAGGGTGACTAGAAACAAATAGCACAAGAACAAGTAATATCACAATATGCATCAATTAATACGCTTTGGAACACTGCACACAGAATGGCAACTATGCTCTCTTAATGGTGCCTAAAGGTAGAAGGTGGAGACTCAATAATGGTGGAAGAAAGGCCTTTTTGTAATGGAAGCAGGGATTTCAAGTTTCAAAAAGAGCTTCCAAAAATTATGGTACTTGTTAGCTTTCAGCCCTCATTCCCCCTATCATAAGCATCTTGAAGTGGTTAGGCAAAGCTGGAGTATATGCTTGACGAAGTATAAGTTGGAAATCTCAAGTCCCTTGAATATGAGGGCTACACCTCATGGATAATCAACTTAGAACCCACGCAAGTTCTTGTCACTGTAATTATTTGCATATCATTGAGAACCGCCAACGGGGTACCCCTTGCACATGGTACAGGAGCTTTCCCATAACCAAAATGACAAGGCAAGCAGACAATGAGCATCTCAGCAATCTTTTTATTTACCATATGCATAGCTTTTTATTGAGGATGCTTCATAGATAGCTCACTATGGTGATGCTGCAAGTTTCCACCATGATTAGGCATGCCTTAGGCTAGCGACACAGGCGTTTCTCTAACACATAATACAAACTCCATGGACTTACAATTTCCCACTTCATTTCACACTGGTAACATCCATAGACAAAAGAGCATGATATCAACGGAGTACAAAAGTACAAATGCAATGTTGAAAACGTTCCCCGTGACAGCATGGTTCTGCTAATCCCAACTTATAAGTGCAAGCATATACAACAAAGTTGTCTCAATGGTTCAAGTTTATTAGGGGCAAAGAATAAAGTGTGCCATCAAGTTCATGAGGGCTTTAATCACTAAGTTTTCACATAACAAAATAGTTTTTAATTAGAAGATAGTTGAAAACAAGAATATACTTGGAATGGTGTAACACACCATGCATAGGAGTTTATAGTGGACACTTTGGAATAACTTGGTTTCTTGGGAGTTGGAAGCATGAGTAGAGCTTACTCATACAAGTGGAGGCTAGCAAAAGACTGGGAGCAACCAACTAAGAGAGCAATAATGGCCATAATCATGCAGAGCGACAAAACATTACTAATCAAAGCATAGAGTAGTACTATAAGTCAAGGACTAAATAATCATAGAGGCTATGGTGACTTGTTCATAGTCATAACATGGTGTGCGCATGTGCCAAGTCAACCCAAACAAAGCATCAAAGGAGAATACCACAATACTATGCTTTTGTATGCTAAAACAAGGCATGATTCCTTCAAGGCGCACTAAGAAATCCAAATTGTTTGGAACAAGACATGCTACAGCAATAATCACTAAGCATAAGGTCAAAACAACATCTAGCATGTCATGCTAAATTATAAGTCACATTCAAAGCAAGCTCACTTTTGTACCACTTAAGCATGAAGCTTCCTACTCTTTTCCAACACCAAGCAACTTATTTGAAACAACTCACAGAGATAATAATCAATAAATATCAGTGATCATGTCTCAAAAATCCACAAAGAAGAACTAAAAAGTTCTAAGCTTAAATCACAAGAAAACTAAGGCTAAACACAGTGCTAGCAAAAGAGAACACTCACAAGACAATAAGAATGAAAACTGAAGTGTTCTAGGCAATGGAAACAAAGTGTGTCTCTCTCCACAAGAAGTGTGGTGTAACCAACCAACTTACTCAAGCAAACTAAGCAAACGAAAACCAAAAACGAAAACTAAGACGCTCCAAGAGCAACACAACAATGCATGAAACAATAAAAACGAAGTGTCTAGAAAGACCTGAGATTTTTATTGATGAAGAAGGGGATGCCTTGGGAATCCCCAAGCTTTGACGCTTGTAACTCTTGGATATTTCTTGGGGTGACACCGGGGTGGAATCCCCAAGCTTGAGATTTTGTCCATTCTTCATCTCATTACATCATTCTCTGTCTACACCTGAAATTTTTCCTTCATACAAAACTTCACACAATCTTCATTAGCAACATTAGTGTATTCAAAAGATAATAGACCTTTCGGTTTTAGCTTTGAACAGCAAAAATTTCACTAAAGACACAATCTATTGTAGCAACACCTTCAAAAAGCTCAATTTCCCAAAAGAACCCCAAAAGGAATCAATAAGAAGCAAATGCAAATAATGGCAGAAATCAGTCAAAACGGACCAGCAGGTATAAACCGATTTTCAGAACTCTTATGTTGCTCAAATCAAAAAGTGCTGAACTAATGAAAGTTAGCTAACATACTGGAGGACTTATTCGTAAAATATCAGCTCAATACGAGTTACAGAGACTCGTCACGAATTTTTATGGTGGAGGAAAGAAATCTGTTTCGGGACAGCAACTCCCCAAATCTTACTTCATTAGAGGTCATTACTAAAGTAATAACTTCCAAGACTCAAGGAAACTCTTAGGTTATCTCCCAACAAGTACTTTTCTTTAACGCCTTTAAGTTAGGCTTAATAGTTTGAGAAGATGCTCACATAAGAAATATGAATTGATTTAAAAGAGAGCATCAAGAAGCAAATTCAAAACACATTTTAAGTCTAAACCACTTCCTATGCATAGGAATCTTGTAAATAAACAAGTCACGAAAGCACAAAGCAACAAGCATAGGAAAGTAAAACAAGTGCAACTTCAAAATTTTCAACATAAAGAGGGGAAACTTAATATTGTTGAGATACATAAAACCATGTTTCCCTCTCTCATAATAACTTTCAGTAGCATCATAAATAAAATTAACAATATAACTATCACATAAAGCATTCTTATCATGAGCCACATGCATATAATAATTATTACTTTCCACATAAGCATAGTCATTCTTATTAATTGTAGTGGGACCAAATTCAACAAAATAGATATCATTACTATTCTCATCACGATAATCATCAAATATAGGAGTCATATTGTAATCACAATTAATTTTCTCCTCAATAGTAGGTGGACTGAAAATATCATACTCATCATTGTAATCATCATAGATTGGAGGTTTGGTATCATCATAAGCAATAGAATAGCTATCTTCCAAAGCTGGGGAACTAAAAAGATCATTTTCATCCAAACTAGCTTCCCCAAGGTTAGACATTTCCATAGAATTAGCAACAATGGTGTTCAAAAAATTCATACTAATAACATTGCGATTAGTATGCAAATAAAGCTCCATAGGTTTTTAATTTTCTCTTCAAACACTTCATGTCCTAACTCAAGATAAATACTATAAAGCTCTCTATTTTTTTTTGTTTTCCATTATGCCTAACTAGTGAAAACAAGAAACAAAAAGACAAAACTGCAGAATCTAAAGGAAATAACTTGGAGCACTCACACCGGAGGATGTGAGTACCTTTTACCTTACCTCCCCGGCAACAGCACTAGAAAAGAGCTTTCCGGCTTACTGTGGCCATGGGGTAAAGTGTGTGAGTGATTTTTACCTTTCCTCCTCGACAGCTGTGCCAGAAAAGAGCTTGATGTCTACGCACTTCTATTCTTGTAGATAGTTGTTGGGCCTCCAAGTGCAGAGGTTTGTAGAACAACAGCAAGTTTCCCTTAAGTGGATCACCCAAGGTTTATCGAATTCAGGGAGGAAGTGGTCAAAGGTATTCCCTCTCAAGCAACCCTGCAATCAAGATACAAGAAGTCTCTTGTGTCCCCAACACACCCAATACACTTGTCAGGTGTATAGGTGCACTAGTTCAGTGAAGAGATAGTGAAATACAAGTGGTAATGGTGCAAGAAAAGAGCTTCTGACTTGTTGTTGACATGGGGTAACAGTGCCAGAAAAGACTTTGATGGAGCTTAACGTGGAGGTAAAGACTAAAGCAAGCAAACATGCAATCGATCTAGTAGCAAACAGTGTTTCAATGCTTAGAAATAAGGCCTAGGAATCATACTTTCACTAGTGAACACTCTCTCATATAAATATCCTCTCTTCATGATACTACTCTTAACTACTCATTGGTAGGGCTATTACAGCACACCTCAAAGTCCGCCTTCCCCAATCTAGATAACCCCACACTGTCACCTTGAGCACTAGATGGTTCCAACAAACACCACAATTTCATAGAGACATCCAACTCCAAATAGAACTCATAACAAATATTAAGTCTACCCAAAGTGCCACACACGGTATGCACACTCTCACTTTCACACACGTGGGGAAAAGCATAGATCTATTAAAGCACAAAGAGTATTTATGTATACTCAAGCCTAAGTGCCACCATGGCGTGCACGCTGTCAATTTCACACACATGGGGAGAGCAGAGATCTAATGAAGCACTTGAGTAGCAAGGTAGATCTACTTCATTTCAAAGCTCATGACCACAAGATCATGCATAGAGAGAGATGAACACATAGCTACCGGTAGAGCCCTTATCCCTGAGGAAGAACTACTCCCTCCTCATCATGGGAATCAGCAATGGTGATGAAGATGGTGACTGAGATCGATGGAGATGGCTCTGGGGGCACTTCCCCGTCCCGGTAGGGTGCCAGAACAGATACTTTCTGTCCCCCGAATCTTCCCTTCGGTGGCGGCGGCGCGGTGGAGGTTTTCGTGGATTTTTTCTGGCTTCCTAGGGTTTTTGGGTCGGAGGCTTCATATAGGCGCAGGAATCAAGGTCGGTGGGGGTCCAGGAGGCCCACACCCCCTCCAGGCGCCTCCAGGGCTTGCCCGCGCCTAGGAGGGTTTGGACACCCTGTGGCCCCCTCCGGCTCTGCTTCGTGGTTCCGTGTTGCTCCGGGAAAAATAATAACTTTGGCTTTTGTCCCGTCCAATTCCGAGAATATTGATTTTCTGCCTTTCTGGAACCAAAAACAGAAGAAAACAGGCAACTGGCACTGTGGCAACTTGTTAATAGGTTAGTTCCAGAAAAGATATAAAACACCTCAAAGTGTAGACAAATGATACAAAACAATCTTGGATCATCAAAAATTATACATACGTTTCCGACGTATCAAGTGTCCCAAAGCTTATTGATTGATGCATATTGTGATATTACTTGT
The DNA here is from genome assembly GCA_910589765.1 of Avena atlantica. NCBI lineage: Eukaryota > Viridiplantae > Streptophyta > Magnoliopsida > Poales > Poaceae > Avena > Avena atlantica. The sequence goes on from OU342738.1 coordinate 262,093,756, forward strand.
TCTTGTGCTATTTGTTTCTAGTCACCCTTGTGAATTTTGAAGGTGTCCTATGCATCTATTTGCTACTCTATGAGGGACAAGCTAATTTCCACTATGCCATGTTTTCTGTATGTGAAACAAACAAACATTTTTCAATGCATGTTATTCATGATCTTTGTTTGTAGCATTTCATGTTGCATGCATAGTTACTATGTCCTATTGTTAGAACTCCATCTTTCATGCACATGTTTAGAGTTCTTTGATCCCATCTTTCAATGCTTGAAAATGGTTTGATCTTTATTGTGAAGGTGCATGTTACCTCAAAAATTATTCTTTTTATCACTTACCTACTCGTGGACGAGCAGGAGTTCAGCTTGGGGATGCTTGATACATCGGAAACGTATCTATAATTTTTGATGTTCCATGCTTGTTTAGTATCTACTTTGCTTTGCTTTGTCTTTCTTTGAGGTGTTTTTATATCTTGTCTGGAATTAACCTATTAACAAGTTGCCACAGTGCCACTTGCCTGTTTTCTTCTGTTTTTGGTTCTAGAAAGGCAGAAAATCAGTATTCACGGAATTGGACGGGACAAAAGCCAAAGTCAATAACTTTCTGTGAGGGACACGAATCCAGAAGGAGAGACGGAGGGGAGCCACGGGGTGGCCTCCCCCCCAGGCGCGACCAAGCCTGGCCCGCGCCTGGGCAGGGTGTGGCCCCCCCGGGCGCCCCCTGCCTCGCCTCTTCGCCTGTAAGAATCCCTCGATGCAAAAACCCTAAGTACCAGATCAATATTCCACGAAACCTTCTGTAGCCGCCTCCACCGTCGTCCCTAGATCGGGGGGATCTAAAGTTCTTCCCGGCACCCTGCCGGAGGGGAGATCATCCCGGAGGCCTTCTCTCTGGTATGCTGCGTGAGTAGTTTCACCTTGGACTATGGGTCCATGTAGTAGCTAGATGGTTATATCTCCTCCTTTGTGCTTTCATGTATATATCTTGTGAGCTCCGTTGATGATCGAGATATAATCTATTTGTAATCCTGCATGTTGTGTTTGCGGGGATTCGATGGATATTGAGATTATTATGTTGGATTGATTAATGGTTTTGTCTTTATGATTCTATCATGTCTGTGTTGTTTATGATCTTGCATACTCTCAGTTGTTAGTAGCTATCTTGGCCGAGTAGTTGCTAGTCACTCCAAGAGGGTGTATTTATGCTCGATAGTGGGTTCATGCCTCTAGTTTCCAAGGGAAGTGACATAAATCTCTTCGTTGTAGATGTGATGTTGCTACTAGGGAGAAAACAATGGTATCTTGTTCATGGAACATGTGGACTATTTACCTTACACACTTTGCTTAAAGCAGTTGTCTATTGCTTGCAACTTAATACTGGAGGAGGTTCGGATGATAACCTGAAGGTAGACTTCTAGTCATAGATGCAGTTGGATGGCAGTCTATGTATCTTGTTGTATTGCCCAATCGAATCTCATAGGATCTTTCTTACTAGTATTGCATTGTTATTCCTTGCTCAGTTCCTGTCAATTGCCCTGCTATAATTTTTTTACCCTTCATGCCATGTTGTTTATCTAAGGAGATCACCTCTAGCGAACTATGGACCCCGGTCCAATATTTACCATTGATACATCTTCCACTGTTACTTGTTTACTTTCTGCAAACCATTACTTCACTACTAGGAAAATGGCCATTCGTGGCGCACCAGAAAAGAGCATCCGTGGTGCACTAGTTGTGCGCCACGGGCCTCGCCCTACAGCTATCTCTTACCTGTAGCGCACTAACTGGTGCACTACGATTATCTCGAGATAGGTGTGGCGCACTACCAGGTGCGCCACGGGTAGGGGTACAGGGTGCGCCACGGATGTGTTTTTTGAAAAACAAAAAAATGCAAAAAGCACCCTCGTTTTGAATTGCAAAAGCAATCGGGTATGTGCATCGCCGCCGTCGTGTCACCTCGCCGGAGCATGGCCGTGGCCACGACCTACCACCATAGGGAGGTGCGGGAGGCCGTGGACGCTCTAGTCCTCGCCGGCATCGAGGTGGTAGGAAGGGTGTGGTTGGAGAAAGGTAGGAAGAGAGGGAGGTAGGAAGAGAGGAAGGTAGGAAGAGAGGGAGGTAGGAAGAGATGGAGGAAGAGAGGGAGGAAGGAAGGTCGGTGAGGAGAAGGATGCCGCCGTCGCCCGTTGTCACTGCGAGGAGGAGGAGAAGGAGGCCACCGCCGCGCTGTCACTGCAAGGAGAGGAGAAGGGGGAGGAGGAGAAGGAAAAGGAGAAGGAAGAAGGAGAAGGGAGAAGGAATAAGGAAGAAGGAGAAGGAGAAGGGAAAGGGAGAGGGAAAAGGGGAAGGGAAAAGGGGAAAGGAAAAGGGAGGAGGGTGGGGTGGAGATTCAAATTTTGAATCCCGCCCAACTTACTCGTAGCGCACTAGGTGGTGGTGCGCTACGGGTAAGTTGCCCTCTATTTTTTTTTGCAGGAAAAAACGGTCTTTTGACCGTAACTTTTTACTCTTTTCAAATTTTGAAAATCTGAAAAATCACTAAACCACCGGAGGTGGTTGCGAGCGGATGCGAAATCTCGTTCTCGTCATTTTGGTATATTATACGAATTTTTTCGACATCCTGAAAATCATGTTTGTTAATTTTCCTAGAAACTATACCACATTACCTACCTACATATGAAATGATTTTATTTTTTGAAGTGTTTATCCTTTTCTTTTATTTTTTTAGAATGCCTAAAAAGGCGATCCACGGGGGAGGGGGAGGGGGGTTGGAGTTGGTGTAGGCCACTTAGCCGTAGGGCACGACCCATCTGCTGCAACATACAACCCCGTAGCGCACTAGGCCGGAGTGCCCTACGGCTAAGTTGCACATCCGTAGCGCACCTTGACCTAGTGCGCTACGGGTATGTGTGCTGCGGCCACATGTGCCCTGGTGTGCCACGCTTATGGCAGTTAGCCGTAGGGCACCTGTGGGCAGTGCGCCACGCCTATTTTACCCGTGGGGCACCATTAGCACGTGCGCCAAGGATGTGTGGATTACCTATAGCCGTTTTCCTAGTAGTGCTTTCCACACCATATGTTTAATCCTTTGTTACAACAACCGGTGAGCTTGACAACCTCACTAATTCGTTGGGGAAAATTCTTGAGTTTGTGTTGTGCAGGTCTCTGAGTTTCTAGCAACACCTGTGTGATGTTTTTTTCCTCCTACTGGTTCAATAACCTTGGTTTCTTACTGAGGGAAAACTTGCTGATGTGCTGCTTCACACCTTGCTCTTGGGGTTCCCAACAGGCTCCACATCAATCACGTTCTACCATCAACAGCCGGCGGTGTTCCTCTCCTTCCTGTGGTGACGTCTCAACTGGCATCTTGCGTCCCTATGCTCCTTATCCATGCGGCCCTTTGGGCGGGATTCGGGGCACGATCCATGGCCGGGTGAAAGCCCTGCTCAGCTTGAGTTGTTGCTGGTCGCGACGACGCCTGCGGGCGCCGCTACCTCCTTGGGGGCGCGGCCATGGCCAGTTTCATGTCTTCCTCTTCTCGGGTGTCGGGAAACCCTAGGTTCGGTTCACCGGACCAGGCGACGGCGGCGCCACGGTGTCGTGATCTTTTTTGAGACGTCATTAAGGCTGCTCGGGAAGGGCCCGATGTTTTGGAGTTTTGGGTGGGGAGGCGCTGCCGGTGTTGGATGCTGCTCTGGGCGCGCGCTTCAGGGGCGCAATGTATGTCATGGTGGACGCTTCCTAGTCGGCGTCTTCCTCAAGTCCGGGTGGATCCTTCCGACCTCTCGCCGATCTCTTCTAGGCATATGAGGGGGAGGTGCATCGATTCGTGTGTTCTTGGTCGTGTTACGATGGTGTCTCACTTTGATCGTGATGCGGTCCTGTTGCTTGGTGTCTCGTCTCCTCACCTTGGTAGGCGACTTGGCAAGGCGAGGTCTCATCGTCGGGTCTTGGTGGAGGCCATGGGGTGTACCGCTTGGCGTGTTATCCTGTGAGTTTTATCGTGTTGTGTGTGTGGCGTTGATGCCTTTTGGCGTTGTATTAGCTGTTGACCTCTTCTTCTATGTGTTTGGTACGTCTCCCAGGACGTATCCTAGAAAAAAATTGGTTTTCACTTATTTTTCCTTAATAAAATCATATTATACTTACTCCAGAGTTAAATTACACGGTAGAAGTGGAATCTTATGGGCGACTTTTTTTAATTGTTTAACTCGTTATTAATCTTAGAAGCGTCTTTTTAAACTCTAAATACGCTTAATCTTCAGTTAAATTGCACTCATGGTCAAACTTTCCGATCGGTCATCCATCCTCATACTACTCTAGCTCTAGCATGCTTAACTTTTATGTTCCTTCCGAATAAGCTCTCGATAAAAAAATTAGACCTTATTGATAATACTACCATATCAATCCTACTAACCCTTGGACCATGGTGTCACACGTCTTTATTTTTTAAATTTCAAATAATTATTTATGTAAACAAAAATAAATAAGTAATAATAAACTTGAATTCAAAATAACATTAAAATTAATATTTTTTTTCCTTTTCTATGTAATATGGAATAATTCATAACTTTAAATCCGTAAATCGGAATTTGACAAATAATATGTGCAAATCGATCAGAAAAATGAGAAGAATCTAACCATGAAATCACTATCATATTTTTAACCATGCATAATATATTTTTAACTAAAATTCATTTAATAGTGTTCAAATCTTCAAAAAATCATATCAAAATTTTCCTTTTAAATTTGAGGATTCTAAAAAATACTTAGCTCCGGGATGAGCCTTGATACACTTGTAGTGGATCTATGATGAAATAGCATATTATGAACCTAAAAATGATTTTTTTAAAAAAATCATGAGCATCAGATCATGTACCTGTAGTTCAAATCTGACCCACTTCATACCGATTCGGCGGAAATTTGACTTGTTCATGAGGGATGGACGAAATGGTTTAAGATACACCGGATGGGATATTGTCTATGTATGGTGGCATAGTATTTTAGAAAAATAGGGTGGTATCTTTACGCTGATGGCGTGGTCTACGCCGAGGACTGTCATCGGCCTATCCTGCCCTACGCCGTCGGCAAACCTGGGCCGACGGCAAGTTTACTCAGCTGCCCGCCTTGGGGCCTACGCCAACGGCCCTGAAAAATACCCGTCGGTGTAGTCCTCTTCTCATGTAGTTTTTTTTTATCTTTTGGAAAATTAGTGAATATTATTATTTTTCAAAATTCAAAATATGGAATATTTCGTTAATTCAAATTACATGTAGTGATTAAACTGGAAATTTTGGTCCTCATTTCACCAAGACATTTGTAGTTTTGGCACTTTTTCAGAACTTTGGGCCTTAATATGTTCAAACTTCAAAAAAATCTGAAAAATATTACGGTACTTCCAACTACATGTGGTAAGTAAGCATGTAACATCTAATTTTCCCAGCCAAAAAATGTAAAAAAGTTAAGCAGTTTGGTTCAAACTGGTTGGTCCACAAGATAAACCCGAAAGAAACAACCCACTAGACCTGCTGATGTAGCCCGACCTACGGTCGTTATCACATCGAGGTCTCCAACACACTCCAAGTCACCACAGACTCCAAAGGTGAATCCTATCCTCAATGAGATCCCACTTTCTACCCTCTTGAATGGTATACTAGTTCATACTCTGTCTTATGACCATGATAGGTTCACATCAGCAAGTACAAAGGCAAAGAAGGAAGCCCGGAGCATCAAGCCTGACAAAACAAAGTCTTGGAAGAGGAGACAGAAGAAGAAGCCGACCCAGGACCGGAGTCTGTGCCGACATCGCCCGAAGTCTTCGCCTACACGCACCCGTAGTCTCGGTTCGAGCCCCAGCTGCCCAAGTGTAACACCCTCAGAATCGACCCTATGCAAGTTTCAGCGATTCCCGCCAAACCCGCATAGAAACGATTCAAAGGTGTCCACCAGGCACTTGCGTGCGGGTGGAAAACAAAGTAATACCATTACACAATAGTCCACGATGGAACCCACAGAACATATATATACAACAATGACTCAAGGAGTCAAGAACACAGATATACAATACAAAGATCCAAATCACCTTTAAAACGATACAACGTCTGACTACGGACAAGATGCAAATGGGTCTAAGAGCCCTGAAGAAAAACCAATGGCGTCCATAACCCTGCCAGGCCAAGACGGAAGGGTAACCCTGCTAACGACGTCGATCTCAAACCTGCTTAAACAAAAGGGGTGCCGACAAAGGGCGAAGGAAAAAAAAGAGCGGTCAGTACTGAGGCCAGTACATGGCAAGACTAGAATTCGGCGGTCCTCGCCTACATAGGTATGGTGGACTGGAGCGGCAGCGCAACATGCACTAAACAACCTATAGAGACTCAATACAACTAGCGGATATTAGATAGGGATAAGAAAGACCTATTCAGTACCAACCTGAAACTATCACCAAGCATACCCATCCTGGTATTTCCCCCTCGAGACCAAACGAGGAAGTCAAACCGAGGAACTCACACAGTTGACAGTTTTATTTATTCAGTTATCGTTGCAGCAATTACTAGTCAGGTATAGATAGCAATAGTCATCCTGGTATAATAAGCAGTGGGCACTTTTAGTTAACAATTCCGTTGTAGTTGTAGTACTTACTAGTCAGATACATATAGCATGAGGCATCCCAAAACCCAGCAGTTGTTGGTAATTTTATTTAGCCATTCCGTTGTAGTTGCAATACTTACTAGTCAGATACAATGATAACAGGTGACAACCCAAACCAGCAATTGTTGGCACTTTTATTTAGCCATTCCATTACAGTGAAGCTAATTACTAGTCATTATAAAGTCAAATTTATAGCACTACTTTAGTTATAGTTGTCTATGATCGAGATACTGTGCTCCAAGTCGTCCATAACCGCAGACACGGCTTTCAGAAAGTTTTACCCTGCAGGGGGGCACAAATAGCAACACACGCACGATCAACCTCGATAAAAACCAAATAAAACCCAACGAGGCATCACGACAGAGCAATTGCAAGATTCATATAAATTTCAGGGGGCCACCCCACCAAGCTACCCGCTACGAAGTTGGCCGGCTCCGAGATGGACCCAGAGGTTTGCGAGAACGGCTGTAAACGACTGGGAATCCGAAAGTGTGACTAGGCTTTTCGATACCGCGTAATCGTGCCGCGATCCAAAATACTACAGGCGCTCCACGCGCAATCGTAAATAAAACAGTAAAGCATGGCATAAGTACATGATAGTAATAAAGCCCCAAACTACTTTGTGGCCCCAAGAAATAAATATGACTCAAGATCTGTCTAGGGGGATTCATGGTCCCACATGCGGATAGTGCGAATATTCAAAGAACAGGTATCAAGTACTCGGGGTCCTACGGGACACAAGTGGACGGTTAAAAACCAAATAACATCTATTGCCTACCTGTGCCTCTGCATTATTTACCTACTTCAATTTTAGTTATTAAACGGTAATTAAAGTTATAATCATCTCTAACATAAAGCATATGGCAGTCTTCCAACAACTGTGGAACATCGACAACACGAAACAACACCACACAAGCGACTGCGACTCGCAAGACCGACTACCTACCAAACAACAGGTATTAGGAGGTGTCCATGGCAATATAGTGGCTGCAAGGGATATCACGGGTACGAAAACTAGAGCATCGCAACACATATAGCAATAGATCAACAGGAGGAAATAAAGACTATAAAAGTAAGATAGGTAGAAAGAGGGAGAATGCTCGCCTGAAAAACATTGCCGAAGGCTCATCTGAAGATTAGGTCGACACTCGCATCAACTCATCGGCCTAATCCGTGAAGAAGCAAAGCACTAGCAGAAACACCGGATGCACTATTTAATACTACGGCAAAAGATCGGGCATGATGCATGTATGATGTATGACAAGGCAAAGATGCGATGCAATTAGACAATATTAAGCGAAACCAGGGTCCCGCCAATTAATTAATAGGTTCATGTTGTTTAGGTACCCCGCAATTTAAATGTTGTATTAACATGGCAAAATATGGTATCGGTCCGATGCACAAATTTAAATGGAGCTAATATTAGACTAGATTCGCCCGCATATGGCCTCCATATTTAATTATGAGGTGAACCCGCTAAAAGCCCCCGAACCACATGATATGAATGCAATCATGAACAATTTATATGCGACAGATATATATTATATATTATATAAAATATTGGTCTTAGAAAAGGGATCACACATCGGGACGATGGTCTTGGATCCGAGGGGTTTGGTTCAGTCTTCGGGGTTCGACGAGGGATCGGTCTTCGAATCGGGCTTCGGGGTTCGGATCCAGTGTCTTGACGTCCGTGAAGGCGACCTTGGTGTCCGGGAAGGCGAACTTGGGATGCCGCCGGCTCGGTCTCCAGCTTGGGTGGCAACGGAGATCTTGTTGAGATTAACTTGGTTCTGCGACAGTTCTCTAGATTGTACTTGAGCACCTCTAACATCATACCCCAACATCACTTCTGGAAAGCAAAAGCCGTTGCAGACACAAGCAGAAGTCAACTTGACGAGCTCGTTCACGGCAGCAGACGACCTTGGTGTTCATGATGAGGCCGCCACCAAATACATGCACACACGGGACGGAGGTAATCGCGTACAGGTGCACGGACGCGATGTCAGAGGCGGGCCGCGGGCAGGGACGAGGAGGCCTCAGGAGATGGCAGAGGTCATGACAGCGCTGCTTGGCCCGGGTGGAGGGTGGTGGGGCGAGCTCGTCCGCTGGCGGCCAAACACGGCTGGCAGAGGCATGCAGGGGTGACCCAAGGTGGTCAGAGGGCGTGCTGGGCGCGAGGGAGGGAGGCCATGGGCGAGCCATGGCGAAGCTTGGCAGGGCGAGCTGCGGAAGATGGTGCAGGGAACACGGTGGGAGGACGACAGCGTGCAGCTCGGGGGCGTTGAGGCGATGGCGACGAGCTCGAGGTGCACGCGTGGCTGGCGCCGGCGAGAGGGGATGCAGGGGCGGAGGCGACTGTGGGTGGAGGGCGAGGTCGCTGGCGAGGGGGAGGGTGCAGGACGGCAGGGAGGATCTTGAGCCAGGGCTCGTGGGAGGAGGTGGCGGCGGTTGGTTCTCGGGAGGGGACGTGAGGTGAGGCAGAGGGGATCAGGGGAGCGGGGTTCGCGTTGGGTTGACGCGGGCTGCAGGGGTTAGGTGGGCCCGAGGCGTGCGATGGTGGTATGAAGGGAGCGTGCGGGAGAGACGGTCTGGGTGGGACCCGCTGGGGTCGGGAAGCGCGTGAGGGGAGCGGGGCTCCCTGGATCGGAGCGGGTGGTTGGATGTTTTACCGCGTACGACGCGCGGGGATCTGGGCAGCTGTGGAGCGGCTAGACAGTTGCCAGCTGCACACGGTTGTGACACTGGGGTGTGTGTGGCGGCGCCGGGTGAGGGAGTGAGGGATTTGGGGGATTAGGTTTAGCGTTTGGTTTTTGGGTAGATGGTTAGGGTTTCAGCCGGCTGGGCCTTTTGGGCCTGGCCGGTTTAGTTCTAGATTTAGGTTTACTATTTTGTAAAATATTTATTTCTTTTGTTTTGTTTTAAATCTTTTTAGCAAATACTTTTTAGTAAAATAGTTTAGCAGATAATTATGAGACTTTGTTTCGAAATAAAAGAAGGGTAATTTTAGAAAACAAAGATAGGCTTTAAAAAAAATAGTTTTAGATAAATCATGCATGATGACATGATAATGCACAAAGTATTATTTAACACGCGATTTTCTAGTAGTAGATTTGCCCGGGGTGCTACACCAAGTCTGTAAGCTCCTGGACTCCGTCTGGAGTCTCCGCCTGCTGCCCAGAGTATCCGCCCTAGACCGAAGTCTCTGGCCCAATTACACCGGAGTCTTCGGCCTAAGTGATGGGCCTACGCGCCGCCAGCTGGGCTCTGGGCCCATGTACCCCTTATTCGACCCAACCCTTAATTTTATCCCCAAACTATCGTTGTTTAGTGGCTGGCCTATAAATAGAGCCCCCACCCCTTCATGTATCCCTTAGACATAGATTATAGACTAGAAACCCTAATATGGATCACTTCTAGTTATGTCTCCCTTCCCTTTATGAAGGAACCCTATCATCACGCACCTCTATGGATTGTGCCTAGTGCGTCCATCGTTGTACAAGGCCTTGGAGTCAGTGTCTCTTCTCCAAGCTATCAAGACCCTTCCTAAGGTGTTGTTCCCTCTCTGATGTGGATTTGAGGGAGCACGTTGACCGATCTTTCCTTGTGAGGATTCTATCGGACAAGTGGGGCCACCGTTCGGGAGCAATCAGCCTTGTATCATGTGAGTTTTGCATGTGTTAATCGTATTCTTCGCGAGGTGTGTATTCGCTTCCGCTACCCTCTTTCTTTCCCCTCGCTTCCCATCGATTTCCACGGAGATTCGTCAATGATCGGGCAACCCTAATGGGTCACCCCTAACACCTGCTGACTAGTGGAACTGGATAGTCAGAATCATTGTCAAATCGCTAGATCACCTCATTTGGATTATTTATAAAGACTTACTCAAATTCATTGTTTTTTAGAAGAAAAAGATTCATTGGCTTGTGATTCTGTGCAGCCTAGATTCAATATTTGAGGTTTTGCGAAATTTTCTCTTTATTTCTATGAGACGATGCATATGATTTTATAACATTTCTTACCACTCAGGAAGTTTCCCAAATGCCGCTCCCCATATCAAGAAATGCACTGGTATTTTTTATCTAGGGACCGACTAGTCGGACCGCACACGAGAGTACCCATATGATCAAGCCAAGACACAAGAATCACATGGAAAGTACTAAAGGTTTTTCTTTTTGCATGAAAACTTAGGGCTTTTATTCAACGACAGAAGCTCCTACACAGTCTGCCAGCAGCAGGCCAGACACGAGTAAACAAGGTGGAAGTTCTACCTAATCAACAGTTATTTTGCTATTTGAAAATATCGTTCATGTTCAAATCCAAATTTCAGTACACTACATTTCTGGGACTATACATTATTTAGTTGTTGCGATTTTTTTTGCTCGTGCAAGTACCTTTGACTGGACCATGCATGCTGATAAAACTAAATATTAGTTAGACTGGTTAGAGGACACCGCGAAAAAGACAGTCTAGTTAAATTGTCATGAATGTATATCCACTTTAAGTCATCTAATTAAACTGAACATAATCTGCAGACAGGTTGTTAATCAGGTCAAGTCTTGCTTGCACCTCACTGAGTATCACGTATGTGCTGACTCATATCAGCAATGGTATGGTCTTAGACCTCACCATTTGGGGATGTGTTCGGTTCTAGAACCAGAGGGGATGGAACGGTATGGTTCCATTTCAATGTCACGGGACGGTTTCAACCCCATGTTCGGTTTAGAAAAAATTAGGAACGAAATAGTTCCGTTTTTTGTTCGGTTGGTGGAACCGAAGAACAGAACGCATAACCAAACCACTCCTAAATATTTCATTGATTTTAGTCTAAACTTAATCCTCTCTTCAAATCATAATTAACAGTGACAAATAGTCAATTAAAACGGATAAAGGTCAAAGAATGAGGCATAATCGTAGGTCAAAATCGGAGCCAAAATCTGAGCCAAAATCTGAGGCATAATCGGAGCCAAAATCGGACCCATCTGTTGACTAGTGGAGGCTGTTTGGTTTAGTCCCACCTCGCCTACGGGAGGAGGCCACAACTAGCTTATAAGGAGAGATTCTTTCCTCCTTTCAGTCCAAGCTTTTGGGATGGAGTGGGCTCTCTTCTTATTGTTGAGTTGTGAGCGCATGAACGTCCAGAACGTGGGCTGGGTACTGGGCTAGCCAAGTGGATGCTAACATCTGGTATCAGAGCCAACATCGCCATGTTTTCCTGAGGGGCTTCTCAGGGAGATGGGATGTTAGGGGCCTGTTGACCGGTGGAGGCTGCTTGGTTTATTAGTCCCACCTCGCCTACAGGAGGAGGCCACACTCAGCTTATAAGGGAGAGATTCCTTTCTCCTTTCAGTCCGGGCTTTTGGGATGAAATGTGCTCTCTTCTTATTGTTGAGCTGTGAGTGCATGAACGTCTAGAACGTAGGCCGAGTACTAGACTGGCCAAGTGGACGCTAACATCTGGTATTAGAGTCAGCATCGCCATGCTTTTCTGAGGGGTTTCTTAGAAAGATGGGATGTTAGGGCCTGTTGACTAGTGAAGGCTGCTTGGATTAGTTTGAGGAGGCCACACCCACTTATAAGGGAGAGATTTTTTTCTCCCTTCAGTCCGGGCTTTTGCGATGGAGTGAGCTCTCTTTTTATTGTTGGATCGTGAGCGTATAAATATGTATAACGTGGGTTGAGTATTGGGCTAACCAAGTGGACGTGATAATCCCTTGTTAGTGGCATGCTGGTTAGACGGGTTTCCTTCCTGTTATTTTCTTTTTGGCACGCAACATGTGTGATGGAACAACTCCATGCATGTGAGCCTTCAACCTAGTGGTGGCATGCAACTCCATCACGATCTCAAGCTCTCAACCAAAACCCATAACCTACGTGGCGAGGACAGCGGACCCGAATGTGAGTACCACTAGACCCGCACGCGCATGCACTGTAACACTGCGTTTTCTCCTAATTTTCCACCCTGTTGTCCGTATCAAACAGGCGCACGATGGACTGTAACACTGCGTTTTCCCTTACTTTTCTTGCGAGCTGAGAGCACGTACAAGATTGCAACGTGTTTATGTTACCAAAACAGTCCTTCTGTTATTCATTTGACCACTCAACTATGGGCTAAGCTCATATCTCACCGGCGACTTCACAGTCGTGGGACCTATGTATATTTTCTTTATACAAGACAAAAGATTTATTTTTTGAGACGAAAAGAGTTGTCGGGTTAATTAGCGGAAAACTGGAAGAAGACCGTAACAAACACCCTCGTCAATGGTCATGGAACACAACGGTCGCAATGGTCCACACAGTCACCATGTCTACCCACACGGGCTACACGCAGCATCGAAGCGAAAGTCTTCGTCAAGGTAGCCCTCCGGTACATCGTCATAAATCAACAGCTTTCCACGAAGACCTTGCATAAGAGGCATTGTGAAGCCCACGTTGGCCTATGCCAAGCTGATGACTCCTCGCATATGGACATGAAGCTCAGATTTCGCTCATGTGGTCTAGAGAGTGAAATCACAAAACCTAGTGCCGAAGAAGCTCATCAACGATGGAAAGGCGTCGACAAATAAAATCTTGTCGCGACCATCCATCGCTCATCAACGTTGTTGTTGCCACACAAGCCGCCACGTGGAACTCTAGCATTACCGGTTTGCCATCAGCCAACCGCAATGTCGTGTGTGTCCAACTAAGACTCGCGGCTAGGAGCAAGATCTTCAAAGGGATGCCCCAAAGAAGGAAAACAATGCCATAACGATACCCATCTAGAATTTCACCCAAATAACTTGCTCAGTGGTTGAAGAGGTCGATGAAGACTCCAAGGCGGCGCCACCGCCGCTGGACTTTCGCACGGAGCTTCTGGACCACCACCTCACACAACGGGAATGAGGCAACACGTGCATCCACTGGCGCACACACCCCCGACGTGGCGACCGTGCAGACACCATCCGAGCCAACACCTAGATCATCGTATTTCCATGACTAGACGATGCTATGCCTAGGCCCACCGTCCCACAACTTGCAACAAGATTTGGAGCTCCAGACCCGGCATCAGAGAGCCCACGCCTTAACACGGAGAGGCCGGTGATGACCGATGTTGCCACCGGGAGAGGCCGAAGCAGAGGATAAGCAGTCAAGCCTCTATGTATGGGACTGAAGCCAGTCGGTCGAGAGGAAGCCACCACAGTTATTGGCCAAACCACTCCACGAAGAGCCATAGTGCGCTGCCACCGCGCAAGAGGGGGAGCGGATACTCGTTGGCGTGGCACCTGGAGAAGCAGAAGCCGACGAAGCCGGCATCGCAGCCCCATCGTCATCTGCTAAATCTTTATGAGGTGCAGCCATTGCGCGAGGAGCTAACCCCTCTGCGCCGTCCACGGCACAGGCTTAGCACAGCCGCATCCTCCGGCAACCACGGTGATGGGGGTGGAAGAGGAGGGGCAACACAAGGTGGCTGGCAGCTAGGGTTTCCCGTGTCGCCCAAGAGGGGCGACGTGGGGCCGGTCCACCTTCAGGTTATTAGATGTATGTGTGTGCCCTACAGCTATATAGTGAGTATATCAAAATCGAACCAAAACAACACAACGACATCGACGTTGAAATAAGCTAGAATGGACAATATGAGTAAATGTTTTTTTCTAGAAGGTACTCAAAATCTATATGAAAATAGTTTATTGTTTCAAGCTAACTCAAAATCTTTTTTTTCTTCGGGAAAACTAAGTCAAAATGTATATGAATGCATTAATTAGTTTCTTTCGTCATTACAAAAAATCGTTTATTACGCAGATTACACGATGCATGTGCGAGTACTATTTCACAACAAGGATGGCGTGTTAGATGTACCACGGGCATAGATACGGCGCAGCCGCGCAAAACGTTGATCCGGCAGCCGAGACATTATATAATTAACTTAAGCCAGATTCGATGGATACAGCGACTAATAATGCGACGACGCGACCGTACGGCGACACTGGTGAGTTACCGGCCGCAGCCCGCAATCACCTGCCAAACTCGTTTGTCCGTTGCCAAAACAGGAAATGCGGACTAACCAAGAAACAAGTGTTTGCAGATCGTACTCCACCGCCTATCGGTGTACACGGCACATGCCGTGACCGAACTAGGATCTGTACCAGTAATAGTACTTATCATATTTTACATATACTTTCTCCGAGGACGTATTATAAAAATCATGTGTTTTTTAAACTCTTTTTTTCTAGACGTGTTAGATTTAATCACAGAATTAATGCTCTATTTTTTTACCTACTTCCTACTCCATGCAGCCAAGAAATTAATTATTGCATGCAACTTTACCAATGCATGCGCCTAAACTCCTTGTTTCCATTGAAAAATTACGTTTAATATGGCGTCGAATAATTAATAGGCATATTTTCTCAGCGAATTTGCATGCTTTTAGCACAAATCCGGTTTCAATCAGCGTCCACCTACGTCCTAACAATCTTTTTAAAACGCACTCCAAACTGTAACGGAGGAAGTAGGTTTGGCAAAACTTGAATCAAACCCTTACATGTAGACTTAAATCAAACCCTTACGTGTACCAATAATTGCCGCAGGTTTGGCAAAACTTTACTTTGCATAAGAGCAGCTCTAACATATACCGTAAAATGGCCAAACACTTACACTAACCCTTTTTTATGGTTTCCACGTCGAAAACGGTTCCTAGCAGATCCCGCGTATTTCTTAAAGCTATAGCATTAGAATATTTGTAAATTTAGCATTGCTTATTTGGTCTTTCGAATTATCTCGATTATATCAATGTCTTGCAGACATCTCATTTTTTGCTAGGCTTGCGAGCGGAGATGCACCGACACTACACCATTAATGGACATGCCTACACAATGGGATACTATCTTATTGATGGGATTTACTCTTCATCGTCTATATTTTTGAAGACCATTCAAAATCCATCAACAAGGAAACAAACTGGTTTTGCCAAGGAACAAGAGGTATGCTGAAAGGACATTGAGAGATCTTCCCCTTTTTTGCAAGCTAGTTATGCTATTGTTTGAGGTCCTGCTTGTTTTTGGGACGAGCAAACCCTCAACATGATCATGAAAGCATGTGCGATTTTCCACAATAAGATCATGAATGATTTAAGGGACTTGGACTTAGAGTAGTTCTACAATAATGTTGGTAGCCGTGTGAATCAACAAGAAACCCCGACTAAATCCAAACTTTCTTGAGACCAACTGGTAGATTGATAGTGCCACACACATGTCTTGACTTCCTGATGATCTTATTGAGCACCACTGAAAGTTTCATAGGAAGTAGTTCCCATTTATTATTCATTTTAATTCCTACCCATTCATATGTGTTTGAAATATTATTTGCATCCTGGCTCCTATACTTGTACAGAAAGACCAGCTGTCACATAAAAGTTGTGAGGGGTGGCGGATGATTGAATTAAGCACACAATCATCAAATTTAATACAACTTATTTTCGCCTACGTTTACACCCTCAACCCGTGTCCCTGCTTCCCTTTCTTTGGTGACTTCGTGTTTCTAAGGATCGACTACCAAGTTAGGGTGGTTAGGCTGACTAACTCAGCCTATAGCAGGCAGAATCTCTGACTCTCGAGAAACTGGGGCTTTTGGTATAAAAAATATCGGCTTACTATCTTACGTATCGCGCTGTAAGATCGGCCTCCTGAAAACGCGTTGAGTGCATCACCATTAGTCTTCTAGGTAACCCGAGTAAAACCTTATACATTATTTGGTCAAACGTATTGACGACTTCTGTAACACCCCCGGGTTTAGGCCAAAATAAGCTCAACTCCAAGCACGAAAGATCACAGCATGATTCAGTATATTACAGAAATCAGGGATTTAACATCATAAGTTTAAACTCTTAACATAGTACAATATCAGAGTTATTACAAACCAGAGGTCACAGACCCAACATTACATCAAACAGCGAAAGCAAAATATGTTGTTATACCCAACAACTTAGCAAAGGGCCTAAGAGGCCATAAACGGGCTGAGTACGAGGATGTACTCCGCAAGACAAAGATAACCTAGATTCTAAATGTTCTCGCTAGAAAGGCTTTTTCTGGATTTAATTTTGCATAAAGTGATCTTTATTTGTAAACAAGAGAGAGAAGAGGCTCGTCTACTCATAATCTTTTTAAAAGAGATAAGATAACGACTTCTTCATCTTGTTCAACAAATCTCGATTTCCACCAGCTTTATCAGAACCTCCTATCTAGGATCACCCCCTCGACATAGAGGAAGCATCCTTAAGAACATGTGGATCAACAAGTTTTATAGTGGTTAATGTTATCTATGATCTTAGAATTCGGTCACCAAGCGTTCATAACCGTGAAAAAGGCTTTTTAAAAAGATTTAACATTGCAGGGGTGCAACTTTACCCACACGTACAAACCGACTCTTAATGCCAAATATTATTAGCCCTCTTCCTAGGAAGGCCGGCAGAGGGTGGTTGACCACGACCTTTACCTTGCTTTCACCGAGACCATGAGTCACGCCCTAGGGATGGTTCCGCCCTAACGGGTCAAGTCCTAGAGCCAGTCCCTAAAGATGCGAGTCTTACTAGGGGCTCCATCGACCCCAAGCAACCACGGCCATGCTTCCCTACCTGTTATGATGCACATCCGTCACCTCCTCTTTCGAAAGCGTTTTCAATGCGTATGCCAAATGGAAAGCCTCAACTATGTGACTCATGGAATCTACTAGGCAAGTTAGTTAGTCGAGGCGTTGTCCAGGCCCCGTGTCGCTGTACGCTCATCTCGGTGGCGAGCATGGGACTAAAAAAACCACACCCAACGTGGCTTCCCATACAAGCCTTAGCATAATTAGTTATCTCCTTCGATGATATATGTATCTGCTACCTTTCTAGACTCTTTGGCACTTTCAAATCATCATCTGAATGTATCAGATGTTAATATTAAGCATGGCTAAGCTGTCGGGCGCAAAATCTCTAGCAACGCTCAGATGCCAGACCTATGTATGCTAGGAGTAGTGGAACAGGAGTATAAGACTACAAAAGGAAAACTATGCAGCAGATAGGTAACTCTAGCTACTGACAAAAGACCACATTAGAGTCATGTGCATCATAGCGAGAAAGTAAATACTTTGTAAAACATAGGTTCAGAATGAGAGGATATGTTTTCCTTGTCCTTCAGTAGACATATATGGATCTTCGGTGTCGTTGACTTCGGCCTCAGGCTCGGATCCTATCGCGAAGAACCAATATCGGAAAGAAAGGAGACAATCAAGACATGGTATAATGTAATGCGCAAACAATATGTATGATATGTCAGATTAGAGACTACACGGTAACCCTAAGTGCAACATCGATTTAAGAGGGTTTAGAATGCCCTCGCGAAGGCACATCGTCGAACCCACATATACATAAGGGGTTTCGATGTTCCTCCAAGTAAACTAGCGTTTTAGGTTGCTTGACAATGTATGATGATAGCTTAGACATATAGCTCTCAATTTTCTGAATAATTTTATATATTACTCATATTTTTATGATTAAATATGATTTAGTTATGAATTTTACAAATTTATATATTTTGCTGCCATTTTAAAACATTTCTGAAAAGGATTAAACAAATACCGCATCACCCTAACATCATCAAACCCTAACCCTAAATCTTTCTGCACCGCAGGGAATTCTACCCATAGCCATTGACGAGGGGGCCCCAATCCACGATGGGTCCACCCTGTGGCCATGCAGGCGCCACGCTGGACATGATGGCAGGGAACGGCAGGCAGTGGTCACCGCCGGCGACTCGGGCCACCCTAGCTTGCGCGGTTAGGCGCACTAGAGAGAGCGCGAAGAGGCGAACTTCACGAAGGTGGAGCCGCCCCTTTGTTGTCACCAGAGATCCACCTCCGACGAGCTACTATGGCGGCTCGGGCTCACGCGGGCAAAGTACTATGACAAGAGAGCGACAAAGCTAAGAGCAGTACGGTCGGGAGGCTCACCGGGAGCATGACAAGTTTGACGGAGAGGAGAGGCGAGGCGTGAATCGACGATGAAGACGGTGGCCGGCGTCGGGCAGGAGGTGTCGATTACGGCGAAGGAGACGACTTTGGCTAGCACTGGCCAGGGAAATCGACAGAGTGGACCACGACGGTCACCCCTGTGAGCTCGGAACAACGAGGGACAACGGCGGCTACCCGAAGCTCCAGCGAGCTAGGGTTCTGCGCAAGGGGAGAAATGAGTAAGGGATAAGGTTAGGGTTCGTCCGGGCGGCGAGGAGGGGTCTTATAGGCTCCAGCAACATCGGTAGCGTGAATCTCCTCGCGACGGTCATCACGACGACACAGGGACGGCCTCGCCGGCAACAGCGAGCTGCTTTGCTCGGTGGCGTCCTTCGGGCGACGAGGAAGAAAGGGAAAAAAGGGCGAAGGGGTACCGAGATGGCTCCTAGGCCCCGGCTGGGCCGTGCTGGGCTGCGGACCTACACCCGTGGGCGACATAGGGAGAAGAGAGGGAGATGGGCCATGGCCCACTGGCTGCTGCTGCTCTTTTTTATTTCTAAATCTTTTTATTTTTGTGTTTAGTGTTTTCACTTTTTCATTTTATTTTCAAATCTATTTTGAACCATTTTAAAAATACTAGAGGTTTGAAAATACTTTAGAAACATACAGGGGCCCTTGAACCAAGTTGGGCTCCTTACATTTTGGGTTTTCAAAATAACAAAACCATTTTGAATATGTTTCAAAGAGAGGAAGGAAAACTAGGGTTTAGAGTTTGCATTTTTTCAAACTCTTGCTCACTTGCATAAACTTTATTGATTTAAACACATGCATGCAATGCTTAAGTACTACCACATATTTTACAAACTTGGGTTGTGACAGCTCTACCCCCTTACAAGAATCTTGTCCTGAGATTCCTAAGTTTTAGAAAAGAAGGCAGGGTACTCGGATCAAAGACGATCTTCTTGTTCCCAGGCTGCTTCGTCCTTAGGGTTATGAGACCACTGAAATTTCAGGAACTTGATGTTTTGACGATGAGTCTTGCGCTGGGTTTCATCAAGGATACGAACATGATACTCATGATAAGTCGGATCCTTCTAGAGATCAAGAGTTTGGTGATCAACACCACGAACAGGGTCTTTGAAGCAATGCTTGAGTTGAGAGACATGAAAGACATCATGCACCTTAGGGAAGTTTGCAGGAAGCTCCAATTGATATGCGAGTTTACCTTGCCTAGAAAGAACACAAAAAGGACCAACATAGCGAGGAGCTAGTTTGCCTTTGATGCCGAAACGATGGACACCCTTTAAAGGAGTGACCCAAAGATAAGCTTGGTCACCAACTTCATATTCAACTTGTTGATGGTGATGATCATGATAGCTTTTCTAGCGAGTCTGAGCAGTTTTCAAACGATCTCGAATGATACGAACTTGATCTTCTGCTTCCTGGATCATATCCGGACCAAAGAACTTTCTTTCGCCGGTTTCTGACCAGTTCAAAGGAGTATGACATGTTCTTCCATATAAGAACTGGAATGGTGCCATGTCTATACTGGACTGATAACTGTTGTTGTAGGAGAATTCAGCAAAAGGAAGGCATTTCTCCCAGTTCTTGCCAAAAGATATGACACACGATCTAAGCATTTCTTCAAGGATTTGATTCACCCTTTTGGTCTGGCCACAGCTGCTAGGATGATAAGCTGTACTGAAGGAAAGATGAATTCCCATAGCTTGTTGGAAACTTGTCTAGAACCTTGAGGTAAACATACTCCCTCGGTCAGAAACGATTTTCTTTAGAATCCCATGAAGGACAACTATTCGAGAGGCATATAGATCTGCTAACTGACTAGCATTGATGCTCTCGCAAACAGGTAGGAAGTGAGAAACCTTGGACAGATAGTCAATGATTACCCAGATGGCATCATTTCCCTTTTGAGTCTTAGGAAGACTAGTGATGAAATCCATACCAACGTCATCCCATTTCCAATCAGGGCTTCTATGTGGTTGCAGGAGACCAGCGGGTCTTGGTGCTCAGCCTTGATGCGACGACAAACGTCACATTCTGCAACAAAACGAGCGATATCTTTCTTCATACCATACCACCAGAATCTTCGACGAAGATCCCGATACATCTTGGTACCTATAGGGTGGATAGAAATAGGTGATTCATGAGCCTCTCGGAGAATTAAATCCCTCAACTTTGTTCTCTTTGGCACTACAAGACGGTTACCAAAGTAAACTACTCCTCGATCATCAATTGAGAAACATTTAGCAACTCCGCTAGCAATGTTCCTTTTTATCTAAGCAATTTTAGAGTCATATTTCTAGGCAAGCTTAATTGCATCCTCTATAGAAAGTGTAGAAAGGAATCCACGAGGAACTACTTCAAGGGTCAATCGAGCAAATTCCTCATGAAGAGAAGGTTGAGCTTGTTTGATCATCAAGTTGTTGCAGTAAGACTTATGACTTAGCGCATCAGCAACGACATTAGCTTTGTCAGGTTGATAGTTAAGACCCAAATCATAGTCCTTGATGATTTCTAACCATCTTCTTTGCCTGAGATTCAGATCAGGTTGTGTGAAAAGATACTTTAGACTCTGATGATCTGAGTATAACTCACAACGACTAGCAAGAAGGTAATGTCGTCATTTCTTAAGAGCATGAACAATAACTGCAAGCTCAAGATCATGAGTTTGGTAGTTATTCTCATGTGGTTTTAGCTATCGGGAAGCATAAGCCACTAGATACCCATCTTGCATTAACACACATCCGAGACCTTGGTGAGAAGCATCATAGAAGACAACAAAGTGTTTGCTAGTGTCTGGGAGAACCAGCACCGGAGAAGTGGTTAACTTGGTTTTAAACATTTGGAAGATTTCTTCATCCTTATCATACCATTCAAACTTCTTATCCTTCTTAAGAAAATCAATCATCGGCTTTGCAATATTGGAGATGTTCTCGATGAATCGATGGTAATAACTAGCCATCCCGAGAAAACTTCGGACATCCTTAACGGATTTGGGAGACTCCCAATCAATGATAGTTTGGACCTTATCTAGGATAACTATAACCCCTTTGGCGGAAACAACATGACCAAGGAATATGAGCTCTTGTAACCAAAACTCACATTTGGAAAACTTGGCATAGAGACGATGTTCTCGAAGTTTTGTCAGCAGCAAACGAAGATGTTCAACATGTTCTTCTTCTGTCTTGGAATAGACAAGAATATCGTCGATGTAGACCACAACGCACTTGTCGAGATACTCCATAAAGTCAGAGTTCATAAGCCGCATAAAAGTGGCTGGAGAATTGGTAAGACCAAAGGACATGACGGTGTACTCGTAAAGACCATAACGAGTGGTGAAAGCAGTCTTTGGAATATCTTCCTTACGGATCTTTATCTGGTGATACCCTGACCTCAAATCCATTTTGGAAAATACGGTGGCACCACTTAACTGATCAAAGAGATTGTTGATCCTAGGGAGAGGATACTTATTCTTGATGGTGACAACTGATGCAGCACTGTGTTGATGTAGGAGCGCTTCGTTGGAAACCCCAAGATCAAGGTGTGAAGAAGCATGGAAGCAAGTTTTCCCCCAGTAAGAAACCAAGGTTATCGAACCAGTAGGAGGAAGGAAACATCACACAGGTGTTGCAAGAAACGTGGAAACCTGCACACCAGAAACTCAAGACTTTGCCCCAACGAATCAGTGAGGTTGTCAAGATCACCGGTTTGCTATAACAAAGGATTAAATGTATGGTGTGGAAGGTGATGATGGTTTGCAACAAGTAAACAAGTAACTGTGGAAGATGTATCAATGGTAAAGATTGGACCGGGATCCATAGTTCACTATAGGTGCTCTCCTTAGATAAACAACTTGGCATGAAGGGTAAACAAATTATAGCAGGGCAACTGACAGGAACTGAGCTAGGCATAACAATGCAATACCAGACAAAAATATCCTATGAGATTCGATTGGGCAATACAACAATATACATAGACCGCCATCCAACTGCATCTATTACTAGAAGTCCACCTTCAGGTTATCATCCGAAACCCCTCCAGTATTAAGTCGCAAGCAACAGACAACTGCTTTAAGCAAATTGTGTAAGGTAAACAATCCACTTATTCCATGAACAAGAGACCGTTGTTTTATCCCTAGTAGAAACATCACATCTACAACCGAAGAGATTTCTGTCACTTCCCTTGGAAACTAGAGGCATGAACCTACCATCGAGCATAAATACCCCTCTAGGAGTCACTAGCAACTACTTGGACAAGATATCTACTAACAACGGAGATCATGCAAGATCACAAACAACATAGACATGATAGAATCACAAGACAAAATCATTAATCAATCTGACATCGTAATCTCAATATCCATCGGATCCCCGCAAACACAACATGCATGATTATAAATAGATTAGATATTGATCATGAACGGAGCTCACAAGATCTATACATGAAAGCATAAGGAGGATATACAACCATCTAGATACTACATGGACCTGTAGTCCAAGGTGGAACTACTCACCCATCATACCGGAGAAGAAGGCCTCCGAGATGATCTCCCCTCCGGCAGGGTGCTGGGAAGAACTTCAGATCCCCCTGATCTTGGCACGGTGGTGGCGGCTATAGAAGGTTTCGTGGAGTTTTGATCAGGTGCCTAGGGTTTCTCCATCGGGGGCTTCTTATAGGCGAGGAGGCGAGGCAGTGGGTACCCACACCCTGCCCACGCGCGGGCCAGGCTTGGCTGCGCCTAGGGGGTGTGGCCACCCCGTGGCGCCCCTCCATCTCGTCTTCTGGATTCGTGTCGCCCACGGTAAAATATTGACTTTGGCTTTTGTCCCATCCAATTCCGAAAATATTGATTTTTGCCTTTCTGGAGCCAAAAACATAAGAAAACAGGCAACTGGCACTGTGGCAACTTGTTAATAGGTTAGACAAAGCAAATCAAAGTGGATACTAAACAAGCATGGAACATCAAAAAATATAGATACGTTTCCGACGTATCAAGCATCCCCAAGCTTAACTACTGCTCGTCCTTGAGTAGGTAAGTGATAAAAGAATAATTTTTGAGGTAACATGCACCTTCACAATAAAGATCAAACACTTTGCAAGCATTGACAGCTGGGATCAAAGAACTGTGAACATGTGCATGAAAAATGGAGTTCTAACAATAAGACAAAGTAACTATGCATGCAACATGAAAGGCTACAAACAAAGATCATGAATAACATGCATTGAAAAACTTTTGTTTGTTTCCCATACAGAAAACATGGAATAGTGGCATTCAGATTGTCCCTCGTAGAGTAGAAAATAGATGCATAGGACACCTTCAAAGTTCATAAGAGTGACTAGAAACAAATAGCACAAGAACAAGTAATATCACAATATGCATCAATCAATAAGTTTTGGGACACTGACATAGAACTAAGAATGGCAACTATGCTCTCTTATGGTGCCTAAAGGTAGAAGGTGAAGACTCAATAATAGTGGAAGAAAGGCCCTTCAAAAAGCGAAGAAGGGATTTCAAGTTTCAAAAAGAGCTTCCAAAAATTATGGTCCTTGTTAGCTTTCAACCCTCATTGCCCCTATCATAAGCATCTTGAAGTGATTAAAGTTAAATTGAACACACTATGGAGTATATGCTTGACAAAGTATAAGATGGCAATCTCATGTCCCTTTAATACGAGGGCGACACCTCATGCTACTCAACTTCAGTCACATGTAAGTTCTTGTCATTGTAAGTACATGCGTATCATAGAGAACCACCAATGGGTACCCCTTGCACATGGTACAGGAGGTATGCCATAACCAAAATGACAAGGCAAGCAGACAATGAGCATCTCAGCAATCTTTTTATTTACTATGTGCATAGCTTTTTATTGACGATGCTTCACAGAATTCTCATTATGGTGATGCTGCAAGTTTCCACCATGATTAGGCATGGATTATGCTAGCGGCCCAGGCGTTTCTCTAACAAAAAATACATAACTCCATGGACTTACAAGCTCCCTCTTTATTTCACACCGGTGACATCTATAGACAAAAGAGCATGATATCAACTGTGTATAAAGTACAAGTGCAATGTTGAAAACGTTTCCCATGACAGTATGGTTCTGCTGATTCCAACGTATAAGTGCAAGCATATACAACATAGACGACACAATAGTTCAAGTTTATTAGGGGCAAAGAATACAAAGTGTGCCATCAAGTTCGTGAGGGCTTTAATCACTAAGTTTTCACATAACAAAATACCTTTTAATTAGAAGATAGCTGAAAACAAGAATATACTTGGAATGGTGTAACACACCATGCATAGGAGTTTATAGTGGACACTTTGGAATAACTGGGTTTCTTGGGAGTTGGAAGCATGAGTAGAGCTTACTCATACAAGTGGAGGCTAGCAAAAGACTGGGAGCAACCAACTAAGAGAGCAATAATGACCATAATAATGCAGAGCGACAAAACATTACTAATCAAAGCATAGAGTGGTACTACAAGTCTAGGACTAAATGATCATAGAGGCTATGGTGAATTTTTCATAGTCATAACATGGTGTGAGCATGTGCCAAGTCAACCCAAACAAAGCATCAAAGGACTTACTATGCTTTTGCATGCTAAAACAATGCTACCTGACTTTCTTCCTTTGTCATTCTCCCAAGCTTCAGTGTTCTCTTGAATACGGTCTAGGAGATCCCATTTAGCTTCTTCCTTCATACGTGTGAATGATCCAGCACAGTAAGCATCGAGTAAATATTTATCATTAAGAGAAAGCCTAGCATAAAAGTTATTGATAATAATATTGTTAGGGAGTTCATGAATAGGACATTTAAGCATTAGTAACTTCAATCTCCCCAAAGCTTGAGTTGTACTCTCTCCATCACGAGGCCAAAAATTATATATCAGATTCCTATCCTTATGAATTTCACTAGGAGGATAAAAATTTGAATAAAAGATAGGTACTATTTCCTCCCATTCCATGGATTGCCTATTCTTCAGCAGCTTATACCATTCTTCAGCTCTCCCTTTCAAGGATATAGAGAGTAACTTCTTCACCTGTTCAGTTGTGATACCTGCACACTTAAACAACCTGCATAATTCATGGATAAAAAGAAAATGGTCACCAGGGTGGAAAGTTCCATCC
Organism: Avena atlantica; assembly: GCA_910589765.1. Classification (NCBI taxonomy): domain Eukaryota; kingdom Viridiplantae; phylum Streptophyta; class Magnoliopsida; order Poales; family Poaceae; genus Avena; species Avena atlantica. The sequence continues at coordinate 262,119,508 of OU342738.1, forward strand.
CTTAAATAATAATTATCCATAACACGATCAACAATACTTGTAGGTATCTTAAAAGTATCTATCTAAACAGGTGGTGGTTCATCTACTACCCTAACAGTGGTAGTAGTTTTCCCAAACAGAAAACCAAGTGGGTTATCCATATTGGAAACAAAGTAACAAACAGAAATAAAAAGCAATACTCATAGTAGAAGTTTCCTTTACTAGTTCCACTCTTCAATAGAGCTTCACTCCCTGGCAACGACGCCAGAAAATAGCCTTGATGACCCACAAGTATAGGGGGTGTATCGTAGTACTTTCAATAAATAGGAGTGTCGATCCCAACGAGGAGCAGAAGGTGTTGACTAGTGGTATGGAGCATGAAATCTCTGTAAATACTTAGCAAATGGATTTTTAGGGGTTTTTTGATAACGCACAGAAATAAAGTGCAAGTAACAAAGATGAAGAACAAATGCAGCAAGTGGCCCAATACTTTCTTATCAAAGGACAAGCCGGTGGAAATACTTATAAGGACTAAACGTTCTCGAGGACACATGGGAATTCTGTCAAGTGCTTTCGCTTCAAATAGCTGAGTGCCCTTCTTTGGTGTCGTAAGTGTTGTGTGGGTGAACGTGTGCTAATGTACCGACCTTACTTGTACTAATACATACTTGTGATTAAACCCCCTGCAAGCATCCACAACTACAAGAAAGCAATTAAGATATAAACCTAACCACGGACTTGAACTCTGAGATCCTATGCTCCCTTGTGCAATGGTGTCCTAACGGGGGTTCGGGTTTCTATCACTCCGGCAACCCCACAATTTGTATCCAAATACACAATGCATTCCCCTAGGCCCATAAATGGTGAAGTGTCATGTAGTCGACGTTCACATGACACCACTAGAAGAATACCACCACAACTTAAATACTAAACCATTGAATAATATCTCAACACAAATCCACTACTAACAACATGACTTCTCCCATGTCCTCAAGAACTAAACGAACTACTCACAAGACATCATATGGATCAAGATCAAAGATGATATGGTGATGGGTAACAATCTAAACATAAACAATAATCCAATGGTTCCACTCATAAGCATCAACTACAATAGTAATCAATACCGGGAAGGTTTCCCCTAAGAACTATGCAAGTATTCAACACAATTGTTACAGCGGGATGGAGTGATGATGATGGTGCTGGTGGATATGATGGTATCCTCTCCGGGAAGGAATTTCCCCAGCAGAAATCTGTCTAACGGAGAGCTCTTTCACTCTCGGTATTTTCTGCCCCGTAGAGGCGGTGGAATCTTTCTGTGGTCACTCCCCGTGTATTAGGGTTTCGAGGGGAAGATATAGGCGAGAGGGCGGAGCCAGATGTGGGCCAGGTGGGCCACACCCCCTATAGGCGCGGCCTAGGGGTGGCCCGCGCCTAGGGGGTGTGGGTCCCCTGTGGCCCATCTCCGCCTCCCCTTCTAGCTTCCTTCGTCTTTTGGGAAAATATGTTTTTCCGTAGTTTTTCTGGTATTTTTATGATCATCGTGAAATTGCATCAAAACACCTCTTTTTCCGTCAGAATCCTGATTCCGACAGTTCTTCCTCCAAGAATCATTCAACATGCAAAAACAGAAGAAAATACATAAGTAACACCTCTTAATATGAAATATACCAATGAATAGAGGCAAATTATGATATAGATTGGTGATGCAAATTGTACGTATCATAGGCCATCTGGAGCAAGGCGCAAAGCTAGATCGAGATCTGGCCAAGGCGCAGAAGTCAATTGAGGCAGCTAGAGCCGTGGAGGCCAAGTAAGGCTAGGAAAGCTCCGGCTCACGTTGTCCACGGCCCTAGTGTACGGCGCAACCTAGGATGGGCTCCCGTGAAGCCGCCACAAGCCAAGCCATACATTGACAGCGAAGGCAGGCAGGTCATGCCCACTCCTATCCTCAACTTGGCCGTGGCCCAGACCCTGCTGGAGCAGGATAGATCACCCGCAGCAGTGGAACATGTCTATGACCTTGTAGAAAATGCTATCAAATAGTAGGAAAAGGCCACCTCTCAGAGGCTCGAGTCTGACCCAGCATATTGCCAGTCTAGCAATCCTAAGCCGCCAAGGGAGAGATCTCCTCACGATGTCGGGTCCCAGATGGGTTCATTAGATCGAAGACGGAGGGACGCACACAACATGAAGGTCGCGATCCCCATATCCTATAACCATGGAGGCAAGGCTCATCCTCGTCGCCCATCTCCTCCACCATGGTCCCCCCGGCATCACGAAGACCCAAGGGCTCACCACCGTACAAGCATGCCTCCCCTAAGACATGCTTAGGGTGGCATCGTCATCCCCGACAACGCGGAGCAGCCCCGTCACGGTGGGGAGCGTAGTGGAAACTAAGGACACAAGAGTAGGTCACGCCATGACCCTCCGTGTCCCACAAGCAACCGCGAAAGATGCGAGGAGTCACAGGAGGGACACATAAACAAAGCTAACCCACTGCCACCTCTGCCTCCATCGCCACCTAGCAGCCACCATGGCAGAGGGGGACTGTGTCGCTCACGCAGCCCTTCCTCTGATGTCAAGAATAAGAAAGCAAGCTCGGAGCCATACGACACACACTCACCCCTAAACAAAATTCACAAGGCCTGGGAAGGATAGTACCTAGGAGCACGTTGCTTTGGACCTATAATAAGGACCGCAACTTACCCCAAGGGCTTCTGGATAGACAAGACGATCAAGCCCTATGACGGCACCGTCAAACTAGCTACATGGTTGTAGGATTACAGCAACGCGGTTGAGATCGCCGAGGGAAACCCCAACGTTGCCGTCAAGTACCTCCCACTGATGTTGATGGGCACGACCTGCCAATGGATTGATGACTTGCCGAAAAAGTCCATATGCAACTGGTTGTACATGCAAGAAGCATTCACGAAAAAGTCCATATGCAACTGTAGCGGTGCGTGCAAGAGAAAGACGAGACATCTCGATCCTACCTCTCCCGCTGGCTGGATATGAAAAATTCCTGTGCAGGAGTGCACGATCAGGCTGCTATGGCCGCCTACATTGATGGCTTGGAAAAGGGTACACTGCTCCGACATAAGTTGAAGAGCCTGCAGGACAATCACAAGCTAGATCTCAATCAGATGATCTCGCTTGCTAGTGAGTTCATGGCTGCCAACGACGAGGCTCGTGGCTCCTTGCCAGCAATTTCCATCCCAACCCATGCCAAGAGGAATAACAGCACCAAGAGGAAGAGTCCTCCAGAAGAAAATACAACCTCCGACATGGTCGTGATGACGTTTGCAGGAAGAGGTGATGGCGGACAGTGTGGCCGAGGATGGGGTGCTGGTTGTGGGTAGCAGCGAGGTAGTGAAACTACCCCGGCAGCGCTCTGCATTCCCCAAACATACCAGGAATACCGTGATATGCCATGCCTTGTACACCTCGATGCCAACGGCAAATCCACTCACACCAATGGCCATTGCAAGTTCGTCAACGACCTCAAGGAAGACCCAGAGTCCGTCTTCAAACGAAGTCGGAAGAACCGACCGCGCGGCAAGGAAAAAGGGAAGAAGAAGGAAGAGGAGTCCAAGGATTCAAGTGACATGGATGAGGACTTTGACCCCAAGCACGCCGACAAGGGCGATGTCAAAGGCAAGAACCCCTTCGAGAAGAAGGCCCCCGTGTGCCCTGAAAACCACATGTACCAGCTCAAGAATTGCGAACAATCCCAATATCTTGGCCGTTTTTAGTCTTGGGGGTAGACATGGTTGGTCCATTACAGACGACACCTTGTGGGTTTACGCATCTGCTAGTAGCAGTTGATAAATTCACTAAATGGATCGAAGTTAAACCAATTAGAAAGCTTGATGGGGCAACTGCCCTTAGGTTTTTCTGGGATTTAGTGGTGAGATTTGGTCTCCCACATAGCATTATCACCGACAATGGCAGCAACTTGTCACTCGGAGAAGTGGAAGCTTATTGTTGGGAGAAGGTCATCCGACTTGATCTAGCATCTGTGGCACATCCACGGTCCAATGGTCAAGTTGAGCGAGCCAATGGATTAATTCTGCTGGGACGTCTAGGGGCACCGATACAAAGAGCAGCTGGAGCCTGGGCGGAGGAGTTACCATCTATTTTGTGGAGTTTACAAACTACTCCCATCAAATCCACCGGCTACACCCCTTACTTCAGGGTATATGGAGCAGAAGCAATTCTACCTTCTAACATCCTTCACGATTCACCAAGAGTTGCCGCCTACGACGAGGATGACGCTGAAGAGTCCAGGCGCCTAGATGTGGACCTTCTCGAGGAAGAGCCAGTATTTGCATTCCAAAGATCAGCCATCTACGAGCATAAGCTACGCAGCTACCATAGATGCCTTGTTTGGCATCGCTCGTTTAAAGAGGGGGATCTGGTGCTCTGACTTAAGTAGAAGAAGTCACACAAATTATCCGCACCATGGGAAGGACCGTTCATCATAAGCAAGGCACTACTCAATGGTTCTTACTACCTCGTTGACAATTTTGAACTAGAGGATAGACCAAACAAGGATCATAAGCGTAAGCGACATGACCTGGATGATGACTACCTAGAGCTTGATCAGCCATGGAACATAGCACAACTACATCCTTTTTACACTTATTTTACTATCTACTGTGTACCTCTTATATGATCGATGAAATAAAGCTCTCTGGTTCACTAATATGCTTGAGTCTTTTACCTCCATTAGTGTTCACTTTTGGATCGTATAAAACCTTTATGCGCAAGTTTTTCATTTGCACTTCTGAAAATTCCGCCTACGGGCGTTAGCTTAAGTTTTCTGGTCTACATGTTCTTTGTTGTTTTTATGTGGATTCTGGAGTAGTGACTTTCGGCACTCGAAGTCGGCGCTTTTTGTGCTTAGGTTTTTGATGGTTCCATTGGGTATCATCGCCTGAGTGCATAGTTCTGACTAAGGGTCGTCTGACTCATGAAAAGTAAAGCATAAAAACCAAAGTAATGGATAAGCTAGCACTTGCTTAAAATATATATAAATCTGGAATTAGTACTTAAGTAGCAGATAGCATATAGCCATTGTTTTCCACCTTAAGATTAACCTATTATTTTCCGCATACATACAAAATATCCAGATGAAACAAATATTACATAGTGTCTTCATTCCTCTGGTGCAGGAGATTTCGAGATAGCGTCATCAGCCGCAGGAGAGCCATTAGTGAAGTCGGCTGTCTTGATGGACTCAGAGGAGATGGCTTGGTCGGTGTCAATTACCTCATCCACCAACTGGGCGACCCTGTGTCGTAACCGGCGAGAGATGCCCAGATAGCTCCATGATCGATCTTCTGGCCGTCATCGTCTACGTCGGGCAAGCCAGAGGTCACCATGTAGATGTCGGAATTATCATAATGGTACTTGACCATAGATAGCGCCATCCTTGCACCAGCCCGGGTACATGAAGCTTTCCAGCTTACGATACGCTCGGGGCATGGCGTAGGATCTCCGAGTACTTCATGATGGAGTCCACTGCTTTGATATTAATGACTAAGGGCTTGGCGATTTCTTTTGCTTTGGTGATGGCGGTGTTGGTGAAGTTACCGGCAAGAACCATGCATTCTTTTGGCGGAGGAGGATTATTGGTTAAACAATTAGGAGCTGCATTTCTGGCTAGATGATTGAATACATGAGTTCAAAACAACATAAATTCAGAGTACCTGGTTTACAGAAGTACAATACGGAGATTGCTTACCAAAGATGCTATCCTCAGCTTGCTGGAGAGTCTCCGCCATGGAGTCTCGTTCTTGTCGGAGGGCCTTGTAAGCCTCAAGGTTTTGAGTATTCTGCTCGACGGCAGCTTTATTCTGTTCCTTGAGGATTGCAATTTCCTCCTTTAGACAGTTGATCTCCGTGTTCGCGGATTCTTGCATGGTAGCCAGGGCATCTTCATGCTATCCTCTGCTTAAGGATTTTGTTTTCGCTATCCAGCAATTGTATGTGCTTGGATTGCTCGAAAATGTCCTTGGCCTAGGAAACAGCTTCTGCAAGTTGGAGAAATGGCAAATCATAATGAATAGTCAGAAGTTAATGGCGCTAGACCAATATTGAGTGCGAAATTGAATAGAAAAACAGACTCTTGCTCTTGGTGATTTGATCCTTCAAGAAGGTAGTTTTACCCTTTTTAGCTTCAAGATTTGCACGCATGTCGTTGGCGACGTTCCTCCGAGCATTCTCATTCTATGACAAAGAGTAAAATTACTTAGTCTACTTGGAGAATCTAGCCAGATAAATATCTACCTAGAAGCTTGGGGGCTACAGTACGAGTTTTTGACTCAACGATATGCTTAGTCTTTCTTTAAGAATCTAGTCGGAACTAATTCTGTTTCAACTAGAGGATTGGGGGCTACACTATTGAAAATTACAAACACTGCGTATGCTACTATAAAAGTATCTAGTCGGAATAATTCATTCAAACTACATACTTGGGAGCTACAATGCAAAGTTTCTAGCTTAGTCACTCTTAGAGTATTCAGAACCAAAGACCTATGGTATTTCGTCTAAATCCTCAGGGGGTATAGTGGGATACTACATATGAAATGCAAAAGGCATATAAAACTTACAAGTGCAATGATCTTGAGGTTGCTGGCGCTCTTGGAGAATATGTTGCTAAAAGCAAGACTGTTTACGCGTAAGATCTCCGCTTGCTTGAGCAGCTCCTCAAGACCACACATGGGAGAAGTTGGGACTGCACCAGGAGCCAGAGTTGAGCTACTCGGTGTAAGCACCGGGTAGACAATCTTAGGGAGCTTCGTTGGCGTCTTGGGTGCAACGACTCCGCCTACGACAGATGTTCCGCCTTCCACCTTCGCCTTACCGCTACAAGTGGCATCCTTAGCTGGAGCTTCAGCCACTTTAGAGGACGTGCTCTCTTGTGTTTCCTGCTCACCAACAAGGTGGGGATCCGCGGCAACGTCTGGGACCTCCTGAGAAGGAGCTGGGTCCACTTCTATGGCAGAGGGTTCAAACGTTACCTTTGTCGGAAAACTTGTTGGTGCAGCAGTAGGCTGGACGCTCGGAGTCAGCGGGGCAATGGCGGGAGACACTACTAGGAAAACAGCTATAGGTAATCAGCACATCCGTGGCTCACATGGTTGAAGTGCCCCACGGCTAAAACAGGCGTGGCTCACCTGTGGGCAGTGCCCTACTAGTATCTAGAACAACCGTGGCGCACATGACTATAGTGCGCCACAGATGTGTGTGGGCCAGGGCCCTGTTGGCCGCACGGCAAACATCTGTAGCGCACTATAGTCATGTGCGCCACGGTTGTTAGTGTCATCTGTGGCGCACATGGGGGGGGGTGCGCTACGCCTAAGCGCACGCCCCTCTCTGCTGTGAACCATCCACAAGCATCTGTGGCGCACATGCCATAGTGCGCCACAGAAGTTGGTACAACTTCTGTGGCGCACTATGGCATGTGCGCCACAGATGTAGTGGCATGCACCAACTCCCCCCCCCCCCCGTGGATCGCCTTTTTAGGGTTTGCAAAAAATAAAAGAAAATGATAAACACTTCAAAAAATTAAATCCTTTCATATTTAGGTAGGTAATGTGGTATAGCATCTAGTAAAATTAACAAACATGAGTTTTGACTTTATTTGCAAAAAAAAGTTATGCCACGGTAAAAAGGCCGTAACTTTTGCATACGATATCGAAAAAAATCGTATAATATACCAAAATGACGAGAACGAGATTTCGCATCCGCTCGCAACGACCTATGGTCGTTTAGCGATTTTTTAGATTTTCAAAATTCGAAAAGAGTAAAAAGTTATGGTCAAAAAACCGTTTTTTCCTGCAAAAAAAAAAAACAGGGCGACTTATCCGTAGCGCACCTACACCTAGTGCGCCACGGATAAGCTTGGGCGGGATTCAAATTTGAATCCCCACCCCGCCCTCCTCCTCCCTTTCCCCTTTTCCCTCTTCCTCTCCCTTTCCCTTTCCACTTTTCCCTTCCCTTTTCCCTCTTCCTCTCCCTTCTCCTTCTTCCTTCTTCCTTCTTCCTTCTTCCTTCTCTCTTCTCCCTTCTCCTCCTTCCCCTTCTCCTCTTCTTGCAGTGATGGCGCGACGTCGACCTCCTTCTCCTCCTCCTCGCAGTGACAACGGGCGATGGCGGTGCAACGGCGGCCTCCTTCTCCTCCTCCTCGCGACGGCGGTGCAACGACGGCCTCTTCTCCTCCTCCTCTCCTCCTCCTCCTCCTCCTCCTCCTCTTCTTCTCCTCCTCCTCCTCCTCTTCTTCTCCTCCTCTTCCTCCTCCTCCTCTTCCTCTCCTTCTCCTCCTCCTCTTCCTCCTCTTCTCCTCCTCCTCCTCCTCCTCCTCCTCTTCTCCTCCTCTTCCTCCTATTCTCCTCCTCCTCCTTCTTCCTCCTCTTCCTCCTATTCTCCTCGACGACGACGACGGCGACCTGCGCCGACGCGCGACGGCACTGACGACGAGATCCAGATCTGCTGCTTTTTTTTTGAATTTTGAAATTTATATCCGTGGCGCACAGCACCTAGTGCGCCACGGTTATCGTTTCATACGCGTGGCGCACCTGCCCAAACTTCTGTGGCGCACTGGCATGTGCGCCACGCCTGTATCTAAACTTCTGTGGCGCACCATGCAGTGCGCCACGGCTACGAGATAGCCGTAGCGCGAGGCCCGTGGCGCACTGCTAGTGCGCCACAGAAGGCCTTTTCATGTGCGCCACGAATAGGCGTTTTTCTAGTAGTGAGATGCTTGGACAAATTCTTTGATGTTTTTACAAGACCCCGATGTTTTGGAGGTCTTCTTCAAACTCATACTGGCCTTCTTCCTGAAACATGCAAAGTATAAGTACAGGAATAAGACAAGCAAGAGACAATGTCGGATGATTAGAAGCTTACACAACGGTTGGTGCCTTTGTTAAAGGGATACCGGTTATTCTTCCTTTCTCTGCCTCCAGGGAGGCGGTGGATCTCTTGTAGGCTCCACCCTCCGTCTTCTTTTTCTTGCCTCCGTCGGCACCGTCAGAGGTGGGATCGTAGACTTGGGTAGCCATGCTACCTTCGTCTAGATTCTTCAGCTGTTAAAAGAATCCTAAAGTGTTAGACGCGAGGGTATATGCAAGACGGAAGAACTGGAGTATATGTCATACATGGAAAATAAATGAGTACCTCTAGGAACATGCCACCCTCGAACATGTCGTAGGTGATGGTAAAGCCACGCTTCCTATCCTTCACCTTGACTATGTATTTGAGGCGAAGCTTGATGGAGTCACTAGAAGAGTTGTCCTCGTAGATGCGGAGGCTATCCTTTCTGTCCTTAGTATACGGGTGCATGAGCTTCGCACGGTGCTATAGAGGCTGGATCCGCATGATGAACCAGCACATGGCTAGGTCCAACCCGGTCAGAGCCGTCTCTATGAACCAATTGATCTGCCTTGTGACGCGAGAGGCTTCTTCGTCGGAGGGGAGAAGGTCTTGGGATTTCCATGTCGGGGCTTCAGCGGTAGCTCCATCGACAAAGTCCGGGTACGTTTTTTCTCGGCCAGCCAGAGGGATATCTGGGCCATAGAAATACGTCCTCTGCCAGTTCTTGCAGAATTCGTGACCTACAATGTCGGGGAACCGCCGGCCAGGACGGATCTTGAAGCTAATGGTTCCACAGTTCCTAATCTCCTCCTTGCTCACCCCATCTTCCCTCTTCACGGTGAATATATAAATAAACAGATCTAACCTAGGCATGATTCCTAGGTAACCCTCATAAAGCGCCACATAGTTGCTGAGCGCGAGGATGATATTCGGAGAAAGGCTTTGAGGTTGAACCCGGAAGTGGCTATGACTTCTATGAAGAAGTCGGAGATTGGGAGGGAGACGTCACGCACAAACTGGGCCTTGAGGTATACCTTTTCTACGGCAAGGGGAGAAGGGACGACCTCGCCGGCTGGCGCTGCCCGCCAGATTAGGCCCTCCGTCGTAGGAAGGTGCCCCTAGGCGAGCATCTCCTTGATGTCATTCTCGGTGATGTCAGTGTCGCGCCATTCCCCCTTGTGGGAATCGGCCTCCTCCTCTAGTGGTTCCAGCCCCGCTAGATTATGGTCGCCGCCGGTGGATTCCATGACCGCGGAATGCGCACTACTAGGAAAAACGATGTTCGTGGCGCACCTGAAAAGCCCATCCGTGGCGCACTAGTGGTGCACCACTAGGCGTACGCTGCGGCTAAAAAGTGCCCGTAGCGCACTACCAGGTGCGCCACAGTTATATGAGGATAGGCGTAGCGCACTACTAGGTGCGCCACGGGTAGGGGTATAGGTGCGCCACGGATGTGTTTTTCAAAAAACAAAAAATTGCAAACAAGAACCTCATTTTGAATTGCAAAAGCAATCGGGACCAGAAATCGCCGCCGTCGCGTCGCCTCGCCGGAGCAGTGGCCATGGCGACGACCTACCACCACAGGGATGTGCGGGAGGCCGTGGCCGTGTTAGTCCTTGTCGGCATCGAGGAAGGAGGAGGAGGTACGTCGGGAGATGCAGTCGGAGGTGGATGGAGGTATGTTCAGAGGAGGTGGTGGCGGCGACGGCTAGAGGACGTGTGGTCGGAGGAGGCGACGGCGACGACGACGGCGACGGCTGAAGGAGCTGGTTCCCGTGGTCGTCCTTGGTCGGAGGAGGCCGAAGTGAGGAGAAGGAGAAGAGGGAGGAAGAGAAGAGGAAGAGAAGAAGAGAGGGAGGAAGGAAGAGAAGACGAAGAGAAGAGGAAGAGAAGAAGAGAGGAAGGAAGATAAGAAGAGAGGGAGGAAGAGAATAACAGAGGGAGGAAGGAAGAGAGGGAGAGAAGGAGGTAGGTCGGCGGGGTGGTGATTCAAATTTCGAATCCCGCCCAACTTACTCATGGCACACAAGGTGGTGGCGCGCTACGGGTAAGTTGCCTCATTTTTTTTTCTGCAGCAAAAAATCTTATTTTTGCCATAACTTTTTACTCTTTTTGAATTTTGAGATTCTAAATCGCTAAATGACCTAAAGATGTTGCAAGCGGATCTGGAATCTCGCTCTGGTCATTTTGGTATATTATACTTTTTTTCGACATCGTATGCAAAAGTTACAGCCATTTTACCGTTGCATGACTTTTTTTGCAGAAAAAGTCGAAATTCATTTTTGTTAATGTTCCTAGAAACTAGACCACATTATCTACCTAACTATGAAAGGACTTTATTTTTTGAAGTGTTTTTCATTTTCTTTTATTTTTTGCAAAGATAAAAAGGCGATCCAGGGGGGTGGAGTTGGTGTAGGCCACTTAGCCATAGGGCACTAGGGAAGAGTGCCCTAAGGCTAAGTTGACCCAGCTGCTGCAGCACACATACCCGTAGTGATGGGGATATGCCTACCGGGGTATACCCAGCAGGACGTTTTCGACTGGCCCAGGAACTGGCGAGTGGGCCTGCAAAACGGCGACTGGATCAAGGCCCGGTGTGGATCCAAGCGACTGGAAGCTAAAGGCCCAGGCGAGTAGATAGGTCCAGTCGGATTAGGTTAAACGATTACCAAAGCTTTAATTGATTCGGTTGAGATATGTAAACCCTAGGGGAGGTAAGACTATATAAACCTTCCTACGGGGCGTGTAGAGATACGTTCCATCATACACCCAAGCGACTTGCCGCCTAGCCGCCGAGCTCGCCCATTGTACCTCCATCATAATACAATCTAGCAGGAGTAGGTCTTTACCCTCCGGGGGGGCGAACCTGGGTAAAACCTTGTGTCTCCGCCCTCATCTCACACCGCAGATGGCTGGCCGCCCTTGCCCCTCGTTCTACTACTCGCTGCCGATTGCAGCATCTGCCGTGACCATTCCCACGACAGTGGCGCCCACCGTGGGGCCTGGCCGGTCTGGCCGGTGTTCTGCGGCGAGATCCAATCTGCCCATCAACGAGACGGTCGCTACCGGCCGCATGATAGCGATCAGCGAGATGCTCCAAATCTTGCCGAACAGCTATGTCCCAGCGGCGCGACCCGTCACGCACAGCATGATCTTGCCGGTCGGCACGATCAGTCTCTTCGTCGGCCTCACCGACGTCATCATCTCGGAGGATTCGGCTCGCATCCGCGAGTGGCCGCCACGCGATCGGCTCTCCGAGAGCCAGGTCCGCACGATCCATCAACTCACCTCCGAGTACAACTCGGCTCACAGCAATGTGGCCAAAAACTCCGCGGCCGCGGAAGACGCGGCCCTCAATGACGACGCCGACTCGGCGACCCCGTTGTCACTCACCGGATCCATCACCGCGGCTTCACCCGCGGGCTCCATCACCCAGGTTTCCAACGTGGGAGACTTCGAGGATCCCTCCATCCTCGGGATCTTCGACTTCGACTCTGGGTCAGAAAATTCCGCCGACCTCCGCGACAGGACCGGTCGCCACGCCGCGACCTACATGGCGACCGGCACCGATCCGCCCGAGGACCCCTTCTCCACCCCGATCCCTCCTAACGCCACGGCAACGGAGGTCGAGGAACTCCGCCTGAAGCTGGCAGAGGCAGTCCGCAAGGAACAGTCCGAGCGCGAAAAATTTCGCCTCGAGCAGGTGACGGCGCAGGAGCTGTCGTGCTACCACCAGCAGCGAGTCAGGTCGCGCCTGAACCCCATCGTCCAGGGGCGCGCCCTGAACTTCGACGACTAAAACGACCCACCCCGTGCGGCCGAGCGCGCGATCTGCGAGAAGGCGCCACCAGGAGGAAGCGCACGGCCCCCGCCAGGATCGACGGCGATGGGCGCCCCACCTCCACCCAACCGCACACCCCCTAGGGATCAGCCGCGGATAGTAGTCTCCTCACGGGAGCGAGAGGCGAACGGCCTCCCACTATTCTCCACCCCGATGGACAACCTCGTAGCGGGCCGAGCAGCAGCCGACAACATAACGGCCACCAGCGACGGCGCCCTACAGATCCAGTACGTCAGGGCCCTGCTCGCAAAGGCCGTCGAGCAGCAAAATGCAGGCGCCGACTCGCAGGGTCGAGTGTAATCACGTTCTTCGGGAAGCAGAGCGGCCTCAAGTGGCCGCCCAATGGCGGCAAACACCCTCAACTGCCCGCCACCAGAGCCATTGCAGCTCCAACACCGACCCACGAACGTGGCACTCTCCACCAACGACCCCAGGCCAGCGACCAACTTCGTCGCTGCCAACGGTCAACCCATCGACGCCCGCACCCACATCATCAACAACCAAAGCTGGGGCGCACGCCAGCCCGACGACCTGCGACACACCCTAACCAATCGCCGCGACGGCGAGCCGATGGGATCGCTAAGTCGACTCGGCCCCAAGTGCTTTGGACCAATGATCCGAGGCGAGAAATACCCTCCGAACTTCAAAGCACCGAAGGATATAGAAAAATACGACCCTTCGTACGACCCCTCCGTGTGGCTCGATACATACCTCATGGCGATGGGGATCGCAGGCCGCACCGACCTGCTAGCCGCCCGTTACCTCCCCTTGATGATGGAGGGGACGTGCAGACAGTGGATCAACACCCTCCCCCAGGATAGTATAGACTCCTGGGAGGAGATGCGCGACGCCTTCGTCAGGCACTTCAAGTGCTCCTACACCCGCGCCACCACCATCGAGGACCTGGAGCGATGCGTCCAGGGACCCCGCGAGTCGACCCGCAACTGGGTCCAGTGGTGGCAAGAACTCTGGTACAACGCGGTCGGCATCCACCCGAACACCGCGATCCATTGTTTCAAGACCTCGTGCCGCTACGAGCCCTTGGTCACCAAGATCAAGCGACATTCTCGCACACTCGACAACATACCGGACCTCGTCGAGATCGCCAGACGGTACGCGGAGGAAGATCCAAACCAGGAAATCGACGACGAGTCGGGAGGCCAACGCCGCACGATCGGCAACGACAACGGACGACGGTCCGACCTACGATATAGCAACACTCGCCTCACCGGGAAGCGCCACAGTGACGGGCGAGTCGACTTCGTCGCCAACACTGGGCCCGCACAACGCGAGCCCAAAAGCTTCCGCCGTGACGAAGGACAATGCCGCGACAACGGCAACTACAAGGCCAAGCCAAGGTTCGACCCCGCAGCCCTCCTTAACCAACCTTGTGCGTTTCATAGCAGGGAAACCCGCAACGCACACGACCGCCGACTGCCACACCCTCAGAGAGATTGAGAAGGCATGGCGAGCACGGGAGGACCCCGACAACATCCCGCCAAACGGTGGAAAATTCGGCAACATGGCCGGCTCGCTCCATACCTTCACAGGATACAACACGAAGCGCGAGAAGAAGGTCATCAACCACGCCGTCGCCGTCAACGCTGTGGCCCAGGTGGACGTTCCCTAGTTCCTCAACTGGTCGGAGCAGCCCATCACCTGGGGCCGCCAGGACCACTCGCCACGCATCGAGTACCCAGGCCGAGTCGCCCTGGTGGTCAAGCCTAAGGTGGGCGACTACTGGCTCCCCAAGACATTGATGGACGGCGGCAGCTCCATCAACATCCTGTACCTGGATACCTTCAGGCGGCTGCGCCTCCCGCAGTCGATGATCGAGACAACCCACACCACGTTCCATGGCATCGTCCCCGGTCGGAAGGCGTACCCGATCGGCAAGGTCACGCTGCCAGTCACCTTCGGCACACCAGCAAACTTCCACACCGAGCGGATCGTCTTCGAGCTGGTACCCTTCGACAGCCCCTACCACTACGTCCTGGGGCGCCAGGCGTTCGCCAAGTTCATGGCAGCGCCCCACTACGCGTACAACGCGATGAAGCTCCCCGGGCCGTGCGGCGTCATAACCTTCAACGGCGACCCCAACATGGCCGCCGAGTGCGAGGCCAAAGGAGCAGAACTTGCCGACAGCGTCATCGCGACAGAGACCAACCACACCGATGAGCTCGCCAAGTATGCGAGCGGGGTCAACAACGACGACCCCACCATACTCAAGAAGCCCAACTCGGAGGGCGCAAAAACCTCAGCCTTCGAGGCAACGACGCACACCCGCACTGTCGAGCTGGTCCCAGGCGACTCCATCCAGAAGGTGACGATCGGGACGGGCATGAGCCCAGCCTAGGAAGGCGCGCTCATCGAGTTCCTCCGTGAGAACAGGGACATCTTCACATGGAAGCCCTCTGACATGCCCGGTGTCCCTAGGGAGCTCGCTGAGCACAAACTAAACGCCGACCCCAAATTGCTACCTGTCAAGCAGTCCCTGCGGCCCTTCAATGAAGAGCGCCGCCGAGCTATCGCCGAGGAAGTACAGCGTCTACTCGCTGCAGGCTTCATCCGGCCAATTAAATACTCCAAGTGGCCGGCAAACCCAGTCTTGGTCGAGAAAAAGAACGGGACCTGGAGGATGTGTATCGACTACACAAACTTGAACAACACCTGCCCGAAGGAGCAGTTCGTCCTCCCACAGATCGACCAAATAATCGACTCCACCGCGGGCTCGGAGTCGCTATGTTTCCTCGACGCCTACTCTGGATACAACCAGATCAAAATGGCTGTCGAGGACGAGGAGAAGACGGCGTTCATCACGCCATTCGGAGTCTTCTGCTACACTGCCATGACCTTCGGCCTCAAGAACGCCGGGGCGACCTACCAGCGGTGCATGCAAGAGTGCCTCTCGAGCCAATTTGGCCACAACATCCATGTCTACATCGACGACGTGGTCGTAAAATCCGCTCGCCAGGGTGATCTACTCGCCGACCTGGCGGAAACATTCGCCAACTTGCGGAAATACAAGATAAAGCTTAATCCAGGCAAATGCACCTTCGGTGTACCAGCAGGACAACTACTGGGGTACGTCGTCTCCAAGCGAGGGATTGAGGCGAACCCCACCAAGATCGACACGATCGCCCGACTCGGCAAACCCGAGTGCCTGCGTGACGTCCAGAAGCTGGCCGGGCGTGTAGCGGCTCTCAGCCGCTTCATCCCTCGCCTGGGTGAAAAGGCGATGCCCCTATACCGCCTGATGCGCAAGAACCCCACCTTACAGTGGGACAAGGAGGCGGACGACGCACTCCGCGACCTCAAGAAGGTGCTACTCGCCGCACCACTACTTTCCGCCCCCGCCGACAAAGAACCCATGCTGGTCTACGTCGCGGCTTCCGAGCGCGTCGTCAGCGCTATCATGGTTGTCGAACGGCCGGAGGAAGGAAAGGAGCGTCCAGTACAGTGACCGGTGTACTACATCAGCGAGGTCCTCACCGAGTCGCGCCAGCGATACCCGCAGTACCAGAAACTGGTATACGCGGTCTTTAGAGCACAGCGCGCCTGCCGCACTACTTCCAGGAGCACCCAATCACGGTCGTCTCCTCAGCACCGTTGTAGGACATCATCTGCAACCGCGAGGCGACCGGGCGAGTCGCCAAGTGGGCCGTCGAGATCGGCATCCACAACATCAAATACGAGCCACGAAAAGCGATCAAGTCGCAGGCTCTAGCGGACTTCATTGCCGATTGGGAAGAGGCCCAGCAGCCAGAAAAGCTGCCATACCTCCATTACTAGAGCCTGCACTTCGACGGCTCCAAGAACACGGACGGCGCAGGAGAAGGGATCATGCTGACTTCACCGAAGGGCGACAAGCTCCGCTACGTCCTCTGCCTCGACTTCACCCCCTGCACCAACAACATGGCCGAGTACGAGGCACTACTCCACGGCATGCGAGCTGCCAAGGAGATGAGCGTCAACCGCCTACGCTGCTACGGAGACTCCGACCTCGTCGATGGGCAAGTTGCTGGCACCTGCGACGCCGTCTCTCCCACCATGGCGGCATACCGCCAAGCAGTGGACAAGCTGGGTGGACACTTCGTAGGCTACTCCGTCGAGTGGATCGACAGGCGGAAGAACGAGGAGGCCGACGCACTCTCTCGCATTGGATCGGCTCAACTCGCACCACCCGCCGGCGCCTTCCTGGACACGATCACCAAGCCATCAGTCTCTCCCCGAAGGGAGATCGACATCGGAGTCCCGCTGCAGCCAGAGGCAGCCCTGGTCGCACTCGTCACCGAGCCAGACGACTGGACCAAGCCCTACGCTGCCTACCTGGAGGCCGGCACCTTGCCGGCAGACGAGACGGACGCCCGGATGATCGCACGCCGATGCAAATCCTTCACCATCATCGATGGCAAGCTCCACAAGCGCAGCGTCACCGGCGTGTTCCAACGCTGCGTCCAACCCGCCGAAGGATGCAAGATCCTCCACGACATCCACTCCGGCGACTGTGGCCACCACGCCGGCTCCCGCTCTCTGGTCGCCAAGGCTATGCGGCATGGCTTTTACTGGCCCACCGCACACGCCGATGCCGTCGACATTGTCCAGCGGTGCGCCGGATGCTAGAAGTACGCCAACCAGACGCACGTGCCGAGCTCCTCGCTCAAGACAATCCCCATCACCTGGCCATTCGTCGTGTGGGGTATGGACATGGTAGGCCCCTTCAAAAAGGCTCCCTCTGGCTACACCCACCTCCTGGTCGCGGTCGACAAATTCACAAAGTGGGTGGAGCCCAAACCAGTCCGGAAATGCGACAGGAAGACTGCCACTAAATTCCTACGTGAGCTCATATATCGCTACGTGTTCCCAAACAGCATCATCACGGACAACGACACCAACTTCGCCAAAGGAGCCATGGCCGAGTTCTGCGAAGAACACCACATCCGGCTCGATCTCGCGTCAGTCGCCCACCCGGAATCCAACGGCTAGGCGGAACGGGCCAATCAAAGCATCCTCCACGACCTGAAGCCGCGACTCCAAGTACCACTCGAGCGCACCGCCTGGTGCTGGGTCGAGGAGCTACCCTCCGTCATCTGGGGCATCCGCACCTCGGTCAACTGGTCGACAGGGTTCACCCCCTTCTTCATGGTGTACGGCGCCGAGGCAGTCATGCCCACCGACCTCGAGCACGACTCGCCACGGGTCGTCCACTACACGGAGGCGGCAAACGAACTCGCCCGCCAGGATGGAGTCGATCAACTCGACGAGGCACGTGACCTCTCTCGATCACGCACCGCCATCTACCAGCAAGGACTCCGCCGCTATCACAGCCGGCGGGTGAAAACTCGCACCTTCCAAGAAGGCGACCTGGTGCTGCGCCTCATCCAGGACAAGAAGGGCATGCACAAGCTTTCCCGTCCGTGGGAGGGACCATTCTCCGTTGGGCGCGTACTCGGCAACGACGCCTACTACCTCATCGACGTCCGCGGGGACGGCAAACTCGACGTCAAGCGACCGTGGAATGTAAATCTCCTACGAAAGTTCTACTCCTAGAACCCTACATATGTACCCTCCAGTCGCTTTGAAATAAAAAGAATTGGTTACCGCAAATTGCGCCTACTCTCCGTGTCTTGTGCCACTCGCACTCGTAATAACAGCGTCAAGCTAAACTGCAGAAGTCAACCTTTGGTACAGCGATCGGCACGGCCAAGTAGTGCGTTACAAGGGCACTGGGTCACCTCAGGCCTTGCAACCTCCACGAAAAATGCCTACCCGGAGCCCCATCAGAGTCGCCTGGCCCGACTGGCTCCACGAGCCAAGACAACTGCCTTCGCTTCTCACAGCGACCATGATCCTCCGCATCCTCGACATAGCGACTCGAAGGGCCAAGTACCACGCTCGGGGACTGACGACCAGTCAAGCGCGAGCGGCTAGGGAA
The DNA here is from genome assembly GCA_910589765.1 of Avena atlantica. NCBI lineage: Eukaryota > Viridiplantae > Streptophyta > Magnoliopsida > Poales > Poaceae > Avena > Avena atlantica. The sequence continues at coordinate 262,138,146 of OU342738.1, forward strand.
AACGCCAAGTATGAGAGCATGCCCAGGACTCGCCATGCGACTGACCCAACGGGCCAGGCAGGAGTGACGCGCTCAAACTAACGTGCCAAGTCCTCACCCACCCTCGAGACCCGCCTAGAAAAACCTAGTACCACGCTCGGGGACTCGGCCACCCGACCTCGTTCGCGCAAGGGAAAACGGCGAAGTACAGAGAGCTCAAGGGAGTCGCCTTGCGACTGGCTCTCCGAGTCCGGGCGAGTCGACCACAATAACAAACATTCAAAAACCACAAACACATCACAAACGAGGTCAACCCCATAAAAAGGGCGGACGCGCTCGGGGACTAGTTCAACCCTCAATCGAAAAACACAAGACAAATCACAAAACAAACACGATATCTCGTTAATAGCATGTTGCAATCGTCTCAAAATACAAAATATGCCCAAACGACAGATCTTCTACTAACGCCCCAGGGCAAACTATTCTACTCCGCAGGCTTCGACGATGACTCGCCAGCACCCTTGCGATTGCGAATGAAGGGCCTGTACGGTTTTGACAGGTACGTCGCCAGCTCACCCGCCATCGCCGCACGGAAGGGTTGCTCGATCTTGAAGTCCCGGTGCTGCGGCTCGGGGTCGTTAGGTGCGATGACCGTCTCCTGGTAAGGAAGGAGGTCGCCCATCGCCCAGACACGCTCGGAGTACACCGCGGAGTGGTCCGTCAACTTGAGTACCTCAGAGATCTCCACCGAGCCAGTCGACGACGTGTAGCCAATCGTCACGTCGTCAAGATCGAAGTCCTTCGGGAAGTGGGCGAGCCCAAGGCTAAGCGCCGTCGCTGCACCACGTCAGAATGCCGACCGCGTCATAAACTCGACGACAGACGGCGCCTTCTCCAAGTACCGCCACACCTCGACGAGGTCGCTGGGAATTACTTCCGTAGGCGACATCTCCTGGAGGTAGGCCCGGATGAACGTCGCCGGCAACGCCGCCGAGTCGACAAGCGTGGCCACACATCGCCGCGCGTCGAACGAGCTCGCCTCTTCTGTGCTATCAAGGATACGGCCTGCGGATAGAAGATAACAGTGAGTACATCCGATATTATAAAAATTCACATGCAACAGGCAGGGGCAGACACACTCACCAATCAAGGGACGGGAGAGATCTGTGATGAAGCTCTAAAGAGAAGTATAATCATCCTGAAGCCCAGCAACAAGGGCGTCAGAAAATTTACGTTCTTCCACGGCGGCCGTAACGGCGGCCTTGGCTCGACCATCCGCCGAACTCGCTTCCTCTTTCGCCTCCTTCAGCTTGCGCTCGAGGTCGGCGATCCGCTTCTCAGCGGAGCTCAACGCCGATTGACCGCTGCCAACTCACTCGCTGGGACAAGTCCCTGGCGGGCCTCCTCTGCCTTCGCGGCAATTGCCTGAAGCCCCTTATTCGCCTCTTGGACGGTGGCCAGTTCCTTCTCCGCGCGGTGTTTCGCAGCAAGCCGGTCAGCTGACTCACGTTGTAGACCCTGCACACAATTCAAACAGTTAACCAAAGGGGAATCCAAAGTGCCCACCCGCTGAAATTCAGCGAGTGCGCACTTGGGGACTGGCAATCAAAAAATCCTAAGTGCCCACCCGCTATAATTCAGCGAGTGCGCACTCGGGGACTGGCAATCAAAAATCCTAAGTGCCCACCCGCTGAAATCCATCAAGTGCGCACTCGGGGACTGGCAATCAAAAAATCCTAAGTGCCCACCCGCTGAAATTCAGCGAGCGCGCACTCGGGGACTGGACGCGAAAAATAAAAACACGACATTAAAAGAATCAGACGGCTGCAACACACCGGCCTGATCCTCGGGGACTGGACATACCTGGATGGCTGCGCCAAGCATGCCATGAAGTTGTATCGCATCCACGGACGTGAGGAGAGCCGGCGTGTGCCGGGGACGCTGCTCGACCTTTGTATCGGCGCCCCCAGGTGCATGGCTCGAGGGCGAGGTACCACTTGCTGTAGCCGCTTTGGCCATGAAGCGCAGGAACGTTGCGATGGAGGCACCGGCAACAAAGGAGGTCGGCTCGGCCGCCCCAGGCGAGGGAGCACCCTCCTTCGCGGGTAAGGCCGCCTCCGTTACGGGTTCACTCTGCGCAATCGTCGTGTTGTCGGAGACCGTAACGACTTCGTCGCCCTTGGCCTTCTTGGTGCTATCCGCGGGGATGACGACTTCGTCCGCCTTCCTCTTCCGGGAGGGATCCTCCTCGCTGAGGACGGGTAGCACCTTAGCCACGGTCGGATGGCCTATCTTCTTCGCTCCGGTCCTACAAATTGATTGCGTAAGCAAGATAATCCAAGTACAATGAAATACAAAAGTAGGTGAGCAAACTCACTTGGCGACTGGAATGAAGCGTAGCCCCGTGCGGATGCTGGCCGGCTTCTCCAGTTTGGGGCCCAGTCGGCGACTGAGGCCCATCTCCAGGACGACGCGTGCCCAAGACACGGACAGTTTCTTCGTTGTCGATGCTGCAGCCGGAGCCTCCGAAACATCTTCGGCAGGAGCACCCTTGGGCGGCGAAGCTACCGCGATTGGAGCGGTCCCCGACCCAGAGATCGGGGCGAACGGCGGAGGCATCGAGGCCAGAGGCACCTCGGTCAGGACGGCGGCGATATCCGGCGCCGTCGCTTCTTGTGGGGCTTCGCCCCCGACCAGGCTGGTGCGTCAGAACTGCTTGGCGAGTGAGGCGGAGACGCCTGTTTTGCTGGCTTCGTCTTCTTCTTTGGAGGGGCCTTAACCTCCTTCTCCTTCTTCTTCTTCTTCTTCTTCTTCTTCTTCTTCTTCTTCTTCTTCTTCTTCTTCTTCTTCTTCTTCTTCTTCTTCTTCTTCTTCTTCGAGGGAGTGGCCTCGCGACGCGAGGTGTGCTCGGGGAGCTCTTCGTCATCATCGTCATGACGCTCGAGGCTTCTGCTCGCTTCAAGCTCACGCTGCCGCTGCCCGCGCGTTTTCCGGACCAGCAGGGCGACCTCTTCTTCGGATTAGTCGTCGCCACTCCCGTCGCTCTCGACGCCTCCCCTAGCTGGAGGCGATTTGCCCACGTCCCGGACGGACGTACTCGAATTCTCGTCGTCCGCGGGCGGAAGCCACCCCTCAACTACTTGAAATAGCTGCAACAGGCATAAACAACATTAGTATGACCGCGACTGCATTTAACTGCGACTGCGAATGACGAAAGGATGACTTACCGTTGGGGCTGGATGCTTCGCGGTGTAGGGGGCGACCCCGGCCTTCGCGTCGAGGTATGTCGCCTGGGTGATCTTCTTCAGCGCCAGGAGGTAATCCTCGAGTTGCCACTCGTCGAGGCAGGACTTCGTCGAGTCCTCCCTGCCCGCGTACTCGTACATATAGTGGTCGCGGCGGGCCAGGGGGACGAGTCGCCGCCCGAGCCAACAGTTGTACAGATTGATGGGCAGGAGATCCCTCTTCTTCAGGCCGCGAATGGTCTGAAGCATTTCGTCCACGACCATTCGCTGGTCTGTTGGAAGCTTGCCGAATTGAAGTCGGCGTGGTTCAGGTCGGTCGGCGGAGTACCTTGGGATCCCACCTCGCCGTCTGGGGTCGCTTCGGTGACGTAGAACCAAGAGTTCTTCCATTGGCTCGCCGCCTTGGCATGTAGCATCAGATCGAAGAAAGAAGCCTTCGATTTCAGTTGGAACGTCAGGCCGCCCGCGGTGAGCATTGGGCCACCCGCTTCCTCGCGACTGATCCGCCCGTGGAATAGATCTTGCCACATGGGGAAGTAGGGCCTGCAGCCCAGGTAGCACTCCCAGAACGCCACGAAAATGGCGAGATGCTCGATGCTGTGCGGGCCCAGGTCTGACGGTTGGATCCCGTAGAAGGTGCATAAGCGCCGGAAGAAGAGAGACGTTGGGAATCCCAGCCCCCGCTCTAGGTGGCTGGTGAAGCAGATGAACTCTCCCTCGCGCGGGTTCGGGGTCACCTCTCCAGCCGCAGGGATGCGCCACCTGCCGGCGCGCAGGATCCCGGCCTCCTCGAAGGACGCCAGTTGTGCCCTCGTACACTTAGATCTACCCCAAGGATCGGTGGAGGGGGCCATTGGTGGAAGGATTCGTGGGGGGGCGGAGGATTTCGGGTCGGCTGGATCGCGATGCGGAGGAAGGCGAGAGCGCAATCGGAGGAAATGACGAAGAGATGGCTCTCTGATCACCTGCCATTCCCCTTATATAGCGGTTGTTACCCGCCAAATTAGGGAGCTGTTACTACGCGGTGATTACGCTAAAAGATACCGTTGGATTACGCCAACGGCTAGTTTGACCACGTTTAACGGTCCAAATTCGGCCACTCGGCTCGCGGACCCGATCACTACGACAGTGACTGAGTATTCGCCGACTCGACTCGCCAAAGGTGCGATCAGAATAACTAGTTTCTTCCTTTATTCAGGAGCCCACCGACGATTCGACTGGATGTCTGCTTTAAAGCCGTATACTCCGACTGCCAGCAATCACCTGCGCCTAATCAGCGACAGCCTCGGGGACTACTGATGGGGCTATGCCTACCGGGGTATACCCAGCAGGACGTTTCCGACTGGCCTAGGAACTGGCGAGTGGGCTTGCAAAACGGCGACTGGGTCAAGGCCCGGTGTGGATCCAAGCGACTGGAAGCTAAAGGCCCAGGCGAGTAGATAGGCCCAGTCGGATTAGGTTAAACAATTACCGAAGCTTTAACTGATTCGGTTGAGATATGTAAACCCTAGGGGATGTAAGACTATATAAACCTCCCTACGGGGCGTGTAGAGATACGTTCCATCATACACCCAAGCGACTCGCCGCCGAGCTCGCCCATTGTACCTCCATCATAATACAATCTAGCAGGAGTAGGTCTTTACCCTCCGGGGGGCCGAACCTGGGTAAAACCTTGTGTCTCCTCCCTCATCTCGCACCGCAGATGGCTGGCCGCCCTTGCCCCTCGTTCTACTACTCGCTGCCAATTGCAGCATCTGCCGTGACCATTCCTACGACACGTAGCGCACTAGGTCAAAGTGCGCTACGGCTAAGTTTCACATCCGTAGCGCACCTTGACATAGTGCCCTACGGGTATGTGTGTTGCGGCCACCTGTGCCCTGGCCCACACATAGCCGTGGCGCACCACCCCCATGTGCACCAGGCTTACGGCAGTTAGCCGTAGGGCACCTGTGGGCAGTGCGCCACGCCTATTTTACCCGTGGGGCACCACTAGCACGTGCGCCACGGATATGTGGATTACCTATAGCCGTTTTCCTAGTAGTGGTGGCACCACCACGTCCTCCGGTGGGACATGGACTGAGCCTGTCGACTTGGCCACGGCTTCGCCTGACGCCGCCATCGATGGGGTGCTACTGCTTCTAGCCATTAGAGCAGTGGAGATGACTGGGGATTTGGAGAAGGCTAGGGTTTTCTCTATGCACGCGATGAGCTCGAGGAGACGTTGGCTAGAGGAAGAAGATGATGCGAGGAAGAATGAGGTGAAAAGATAAAAATCACCATGGTTATAATATATATAGTACTCGGCATCAAGATTCGTGCAGGTTGATCGAACGATGTCTGCATGGACAACATGTGTGCGAGCGTGCCTGCAAATTTGCCACATTCCCACCGCCGTCGCCAACGTTTCGTATCCTTCGCGCAGGAAAAATGGCTATGATTATGTTCTCTACATGTGTGAGTTATGAGGCATCACTGACCTATTGTCTACATCACTCTATTGGCATAGGAAGGTGAACAATCCCATCTGAAGATTCCGGCATGGATGGATCTCATCCGGCTTTGAGAAAAGTATGATGGAAGATTCAGTAGTTCTCCGACTTACAGGTTGAAGACGGAGACCACCGCAAGGTTCTTGGGAGGACTACAAGATATTGCTTGACTATTTGCTGACATTCATCTAGACGGAGCATTCAACATGAAGAGGAAAGACGGCGCAAGATCTCAGTGTTCTCCGGGGGCTACCTTTGGGGATATGCTAAATGGGTATCAACATTGCATGTCTCTAATCCGGATAACCCAGGTGCCCCACACTTGGTAGCAGACCCCATGGCCTGCTGGGCGGCCCAGTTAGATGGATCCAGAAGGGAGGCCCATGCCAGATGAAGGAAGGCTACGGTGGATTCATCAATGTACCCGGAGCCTTGGAGTGCAAGACACGTTAGACTAGTTGTATACCATGTAGGACTCTTTAACATGTCCGACTAGGACTTTGTCTGTAATGCTAGGATCTAGCGTCTATATAAGCCGGACCTAGAGGAGCCTTTAGGGCATAACTCATATCGTGCACACAGAACCGATCCGTGTTACCCGGCGTATTGCCATTATAGTGATTTATAGCAGGAGTAGGATTCCGCCACCATCGTGGGATATGAACCTGGGTAAGCTGTGTCACCTCGTACCCGCCAACCTTCTGCCTTACCCCACGTCTCTAAACACGCACTGTGAGGACCCCTCCATGACGTACACGTCAGCAATACCATGACAACAAAAGCGACCAGTTGCCGCGACTAACATAATGCCCTAGGGCAATTCTTTACTCCACAGGCTTTGAAGAGGATGCACCGCCACCACCCCTGACACGGACGAAAGGTTCCCAAGGGTTCACCGGATACATCTTCAAGCTCTTCGGAAGCGCCGACTAGAAAGGCTACTCTGACTTCAGATCGCGATGCTTCGGCTCGGGATCATTCTGCGCCACCAACTTCTCCTGGTACGGCAACAGATGACCCATCGCCAACACTCGCTCCGCGAAGGGAGTGCCTTGGCGGTCAGCTTCAGCACCTCCGCGATCTCCGCCGATCCAGTCACTGAGGGATAGTCGCTAGCGACGTCGTCGAGGTCAAAGTTATCGGGAAAGTGCGCAAGTCCAAGACTCAACGTAGTCGTGGCTCCACGGCGAAAGGCCAACCACGCCATCCACTCGACCACGGCAGGCGCTTCCTCAAGGTAGCACCACACCTCCGTCAATCCACCAGGGATCACCTCGGTGGGAGAAATTCCTTGGAGAATGACTTGGACGCACGTTGTCGAGAGAGTAGTCGCGTCCACCACTGTCGTCACGCACTGCCTCGCATCGTACCTACACTCTCGGATCTCCGTCGCGCAACACTAGAAAATTAAATACGCAAGGACGAGTACCTATGGATCTACAGCTCGGTGACTCGCCCTCTCGAGGAATAGCCCGCTTGGGGACTCGCCAACATCAAAGAAAGCAAGGAGAGAATAAGAACTCACCAAGAAGCTCGCGGTAGCGCTCGGTGATGAATTTATCGAGGGCCGGCAATTGGTCATGCAAACTAGCGACAAGCGAGTCGGATACCTTCCGCTCGCCCTCCGGCACGACGATTGCGGACTTGGACCATTCGTCAGAGGAGAACATCTCCGCCTTCGTGGTCTCTAGCTCCTTCGCCAACAAGACGATTCACCCTCTGTGGTGGCCAACGCCGCCTTCGCAGCCTCCATATCGGAGGCTGGAACGTAACCCTCATGGGCCTTGGCGAGTGCGGAGGAGCGATCCTCTATCAAGAGAAGTTACAATGAGAACTTTGCAAAGCAAAAGCAAAAAATTCTCAAGGCAAAATCGACTGACCCGCAGTCGCCTGCAATTGCTGATCGGCCTCCTGCGCGAACCGTAGGTCGCTCTCCAGGCTCTCCTTTGCGGCCTGTCGATTGGCCGACTCTCATTGAAGATCCTGAACAAATAAAACTACATGTAAGCAACAATCAAAGCTCTAAGTATCTAGCCGCTAAAATTCAGCGACTGGACAATCAAAGCTCTAAGTGTCTAGCCACTGAAATTCAGCGACTAGACACTCGGAGACTGGACAATCAAAGGTCTAAGAATCTAAGCGCTGAAATTCGGCGACTAGATCCGTGATGACTGGACATACCTATATGGAAGCGCCTAGCATGCCGTGAAGCTCGATGGCGTCGACTGATGGCAACACAAAGGATGTATGCTCACATCACTATCTGGCATCACCATCAACAACCTCAGGAACTTGATGCGGTTGTTGATGGGGATATGCCTAATGGGGTATGCCCAGCATGACGTTCCCCTACTAGATCCAATTCCCAGCGACTGTGCCTACAGCATGACGACTGGATCATGACTCAAGAAGGAGCCTGGCGACTGGAAGGTGAAGGCCCAGAAGCGTAGCTAGGCCCAGTCAGATTAGGTCAAAACCCTCCAAGTCCTTATCCAACTCGGTTGTAGATCTATAAACCCTAGCGAGGTATCCCTATATAAACCTCCCTAGGGTACTCTCTATACTCACGTTCCATCATACACACCATCGACTCGCTGCCTAGCCGCCGAGCTTGCCACCCTTGTACTCAAGCAATAATACAATCTAGCAGGAGTAGGTCTTTACCCTCCAGGGGGCGAACCTAGGTAAAACCTTGTGTATCTGCCCTCATATCGCACCGTAGATGGATGGTCGCCCTTGACCCTCCTTCTACTACTCGCTTCCAGTCGCAGCTTCTGTCGTGGCCATCCCTATGACAGTGGTGCTCACCATGGGGCCTGGCCGGTTAGGCCTGAGTTCTGTGGAGAGACCCTACTTTCCAATCAACCGGTCGATCGCCATCGGCCGCATGACCGCGTGTGGTGAGATCCTTCAGATCTTTCCCACCAGCTAGGTCCCGGTGTCACGCACAGCGTCATCATGCCAGTCGGCACCATCAACCTCTTCGTCGGCTTCACGGACGTCATCGTCATGGAAGACTCGGCGCTCATCAGCAAGTCACCGCCACGCGATCGGCTCTCTGTGAGTCAGGTCTGCACAATCCACATCCTCGCCTCCGAGTAAAACTCGGACAACAGTGGCGCGGCTGGAACTAACGATGTGCGGCCGAATCTGACGCTGACACGGACGACGCGGCCCTCCACGACGATGCCGACTCGGCGATCCTAGCTTCGTCACCGGATCTATCATCGCTGCGTCACCAGAATGCTCCATCATGCGAGTCTCCAACGTTGGAGATTTCGAGGATCCTTCCAACCTCGGGATCTTCGACTCAGACTCTTGGTCAGAGAATTCCATTGATCTCCACACCGAATCCTGTCGCTTCATCACGACCTATATGGCGAGCGGCACGAGTGCCCCACCAGACCCCTTCTCCACGCCAATCATGCCGACCGCGATGGCGATGGAGGTCGAGGAAGCCCGTCTGCGCCTAGAGGAGGCGGTGCGCAAGGAGCAAGCCGAGCACGAAAAATTTCGCCTCGAGCAGGCAACAGTGCAGGAGCTATCGCCCTAACACCAACGCCGCATCAGGAAGCGCCTGAACCCTACCGTTCAGGGATGCGCCCTGAACTTCGATGAAGACAACGATCCCGCTCGCGTGGCGGAGCGCGTGATCTGCGAGAACGCACCGCCAGGCTTCAGCGCCCGCTGGCCACTAGGAGCGCTATCGAGCGGAGCTCCACCACCGCCACCCGGATGCATGCCCTGTAACATCCCAAAAAAATAAAACAAGGATCATCAAACTCTAATCACTAAAATTAGGGTTAACAAAAACTTTAAGTAAATAAAATCATATGAATGCATGTGTGTATGTGATGATTTGATAAATGCATGAATGATCTTGTGTGATAAACCTAAATAGCAAGAAATGGTTTAAAGATGAAAATAACATCATCTAAAACATTTCCAAGATGAAACAAATAAAGGGAAAATCAAAAACAAATCAAATAAGGCAAATGGTCATTTTTGCGAATCTTGTTCACTAGGTCACTTTGAGTGTTTCTAGTCCAAGATTTCAAACAAAAACTTTTCCAATTCTTTTCACCCCTTTCTAGACCAAGTAAAAGTGAACCTAAGCCCACCTTTCAAACTTGCATAAACATTTGGCAACCCCATTCAAATGACAATTCAAAATTGAATCTTTAACATATGTGAAGATCATACATTTTCAAAACCCAACCAAACCACTGCCCCTTGACTAATCCAACTAACCAGAGACTCCCTAGTATGTTCCTAGCAAACCCACCAAGTTTGAATCCAAAATTCAAATTTGAATTTCTTTCGGCCATTTCATCAAACACCTTGTTAGCAACAAACAACAAAACATCAAACACTATAGTGTGCAGTAATTTTGGCCAACCTTGTTCCCTCTCTATCTCTCACTACACTCTCAGTAGATGAACTAGCCAAATTAACAAGCCTTAGCAGCACTGTGAGCTTGGCATAGCCATTAATGGTGACCATGTCGAGCCCCTTTGCCACCCCCAATGTGGACAGCAAGCTACATGCCTCTCTAGCCTCGCCAACCTTGTCTCACAGACGCAGCACCGTCCACCGCCCCCTCTAGACCAGCCCTAGCTCGAAGACAAAGACAGGAACCACCAGAAACGCCGTGCCCGCGCCGCTGTCGACCATGCCGACGCGCACCACAGTGCACGCGCTATTCCCACTCAACCCGACCACCTCGAGCCTTTGCCGCCCGCCAACACGAACCCCACCATCCCAGGAGACCACTAGACATGCTCGTTTCCTCGACCGTACCCCGTAGCCGCCGCACATCGCGAAGTTCGCCCTCGGTACCGCGCAGAGCACCGCACGTTCCAGACCAAACCCCACTGCCCTACGCCTCGCCTTTAAGTTAGCAAAGATCGCCAGGAGACCGCACACCGTCCCCAAGCCTCAGCCACGTCGATAGCCGCCTGTACCGTTGCCTCCGACGACATCTGCCCATGTTGTGCTGCCCCTATTGCTCGCCTATAAAAGGAGGCCTCCCTAGCTCGATTCCTCCACACCATATCACTCCCCACCTCTCACTGATCCTTCCCACTTCTTCCCGATTGGAGCCACCCCAGGAGGAGCTGCTGGTACTAGGAGAACCGCCATCGTCGACTTCGTCGTTCGCCCCCGTCGCCGACCATCGCCTAAGCCCTAGTGAGCCGCCCCAGACCCCCACTGGCCGCGTTAGGATTAGTTCCTCGCTGGATTAGCTCGTCTACAACGACGACCCTCAGCCGTTAGATTAGAACTAGATCGTAAGGCTCAGATTCATAGATACTGTTTCGTTAAGTTAGTTCCGCTGACTTGTGGAACCCATCTGCCAGCAGCCCGCGCGCGTGCTGTGCGTAGTGGGTCGGCCCAGTAACTCTCCCGCGCAACCCAGTTAGTTTAAATTTAGATTTTTCATTTAAACTCAAACCCTAGTTCTGTCTGTTGATTCAAAAATTAATTTAGGGAGTTTTGCTAAACCAAATAGCATGAAACCAATTTTTTCAGAAAGGTACTGGAATGCTTAATCCAAGCCCGTTGGATTTAAATCATTTAGAATTATAGATCACCCATGGTAAAAATAACAAGGCAAAAGCTTTTCTACATTCAAACATTTTTCAAAATTCAACCATAAGAGCTTTTGAGTTGATTCCAACTCTCAAAAATCACATTTGACCATACCGTTCAGAATATATAAAAATATATAGGTTTACTTACAGAAATAATGATCAAGTAATAAAAGAATGTCACATAGGCATTTCTAGTCACTTTAATTAAATAAAATAAAAAGATTAAACCTTATTAAATTGTGACACCACTTTAAATCACATTCCCATGTACTAAAATATGTGGTGATGACATGTGTCGACATGATCCCATGTTTGAGTTGGAGAATATTAAACCTTAAGTAGTTTTTCAATGAGTAGAAATTACTTTTCGAAAATAAAATAAATGAGACAAGTGCTTTAATCTTATAATGTTAGTGATGATAATAGATCATCTAGTGTGCACCATTGTGTGAGGATTAGAAATAGTTAAGTATTGTTTGGTGATTGTGTACCTCGTATTTATTTTTAGATGATAGTACCGACCAAGGATACGAGGAGGAAGGATGATACTTCGAGGAAGAAGCCGAGGAGAACTTCAACCACTGCTCTAAACAAGGCAATCCTAATAATACTAGTTTAATTAGCAAGCTATTAACTGATCAAGCTAACACTTGCAACATAGCAAGCTTATACCAACATCCTAGCAAGCTAACACTTGCAAGATACCCTACTTATGCAAGCTACTACTTGCTTGTTACTATGCCAACTATATTCCTTAAGCATATGTGATTATACCCACTTGAAACACCATCCTAGTTTTACTTGCAAGCTTAGTATTATTAAAAGCTTTCCATCAAAAGTTTACTTAGTGACATGTAGATTCTAGAAAGATAATTGAAGGTAGCATAAAGAGCATAAAACTTAGCCTAAGTTAGATAATCTTGATGTCATCCTAAGGCATGAGATTGAACTTAGTAAGTCCCCACTGGTTTATTACCCACCATTAGTATTTACCCCCACCTGTAGATGCTAGTGCTAAGCATAAAACTTGATCAACTTTAGATGGGAATACTTGGTGAAAATGGTTATGAAAACCTTAGAATGATGAGTCATTCTACTGAAATGTTTTGACATGTGTTTCCGAACACCAGATGATTTTGATGATGAAAATGTTGAGGCATGAGCCTTAGCCCTTTATAAAAATGATGGTTGTCTGGATGCGATAGCATTCCAATTTTACCGTACAACCACAATACCCGAAAATTGGGTAGGGCTTGACTGGAAATTTATATACCTTAGTATGGGTTCCCTTGCGGCCAAGGTCTGAGCTGAGGCTACCTGGTGAAGATTGTCCACCTGTGCAGTACCCAAGATGACAGTTGGTCATTGTTGGGAGGCCAAAATCCCAGGAGAGGTGCCTATATTAGGGCATGTAATTGAAAGGTTAGGATTGATTATCCGCATACTGAGTATGGTGAATTCAGGATTGTTCCTGACAGATGTATCAAATGTTGTGGTGAAAGTGTACAATCTCTGCAGAGTGTCAAACTATTTGAATAGCCGCATCCGCGGTACAGACAGTTGGAATGGCCATACTGATCCCCCGTCAGATGTTTTCAAAATGACTTCTGAAATTATTTATGACTTTGACTTGACCACAATAGAGTTGTGACATGCAATGCAAGTTCCCACTTAGGTGTTATAAAACTTTCAACTAGTTTTCTTTGCTTCTAAACTTAGTAGAGGTAAATCTGGATTTTTTTTGCAAAACAACCCTAGAGCTTAGTATCCTACTACAAAAACCCCCTTCACTTATTAGTATTAGTTTGCGAGTACTTAAAGAATACTCATGGCTTTGTCCCTGGCTATTCCCGTGGCCAGACTATGGAGAAGAGTATGAGGAATAAGGACAACATGAAGGTGACGACAACTAGGATCATATCCCATCGTCAGCATTTCCTATGACCATGAAGATGGAGCTTCGCCCATGCTATCGTTACTATTACGTTATTCCGCTGCTTGTATTGTATTAAGAACTGGATCATGAGATCCTTATTTGTGTAAGACCTTATGTATGGTTTGTAATGGATGATGTACTGTGGTATCCAAATTAGTTATGTCTCGCAAAAATGGTAATCCTGGGATTTCTATGTATGGCATAACAGGCATCTATGATTAAAAATCCGGGTGTTGACACGCCCCCTCCCAACCAGTGGAGAGTCCTCATCTCTCCACAAGAACGGTACGCGGACGGCCTCCCGCTATACTCCACCTGAGGGACAACATCATCGCGGGCCAGGCAGCAGTCGCCAACCTCAACGTCATAGAGGAAGGCACGCTCCGAATCAAGTACGCCCAGGCCCTACTCGCCAAGGCCGTCGAGCAGCAAGTCGCAAGAGCGGACTCGCGGGGACGAATGTACTTGTCGTCGGATTGTTGACAAGAACGCCATAGGGGGTCCTAGTGGCATTGGAAGGATGGGGGTGTCAGACTTCGGATGTTCCAGGAGCGGTGAGCACAAGTTTACCCGGGTTCAGATCTGACTGTGGTGATCGGATCCTACTCCTGCTAGCAACCTAGTAATATATCGGCGTAAGCCGGATGTTACAGCGGATTACAAGAGAGGTTCTCCTGTGCAAGATGGGTGTGGTTGATCTATGATCTGGTTCCCTAAAGGCTCCCATAGGGCCGGTTTATATAGTCACTGGGGCCTTGGGTTACAAGAGAGACTTATCCGGCTACGTTACAGAGTCGATAACTATGTACAACTTGGACTACAAATAATACTACATGCCTAAGTCGGTAACTCTTCTGGGACTTGTCATAGCCGGAATTGGTTCCTCCTCTTTCTCTGACTGGGCCGCCCGTGAAGCATAGCTCTAATCCATCGGTGGGCCACCCTGGTCAGCGAGTCCTGTGGGTATACCCGGAAAGTATATCCCCAACAGTAGACCACGGAAGACTCCAAGATCTAAAGTCGGATAAATTGTCTAGCTTGATGGTTTATTCGTCTTGAGAATCTTGAAGGGTTCCCAAAAACTTCGTTCATTAATGTAGGATTCCGAGTCAATCGAGTCAGATATATCTTGCTTTGACCTTAGTCTTTTCCCTACTTGGTTTGAGACTTAAGCCAGAAATTTCAGCGGCTTACGGACTGACAACTTTTCATACTAGGTCCTCTCACTGACAGGAGTCCCATCAGCATGGCCGTTGGTGGGTCTATTCCGAACGGAACAGAACGCCGTTTCAATGCCTGAGCGAAAATCGAGGGGGCGGAAGAGTTGCGAGGAAGCTAACTCCCCCTCTCCTATACGTGTGGTGCTAATCGCGTGTGTTATCGCACGAATCTTAACATAGAGACAAATAAAAGAGGGTAGAAAACCCTTTCTCTCAGATTCACCTATCCATTGATTCATTCATTGCCTCCTCGTACTCCTTGAGCACTCCGCACCAGTTCCCATCTGCACACTATGAGAAAAAATCTCTCCTTCTCCACCAGTCCTTTCTCCTCCAAGATCCATGGCGTCCGCCTCGACCTCAGGAGCGGCGGAGGGTTCGTCGGCGGCGGATGAGGAGAAGATATGGGGCCTTTGGTTTTCCAGCGTCATGGACAACGCCGAGATCCAGGTCATGGAGGACGAAGGATACATTGTCGCCGACGCGTGGCGGAGCGCCTCAGGGCATGTCGTTCCCGCCCCGCATTACGGCGAGAGGGTGTTGTTTGGCACGCATGTCGACAATGGCCTTAGCTTTCCACTGCCGGACTTCCTCTTTGAGGTCCTCAACTACTACAGTTTGCAACTCCATAATCTTCCTCCCAATTCTCTACTTGAACTCATTACTCACGCAGCTTTGTGCGAGGGGTTTCTTGGCATTAGGCCAAGTCTCACCCTTTTCCGGTACTACTATGGTACTCGAAAGAATTCCATCAGCGCCGGTGTGCCTTATATCACCAACACTCTTAGCTTAGTCCTTAGGAGAAACCGATTTTATCCTAGGATTAATGCTAGTGAATCCGTCAAACGTTGGGTCGGAACCTTTTTTTTCACAAGGATATGCTGGCTCTTGGAAAGGCGGAAGGTCTTCCAGCGTTCACCGACGGTGCCGCTCCCCACCAGAAATCATGGGATGCGGAGGCGCCGGAGCTATTGTATATCTTGATCCTCGCCAAGAGGCAGATTGAGTTTATGATGAAGCATGAGGGCCTCCGTCGATCCGACTTGATCCACTTTTGGCTGGAGCGTCGGATTCAGCCTCTCCAGCACCATGGAGATCGCCTCTGTAGGGTTCGCAGCATAGAAAACCAAAAAATTTCCTACGATGGGAACTATGTACCAAGATCTATCTAGTAGATACAAACAATGGGTGGATGTATATCCGTAGAGAACATACCCTTAAAGACCAACAAAGCTTAACGTGTCCAAACTCGTGGTTGATGTAGACGATCTCTTGCCGATCTCAAGATCGAGAGGAAGTCCTAGCGCCGCAAAACAGCAGCGCATCCGTGCTCGCACACACGTTCGAGGCACCGAGCAACCTCCGCCTCCTCGCTCCAGCGATGCAGCGGAAGCACAACTCTTTCTTGCCGAATAGCCACCGGGAACATGTATCTCGCTAGTCCGAGACCATGGGGTATAAATTCTAGAGGGGGAGAGAGATCCTTCACGAGGAGGTGTGAGTGAGAGAGAGGGAGGGGGGATCCTTTTATAGGGAGAGGGAGGGAACCCAAGGGGCCATGCGCCCAGCCATGGGGCTGCCCCCACCTCTTCCACATTCATGTGTGTGGACACTCCACTCACTCAAATGCCTTTTAGTTCCCTCCACTCAAAAACCCACTCAAATTCCCATTAAATTTCCACCAAATTTAATGCAAACTCTCATTAAATAAAACTCCTTTTATTTATTCAGAATTTTGTCAATTACTTTAATGACAAACATTCACATATAACCCCTTGCTAGTATTTCATTTCACATGCAGAAACACTTTCTGCAATTTCACCCGAAAACCCATTTCAGTATCTAGTGAAATAAATTCCTGCGCTTGTTATTCTTTTCGGCATGAAACTTTTGCTCCAAATGGACGTCGGTGTCTCTTAAGTGTGTAACCCTACGGTTCGCGAATAATGTAGACATGATCCAGACCCCTCTCAGATCAATAATCAGAAGCGGGATCTGGAGACCCATACTGACTCCCACACATTCAACGATGACTTTCTTGTGATCGTCGGAACCTTTTATGCTAGTATCTTAATCCCTTTGTTTCACGATATATTACATGTCCAAGATTCGATCATCGGTATCTCCATACCTAGTTTGATCTCGTTACTGACATGCACTCTTTTCTCGTTCCCGTGATATAACATTCTAGTGATCAAATCACTTGCTTGCAAGCTAATCAATGTGATATCACTTAGAGGGCCTAGAGCATATCTATTCGTCATCGGGATGAACAAATTCCACTCTCGATCCATGGGCATCAACATAACACTTTAGTAGTTCTGAATCCATCTTTATAATCACCCTGTTACGGTGTGACATTTGATGTTATCAAGAAACTCTTCCGGTGTTAGTGATTGACATGATCTCATGGTCTAAGGATTAGGATCACTTCGTAAGTTGTTATAGCAATATAAACTCAATGACTTTGATCGTAATGTTATACTTCGGATGAATGTTTATCACACTATTACACTAATGTTGTGACCTCGTTATTAACAACATCCAATGTCCATTATCAGGAAACCTTTGATTATCTTGTTAATCAACGAGCTAGTTTATAAGAGAGGCATAACTAGGAACTTCATTTTTGTTTATTAAACACACATTTATTAACGTTTCCGTATTAATACAATTATAGCATGTAAAATAAACATTTATCATAAATAAGGAATACGATAATAACCACTTTATTATTGCCTCTCGGGCATATTCCCTTCAGCCTCATGTACCAGGTCACCGGGGACAAGAAGGATAGCATGCGGGTCAGCCCGAACTGGATTCTGGCGAAGGATTAGAATACCCTCATGCAGTATTTGATCAAGGAGAGAGTGGAACAAAAAGTTCTGAATGTCTCTGAAGATGTTCACGTCTCACCGTCCTCTGACTCCGGTAAAATTTTCGACTCTTCTTTCGTGTTTCGTCGTTCTTTTCTGTTCTTCCTCCGAATCTATTTTCATCGATGCTTTTTGACTTTGTTAACTCGAGAAACTCTTCGAGTCTGAGCTAGCTCCACTCTAGGGATATATCTTAGATGATCCGGAGACGACGGAGGATGATGAGGTGCAAGAAGTTGTTGCTTCTCGTAGCCAAGTGTTGCCAGTAGTTAAAAAGTAAGCACCTTATCCTTTATTTTCATTACTTTTGGTACCTTTGTTTCTTTCCAGAGCACACCTGATATTTAGGATTTTCGTGTTCTAGAGCTAAATCAGTTTTGAAGAGAAAGATCAAGCCGGACAGCAAGCCGGGCAAGCAGGTGCGTCAGCAAACGCTTGTTATCTCCCCTGCTGTGCCGCTATCGACTTCATCCAGTACTCCATCAACACAGGGAGCTTCTGCCTCTCCTGAAGTTGGCAAAATCTCAGAAGCCCTGGTCACCATTGATGACTAGGCAACTAACAAGGGTGAACCCGTCAAGGGTAATGATCCCATGGTAATATCTACAGGAACGATGGATAAAATGGACGGCTTCGCTGTCTCTGGCCTGAAGAGGAAGGAGAAAGAAGAGATCCTCAGACTGGCTCAATCTAGTCTTGAGAAGCAAACTTTGACCCTAGAGACAGCGAGCCAAGAGGAGGAGGACGTCAAGCTGGTCAACCTCTTGGACCAAATTTTGGTCCGGGACGCTAAAGTCGCATCTGGCGAGCTTCCAGCGACAGATGTTCCTTCCCTCACCCTTATCGAGAAGGTGTTTCACAGCACCAAACTCGGATTTAAAAAGATGCACCTGGAACACATTGTAAGTTTTCGATTCTTATTTGCATTTATTATCATATCCTCTATCCCCCAAGCATAAAGCCGGATAAACATCGTTGGATCCGAGTTGATGCTTTTAGGTTGCAAAAGAACGATATAGTGTAGCCCCCAAGGCTCGTGCTGTAATTTTACTTAGCTAAATTTGTAGCTCGAGTCTTAGTAGCCGTCTGACGGTATTCCGTCTCTAAACTTACAGAAAATTGCATCTTCTAACCAGGAATTGCTCAAGAATATTAACAATAAATGCAAAGAGATCAAGGCTTTGCGCTTTGAGAATTCAAAGTTGAAAGTTGAGAAAGATGAAGCAGAAGGTGAACTTTTCCGGCTTAATCTTTGTCATTTATGTTTTTTGTCATAGTCGAATTTATTTTTTGTCCGACTGATATTTTGTTGTTGTAGAACTATTATGTCAGTCCAGCAAGATGGTGGAGCAAGCCCAAAACTTCAAGGTCTTGGAGATAGAGAATGCTGAGCTCCGGGATAAACTTGAGAAGCTAACTTTAGAATCGGAGAAATCCGTAGCTGCAGTCCTGGAGTCAAGCAATCACGAGACCGTGAGGCTCGAGAAGCTCCTAGCCCTCCGAGATAAAGAACTAGCTGATCTTAAGAAGGACTTAGATATTTAGAGGGATCTTGCCCAGGCCACAGCCAATGAACTAAACAGTCTCCGCAAGGAGCATGCTCATTGGGATCACTCCGTGCTAGGTAAAATTTCTGAATCTTTCTTTTGTTGTTGATTTTTTGATTTTATTTTCAGCCAAATTTTGACTTTTTGGTTCTTTCCCAGCCCCCTGAATCTTTTCGACTCTCCGACCTCCAAACCTCATCTCGAGCGCATTAAGCTCGTCGGAAATATCTTGTACGACTTCCGCCAAACTCTAGAAGAGGCTGGCAAAGCCGTTAAGCTTTCTGACTTGCACACAATGCTAGTGCTCAAGGTGAGGGACAAGGTCAAGGAGATTCCGAAGCTTATCAAAGACTAGAAGATTTCCTACGCTCGGATTGCTGCTCAGATAGCTCTGACCATGGTGCTGAGCCACCACAACGAGATGGAAATCTGGCATGTCACCAAGGGCATTGCCGAGGAGGATGATGAGGGTAACCCGCAAGACATCAAGGCCATCCAAGAGTCTTGTGCAGGTTATGCTTGTCGTGTGGCGGATATGACCAACTATACAACGCCATCTTCGGATCCGTCGCCGTGCCTCCCTCGCCCCAAGAGCTAGAAGCCAGCAATGCTTTTGAGTCTGAGATTGAGGGCGACCATGCTGTTGACTCTACTGCTCCACCTGCTTCATCACCACCGCCTGATTTTGCAGCATAGATAATATTTATGCATTATTATGAACTTATGGCAATGTAATGATGGATACAATGTATTATTTTGTGCTAGTTTTGTAAAAACTGATGCTTTTACTATCATAGCACTTTGCTTATATATTTTCATATATGTGCTTGAAAACTTCTGAAGCACTCTGTGTTTTATGCCTATACTTGTAGTTTTATCTGGCTCTCTGCCTCGTTCCTTTCATGGGCCGACTAACCTTTAGCACGGAAACTTTGCCAAGCAACCGAGCGCAATTGCTAAACCAGTTTAAACTCGGAAACAAAGCCGGCTTCCAGTACATACAACTCATTACTCGGAAATGCCCACGTCTAAGCAATCAGATAAAAAAACCAAAGTATAGACAATAAATTAAACTCTGTACCCTAGGGTAACTTTTTTACATAATCAAAAATCGTAACGAGAATGAACATGAACATAAAGTACTTTCAAGAATTCTAGGATTTTTGAAAACAAATGACATGCTCTTTTTGGAAACAAGATGGAAAAAACTTCTCAAAGATAACATATGAGGCAGCCAACACTTTATTTTACTCTGAACATGTACATATATGATTACAAGGAAATATAACTAAGAATAGAAGGGACGTAGTTGTGCAATATTCCATGGACGGTCTATTTCATCCGGGTCTATGCTGCCACCAGCTCTCTTTCTCTTCCGAGTATCGGGTCTTTCCTTGACTGGTCTCATGTCGGTTAGATAATATGACCCATTATGCAAAACTCTTCTAACCATAAAAGGTCCTTCCCAAATTTGGGAAAGTTTGTGCTTTCTCTTTTGCGCAAGTCGGAGAACCAAATCGCCCTTTCTGAAAGAACGATTTTGCACTCTCTGACTATGATGCTTGCGTAGCTTTTGCTGATAGATTGTAGATCTCTGCTCATCAACGACACATACTTCTTCGATTATATTGATATCATCTTGTCGAGAAACTTCTGCATCTTCTTCGATATACGCTTTGACTCGAAGACTGATGAACTATATCACCTGGAAGAACTACCTCTTCACCATATACAAGAAGAAGGGAGTATAGCCGGTTGATCTGTTAGGAGTTGTACGTAAACTCCATATCACAGACGGTAATTCTTCCGCCGAATCCCACGCGGCCCGATGAAGCGGTGCCTCGAGCCAAGGTCGGATTCCTTGTAAAATGAGGCCATTAGTTCTTTCGACTTGTCCATTAGCTTGTGGATATGCGCTAATGCAATACCAAGTCGGATCCCTTGTTCTTCGCAGAATTTGGCAAGTTCACCCATGGAAAATTTTCTCCCATTGTCAGTAATTATACTGTGCGGATATCCGAATCGGATGATTACATCCTCGACGAACTTTCTGGCTGTGGCTCCATCGCAACTTGTTACGGGTTTAGCCTCAATCCATTTTGTAAATTTATCCACCATCACTAGTAGGTGAGTAAATCCATATTTTGCCGTGCGAAATGGCCCTACCATATCAAGCCCCTAGACCGCGAACGACCATGTAATAGGGATTGTTCGCAGCTGTTTAGCCGGAACATGTGCCCTGATGAGCGTACTTTTGGAAGCCTTTGCACGTTTTGACTAGTGTATCGGCATATGCCTTAGCTGTAAGCCAAAAGAATCCATGTCGAAAAGCTTTTTCCACTAAGGATCTGGCTGCAACGTGATGACCACACTCGCCTTCATGAATTTCTTTTAAGATTTCCACTCCTTCCGAAGAAATACATTGCTGAAACACGCTAGAAACACTCTGTTTATATAGCTCACCATTTATTATAGTGTCGGCTTTTGCTCGTCGGATGATCTGCCGGCTCAAGACTTCGTCTTCGGGTAATTTTCCGTCTATCAGGAAATCCAGATAGGGTTTTGTCCAGCTGGGAATTTTTCGGATAATCCTCATCAACTCTGACTATGGAGGGGATCCTTAAATGCTCTAAAAAAGCGCCATCCGGTACTTGTTTCCGCGCAGAGCCTATCCTTGATAGAGCATCTTCTTCCTTATTTTCTGCTCGAGGGATGTGTTGAACCTCAAAACCCTCGAACGATTTTGATAGTTCATCCACAACAGCTTTGTATGCTGCCATGTGTTTATTTGCGTTATAGATGTCGGATACTTGCTGAGTACCTAAATCTGAATCTCCATAACACATAAGTCTTGATATGCCAATGTTTTTGGCCATGCTTATTCCATGCAGCAATGCTTCTACTCGGCAATGTTTTTGGTTGACGTGAAGTGTATTTGCAACACATAGAACAACTTATCTCCTTGGGGCGATTTGAGCACCACACCAGCCCCCGAGGCTCCTCATGCTTTTGATCCGTCAAAGTGAAGGGTCCAAAATTCTGAGTCTAGAGGACTTGTGTTCTCTGCCATTTCTGTCCAATCAACGACAAAGTCGGCAAGTATGTGGGACTTGATTGCTATACGTGGTTTGTACTCAATGTCGAAAGCTGCAAGCTCTATTCCCCACTTTGCGACACGACATGTGGCGTCGCGGTTATTGATTATATCTCGCAGGGGAGCGGTGTTCACCACTGTGATCTTATGATCTTGAAAGTAATGGCGTAGCTTTATGGATGCAAATAACACTCCATAGGCTAGCTTTTGCTAATGTGGATACCATTGTTTTGATTCTGTCAATACCTCACTCAGATAATAAGTTGGCCGTTGCACCTGATGCTTGTGGCCTTCTTCCTCGCACTCAACTACTGTTACCACACTTATGAACTTGTTGGTCGCTGCAATGTAGAGTAACATAGATTCCTGAGGTTCTGGCGCTGCGAGAACTGGTGGGTTTGAAAGCAGATCTTTCAAACATTGCAGGGCAGTTTCAACTTCCTAAGTCCAAACAATTTATCGGTTTTCTTCAAGAGTTTGTATAAAGATGCGGCTCTTTCGCCGAGCCGGCTGACGAACCGACTCACTGCTGCAATGCAACCAGTGAGAAGTTGTACGTCCTTCAGGCGAGTCGGCCTGGTAATGTTTAGAATATCCTTGATTTTATCTCGGTTCACCTCTATGCCTCGTTCAGAGACGATGAAACCTAACAATTTTTTGGCTGGAATTCCAAAGAAACACTTCTTCGGATTTAACATCATGTTGAATTTTCGTAGACTAGCAAATGTTTCATCCAAGTCGGAAATTAAAGTTACCTTCTTTTTGGACATAACTACTATGTCGTCTACATATACATGGACATTGCGTCCGATTTGGTCGTTGAGACAATGTTGCATAGTACGTTGATATGTTTCTCCTGCGTTTTTAAGCCAAAAGGCATTGTTTTGTTACAGAAGGTTCCAAAAGGAGTGACGAAAGACGTCTCGATTTGATCCGACTTTTTCATCGGTATTTGGTGATATCCGGAATATGCGTCGAGAAAATAGAGTAATTCCAATCCTAACGTTGAGTCGATAACTTGATCGATTCTAGGCAACGGAAATGGATCTTTTGGGCATGCCTTGCTCAAAGCGGTATAATCAATACACATCCTTAAATCAATGGTGTCCTTTTTAGGGACAAGTATAGAATTTGCCACCCAATCTGTATGGATGACCTCTGTTATAAAATATGCTAATTCTAGTCGGGTTAATTCCTTGGCTATTGCTTTGCGCTTTTCATCACCAAACCGGCGTAAGGACTGTTTGACGGGTTTAGCATCAGGGTACCCATTAAGAGAGTGCTCGGCAAGTTCCCTAGGTACTCCGCTCATGTCAGAAGGCTGCCATGTGAAGATATCACTATTAGCTTTGAGGAACTCGACGAGCGCGCTTTCCTATGCGTGGCCTAGCCCTAGCCCTACCCCTATGTTCGTCGTCTTGGAGGGATCATCTTCCTTCAGTGATGTTTTCTTCGTATCTTCTGACGCCTTGAACTGTAAACTTGGCTTCAGCACCTCGTTCTTCATAGCAAGCATCTCAGATGGATTGATGGTCTTCTTGATCTCCTCGTACTCCTGGGCATGCAGCACGGCTTTGGTGAAGGCAGCAGATCCTTTGTCGCACTCTCGCGCCTTCCTCGTATTTCCTCGTATGGTGATTACGCCCTTTGGACCTGGAAGTTTGATCATGTTGTAGATGTAGCAGGGACGAACCATGAACGCCCAGTAAGCCGGATGCCCAAAGATGGCGTGGTAAGCACTTTTTAACGGTACCACCTCAAAAGAGAGTGGCTCGGTCCGGTAATTGTCTCGGGTTCTGAATGTCACGTCCAGAGTAATCTCACCCAAAGAATCCACATGTCTTCCTGGTACAATGCCATGGAAAGTTACACTGCTGTAACTCAACTGGATCTCGTGTAGCTTCATGCGGTGGAGCGTCTCAATGTAGAGGTTGTTATTGCTGCTTCCACCGTCCATGAGTGTTTTAGAGAACTCACAGCCATCAATTAGAGGATTGACGACTAGAGGGTACTTTCCCCGACGATGTGTTTTTCTCGGGTGATCTGAAAGGTCAAAGGTGATGGTCACATCCGACCAGTCCAGAAACTTTGGAACAGTCGGAACCGTGGCATTGAGCTAACGAAGAACTGCCTTCTTGTCTTTAGAAGGTTGGGATCCAAGGAAGCAGATGTATGCGTATTTCTTAGTCGGAAAAGTTTTTTTCCATCCGACTTGGGCTCTGTGGCGGCTTCTGCTTCTTCCATGTCGGAATCTTCCTTAGGCTCCTTTCCTTTGTCGGAATTTTTCTTTCCTTTTCATCGCTTGGCTCTATAGCCGGCGGATTCTTCTTTCTTAATGTCGTCATTGAAACGGCACTCGGCTTTTGTGTGGGTAGATCCACCGTTACTATCCAAGTGGTGGACACAGGGATTATTGGCAATGTCAGCCCATGTATAGGTTCTTCCGGGTTGCTGGTCTCCTCTGCCCTGGATTCGGGAAGTTCCACGACCTCTACCCCGGCCGCCTCCGCGCCCTCCTCTTCCTCCAGATCCGAACGTTGCGTTAACAGTTGCGTTTTCCGGAGCCGACCCTTTGTCCGAGGTGTTCTTGCGCTTCTGAGTTTTCTTTGGCTATTTGGCCGCATTGGGATTGGCCAAAATGTTTAGCAGCCCCTCTAAATCATCATCGGCATCAGCGTATTTGCTTGGCGTTTCTATCATTTCTTCCAAATCTATGACATGGTCACGTTTCAGCCTGTGACGTAAAAGTCCGACTGGAAGTCCTGTAATAAAATCTTCTATCGCAGTTTGCTCGTTCACTCCATCACAGGAGTTCATCGTGTCGATCCAGCGTCCGAGGTAATCCCGGCAAGTTTCTCCGGGTCTTTGTGTGCAATGCTTCTGAAGGGAATATGCCCGAGAGGCAATAATAAAGTGGTTATTATCGTATTTCTTATTTATTATAAATGTTTATTTTGCATGCTATAATTGTATTAATACGGAAATGTTAATACATGTGTGTTTAATAAACAAACAGAAAGTTCCTAGTTATGCCTCTCTCATACAATTAGCTCGTTGATTAACAAGATGATCAAGGTTTCCTGATCATGGACATTGGATGTTGTTAATAACGAGGTCACAACATTATTGTAATGGTGTGATGAACATTCATCCAAAGTATAGCATTACGATCAAAGTCATTGAGTTTATATTGCTATAACATCATACGAAGTGATCCTAATCCTTAGACCATGAGATCATGTCAACCACTAATACTAGAAGAGTATCTTGATAACATCAAATGTCACACTGTAACAGGGTGATTATAAAGATGGGTTCAGTACTACTAAAGTGTTATGTTGAGGCCCATGGATCGAGAGTGGAATTTGTTCATCCCGATGACGGATAGATATGCTCTGGGCCCTCTCGGTGATATAACATTGATTAACTTGCAATCAAGTGATTTTATCACTAGAATGTTATATCACGGGAATAAGAAAAGAGTGCATGTCAGTAACGAGATCAAACTAGGTATGGGGATACCGATGATTGAATCTCGGACATGTAATATATCGCGAAACAAAAGGATTAAGATACTAGCGTAAAAGGTTCTCATGATCACAAGAAAGTCATCGTTGAATGTGTGGGAGTCAGTACGGATCTCCAGGCCCCGCTTCTGATTATTGATCAGGAGGGGTCTCGATCATATCCGCATTATTCGCGAACCGTAGGGTGACACACTTAAGAGACACCGACATCCATTTGGAGCAAAAGTTTCATGTCGGAAAGAATAACAAGCGCATGAATTTATTTCACTAGATACTGAAACGGGTTTTTGGGTGAAATTGCAGAAAGTGGTTTTGCATGTGAAATGAAATACTAGCAAGGGGTTATATGAGAATGTTTTTCATTAAAGTAATTAACAAAATTCTGAATAAATAAAAGGAGTTTTATTTAATGAGAGTTTGCATTAAATTTGGTGGAAATCTAATGGGAATTTGTGTGGGTTTTTGAGTGGAGGGAATTGAAAGGCATTTGTGTGAGTGGAGTGTCCACCCGCATGAATGAAAGGAGGGGAGGGGGCAGCCCTACGGCTGGGCGCATAGCCCCTTGGGTGCCCCCCTCTCCCTATAAAAGGATCCCCATCCCTCCCTCTCTCTCACTCACACCTCCTCGTGAAGGATCTCTCTCCCCCTCTAATATTTGTCCCCCATGGTCTCGGACTAGCGAGATACATGTTCTCGGTGGCTATTCAGCAAGAAAGAGTTGTGCTTCCGCTGCATCGCTGGAGCGAGGAGGCGGAGGTTGCTCGGTGCCTCGGACGTGTGTGCGAGCATGGATGCGCCGCTAAGTTGCGGTGCTAAGGACTTCCTCTCGATCTTGAGATCGGCAAGAGATCATCTACATCAACCACGAGTTTGGACTCTTTAAGCTTTGTCGGTCTTCAAGGGTATGTTCTCTACGTATGTATATCCGCCCGTTGCTTGTAACTGGTAGATAAATCTTGGTACATAGTTGTTCCCATCATAGGAATTTTTTTGTTTTCTATGCTGCGAGGCCTATAGTGGTCTCAGAGCCGGATCTATGCGTAGATGCTTTGCACGGGTAGTACATATATGAGTATCTGGGCGATGATGATCATTTTA
Source organism: Avena atlantica (assembly GCA_910589765.1). Lineage (NCBI taxonomy): Eukaryota > Viridiplantae > Streptophyta > Magnoliopsida > Poales > Poaceae > Avena > Avena atlantica. The sequence continues at coordinate 262,164,751 of OU342738.1, forward strand.
TTGCATAGTCCTTGTTTGTGGCTTCCGGTACTTTGGATATTGGTGGCATAGTGGGATGAAGCGGCCTGGACAAACTTTACATGTCCTCACACATGAGACCTGTTCCACGCTTGACATGCAACTAGTTTTGCATAAGTGGCTAACAGGTGTCTGTCTCTCCTACTATAGTCAATATCTAATTTGCAACGAGTTTTCAACAATTCGGTTATCCTTGTTTTGGTTCATTGTAACACCCCAGTTTTAGCTAATCCATATTAGGGTTTTTATTGTGCATTGCATAAGCATCATCTATCTTGCTAAGACTTAACTCAATCAAGATCAAATACAAAACCCTAAACCTTAGCTATTTTACCTCTCTTTCTACAAGCAATTCAACAGGTTTTGAATATTTTCAAAAGACTCAAAATGTTTGGATCCCAAACAGTATAAGGGGTCCCTGTTGTATTTTCATATTTACAAAAGCCTCTAGTATTTTAAAATAGTTCAAAACAGATTTGGAAATCAAATATACAAAAGAGAATAGCTAAATAGGAAAAGAAAATTTTCTAGAAGATAAAAACTAAAGCCAGACCCTATCAGGCCGCAGCCTAGGCCGGCCCATTTCGTTCCCTTTTCTTTCTGTCGCTCAGACGCAGCTAGCAGCAGGCCAGGTTGGCCCAGGAGCAGCCCACCCAGGCCCGTACCCCTTCACCTATATGTCTGTCATCTTCCTCGTCGTCGGCAAGCTGCTGCCTGGCAGCGCCGCTGCCGTCGCCTCGCCGCCGCGCCGTGATGTGTGTTGCCGTCCTGGAGACGTGGACAAGACCTGCGCTGACCCCCTGCCTCGTCCTTATCCCCTCTCCCCCTCTCAGATGAGCTCTCTCTCTCGTTTCCCTCGCGGATCCGAAACCCTAGCCGACGACCTAGCCGTTGCCTCGCCGTCTTCGGTCTCCCCGTGCTTTGCAGACGACGCCTTGAGCTCCTTCGCGCTCTGAGGACCCTCCCCGCCGAAGGAATCGCTCGAGCGCGCTCAGGATCGAGCTAGCCGAGCTCAGTTTCACCGTCGTCCGCCGCCGCGTCCGTCACCGATTCTAGTGTCACCCGGCCTCCCCTCGCGTCATGGACCGAACCACTGCGCTCAGGGTGAGCCACCGGTCCCTCTTGACCTCTCCTTTGCCTCTCTTGCACGCCGTAGCCGTTGCTCGCCGTCAATCCGCAAGCTCAGCCGCCGTGCACCGTCGAGATCGCCGTTCCGGTGAACTTTAGCAAGCGGCGCCGCCGCGATTAGGTAGCCCGCGGTGCCCTGGTTCCAGTAGGCCTAGTCGCGCAGCCCCGCATCACCCTGTCACCATCCCACGCCGACATATGGTGTTTCTCCGGCGAGCTGACGTGGTTCCTTACCACGTGGGTCCTCCATGGCCCTGAGGCCCCACCAGTCAGCCTCTCGGGCTAGGCACTGCCCGGGTGGAAATAACTCAGACCCTGTGCTGACCATTGACTGCCCGCGTGGCAGCTGAGGTGGTCTCAGGCCCCTTTGTCAGGCACAGTTGGTAGCCTAAACCCTAGTGAGAAACGACCCTCCCCCTCTGGTGACGTCATATTGATGCAATAAACCCTTTAAATAATTCCAAAATTTGATTAAATATTGTAAATTCAATAACTTTTAATTTGTAATTCAGAAAAATACAAATAATATATCAAAATGTTCAGAAAAATGAGAGATATCTCTTTAAGCTATAATCATGCATTGCTCAACAACTTAAATGACAAGTTTAATTAGAGAACAAAATCAACCCCTCTCATGTGTTTCCGGAGTTTCCCCGAGTTAGGGTTTCCACCCCTCGGAACCCCGATTAAATTGACGAGCATGCCTTAGGGTTACATTTAGATACAAATTAACTTGTCCTATCATCATACTTGCTTGAGAATTGCATCGATGCCATGGGTTGATTGTTTCCCTCTCTTTCCGGTGTTTGGTTCTTTCCGGTAGAATACGATATTGAGATCGAGATCGAAGACCAAGGACAACACCATCGAAGATCGATGAACAATACTTGACTAACTATAACTAGGTCAAGTACAAGGCTCCCGAAGATCAGCTTATTGGTTATTAACGGGCAAAGGCAAGCATATCCCCACCTTGATATAATCCTATGATTTCGAAAGCATTTCGGTTCTTTCCATGATGCATACGATTCTACTGTGGTCTTTTATCGATAGATAGAGTATCCTATCTATTGCATACTCCCTTTGAGCTTATATTACCTGATCCACTGCTCCTAGCATAACTAGGTTTGGCTTGTGTGCATTGCTACAGCTTATATCTGTGTCCTGCTTAGCCATGCATAGCTGTTTAGTCTGGTCCATCCAGATGATGTATCAGATGCAGATAATCTAGTATGACAGGAGAACAGGATGAGATGAGATCCGTGATATGATATTAAACTTGCTAAGGCTTGTATGGGAGGCCACGATGGGATGTGGTTTTTCTAGTCCCATGCTCGCCACCACTAGGAACTGAGTTCTTGCCTTTGGAACCAAGACGAGCGTGCAACCACATGGGGCCTGGACAACCTCACGAGCAACTAAATTGCCTAGTAAATTCCATGAGTCACATAGTTCGGGCGTTCTATTCGACATATGCATAGTGTGGACCGTGTTGCTTGGGGTCGATGGAGCCCCTGGTAAACCAACCTCGCCTCACATCTTTAAGTATCAGCTTTGGGATTTGACCCGTTACGACGGAACCATACTTATTGCTTGACTCATTATCTCGACGAAAGCAAGGTAAAGGTCGTGGTTAACCACCCTCTGCCAGCCTTCCAAGGAAGAGGCTAAAACATTGGCATTAAGAGTCGGTTGGTACGTGTGGGTAAAGTTGTACACCCCTGCAGGGTTAAATCTTTTCGAAAAGCCATGTTCACGGTTATGAACGCTTGGTAACCATATTCTAAGATCATAGAGAACATGAACCTAATCGTAAAACTTGGCAGATCAACGTGTGCTTAAGGGTGCTTCCTCATGGGTACGAGGGGGTGATCCTAGATAGGGTTCACATGATGATCTGGTGGGTATCAAAAGATGACGATCAATATTTCGGAGATGTCGCTCTCTTATCCCCTTTTACAATATAGACGAGCTTCTTCTCTCTCTTATTTTATAAAAAAATATGGCTTTATGTAAAACAACTCCACCAGCAATAAGTCTTGCGCAATACACCCTGTACTCACCTTTGCTTTGTTGATACTTTTGGCAGAGTAAGTGTTCCATTGAAGACGAGTTCAGTACTACATCGACATCGACGAGTAGCTTGGGGTTCCCGGCTGGCAGCCTGGAATCTATGGGCTGGGACGTCATCGTTATGCTTCAGGCCTCTTAGGCCATTTGTTAAGTTTGCTCTACTTAATAGCATAATTTGCCTTTCGTTGTTTGATGTTTGTGGTCAGTGACCTCTAATTGTAATAATTTGGTTCTCTGCTTAGTTATGAGCTTGCTGTAATAAATTTTGTGTCGTAGGGTCACTGATGTGTTACCGAATCTTCACTGGATATCCTCGAGCTCAAGGTTAAGCTTATATCAGACGTAGGTCTAGGATTTGTTTAGCCCTGATCACGGAGGTTTTCTTTCGCCTCGTGTGCCTCCTTTTCGTTTGTTGGGTACTTTAGAAGTCGTTTCTTCTTTAAGAAGCTACCTTATGATTACTATCTTGTAGTGTAAGCTAAGTAACTCAAGTACTAGGTACTTCTTTTCTCGGGTTTTAAACCTTGGACTTGAACTTAAGATCCCTGATTGTGCTGGATTCTAGTGTTGTGAATCTTGTACATGAAGCTGGCCTTTAACCCAAGATCTGTTCTTTTGACACCTGTCGTCAGTGTTCATACATTACCTCAGGATGGCTAGTAATATAATTCTAGTCTTCGATCTTCTAGTATTGGTCGCAATTGAATTGTGACAGCTAAGGACTTCCCCTACCACATGATATGGCAGATGTTCTTTAATGGAACCAAATAGATCACGACAAGAGTAATCCTCGTGAGTCTCGCATCTATACCCGTGACTCTGCCACACCTTTTCCCTTCCTTGCATTGGTTTTCGGAAGATTGTTAATCTATTCATCCACATCTCGGTATTCCATCTTGAGCATGTTCCTTTTCCCCTTGTTGTTTTTCGACCTTTGTCCACAAGTTGGTAGCCAAGTAGTAAATGTGAATTGGTGTCTTCTGATGCAAGATACTCTTGTGGTCTGTCAAGACAAACCATTTCAGAATGTCCAGGAGAAACAAATTCCAGTACCTCGTCATATCTATGACCAGGTCAAAGTGTTGTAATCCGCAGATCAAAAGGCATTAATTGTCTTTCATTTGTTCTACCTTAAAGTATCACACCCTTTTATACTAAGAGGTTGTGCTGAGTTTCATGACCCCTTAATGTAGTGATGCTCTTACACATATTTACCACCCTTCCTCGAGCTTTCACGCTCGTGAATGATGCGTGTGTGTAATAATGTAGTCATCTGAGATTCTTAGCAATTCTTATTGTTCTTAACTCAAAGGACATTGTGTCATTCTTAGCATGATTGGTTAACCCCAACACTAAGCGAAGAATGAATGTGGTACCAAGTCCGTTATTCTGGTACACTCTCTTCGTTCAAAGAGTTAGGCTTGTGCCGACGCTCTACGACTATGTCTTCTTGCCTTACAAAGCAAGTTTCCTCTCGAACTAAGTGACATACCGGTGGGTCGTGATATTCTAGAAGTCTTTCTAGAAGTATCGCCATGTTGCCACATGACCGCATTGTCAAGTTCTTGATCAAGCAAGTTCTCTGAATTGCTCTTTTCTCCAGGATCTGTACTGGATACCCCTGAACTAGTTGGTTGAGCTTAAAACAACTTGGAGAGTTGTAAGACAAAAGTTCTAACCAACTATGTTCCTTCTTAAAGGGTTGTCTAGTTTTGTTCATGTTGAAGAACGATAATACTTCCTTTGTGGATATGTTATCTTTTCCCACCTTTGATTATATTTGGGTTATCGTCAAATCATACTCAGTTCCAAGGACTATTTTGATGATGTTTCTGCTTGTGATATTTCACTTGAGTACATCTTCATGTTCTTTGGTCTGACCAATAATGTTGCCTTCTTCAAGAAACATATGAGTCCATCTTCTTGGAGTGTCCCGATAAGTTTGTTGTTGAGCCCATCGATGACATCCTTATCTTCTCCATGCTAGACAAGATTCATATGGAACAATTGGCATTAATGTTGGAAAATTTCGAGAACCGTATTTGAGTCATCTCGAAGTATGTGTTCTGGATGTTAGAAGTAATCTTCTCCGGTTCACGTGTAAATGCTGAAAGATGTCGCCGTGGATTCGAGTAGAGTTAACTCTGTTCCCTAAGGATATATGTGTGTTTTATTGTTAGTACTTTATGTATGTGCAGTTGTATCTTGACAAGTTGTTAAATACATGGGTCTAGCAATCTAGCTCATTCTTCTGGAGTTTAACACTGTAGTCTCTATCTTGAGAATCTAGTAACTTAACCTCTGTGGTAAATGTTGCAAACTTACTATTCGGGCATGCTGAGTCTGAAGTATCATTCCACCTAACCAAAGTTGAATCTCAAGAAGCAACGATGGTTGATGTTTTTCGAGGTTTTGGCATAGGTATCTTTGTAAAACTGGCAAGGTTGATGTAATGGTTGACACACTTAGCCAGAAAGACCTTTTGTCATAATCTCTTAACTCAGCAATAACAACCACTCTTCATGAGGCTTCTTCTATGAATTATCATATCAGTTATTCGTATGGTTTCCTTTGTATCCGAAGTCTGACCTTTACTTGATGTTTGCTTTCTCGAACATCAAGGAGAACATTTAAAGTAGTGTTGCTAAATTTCTCGGTCGATCCTCCAGACCCTTTATGTTAGCAAGCGTATGGTTGTGCCAAATAATTGAAGTCTGAGAATGAAGTTTCTTTCTTATCGTGTCATCAGGAATCTTCTTACAAATCATCTCAGTGGTGCAAAGTGATATCATGATCTTTGGCAAAGATCTTCATAGTCCTGGATGAATACAAAGCTTCCTTCGTTTTATCAGCCATGTTTTAAGAGTGACTATGATTTTGGTAATCAGAAGTTTCTCTTGTTACATGTTCTTTGTGACTCTTATGAGTCCTCACCACCAAAACACCTTCCAGTCTTGGCCTTCTATTGAATGAAAGAGTGAACCTTCTGCGTCAAAATTAGTTCAACAGCTTGATTTTGTTGATCCATATCTCTGCAAACTGAAATCTCTACTTAATCCATTTAGTAAAGGTACCCTATCAAAGTTTGTGGTCATGTTCTTTCCGTTAAAACCTTAGAAGCTTGAACCCTTCTGAGCTCCATGGTCTCAATCATTATGAAGACCATCTATCTAACAACTTGAAACCATCTCCTCTTGTTTCCTCTGTTACCTTGATGTGATTCATGTTGTCATCTAAGAGTTGTTTTTAAACACTCCATCCATGAGTTGACCATGAGATACTCGGTCTGTTGTTTAGTGTGTTTCCCTCTTATCTTTAGCATGGACCTGCTTCTTTCTCTCTTTGTCTCTCTTAGTACCTTTGGAATCTTGGGTCGAGATTCTCGTAAGGGGGATAGAGCTGTAACACCCTAGTTTTAGCTAATCCATATTAGGGTTTTGATTGTGCATTGCATAAGCATCATCTATCTTCCTAAGACTAAACTCAATCAAGATCAAATAAAAAACCCTAAACCCTGGCTATTTTACCTCTCTTTCTACAAGCAATTCAACAGGTTTTGAATATTTTCAAAAGACTCAAAATGTTCGGATCCCAAACAGTATAAGGGGTCCCTGCCGTATTTTCATATTTACAAAAGCCTCTAGTATTTTAAAATAGTTCAAAACAGATTTAGAATTCAAATATACAAAAGAGAATAGCTAAATAGGAAAAGAAAAATTTCTGGAAAATAAAAACTAAAGCCAGACCCTATCAGGCCGTAGCCTAGGCCGGCCCATTTCCTTCCCTTTTCTTTCTGTCGCTCTACCGCAGCTAGCAGCAGCCCAGCTCAGCCCAGGAGCAGCCCACCCGGGCCCGTACCCCTTCACCCATCTATCTGTCGTCTTCCTTGTCGTCGGCAAGCTGCTGCCTGGCAGCGCCGATGCCGTCGCCTCGCCGCCACGTCGCGATGCGTGTTTCCGCCCTGGAGACGTGGATAAGACCTGCGCCGACCCCTTGCCTCGTCCTTATCCTCTCTCCCCCTCTTAGATGAATTCTCTCTCGTTTCCCTCACGGATCCGAAACCCTAGCCGACGACCTCGCCGTTGCCCCGCCGTCTCCGGCCTCCCCGTGCTCTGCAGACGATTCCTTGAGCTCCGCCGCGCTCTGAGGACCCTCCCCGCCGAAGGAATCGCTTGAGCGCGCTCAGGATCGAGCTAGCCAAGCTCGGTCTCACCATTAGCCGTCGCGTTCGTCGTCAATTCCAGTGTCACCCGGCCTCCCCTCGCGACAACGACCGCACCACTGCGCTCAGGGTGAGCCACCGGTCCCTCTAGACCTCTCCTTTGCCTCTCTCGCACTTCGTAGCCATCGCTTAACGTCAATTTGAAAGCTCCGCCGCCGTGCACCGTCGAGATCGCCGTTCCGGTGACCTTTAGCAAGCGGCGCCGCCGCGATTAGGTAGCCCGTGGTGCCCTGGTTCGAGTAGGCCTAGTCGCGCAGCCCCGCATCACCCTGTCACCGTACCGCACCGCCGTCTGGTGTTTCTCTGGCGAGCTGACGTGGTTCCTGACCACGTGGGTCCTCCATGGCCCTGAGGCCCCACCAGTCAGCCTCTGGGGCTAGGCACTGCCCCTGTGGAAATAACTTAAACCCTGTGCTGACCATTGACTTCTCGCGTGGCAGCTGAGGTGGCCTCGGGCCCCTCTGTCAGCCATTGTGGGTAGCCTAAACCCCAGTGAGAAACGACCTCCCCCTCTGGTGACGTCATATTGATGCAATAAACCCTTTAAATAATTCCAGAATTTGATTAAATATTGTAAATTCAATAACTTTTAATCTGTAATTCAGAAAAATACAAATAATATATCAAAATGTTCAGAAAAATGAGAGCTATATCTTTAAGCTATAATCATGCATTGTTAAACAACTTAAATGAAAAGTTTAATTATATAAAAAAATCAACCCCTCTAAGGTGTTTCCGGAGTTTCCCTGAGTTAGGGTTTCCACCCCTCGGAACCCCGATTAAATTGACGAGCATGCCTTAGGGTTACATTTCGATACAAATTAACTTGTCATATCATCATACTTGCTTGAGCATTGCATCAAAGATCGAAGATCGATGAAAAATACTTGACCAACTATAACTTGGTCAAGTACAAGGCTCCCGAAGATCTGCTTATTGGTTATCAACGGTCAAAGGCAAGCATAGCCCCACCATGATATAATCCTATGATTTCAAAAGCATTTCAATTCTTGCCATGATGCATACGATTCTACTATGGTATTTTATCGATAGATAGAGTATCATATCTATTGCATACTCCCTTTGACCTTATATTACATGATCCACTGCTCCTAGCATAACTAGGTTTGGCTTGTGTGCATTGCTACAGCTTATATATGTGTCCTGCTTAGCCATGCATAGATGTTGAGTCTGGTCCATCCAGATGATGTATCAGATGCAGATAATCTAGTATGACAGGAGAACAGGATGAGATGAGATAAGTGATATGAGATTAAACTTGATAAGGCTTGTATGGGAGGCCACGGTGGGATGTGGTTTTTCTAGTCCCATGCTCGCCACCACTAGGAACTGAGTTCTTGCCTTTGGAACCAAGACGAGCGTGCAACCACACGGGGCCTGGACAACCTCTAGAGCAACTAACTTGCCTAGTAGATTCCATGAGTCACATAGTTCGGGAGTTCCATTAGACATATGCATAGAAAACCTTTTAAAAGATTGTCGGGTGAAGGTGCATTCATAACAGGTAGGGAAGCGTGGACCGGGTTGCTTGGGGTCGATGGAGCCCCTGGTAAACCAACCTCACCTCACATCTTTAAGTACCGGCTTAGGGATTTGACCCGTTACGGCGGAACCATACTTATTGCGTGACTCACCGTCTCGGCGAAAGCAAGGTAAAGGTCATGGTTAACCACTCTCTGTGGGCCTTCCAAGGAAGAGGGCTAAAACGTTGGCATTAAGAGTCGGTTGGTACGTGTGGGTAAAGTTGTACACCCCTGCAGGGTTAAATCTTTTCGAAAACCGTGTTCACGGTTGTGAACGCTTGGTTACTAGATTCTAATATCATAGAGAACATGAACCTAATCGTAAAACTTGGTAGATCAACGTGTGCTTAAGGGTGCTTCCTCATGGGTACGAGGGGGTGATCCTAGATAGGGTTCACATGATGATTTGGTGGATATCAAAAGATGATGATCAATATTTCAGATATGTCGCTCTCTTATCCCCTTTTAAAATACTCTGATTAGACGAGCTTCTTCTCTCTCTTATTTTATATAAAAAAGATGGCTTTATGCAAAAAAACTCCACCATCCAGAAGTCTTGCGGAGTATACCCTATACTCACCCTTGTTTTGTTGATACTTTTGGCAGACTAAGTGTTCCCTTGAAGACGAGTTTAGTACTACATTGACATCGACTAGTAGCTTGGGGTTCCCGGCTAGCATCCTGGAATCTATGGGCTAGGACGTCATCGTTATGCTTCACGACTATTAGGCCATTTGTTAAGTTTGTTATACTTAATAGCATAATTTGCCTTCCGTTGTTTGATTTTTGTGGTCAGTGACCTCTGATTGTAAAAATTTGGTTCTCTGCTCAGTTACGAGCTTGCTGTAATAAATTTGTGTCGTAGGGTCACTGATGTGTTACCGAATCTTCACTGTATATCCTCGAGCTCAAGGTTAAGCTTATATCAGATGGAGGTCTGGGATTTGTTTATCCCTGATCACGGGGGTGTCACATTCATGTTCGTAGGTAAGAACGGTTCTATCTTCGAAATCCCTAAGCCACGTAAAACTTGCAATGGATAAATTAGAGGCGTCTAGTTTAGATTTTTGCTGGGCTAGTGTCATGATATGGTGATGTTGTAAGTAGAAGTATAAGTCGATACTCTTACAACACACATTACGTGTAAGTTCCATAAGACCTTGGCCTTAAACATAGAGGTATGATGGCGATCATACCATCATGCAAACGATGGAGATCAAGTGCAAGAACCATATCATTTCACTTATTAACATGTGATGTTTGATTGCATCTTATATTGCTTGTTTGGCGTTTTATTAGCATAATAAGATGATCCCTCATTTAGATATCAAGATAAAAATATGTTCTTCCTTAAGTATGCACCGATTATGTTTCGTTGCTCCAAGACATCATGTGATGATCGGGTGTTCTTGGATCCACGATCATATTTCGGGTGTAAGACAGTTACACACGCGAATACAAAGGTTCTTACTTGGCGAGCCTAACATGTACAGATATGGCCTCGGAACACAGACTGAAAGGTTAAGCATGATTCATATGGAAGATATGGTGCCCATTTGATGCTCGCCTTTGAAGCTACACCGACTGACGTGATGATCAGACTTGGTGTAGTGGATTTGGTTCATGTAATCACGAAAAAGACACGAGGGATTTAGTTTTTGAGTGGGAGTTCATTTCTAATTTGGATTTGTAGAACTCAATTTATCATAAATTAAATCAAAGTGAATTTGCATAATTTGTTGTAGTCATTGGCATTCGTTCACCACCTTATGCAGAGTTTTAATTGAGATAATAGAACTATAGAATTTTGGATATACTTTACGAACTGGTATCGTATTGTGTTGAGTGTCAATCTAAAGTTTAAAGTTCTATTGCAAACTTTAAGCAAACTCTATTTACTCCGTGAAATTTAATAGTTAGTATTAAATCGATAGTAACAATTCTAGTGTTAGTATCTTAAGTATCATGTTTGCCTCCATGATTCTTGATTGTTTTTAAATATTAAGGTTAACTAGGAACTGAAAGAATTGTTTCAAAAACCATCATGTGTGGCAGATATAACGATATCTAAAACAATATTTTGGTTGCAATATGATAGAGTATAACGCATGTCCTCATTTTGGATGAGAATTTGCGAAGGTTGGAGATGTTAGACATCCTAATCATCCAAAAGGGTTGGGGAAAGTGACGTTATACTCACGATTCGCCTTTATAAGCTACATTAGCTTGATCATGAAATTTGTCATGATAAGGATGAATAAAAGATGTATGTAAAGTGTTTACTACACTAAAAGATTACTAAAGAATGGATTTTGACACAACACAGATCATTTGATGATGGTGATATACTTCAAAGTGCAAGTCCAAAGGTATTTGTATTTGAATATACATGCTTTGGACTATGTGTCATGTATATGGAGCCACTGTTGATGTTGATAGATTCTTTTAAAAAGGAAAAGGAAATGCTAAAAGAGAATCTATAAAATATATTTGGTAGAAAAGAAAACATTGGAAATATCCAATTTAGGTATATGGATGATATACATGTTACGGTTGTATTCTTTGCTTGTTAAACAATGTGGTTCTTAGGTATTGGATACTAAATTGGTTGGTATAAAATTTCATACAGAACGACGCAATTCATGAACCATAATGGCCTAAGTAACTAGCAAGAGAATATGTGATGATGTTCATCGAAAACAAACAAACCGTTGTTTGTATTTCTCGTTGACATCAAAGCTTGCCTTCAAGATTTTTTTTAATAATATTAATTTAAATCAGGTATTATGAGAACAAAGTTTGTTCAAATAATTACCGTATTCCATATAATATGGATGATTTACAAATCTAGTTAGAGAAATCACATCCATAAAAACTAATGATAAAATGTCGCAAGACAAATGATTGGAAGATAACTTACCAAGTGACATCGCTGTTTAAATTATATTGGAAATAAAACATGAAGAAACTCCATTTTCATGGATTTTTGGAGTCTTTGATTTGATCAAGTGATGCTTGTGAGACTTTCCTCGGATAATTAAAAATTCGTTCAAAGGACAAATAAGAACGAACGACTAAAATATTGGAATTTATACATATCGATGTATATAGTCCATTATGTATAGTCGTAAGCGATGGATTTCAACTTCATATGCTTTCTCCGGAAATTTGAGTGAATGTTCACTTAATGAGAAAGAAGTATGAAATATTTGAAAACGTTCAAAGACTTTCAAGATGAAGTGGAAAATCATTGTAACAAGAAAATAAATGGTTTATGATTTTATCATAAGGGATTTATTTGAGTTGCAAGTGTAACAAGAAAATAAATAATTTATGATTTTATCATAAAGGGATTTATTTGAGTTACAAATTTAGCCAAAACACCTAGATTTGCATCTCCTGAAATACCATAGGAATATGGAGTGTTTGAGATTTGTAATGAAACCTTATTTGACATGGTTGGATCAAAGGTGTTATTTATAAAACTGCCATTAGGTTTTAAAAGATTAAAGCTTTAGACACTACCGCTTTTACACTAAAAAGAGCTCCATCTTGATCCGTTTAAATGACACCATGGAAGTTGTGGTTTGGGGGAAAACCCAAGTTGTCATTTCTTAAATTTTGGTATGCTAAGCATAAGTAAGATGTTTACAACCAAAGTCAGATGAGCATGTCTTTGTAGGTTATTTCAAATAACAATTGGTTATCCTCCAAAACACCAAGGACAAAAGCGTTTGTCGCTTGAAACGTGAAGTTTCTTGAAAAAGAAATTTTTCATAAAAGTTAAGTGGGAGGACAATAGAACTTTGACAAGGTTAACGAACCTTAGCTAAATGTGCTGAGTTGCGTAGCGCCGGAAATCGTTCCGGAGGTAGCCATAATGTTCATAGCTTATATGCCTCAAAGGTTGTGGTCACAGAGATATAAGTTCTTATTCAACCAAGTAGGTCGGATAAACAATCAAATGCTGAGATTTGAGAGTAAATCATTATTATTTGACAATGATGAACTGACTACATGCAAAGAAGCGATGATGGGCCCTAACTCCGCCAAATGGCTTAAAGCCATTAAATCCGTGATAATTCCATACACGAGAAATCAAGTTTTGAACTTGGAAGACCCTCCGGAAAGGTGTAACAACCTATCGGTCGTATTTGGATCTATAAAGAAACAGACATGGATGTTTTACATATATGAAATAGTCGACATGTCGTAAAGCATTTTATGAGAATGTTCAAGGAGTTGACTATGACAAGATTTGATCTTTCATAATGATATTTAGTCTGGACAGATTAAAGTAGCACCCACTATATATAATTTGGTATATGGTAGATGAATAAACAAAACAAAGTTCTTCTAATAGAATGGTTACGTAGGATGTGTACATGACACGATCGAAAGGATTTTGTTAATTCAAAGTATGTTAAAAGGGGCATGCAAACTTCAATGTATGAAGTAAGCATCGTGGAGTTGGAATCTTCACCGTGATGAAAACGGAGTTTTCATCTGGAGACGATGAATATGCTTGCATTTGCAAGAAATTAACTGAGAGCGCTGAGACATATTTCTAATACATTATGTGGAGAATATCTTATTAATTGGAAATGATGTATCTTTTATTGACAAAGGTTAAGAATTTCATTTCGATGAAAGACTTAGGCAAAACCCGAATATTTAGCATAAATGTCTACATGGATAGACTGTGATGCTAATATGCTTATGCCAAACGTACATATATGAGATATTGAAGGAGTTCAATATAGAAACGACAAAAAAGGGTTCGTGTCGCATGGAAAAGAATTGAATCAAGATTCAAGTGTATCGACACTTGATAAGTGAAACAAGATTCAAGTGTTTTGACACTTGATGAGTGTAAACACAAGAATGTCTTGGATCAATCATACCATGATATGTACACATCCAGATATGTCCTATGCTCTAAGTGTTATGAGCATATACCAGAATGAATCATAAAATGATCATTGTACAATAGTAAGGAAATTCTTATGATCTTTTGGAAGAACTAAGAATATATTAGAGGTGACAAACAATTACAAATAGTTCATTGTAAAGCGTTACATTGATACTAGTTTTGTCACAAGATATAAATTAAGTTTATATCAATTTAAACTATCGGTGGCACAATGTAATGGAAAGGAGATTCCATGATGGATTTGGATGAATTCCAAAGTTAAGGCATTGTGACGAATACTACAACAAAAGGCTAAGTATATGACTGCTATAGTAGCGGCAAAGGAGTGCATTTGTGTAAAGTAGTTTGTTATCAGACTAAGGTGTGGTTCGCAACGGGCTGACCCAAAAGATATATTGTACGACAACAGTATCGACATGATTTAACCCCAAGGAACTAAAGGTCTCACCAAAAGACCAAATTTATACAATGTCATCTCGTTGGAGAATGAGTGATGCGTGAAGACGCAAATACATGCAAATACACGCGGACCTGAAAGTGTCAGATTCGTAGATTATGTTAACCACTTATAGTTTCGTATATGGAACACCAGATGTCACATCCCAAAATCTTCCAAATTTTGAAATGTGAAAAATAAATAAACAAAAGAAATCATTGTTGAAATTTAGGGTGAAAAGAAAATTTTTGTTTCTAAATGGAAACATCAAAACCCTTCTTGAACAAAATTCGAATGAAAAGGAAATCCAACAAAATTTCAATCAAGTGAAATGCATTCATCAATGAATGTATCTTGAAATTTAAACTTGGGAAAATAAACCAAAACCCTAAAACCGTAATGGAAAAAAATTATCTCCATGATGTCTCTAAACTATGGATTTGTTCCATATAAAAATTCAGCAATAAACATTTATAAATGATCTGGAATGATAACTAAAAATATTATAAAACCATAAAAATTGGTTTCATTTAATTTGGAGCCATGGATAAAAACTTATGAATTTAATAAGATAAGAGGAAATAATTTCCAAGGCTAATAAACCTCCTATCTAAAATCCATACCAAATCATGAGCAAAGTAATCCTAAAGGATTTGAAAAGATAAACAAATATTAAATAAAATTATAAAAATTGGAATCACCAATTCTGGATCTAAATAAAAAGATATGGATTTTCTAAGGCAAAGAAAGAAAGAAATAATTAAGGAATATTTAAAAGCCAAATTAAATCTTGGCCAAATCCATAAACAAATGAAAGTTATTAAATAATAAAAATGGGTAAAGATTATTTAAGTAAAATCATAAGGATTGAACAATATCCAGTTTTATTTAAATATAGAAAAATTGCCTAAACTAAATAATAAATCCCAATAAAATTATTTAGAAGACAATTTAAACCTTGAATTAAATCCATAAGAAAATGGAACAAAGATAATCCATATCTAAATAAAATAAAGGGATAAATAATATTCAAATAAAAACATATGAGATTAAACCATATTCTAATTATACTTAAATGGAGACAAATCCCTAATGTAAATGATTAATTAAATCATGCGAAAAATAATGGAAATTGCCAACTGGATTAAAAGTTATCTAATTGACTTAAAAATAATAAAAGAATTTTTTGAATAAATAATATGGATTGGAAACATATTTAAAATAAAGACAAATGTCTAAATTAAATAAATAATAAACCATATGAGAATAAAAGAAATATTCTAAAATGGAAAACCTACTAAAAGTTGGGAAAAAGATTTGAAAAAAAATCTGAATTCAAATGAGGTTTGAATTTAAAACAGAAAAATGAGAAAAGAAAAAGAAAAAGAATTAGGAAAGAAAAAAAAATGGAAAAACAGACCCAGCCCATCTAACCCTAGCCCAATAGGCCTAGCACAGCCCACTCTCTCCCCCTCCTCGAATCGTTTTTCTTGCCCACGGATGTACCCCCCACACTCACTGACCCATGGACCCACGCCACATCAGCGCCCTCGTCACCACCTTCTTCCCCACCCGTGACCAATTCCCCCCTCCTCGCCGTTTCTGCCTTTGATTCCACGGATTAAATTCGCTTTATTGCCGCGTTGATTCAGCTATGCGACCTCGCCCATTTAACCGCCTCCCTATTCCCTTCCTTCCCCTAAGACACCACTACTAGAGAGCCACCAAGCTGCTCGTATTGCTGCCCACACCGTCGCTGCTCCGACGACACTCCGGCCACGATTCCGGCCGACCCTCACCTCCCCACCGCCCCTAGCTTACACGATCTTTCTTGCCAGCATCTGGCGCATCTGCTGCCATGCCCCGTTTGCCCGCGCATGCCCCAGAGCGTCGCCAACGATGACGACAGAACGCCGCCGCGGTCTGCTACAACTCCGACGACTCCTACTGGTAGTTTCTAACCGCGCCTTCCCCTCTATTTGACACACGCATGTTCTCCCCTCCCGCGCGCGTCTGTCCTACTCTCTGTCTTGCTTTTTCGTGTCGCGCACCCTCGCTAACGATGACGCCGAGCTCTCCCGTCGCCAGGACCGTCTCCGGTGAGTGATTCATGACATCCTCATGCGCCCCTTGACCTGCGATAACAACGTCGAGCATCCCCACGTCACTGCAAACCTGGTGAGCCTCTCCTCCATCTCTTGCGCATCCTAGTTTCGCCGGAACACCTCTACCGAGCGCGCCGCCGCCGTCCATCGTTGCAGCGTCTCCAGTTCATGGTTAATTGGATTAGGGTCGTTAGATTTTGATCTTGTGGACAGGATAGAACCACTTAACTGAATCAGTATGTTAGATCTGAGTCGTGTGATCCCCTTTTAATCCAACAGCCCACGTTGATCGATCCGTGCGAACCGGTATGAGCCAGTAGAAACATGGCGCGTGGCAGATCTGTCTGTTTAAAATTCCAGAAATGCTTTTTGATTGTTTAAGCTTGTAAAATCCACAACTTTTTATCTGCTTGGCCAAAAATTACAAATTTTATATCATTGGAATCAAGAAAAATAAATCTTTGCAACATGCCCTTAGTTTACTATTTTGCTTCTAGAAAATTGGTTGTTTTTGCAGAAACATGTTTAGGCCTATTTTGTGTATAAAATTTATTCTAGAAATGATTTTTGAGTAATATATTTTCCAAATGGTTTGTTTTGAACCTACTGACCATAAAAACCAACTTTTGGATTTAAAAGTATATTTTGTGACACTAAGGAATTATTCTTTGAATAAAAAGCATTTCTAGAAAAATAAAAATGTTGCTTTGATTTAAAAAGTAGTTTTTGAGTGAAACCTTTTGAAAATGGATTTGATTTAAACAACTTGACCATAAACACTAGCATTTGTGTTTAAAGATATGTTTGACAAACACTAGAAATTTTTACTTTGATTTAAATCATTTCTAGCAAAACAAAAATGATTTAAATGGCCCATTTTCACTAACTTATCAAATGGTTTTGCCACTTTTATAAATGATTAATAGGTGTTTTAAAATGTTTATAGTCTTATTAGAAACCAATTTTCCAACAAAACAATCTTTTGCATGTTTGCATGCATTGTTTTGTTTTCATTATTTTATGTGGTGAAATTGTTTGAATGCTAGATTGAATTTGTGCCGTGATTGAATTGGAGTGAACTTTGATGAGTGTGACATTTGCAAGATCAAGGAGTGAATCTAGTTTCTCTACCAAAAAGGCAAGTGGTGCTTCATACATTTTTCCTATTATTTTCACTATGCATTAGTGATATTTTGAGTAGGACTTGCATGGAATTTTTACTAAGTATGCAATGGCATGGGAAATCCTAGTAGATGATGACTTAGTAAAAATTTCCCTAAAGTTAAGATTCTTGCCACTATTATGCTTAGCCTAGCTAGTAGAAAACAAGGGCGGATTATATTCATGCTATGGAAATATTTCTAAGTCTATGACTTGTGTTTTGTTTAATAAAACAACTATGTGAATGAATCACCTGGGTGGAATGGTATGAATGGGATATGTTGAGTGGTTACACAAGGACCAGTGACTGGCAACCTTGTGTATCACACTTGTGGAAAGCCACCTAGGAACAAAGAGATTTGAGATGTCAGATGTTGAGAAGCTTCTAGTGCAACCACATGGTATATGGGCTCTACCAGGATCCTATAGGTTGCAATAACTTAGCCAGATGGACAGAAGGTGGTAGGGGGTGATAGGTTTGGAACACATCCATTTGGTCTAAGGGAGGGCTTTTGAAAGATCTTGTCTCGATGCATGTTGAGTCTTGTGGGGAAAGTGCATCACCTCTCGAGAAGGAAAAATCTAAGTACTTAGCCGTGTCCCCGGCAATGGACAAATTAAGCATCAAGACATTGAAGATATCAAGGATCTCCTCATCCCAATTTCTGAGTTAAAAACTTGTGGTTGAACAAGGACAAAGAACCATGGTTACACAAGGCCCAGTGACTGGACAACCTTGGTATCACACTTGTGTTCCTTGGGTGATTTTGACAAACAAAAACTTAGTGTTTTCAAATGATAAGTAAAATCTATTTTGAGCAAAGCAAGCCTAAGCTCCACTTAGCCAAATGCATATAGATGAGAGATACCAAAATTCTACCATAGTATCACTTGCCAATACAATTCAAATGTATTGACCCTTGTGGCTATAACTTATTATGTTGCAGGTTTGTTTGATGTTAGTGAAGTGTGTTGAATAGGATTACAAGTCTACAACCAACATGATTGCCTGTGGCACTTTGAAGATGTAGGACTCCATGCTATAGTTATATCTGCTGCATTGTAATGAGATAGACAAATGAGCTATGTAAGATGTAATGAATTATTTTATTCTTGGTTATAAAGTTGTATTATGACCTTTGTTTCTTGATATTACATCTTAAACTATGAATGCTAGCTATTGATCCAGGGACTAGCATTGTAAACACAGGGATCTCTACCTTATAAAGGCTGGGACCTCTACAGATGGTATCAGAGCACTATGTTGCCTGTAGGATTGTAACCCTAGGATTTGAAAAAAAAAACCCTTAGAAAATATAGGAGTTGTATTTGTTCCAAACTTATTTACAAACAATCTTGTACACACTTTCCTCAACCTTTTTGTTTTGTATCTACATCTCTTCGTTTTCAACTTGATAGACAAAAACTTCAACATGAGCAAAGACTTCAACATCACCAATGACTTCAACTTTAGTTTCACCAAGGACTTCAACTTGGACATCACCAAGGACTACAAATGAGACAAGGACAATACTCAAGACTTGGAAGACTAAGGAAACACAACTTAGGAAGAACCATCATCACCTTTGAGGCTTTGTGACCAAGATGCAAGAAAGTTTTCCAAGGAAACCATGATCTTATTCATGAAGAAACAACCAAGAAGGATGGGATGATATCAAGTGAATCCTATAGTTGCACCACCATACTAGTGCTAAGTTTAGATCACATATTGATCACACCAACCAATGTGGTGTAGAAAAAATATTTTGTTGCCTAAAAATATGCTTGAATCTTTTGTTTTAGTGGAATGTTTGATTGTGATTGCATGCACATTGCTTGTGTGAATTGTTGAGTGTGAGTAGAATTCTTCCTCTAGAAATCTTTTGCCTATTCTAATCCCAACCCAACCCAATCAGATGACTTCTCCAAGAAACTCCAACATCAAGAATAATGACAATAACAACAACCAAGAGATGCACATGAGAGAACAACTGCTAGCAACCCAAGCCCAGTTGAATCAAGTGACAACTCAGTTTTTATCGAACAACAATGAGTTAGACCCAACCATGCAAAAGTTTTACAAATCCAATCCCAATTGTTGCAAAGGATGACCAATCAAATGAACAACATGAGAGACAACCTTTCACAAGGAGATTGTGACAACAATAATGTCAAGGATGATACTATAGAAGGAACTCAAGCTTGCAATATTTGTTGAGACATAGTACACACTTACAAAGAGCATGTGGATCAATGCCCTAATTTTGAAGAGAAACACCCAACTAAACAATCACTACAAGGAATCTGGCTATATATGACCCTCCATTTTCGTCTAAGAATCGTCATAGTAGTCCATTTATGACAATTTTGAGATCGTCGAAAGCTGGACGTCGCAAATGAACTATAACGACGTTTTTGGTAAAATCGTCATAACTTTCTATGACGATATTGGATCGTCATAACGTCTATGACGATCCAATATCGTCACAGGCCGTCTAGCCTGGCCAAATCAGATCCTACGTGGCAAAATTGTGACGAAATTAAATCGTCTTAAATCAAAATCAGCCCAACCCATTTCTGGGTTCCAGATGGGCTCGGCCCAACTATTCTGGATTGTTTTTTTTTGCATTGGTCTTTTATATAGACATATTCTTACTTTGGGCCTTCTTATTTTGGGCTGGTCACACCAGTAAATAGCCATTATACTGTCCATTTTATTTTGGGCTGATCCGTTAAGAAAATGCGGGTCCAAATTGTCAGAACTGATAGGCAGTGGGCCCTAGTAACAAGATTATTCTGGACAGTGGGTCACATTAATAACAAATCACACCAGATTAATAGCAAAAATTTACCAATAAGAAGAAAATACATGAAAATCTTCAAACAACATCACAACAAAGATGATTTTATTACAATATTCTGGTCAGAATAGATGGAACACATGAAACTCCACACATTCTAATTACAACTAGTTTAGAAATCAAATCTTCGATGAACTGGTACCTACAAATCAACAACTAAAGCTCTGAGCAAGTGTAAAAACTATCTAAAATTTGATCCTCTCGAACTTATGCATGCTTCTAGATCAGCTCACAGCTCCGTAAACAATAGGGTATCTGCAACAGTCCCAAAAAATAATTACAAACAGAATCAACAGGGCAGATAAATGGAATGCAAGAAGTTCACTGTTTAACAGAAATAAGTGCAATTTTCATTGCTTAAGCATAACATCTTCCCTAACATGAGAGTGAAACAATTAAATGTGATATTGCAAACACACAACATTGAGAGAAATAGAAACAACATACACAGAATATCAAGTATTTACAGGATAAATGGTAGTACAAGAATGAAGAATATTTTATACATCGACGTATTTGAATTACTGCATTCTTTCAGAGTGCTTTACCTTTTCATGGGCCTTGAGAAATAACTCAGGTTAACCTGCAGAAATAGCATGCACCAGCATAAAAAATTCATGGGCCTTGAGAAATAACTCAGGTTAACCTGTAGAAATAGCATGCACCAGCATTAAAAATAACTTCGGTAACTGAAAGGACATGGTTGTGCAGGAAAAGTAATTCAAAGTAGCATAGATATCATTAAACATCACATGCTAGAAGACTCAAACATCCTCCTAGAATCAACATGGCGTCATGGCACATCAACCAAGTAATAAAAGAAAATAATGGTTTAGGGAAAAGAATTGTCTGGTCCGGAGATTGAGAATGCGGTGCCATGGCCAGGGTTTATGGGCTCCAGCACACGTGTAAGCATCATAGCTCCATCGGGTCTACAAGAACAACCAAGCGAGTTGGGGGTCAGCAAGCATGGAGTGTTTATCAATGTTGGAGCATTAAACTTGCAAATAAAAACATCTGTGTGCAGAGCCACTTTAGTTGCACCATGTGTTTTCAATTATTCAACTACAACATGTAGAGATATATCACAGTATATTTCAAGTACCATCAAGCAAATAATGTAAGTACCACGAGCCACGTGTTAGGCTGTAAGTGGGCATGCCCACAGCGGCCCACCAAGTGACTGCTTGTACCCTTTTAAATTTAAGGGAAAGGTCACATGAGAAACTAGCTACAAATTGAGGAAGAGCAATACATGAACATGCATTAGTACACACTACAAAGACTGAAGCCTGAAGAATGGGTTTACAAAATAAACTAGAAAGTTTAGAATATTAGACTAGGATTGTTACAAATTCTAATACAGTAGAAACTAGACAGTAGTACACACTATGGAGCCTGATACAGGCCACTCCTCACAGACAATGTCAGACGACGCTGCTCCTCAAGGAGCTCACCGGATGTTGGAATGCAACTCTACTAAATAGCTGAACTGGTAGACTACCTACAATTGTGTGGCTAAGACGACACAATCTGTGCAGCTAACAGTACTAACCATGGATCAACATGAAATAACAGTACTACTAAACAGAGCACAAAATCTGTGTGGCTAAGACAATACAAGGCCTAGTCATGTATCCTAGGCAAAACATGACAAACATTTTGTTGTTAGCCTAGTCATGTATCTAAGTTGAGAAATATGATACAGAAACATACAGCCACAAACTGATATAGGCCCAGAACCAGCGATAACATGTGTAGGCATACTAGAAATAAAGGGCTAATCATAAGTGATGCGTACTAGAAAGTATGGGTGTTTTACATGTTCAAGTCCTTATTCTTCTATACAATACTTCAGGTATTGCCAAGCAAACATCTTAACCTGAACACAGTGTCATCTTTAAGAAATTAGCAATTGAACAAATTGATGACACTCACCAACCAAGTATAGCTGCAAGGAACGATTGCGGTTTCAAGGAGCATGACCCACACGACCAATGTAGCCACCAGCACAACAATGATCTTGTAAAACAGCGAATCAGAAGTTCAGAACTACAGAAGCTAGCTAGTTTAATTGCTACTCCCTCCATCCAATTCTATTCTGAAAAATATCACAATCTTCGAAGCCAATTGTGTTCACTTCTCACACATATACGAACGAGATGATACAATAGCCCAATGTTCTCCATAGACTAAGACCCTATTTGGAACTCAGGATAGAAAAAAATGTAGGGATAGAAAAAGTACAGGAATTGAGGTGTCATACCTCTCAAAACCTATAGGAACTCAAAACATAGGAAAGATACAAAGTAGCTATTTGAATTGCAGATAGGGAAAACATAGGAAACTTTTTGAGTTTGAAACACTAGTTTTGTTGCCTTTGTTTTTTCATTGATAAGGCTTTATACTCATAATCAAACGTCAGATCAACAATATGGAAGCCAGGTTGCTCGAGTATACTAGGTCCATTAGGAATTTGAAAACATTAAAAACACGTAAAAAAGAAATTAATAGAAGGTAAACCAGTGGCTTGAGTTAGTACTATGGGGTGCTATGCTTTTTCACTTGGTAGTTAAACCAGCGGCTTCAGTTTTTATTTGACGCATGCGACCGCCTGAGAGCAAAACAAAACGGCAGCACTAGGACCTAGGAGAGGCTTGGAGCTCTCATCTCGCGCAGGAATTTTTCCATCCAGTCCGACTGCATGTTATTTTTCCTATGAAACATGAAGCATAGGAAGACAATCCTATGGGTACACATTTCCTATTCATGTGTTCCTCGAATCAGATGGGGCACGCGTACCGAAGTGGCGGTAGGAGTCGAAGCAGTAGTCGGTGCTTGTGCCGATGACCTCCTTCGGCACGGAGGGGCTCTCCATGACCTCCATCCCCACCTCCTCCACCACCTCGTCCGCGTCCTCGAACCTGAGACTAGACGCCGTCGCCTCCGCAAGGTCGTCGCCGTTGGAGAGGCGAGGTTGCGAATAGAGAGGACATCGACGGTAGTGTCGATCTGGTGATCTTGGTCCCGCTAGGGGCAGGGGGGAGGAGTGACGGCGGAGGCTAGGGGTGGCATGTGGTAGGATGGGCGGCGGTTGGCAGCGTGGCTGGTGAGAACTGCGGTGGGGCGCACGGGCTGGAAGAGGAGGAGAAGATGGACAGGGAGATGAGTGGTGGAGGGAGGAGTCGAGAGGGGCGGAGAAGGGATGGAGGAGGGAGGGGGCTAGCGGCGGATCTGGATCGGGATGGCTCAACGAGGTGACTCGGGGAGGTGGGGGGAGAGTGGCTTCGGGCAGGATGCAGTGAAGGAGTTAGGGTTAGCTGGCGGCGCCTGCGAAGAAGGGGCTGGAGGGCGACGCACGAAAGAAGGGGGAGGGGAATTAGGGTTAGCTTCTAGGCCCGCTCGACACAACCATTTTAGATCTGGTTTCATGCCCCTCGTCCAAAATCCTTAGCGGGAAGGGAAGTGAAATTTCGGACGCTTGGATGGAGGTCATATGGATGGCTCAGATTTACGGCTGAGGTGCTCCGTGGGTTGTTAATTCTTGTGCTCCGATTGGTTGGGTTTTTTTGTGTTCAAAGAGCTAATTCAAAACGGGACGTGTCGTGGAGAAACCACCAAATGAGTTTTTCAAAAGGATACCAACCCATTTTTCAAAAATACTAGACCGTTGTACATGGACAATGTCCGAGTAGGGGTATCTCAAACCTTTCCATCTACCCTCGGTGAAAAAGATAAATTCTTGCCGAATCGGTAGGAAGTGAGTCCGATTTGAACTACAGGTACATTATATAATGCCCATATTTTTTTTGCAAAAATGAATTTTATACTCACAATATGATGTTTCTTTAAAGATCCAATGCAAGTTCAGCGAGACTCGGCCCCTAGCTAAAAACCTTCATGCCCGTCGTTTTGACCATTGTTTGAAACGGGCATAAAAAATTCAAAAACGGTTCGAACTATATGAATCCTTCGCGTGGCATCATGTTATGTGACATATTTGCAAGGAAAAATATCAAACTTGGTAAATTGACTACGTCTGAAAAAAACCTTCTTAGAAACGACTTATCATGTTTGAGGTTTCATGGCTTTTGGGTCGAACGACGAGTTTTATGGCTAGAATCAGGGCATAGTTTGTCATAATGTGCTCGTATTGTGCACGCGTGTGCACCTTGGGATGGAGAACAATGTTGTAGGAGGAAGTTTTCCATTTTGTCGCACAGAAAAACCATTTTCCATTTTCCAAGCACAAAAAACAGACCGTTTTGTGAAGCAACCACCAAATGAAAGTTGCACGATGCTACCATCCCATTTTTAAAAAATACTAGACCACCTTACATGGACGAATGTCCCAACCGGGGTCTCTCAAACCTTTCCGTCCATCCCTGGTGAAAAAGACAAATTCCTGCCGAATCGGTAGGAGGTGGGTTCGATTTGAACTACATGTACATGATCTGATGCCCATGATTTTTTGAAAAAATCATTTTTAGACTCACAATATGCTATTTCTTCAGAGATCCAATGCATGTTTAGCGAGGCTCATCCCCTATCTAAGAACCTTCATGGTCGCCGCGTTTTGACCATAGTTTGAAACAGGCATAAAAAATTCAAAGACGGTCCGATCAATGAAAACCCTTCACCTGGTGTCTTATTATGTGACTTAGTTGCAAGGAAAAATACTAAACTTGGTATATTGCAAGTGTCTCAAAAAAAACCTCTCAGAAATGACCAATCATGTTCGAGGTTTCATGGCTTTCGAGCCAAACGACTAATGTTATGGCCAGAATCGCGGCATAGTTTGTGATAATATACCCATATTATGCACCCATATGTATCGTGGGATGGAGAACAATGTTGCAGGAGGAAGTTTTTCTTTTCGTCACACAAAAAAACCATTTTCCATTTTATGAGTGCAAAAAATCGGGTCGTTTTGTGAAGCAACCACCAAATGAAAGTTCGAAAGTTCTACTATCCCATTTTTCAAAAATAATAGGCCACCTTACATGGACAAATGTCCCAACCGGGGTATCTCAAACATTTCCGTTCATCCCTGAAGAAAAAGACAAATTCCTGCCGAATCAGTAGAAAGTGGGTCCGATTTGAACTACAGGTACATGATCCGATGCCCATAATTTTTTGTAAAACTGATTTTTAGACTCACAATATGCTATTTATTAAGAGATCCAATGCAATTTTTGCGAGGCTTAGCCCCTAGCTAAGAATCTTCATGCCCACCGTTTTGACCATAGTTTGAATCGTGCATAAAAAATTCAAAATCATCCGAAAAATATAAAACCTTCACGTCACGTCATTTTATGTGACATTGTTGTAAGGAAAAATATTAAACTTCAAATATTGCAAATATTCATTGCACTCACCCAAAATTTTTAATTAAAAACCCTAATTTCAAAATCATATTTTGAATTATTAAAAGTGTATCTACTATGGATTAATGTGAAATTAGTAAATCCACTTTTGTTAAATAATAAAAGTATTCCTAATTAACAATCTAAGATGATCTACTGAATTTTATAAAAAGAGTGAGACAAAAATTAATTCATTTCGACTTCATATGAAAGAGATACAAAAAAATTAGGAAAAAAGAAAAAGAAAAAACTAAACAAAAAACATAGCCGGACCAGCCGAGCTGCCCCGGATATAATATACCGTGCGTGCAGCAAGCGATCATACCGGCCCAAAATAATATTGTCTACGTCGTGGGCCTAATCTACTCGACTTCTATGGCCAAGGCCCAACAGATGAGAGATTTATTAATATATGAAATGCGCTATCTGATTTCATCAATAGAAGCGTGGCCTGTTGGTTGCCTTTGGACAAGGAGGGCGACAGGTCGCGGGTTCGACCCCCAGCGCCATGCATTGGTGTCTCTGTTGGTCGTGTGGCTGAAGGCCCGTATTGACAGATAGACAGACACGTATACAAATATTAACACATATAGGCATACACGTAAGACATAATTATTGATGTGGCCGACTAGTCATTTCAATATATTATATTTTAAAATCTACGACGATTTAAATTGGTCATAGTCAGCTATAACTAATACTCTAAGTTGTATCGTGCAGGTTATGATGATTTTATATGATAAAATTATGACGATTCTGATACAAATCGTCACAATTCTATAGCATGTTAACTTCTTCAAATGGTCTATGACCATCTTGTGCGAAATCGTCATAGATCTATGACGATTTCATTTTCAGTCACTATGAGAAGGTCACAAGTTAACATATTTCTTGTAGTGAATGCCCTACATCTCAAATTACTTGTTTCCTATGCGAAGGAAATGATCATGTCCCTACCCAATGCCCTATCTATCCTATAGTTCAACAAATGAAACAAGATGGAATGCATCAAATGTTTGGAAACCTCCATAAGGGAACAACTTTTACCAAGAAGGATGAAGGCAAAGTCAGAACCATGCCTTA
Source organism: Avena atlantica (assembly GCA_910589765.1). Lineage (NCBI taxonomy): Eukaryota > Viridiplantae > Streptophyta > Magnoliopsida > Poales > Poaceae > Avena > Avena atlantica. The sequence goes on from OU342738.1 coordinate 262,191,681, forward strand.
TAAGGCCACATCCAAAGTGACCACCAAGTGTTGCTACTCTTGCGGAGAAGAAGGTCACATCTCTAGTGACTGCCCCAAGAAGAGAGAAAGATTTCCCACCTTTGTGGTGAAATATGAAGAACATGAACTACAAGAACTCCTAGCTTTGGAGATCAGACCCAAAAAGAAGAAATGCCCCAACCCCAGCAAGAAGGACAATAGCCAAGTGCAATGTTACACTTGCAAAGAGATGGGACACTATGCCAGTGAATGTCCAGAAAAGAAGAAGAGCCAAGGAAACAAACAAGAAATAGTGATGCCAAAGAAGAAGAAGGATATTAGCCAAGTGATGTGCAACAAATGCAAAAAACCAGGCCATTATGCACCACATTGTCCATAAAAGAAGAAGTACAAGACAAGCAAGCCTATGAAGGATCTCAGCCTTGTCACATGTTTCAAATGTGGAAACAAAGGACACTATGCAGATGTCTGTCCAGAGAAGTTTCATCAAGACCCCAAGTAAGCCAAGAAGTAATCTAATTGAAATCTTTTTAACGGTGGTAGTACCCTAGTTGTATTGAAGCCAACTTGTAACCTCTAGCCGTCCCAAATCTCGGGACGAGATTTCTTTTAAGGGTGGTAGCCTATCACATCCCAAAATTTTCCAAATTTTGAAATGTGAAAAGTAAATAAACAAAAGAAATAATTGTTGAAATTTAGGGTGAAAAGAAACTTTTTGTTTCTAAATGAAAACATGAAAACCCTTCTTGAACAAAATTTGAATTAAAATGGAATCCAACAAAATTTCAATCAAGTGAAATGCATTCATCAATGAATGTATCTTGAAATTTAAACTTGGGAAAATAAACGAAAACCCTAAAACCCTAATGGAAAAAAATCATCTCCAAGATCTCTCTAAGACTATGGATTTGTTCCATATAAAAATTCAGCAACAAAAATTTATAAATGATCTGGAATGATAAATAAAAATATTATAAAACCATAGAAATTGATTTCATTTAATTTGGAGCCATGGATAAAAACTTATGAATTTAATAAGATAAGAGGAAATAATTTCTAAGGCTAATAAAGCTCCTATATAAAATCCATACCAAATCATGAGCAAAGTAATCCTAAAAGGATTTGAAAAGATAAACAAATATTAAATAAAATTATACAAATTGGAATCACCAATTTTGGATCTAAATAAAAATATATGGATTTTCTAAGGCAAAGAAAGAAATAAATAATTAAGGAATATTTAAAAGCCAAATTAAATCTTGGCCAAATCCATGAACAAATGAAAGTTATTGGATAATAAAAATGGGTAAAGATTATTTAAATAAAATCATAAGGATTGAACAATATCCAATTTTATTTAAATATAGACAAATTGCCTAAACTAAATAATAAATCCCAATAAAATTATTTGGAAGATAATTTAAAACTTGAATTAAATCCATAAGAAAATGGAACAAAGATAATCCAAATCCAAATAAAATAAAGGGATAAAGAATATTCAAATAAAAACATATGAGATTAAACCATATTCTAATTATACTTAAATGGAGACAAATCCCTAATGTAAATGATTAATTAAATCATGGGAAAAATAATGGAAATTGCCAAGTGGATTAATACTTATCTAATTGACTTAAAAAGAATAAAATAATTATTTGAATAAATAATATGGTTTGGAACCATATTTAAAATAAAGACAAATGTCTAAATTAAATAAATAACAAACCATTTGAGAATAAAAGAAATATTCTAAAATGGACTTTAGAATATATTAATAAACAATATTAAAACCTACTGAAAGTTGGGAAAAAGATTTGAAAATAAATCTGAATTCAAATGAGGTTTAATTCAAAACAGAAAAATCAGGAAAGAAAAAAAAAGAATCAGGAAAGAAAAAAAATGGAAAAACAGACCCAGCCCATCAAACCCTAGCCCAACAGGCCTAGCGCAGCCCACTCTCTCCCCCTCCCCAAATCGTTTTTCTTACCCACGGACGTACCCCCCAAACTCACTGACCCGTGGACCCAAGCCACATCAACGCCCTCGTCACCACCTTCTTCCCCACCCGCGACCAATCCCCCCTCCTCGCCGTTTCTGCCTTTGACTCTGCGGATTAAATTCGCTTTATTGCCGCGTTGATTCAATCCTGCGACCTCGACCATTTAACCGCCTCCCTCTTCCCTTCCTTTCCCCTCAGACACCACTGCTAGAGAGCCACCAGGCTGCTCATATTGCTGCCCACACCATCGCTACTCCGACGACACTCCGGCCACGATTCCGGCCAACCCTCACCTCCCCACTTCCCCTAGCTTCCACGATCTTTCTCGCCAAAATCTAGCGCATCTGCTACCGTCCCCCGTTTTCCCGCGCACGCCCCAGAGCGTCGCCAACGACGACGACAGAACACCGCCGCGGTCTGCTACAACTCTTGCGACTCCTACTGGTAGTTTCTAACCGTGTCTTCCCCTCTATTTGGCACACGCATGTTCTCCTCTCTCGCGTGTGTCTGACGCACTCACTGTCTTGCTTTTTCGTGCTATGCAGCCTCGCCAACGACGACGCCGAGCTCGCCCGTCGCTAGGACCATCTCCAGTGAGCGATTCACGACATCCTCGTGCGCCCCTCGACCTGCGACAACAACGTCGAACATCCCCACGTCACTGCGAACCTGGTGAGCCTCTCCTCCCTCTCCCGCGCATCCTAGTTTCACCGGAACACCTATGTCGAGCGCGCCGCCGCTATCCACCGTTGTAGCGGTGCCAGTTCATGGTTAATTAGATCTTGATCTTGTGGACATGATAGAACCACTTAACTGAATCGGTATGTTAGATCTGAGCCGTGCGATCCCCTTTTAATCCAGCAACCCACGTTGATTGATCCGTGCGAACCGGTATGAGCAAGTAGAAACATGATGCGTGGCAGATCTGTCTGTTTAAAATTCCAAAAATGCGTTTTGATTGTTTAAACTTGTAAAATCCACAAATTTTGATCTGCTTGGCCAAAAATTACAAATTCTATATCATTGGAATAAGGAAATATAATCTTTGCAACCATCCCCTTAGTTTAGTATTTTGAATCTAGAAAATTGGTTGTTTTTGCAGAAACATGTTTAGGCCTATTTTGTGTATAAAATTTATTCTAGAAATGATTTTTGAGTAAAATCGTTTGCAAATGGTTTGTTTTGAACCTACTAACCATAAAAACCAACGTTTGGATTTAAAAGTATATTTTTTGACACTAAGGAATTATTCTTTGAATAAAAAGCATTTCTAGTAAAATAAAAATGTTGCTTTGATTTTAAAAAATAGTTTTTGAGTGAAACCTTTTGAAAATGGATTTGATTTAAACAACTTGAAAATAAACACTAGCATTTGTGTTTAAAGATATGTTTGACAAACACTAGAAATTGTTACATTGATTTAAATCATTTCTAGCAAAACCAAAATGATTTAAATGGCCCATTTTCACTAACTTAATTTCAAATGGGTTTTCCACTTTTATAAATGAACAATAGGTGTTTTAAAAAATTTGTAGTGTTATTAGAAACCACTTTTCCAACAAAACAATCTTTTGCATGCTTGCACGCATTGTTTTGTTTTCATTATTTTATGTGGTGAAATTGTTTGAATGCTAGATTGAATTTGTGCCTTGATTGAATTGTAGTGAACTTTGAAGAGTGTGACATTTGCAAGATCAAGGAGTGAATCTAGTTTCTCTACCAAATAGGCAAGTGGTGCTTCATACATTTTGTCCTATTATTTTCACTATGCATTAGTGATATTTTTAGTAGGACTTGCATGGAATTTTTACTAAGTATGCTATGGCATGGGAAATCCTAGTAGATGATGCCTTAGTAAAAAATTCCCTAAAGTTAAGATTCTTGCCACTATTATGCTTAGCCTAGCTAGTAGAAAACAAGGGTGGATTAAATTCATGCTATGGAAATATTTCTAAGTCTATGAATTGTGTTTTGTTTAATAAATCAACTATGTGAATGAATCACCTGGGTGGAATGGTATGAATGAGATATGTTGAGTGGTTACACAAGAACCAGTGACTGGCAACCTTGTGTATCACACTTGTGGAAAGCCACCCAGGAACAAAGAGATTTGAGATGTCAAATGTTGAGAAGCTTCTAGTGCAACCACATGGTATATGGGCTCTGCCAGGATCATATAGGTTGCAATAACTTAGCCAGATGGACAGAAGGTGGTAGGGGGTGATAGTTTGGAATGCGTCCATTTGGTCTAAGGGAAGGCTTCTGAAAGATCTTGTATCGATGCATGTCGAGTCTTGTGGGAAAAGTGCACCACCTCTCGAGAAGGAAAAATCTAAGTACTTAGCCGTATCCCCGACAATGGAAAAATTGAGAATCAAGACATTGAAGCTACCAAGGATCTCTTCATCCCAATTTCTAAGTTAAAAACTTCTGGTTGAAAAAGGGAAAAGGACCAGTGGTTACACAAGGCCCAGTGACTGGACAACCTTGGTATCACACTTGTGTTCCATGGGTGATTTTGACAAACAAAAACTTAGTGTTTTCAAATGTTAAGGAAAATCTATTTTGAGCAAAGAAAGCCTAAGCTCCGCTTAGCCAAATGCATATAGATGATAGATACCACAATTCTACCATAGTATCACTTGCCAATACAATTCAAATGTATTGACCCCTGTGGCTGTAACTTATTATGTTGCAGGTTTGTTTGATGTTAGTGAAGTGTCTTGAATAGGATTACAAGTCTACAACCAACATGATTGCCTGTGGCACTTTGAAGATGAAGGACTCCATGCTATAGTTATATCTGCTGCATTGTAATGAGATAGTCAAATGAGCTATGTAAGATGTAATGAATCATCTTATTCCTGGTTATAAAGTTGTATTATGACCTTTGTTTCTTGATATTACATCTTAAACTGTGGATGCTAGCTATTGATCCAGGGACTACCATTGTAAACACAGGGATCTCTACCTTATAAAGGTTGGGACCTCTAAACCACAAAGCCATAGGTGTTAAATACACAAAGTTTTCAAACTAGATTATTGTCTCTAGTGCAAGTGGGAGACTGAAGGGAATATGGCCGAAAGTCAATAATAAAGTGGTTATTATCGTATTCCTTGTTTATGATAAATGTTTATTTTGCATGCTATAATTGTATTAATACGGAAACATTAATACATGTATGTTTAATAAACAAACAGAAAGTTCCTAGTTATGCCTATCTCATAAAACTAGCTCATTGATTAACAAGATGATCAAGGTTTCCTGATCATGGACATTGGATGTTGTTAATAATGAGGTCACAACATTAGTGTAATGGTGTGATGAACATTCATCCGAAGTATAGCATTACGATCAAAGTCACTGCGTTTATATTGCTATAACATCATACGAACTGATCCTAATCCTTATACTATGAGATCATGTCAATCATTAACACTGGAAGTATTGGGCCACAAAGTGATAAAACAAAACTTTTCCCTCTAACGTGGTGATCCGGAGATCTAGCCGATATAGAAGGCCATGAGGTTTACCACTAGACGCGCAGTTGCGGATTACTAATGAAGCACGTCAGTTGATGCAGTGCAGTCCTTTGCGATCCGATCGTCCTCGTGCTGATCGTACATCACCTCTGCTAGTATCCACACGTACAAGGAGGAGCACCGGCGGCGAATTTCTAGGTTCTATACGACGGCATGACTGCTGTGGATCTAGGGTTTCCAACACATGGAATGACCTAATCAATCAACGATTAACCTTTCTGGGTTACGGTGCTCCACTATATATAGGGAGTGAACGTGGGCTCCACTCTCGTGGCCCATTCACTAAAGCCCATATAACACTAGTCACCGTGATTCCAACTCACTGACTCAGTCCTAATCCGGCTCGGGTCCAACCCGGCCAGATTTCCGGTTCAGATCCAATCCGAACTTGCTCCCGCTCTTAAGTGTGTGACCCGGCAGGCTCTTGGTTACTCGGACACGATTGTAGTCTGACTCACAATCGATCAGTCGACAATGGCTCCTAGCAGAACGTGCCGACTCCCAAGTACCAATGAGTCATGACGACTTGCCTTTCCAATGCGACTTACGTCCGAGTCCCTTTTGCCTCACGATATGCCTTGTCAGACTATAGGCGAATATATGTCATCCCTTAAATAATCCGACTCTCTTCTCGATCTGAGATAAGTGATTCACCCGACTAACTCTTAGTCGACCGCCTTGGTTAATACTTAACCGAGTCGTGCATAGCCATGCTTTCCGAATCATATCTTCCGAGAGGGCCCAGAGAATATCTCTCCGAGTGGAGGGGCAAAATCCCATATTGGTTATCCACATCCCGCAGCTTGATTCTCAGTCGACCCAAACTCTTCCTTTATAGCTGCCCAGTTACGGATCAGCGTTTGACAGAACCTAAGTCGGTGATCCTCAACTCGAACTATGCAACAACCTCAGGTCTAAGGATTACATTGATTGAGATATACAGATAAGTACTTGTTCGTTGTACCTCAATATGGGTCAATCCGACTCGCTAAAATCTTTAGCCGAGTCTGTGTAAGTCGGAATGGCATCACCATGCCCATGACAAGTGGAACCGAGTCATCAAGCCGACTTCCACATTGGTCTAAATGTGTGTCCAGCACAACCTCAATGACCAAGGACATTTAGTACAAACAACATGAACGCATAGTTCCACAACCGAATCACATATTCAATGATACATATCAGATGTTTATACAAGGACAACTTTATATCTTTATGAATACAATGGGAAATCTCATCATACATGATTGCCTCTAGGGCATATTCCCAACAGTCTCCCACTTGCACTAGAGTCAATCTTCCCGCATCACATGTCTAAGCATCTAATTCCCATGGCTCTAAGGTGCGCCTCATGCTTCGACTGGGGGGAACGACTTTGTCAACGGATCCGCAATATTTTCATCCGTGTATACCTTGCATACCTTTTTATCACCCTGATCCACGAACTGGCGAATCAGATGGTACCGCGTGAGTATGTGCTTGTTCTTCTGGTGTTGTCTAGGTTCCTTGGCTTGTGCAATAGCACCATTGTTGTCACAATACACGTCTAACAGATTGTACGAGCCCTGAACCACACAAAGATCCATGAGGAAATTCCTCATCCAATCAGCTTCCTTTGCTGCCTCCGAGGTGGCAATATACTTAGCCTTTGTTGTAGATACAGACACAGTCTCTTACTTGGAACTCTTCCATCTCACAGAACCTTCGTTTATAATAAACACATATCCAGATTGCGAACAAGAATCATCAGAGTCAGTAAGATAACTCGCATCCGTGTAACCCTTTACACTGAGTTCATATTCACCACCATAAACCAAGAACATATCCTTAGTCCTTCTCAAGTACTTTAGGACATTTTTAGCCGCTGTCCAGTGGATTTCTCCAGGATCAGCCTGGTATCTTCTCACAACACTTAGATCATAGGAAACATCCGGCCTAGTACAAATCATGGCATACATGATGGATCCAACCGTAGAAGCATACGGAATCGCACTCATCCGACTTCGCTCATCAGTTGTCGAAGGACACTGAGTCTTGCTAAGTTTTACACCATGGGACATCGGTAAGAACCCCTTCTTAGACGATTCCATGTTGAACTTATTCAACACTTTGTCCAACTAAGTACTCTGACTCAATCCAATGAGCCTCCTTGATCTATCTCTATAGATCCGGATTCCGAGGATGTATGTTGCCTCACCCAAGTCTTTCATTGAGAAACTCCTTTCCAATGATTCCTTGGTTTCTTTCAACATCTGGACATCATTTCCAATCAGTAATATGTCATCCACATATAAGATTAGAAAGTTTACTTTGCTCCCACTAAACTTCTTGTATAAACAAGAATCATGATCACTCTTGATGAAGCCAAACAATTTGACTACCTTATCAAAGCGAATATTCCAACTCTGAGATGCTTGCTTCAACCCACAAATGGATTCTGAAGTTTACATACCTTCTCAGCATTAGCCGGATCGACAAAACCCTCGGGCTGTATCATATACACGTCCTCGGTTAAATTTACGTTAAGGAAAGCCGTTTTGACATCCATCTGCCATATCTCATAGTCGAAATAGGACGCTATAGCTAACATGATCCGAACTGATTTAAGCAACGCTACGGGTGAGAAAGTTTCGTCGTAATAAACTCCTTGAACTTGTCGGAACCCCTTCGCGACAAGACGTGCTTTCTAGACGGAAACATTTCCATCCATATCAGTTTTCTTCTTAAAGACCCATTTTCACTCGACGGGTCTTGCACCGTCTGGCAGATCAACCAAGTTCCAAACTTGATTTTCATCCATGGACTTTAACTCGGATATCATGGCTCTAATCCATGACTCAGAATCAGATCCCACCAGTGCTTCCGAATAATTTGCCAGCTCATCACTGTCTAACAGTAACACATCACGAACACTTCGTAATACCGCCGATCTCCGTAGTACAGGTGGTTCTGTCGGCTCAACTACCACGACCGGCTCAACCTCCAAGGTTTTTGCCGACTCGCTACTAGCCGGTTCCTCTTGAATTTCTTCGAGCTGCACCGTGCTCCAACTTACTCCCCGACTGAGAAACTCTTTCTCAAGGAAGACATCGTTCCGAGCGACAAACACTTTGCCCTCTTCTCGGTTGTATAAGTAGTAACCCAAGGTTTCCCTTGGATACCCCACAAAAATACACTAATCCGACTTGGCCGTAAGCTTGTCCGACTGAAGTCGCTTGACAAATGCTTCACAACCCCAAATTTTAACAAAAGACAAACTCGGCTTATTGCCTGTCCACATCTCATGCGGTGTCTTCTCTACTGACTTTGATGGTACTCTGTTTAGTGTGAATGCCGCCATTTCTTGACAATAACCCCAAAATGATAAAGGCAAATTTGTCCGACTCATCATTGATCATACCATGTCCAACAAGGTCTGATTCCGCCATTCTGAAACACCGTTCCTTTGCGGCGTTCATGGCAGAGTAAGTTGAGGAACTAGTCCACAACTTTTCAGATGGTCATCAAACTCATGGCTCATGTACTCGCCTCCTCGGTCCGACCGGAGAAACTTTATTTTCTTGCCGAGTTGATTATGTTCTTCATTCTAGAATTCTTTGAACTTTTCAAAGGCTTCCGACTTATGTTTCATCAAGTAGATATATCCATACCTAGTCAAATCATCAGTGAAGGTAATGAAGTACTCATAACCACCCATGGCTATTGTGCTCATTGGTCCACATACATCACTATGTACTAGTCCCAACACGTCCGACGCCCTTTCGCAACTCTTTGCAAAAGGTGTCTTGGTCATTTTGCCGAGTAGGCAAGATTCGCATGTCTCGAACGACTCCAAGTCGAACGAAGTTAGTAGTCCATCATCATGGAGCTTCTTCATGCATTTCCAACTTATATGACCAAGCCGACAGTGCCAAAAGTAAGTCATATTCAGATCATTTGGTTTCAACCTTTTAACATTTATGTTATAAACCGACTCACCATCAAGATTCAAAATAAATAACCCGTCCTGGACGGGTGCAAAGCCATGAAACATATCATTCAAATATAAAGAACAACCATTATTCTTGATATTAGACTCATAGCCTTGCCTCACCAAACATGAAGCAGAACTAATGTTTCGATAGAGCACTGGAACATAATAACAATTATTCAGTTCCATAATGAATCCGGAAGGTAAATGAAGTTGCATCGTGCCGACTTCCAACGCAGCAACTCTTGCCTTGTTACCGACTCGAATATCAACCTCGCCTCTTGCTACGCTCCTAGTTCTTACCAGTCCCTGCAACGGGTTGCAGATGTGAACTCATCCAGTATCATATACCCAAGAACTATTAGGCGCATCAGCAAGATATATGTCTATAACATTGCAAACAAGTGTACCTCAGTCGGAAGTCATACCTCCACTCTTGGCTTTATTAGCCAAATACTTGTTGCAGTTCCTCTTCCAGTGGCCATCCGCCTTGCAATATAAGCAAGTGGATCCGGCTGAAGGAGATGGCTTAGTCCCTGAGGAAGCGCTTGGGACCGGGTCCTGAGCCTGCTTTCCTCCTGACTTAGCCTTCTTCTTAGTCCAAGAACTCTTGTTGAACTTAGCCTCATTCTGCACCATTAACACTTGACTGGTGCCCTTCTTGAGATCCGCCTCTGCCTGCTTGAGCATCCCATGTAATTCAGTGAGCTTCTTATCCATACCATGCATGTGGTAGTTCGAAATGAACTTCCCATATGCACTAGGAAGAGAGTTCAGAATTATATCTGTAGTGAATTCTTCGCTAATGGGGTAGCCAAGTCTCTCTAGAGACTGCACGTAACCAACCATTTTGATCACATGCGGACTCAGTGGATCACCATCCTTAAGCTTGCAACTCAGCAAAGCATGAGAGACTTGATACCTCTCAGTCTTTTCCTGATCCTAGAACATACTTTTGAGGCTTTCGATCATATCGTAGGCCTCAACATGCTCGAACTACTTTTGCAAGTCCGGTTCCATGTGAGCAAACATAAGATAGCTAATATCCATGGACTCATCCTTATCCCAACGGTAGGCATTGGTGGCAGCGACAGTCGCATTCTCATTCGGCTCATCTAGAAGTGGGTTGTCTAGGACATGGTCCTTCTTTTCTTGTTTGAGAACAATTCTCAGATTTCAATACCTGCTGGTAAAATTAGTGTCGTTTAGTTTATCTTTCTAAATGATAGTTCTCAACGCAAAACCAGATATCTGAGAGTGACTGCTACTTGGTGCCATATTCTACAATAGAAAATATGCAAAACACTTAAGACATGTATTCATAAAAGAGCAAGCATATTAAACATTTTAATATTTTATGCTCCCACTAGAACCAACACCCCTCCGATGGTTACTAAGTAATTCAGGATCCTAAATAAGCAAGTCGGCTAGTGAGCTTTAGCATCACTGCTAGCCGCCAAGTGATCTAGGTAGACAACTCCTTGTCAATCGTATCTCATACGACTCCTGTTGGACGGGTGGCATCACATGCCCTGGCTCCCATCTGACTTTTCCCCGATCCCCAAAACCATTTTGATAGACCCGTCTAGCTTACCGAGTGTTTCCACAGTAAGATTCCGACTCGAACCCACCTAGTTGGAAAGAATTGGCGGCACCTCAATTTTATGAGCCCAGTACCAAAAATGTCCGACTTTTGATGGTGCAAACACTGGCGGGAAAAGCGACTAGACCTTCTTTAAGGGATTAAATTTTATCGACTATCTAATAGAGGTAAAATAGAGACATATCAATAACACAAAATAAAGCAATTATAATGTGAAATGGTATGGCTCCCTTCATGGCGATCTCCATCTCCACAAAGCCTGTAATCCGACTCGTGCCAACTCTTGTCACTTGCCGTCTTACTCCATGTCGTCGACATGTACATCTCCTTGCATGTCATCCGGATTCTCCAAACAGCTACACTAGCTTAGTAAAGTAAATTACATAGAGAATCCGACACGCAGGTCGTTATACAATAAAATGACAGCACCTAGGCTCCAGCCGGCTAACAAAACCGTGATTCGCAGATCACGTATGGATTACACACATAAGTCACATGCTCATGAACCATACCATTCACAACTTCCTACAAAAACAAGTTATGTATAGATACAATATCTACCGGCGTTGTCAAACTCGCAACGACGTCTAACACGCTACGACAGGGCAAAGCCGGCGGTCCCAGACAAGGATTTCGACCATTATTCCGATTCGATCAAACCCTTTGATCTTTGATCACCACATCTGGATTTACTGTCACAGTCTACCCCGATGCCGTAAGCCGACCAGTAGGGGTATGTCGTTTCGGACATGGATTTTTCTGAAAACGTAGATCTCATCTACGATCCGGAAATGGATTTCGACCATTATTCCAATTCAATCAAACCCTTTGATCTTCAGTCACCGCATCTGGATTAATGTGTGACAGTCTACCCCGATGGCGGAAGCCGATCGGTAGGGGTATGTCGTTCCACGACCTCAGCAGTATGATCACGGAAATCAGATCTACCATTCCCCGAGTATAGTTGATCCAATCAACCTCGTACAAAACCGATCTATCTCATAGATCGACCACCAAACAGCATAAAGATCTCATCTACAGCCAACCGCATATCACATATGCGAGATCTCGAGCCTAAAACCAGAAGCTATCGCTCTGATATCACTGTTGGGCCATGCAGAGATAAAACAAAACTTTTCCCTCTAACGTGGTGATCCCAAGATCTAGCCGAGGTAGAAGGCCACGAGGTTTACCAATAGCAGCGCAGTTGCGGATTACTGATGAAGCACGTCAGTTGATGCAGTGCAGTCCTTTGTGATCTTATCATCCTGGTGCTGATCGTACAGCACCTCTGCTGGTATCCACACGTACAAGGAGGAGCACCGGCGGTGAACTGCTAGGTTCGATACGACGGCAGGACTGCTGTGGAGCTAGGGTTTCCAACACATGGAATGACCTAATCAATCAACGATTAACCTTTCTGGGTTACGGTGCTCCACTATATATAGGGAGTGAACGTGGGCTCCACTCTCGTGGCCCATTCACTAAAGCCCATATAACACTAGTCACGTGAGTCCGACTCACTGACTCAGTCCTAATCCGGCTCGGGTCCAACCCGAGTAGATTTCCGGTTCAGATCCAATCCGAACTTGCTCTCGCTCTTAAGTGTGTGACCCGACAGGCTCTTGGTTACTCGGACACGATTGGAGTCCGACTCACAATCGATCAGTCGGCAGGGGCTCCTAGCAGAACGTGCCGACTCCCAAGTACCAATGAGTCATGACGACTTGCCTTTCCAATGCGACTTACGTCTGAGTCCCTTTTGCCTCACGATATGCCTTGTCAGACTATAGGCGAATATATGTCATCCCTTAAATAGTCCGAATCTCTTCTCGATCCGAGATAAGTGATTCACCCGACTAACTCTTAGTCGACCGCCTCGGTTAATACTTAACCGAGTCGTGCATGGCCATGCTTTCCGAATCATATCTTCCGAGAGGGCCCAGAGAATATCTCTCCGAGTGGAGGGGCAAAATCCCATCTTGGTTATTCACATCACGCAACTTGATTCCCTGTCGACCCGAAATCTGCCTTTATAGCTGCCCAGTTACAGATCAGCGTTTGACAGAACCTAAGTCGGTGATCCTCAACTCGGACTATGCAACAACCTCATGTCTAAGGATTACATTGATTGAGACATACAAATGACTACTAGTTCGTTGTACCTCAATATGGGTCAATCCGACTCACTAAACTCTTTAGCCGAGTCTGTGTAAGTCGGAATGCCATCACCATGCCCATGACAAGTGAAACCGAGTCATCAAGCCGACTTTCACATTGGTCTAAGTTGTGTGTACATCACAACCTCAATGACCAAGGACATTTAGTACAAACAACATGAATGCATAGTCCCACAACTGAATCACATATTCAATGATACAATCAGATGTTTATACAAGGACAACTTTATATCTTTATGAATACAATGGGAAATCTCATCATACATGATTTCCTCTAGTGCATATTCCCAACAGGAAGAGTATCTTGATAACATCAGACGTCACACCATAATAGGGTGATTATAAAGATGGGTTCACTACTACTAAAGTGTTATGTTGAGGACAATGGATCGAGAGTGGAATTTTTTCATCCCGATGATGGATAGATATGCTCTAGGCCCTCTCGGTGATATCACATTCATTAGCTTGCAAGCAAGTGATTTGATCACTAGAATGTTATATCACGGGAACAAGAAAAGAGTGCATGTCAGTAACGAGATCAAACTAGGTATGGAGATACCTATGATCGAATCTCGGACATGTAATATATCGCGAAACAAAAGGATTAAGATATTAGCGTAAAAGGTTCTCATGATCACAAGAAAGTCATCGTTGAATGTGTGGGAGTCAGTACGGATCTCAAGGTCCCGCTTCTGATTATTGATCAGAGAGGGGTCTCGATCATGTCCACATTATTCGCGAACCGTAGGGTGACACACTTAAGAGACACCGACATCCATTTGGAGCAAAAGTTTCATGCTGGAAAGAATAACAAGCGTAGGAATTTATTTCACTAGATACCGAAACGGGTTTTTGGGTGAAATTGAAGAAAGTGTTTTTGCACGTGAAATGAAATACTAGAAAGGGGTTATATGATAATGTTTGTCATTAATGTAATTAACAAAATTCTGAATAAATAAAAGGAGTTTTATTTAATGAGAATTTGCATTAAATTTGGTGGAAATTTAATGGGAATTTGAGTGGGTTTTTGAGTGGAGGGAATTGAAAGGCATTTGTGTGAGTGGAGTATCCACCCACATGAATCAAAGGAGGGGCGGGGGCAGCCCCATGGCTGGGCGCATAGCCCCTTGGGTACCCCCTCTCCCTATAAAAGGAGCGCCCTCCCTCTCTCTCACTCACACCTCCTCGTGCAGGATCTCTCTCCCCCTCTAGTATTTATCCCCCATGGTCTCGGTGGCTATTGGAAAAGAAAGAGTTGTTCTTCCGCTGCATTCGATGGAGAGAGGAGGCGGAGGTTGCTCGGTGCCTCAGACGTGTGTGCGAGCATGGATGCGCCGCTAAATTGCGGTGCTATGGACTTCATCTTGATATTGAGATCGGCAAGAGATCGTCTACATCAACCACGAGTTTCGACTCATTAAGCTTTGTCGGTCTTCAAGGGTATGTTCTCTACGGATGTAGATCTGCCCGTTGCTTGTATCTAGTAGATAGATCTTGGTACATAGTTGTTCCCATCGTAGGAAATTTTTTGTTTTCTATGCTTTGAACCCTACAGCTGCAAGTCTCCGACTGTGCAGGGCCTTCTGTATGTTCCATCAAGTTTGAAAAGAATGCACTTTGCATATCATACCAGTTGTGAATTGAATTCTCTAGTAGTTCATTGAGCCATGATCGAGCCATCTTTCTCAGCATGAGCGGGAGATATAGGACTGCAACCAAGTTGTTTCCTCCTTTGGCGAAGCAATAGGCCTGAAAGAAATCCTGGAGACAGGTATCTGGCCGAGCTGCGCCGTCATAGGGCTGAATGTGTTTGGCGATACCAAAGTCAACCGGAAATCTGGTTTGACGTATGCGTGGTCCAAAGCACTTGGGTCTTACGTATACGTCTTCCTCCTCGTACCTCTGCGCTTCTATGTTTGATTCAATGCGATGGCGAGCGTCGTTTGGTGACATAGATCTGCGCCTTGGAGGCTCGCGGCTTCTGCGCGGTGGAGTCGGATTTCTGCTTCTCCTCTCAGCATTGCCGCCTCCGCCCGTCCGGCTTCCATGGCTACGTATGGATCCTTCATGGTCGCTGCTTGGAGGCGATGGTGGCCCTAGTGGATTATTTCTGGCTAGGTTACGCGGTGGTGGCGGTGGAGCCTCATTATGCTGACTCCGATGCCTGTTTCTTTGGACACTGTCCCTGCTGGATTTAGGGCGATCCGGATCATCTCTTCGTCCGGCATTGCCAGCCGGACGGCTTGGTGGTGGCATCCTTAGCTCATCTTGCTCCTCTTGCTGGCGGCGTGTTTCCGGGTCTTCTCTATAGCGGTTTGTTTTGCCAACGATGGTCCTGATGAGGGACCATTGCCCTGATGGCGTCTTCGGCTGCAGCCGGAATAACTCTTGCCCAGTCACGTGCCAGCCGGCGAGAGTGGATGTTGGAGACGGTTCTTGAATTTTCTTCTTCTCCACGGGGACGATAGCGTTGAGTCGTATCCCTGTGAAGCCTTACGTCAGTGCTTTGGTCGGCACTAGTGTGGCAAAACTCGGATTTTGAGGCCAGTTTGCACTAAATGATGCGGTCGTTTTCTGCTACTTTAACCCTTTGTCCAGCAATGCGACGCACTGCTGGACCTGCTGCAAAGACGGACTGTTGGCGAGGATGGCTCGAGCTGCAGTGGCATTTTTGAAAGGCGTGATGTAGACTCGAATCTTCTCTCCATCTTTTTCGTCGAATATATCTTTGTGGATATCCGGATTCTTGCTAGCAAGAAAAGAACCTCCCCTTGTTTCGTTTGCGCGTCGCTTGCAATCTGACTGATATTTGGCAGGGTCACTGTCTAAGTGATGTGTCATCTCGACGATGTGTGTGGCCTCTTTGAGTAGAAACAGAGCGTGTTTTTCCAGGTCCTTAGCCCTTTTCTCCAGCGCCCCCGGTGTAAGATCCGAAGCCGTTGGGATTGGAATTGTGAGGGCATCTCCATAAATTTCACGTGCAGCCTTGGTGACAACGTGTCCATCCACAGGAGGGTCGATCGGGGTGGTATTAATCGGATCTCCGTCCTAATTCTCCATCTCGATATCTTCATCAACTTTTTCTTCGTTGGTTTGTTCGACGTCCGGTTCTGCCGGTGTCGGATTTTTGTTCTTCTTTGACCGCCAGTAGCCTTAACGTGTGTACCGGTGGCAAAGATGGATTTCAGTCCGGTACCGGGGGATAAACTTCCATCTATACTTTCTGTCATGGTTGGCTTATGGATCTCGGAGGAATCTCCGGTATCCATATCATACTGCGAGGTGTAGCTTTCATCCATGCTTTCATATGGACTAGGAGAATTTTCCGGCTCACCTTGTGTTGGCTTGGAGGTGTGTTATTGTTCGTACTCCTCCATCTCTTTGTCGAAGTCTCGAAGTTCCTACGATGTGATTGACTCCATCGCTGAGCCAGGTAAGTCGGTGTTTTCTTCGATTGCGTCTAGGACCGAATCGGTACCAGCTCCAGCATCGACGGAGTCGGATCCAGTGCTTATGTGGTATACAAAACAGCGGTTCTTCTTGTTCATGTTCTTGAAGTAGTGGCACGGCTGGGTTTCTGCCTCCTCCATCTCAAAGTTCTCCATGATGTTGGTGATTGCTTCATAATCGATGTAGGGGCGTTTCATCATCTCCTTTATCATGTGCTTCAAGGGTAGTTTTTCTGCTACGATGTTTGGTATGACAGAGTCGTAGCGGATATATTCCTCATCCGTGTATCCGATTTCGTCAGAGAGATCAAATCTGGATTTTTCTTCCACCTCTTCTTCCACTACAGGAGTGGGTTGGGTGGGTTTGATTGTTTCCGGGATCTTGAACTCTTCCGCCTCTGCGAACAAAGTAGATCCAGATTTTTCTTCCGCCATGTACATCACCTCAAGGGTGGGTTGGGAAGGTTCAGCGAAACCGAGATAGATATCGATCTCGCCGATAGATAAGATCGTGTAGGTCGTCACGGGTTTTGAAGCCGGAGTTCATGTCTCATCGATAAGGACGAGAGGGACATCACTGGTGTAGTTCAAGAGACCCATGGCAATTGTTTTGCCGATTCCTGCATGCGCAGGTTCCACCTGGAACGATGCTCCAACGGTCACCTGCCCCACGATGGGTGCCAACTATTGTCAGATTGTCGACAAGTACGCCATAGGGTGTCCTATTGGTGTTGGAAGGATGGGGTGTGAGAAGTCGGATGTTCCAGGAGAGGTGACCACAAGTTTACCCAAGTTCAGATCCGACTGCGTTGATCGGATCCTACTCCTACTAGCAACCCAGTAATATATTAGCGTAAGCCAGATGTTACAGCGGATTACATGAGAGGTTCGCCTGTGCGAGTTGGTTGTGGTTGATCTATGATCTGGTTCCCTAAAGGCTCCCATAGGGCTGGTTTATATAGTCACAGGGGCCTAGGGTTACAGGAGAGACTTATCCAGCTATGTTACAGAGTCGGTAACTATGTACATCTTGGACTAGAAGTAATACTACATGCCTAATTCGGTAACTCTTCTGGGCCTTATCATAGCTGGAACTAGTTCCTCCACTTTCTCTGAATGGGCCACCCGTGAAGCATAGCTCTAACCCATTGGTGGGCCACCCTGGTCAGCGAGTCTTGTGGCTATACCCGGAAAGTATATCCCAATAGTACTCCCGCTCCTCGGGAAGCAGGGCGGCCTCGAGTGGCTGCCCATCAATGGCGAACACCCTCAACTGCCCCCCACTCAAGCCCCTGCAGCACCAACCACGGGTCGCACACCTAGAGCTCTCCACCAATGACCCACGACCGCTGAACAATACGGTCGCCGCCAATGGGAAGTCGGTCGACGCACGGACCCACATCATCAACAACCAGACCTGGCGCGCACGCCAGCCTAACGACTTGAGGCACACCCTCACCAACCGGAGTGATGGCGAGCCGAGGGGATCCCTCAGTTGAGTCGGACCCTAGTGCTTCGGACCAATGATCCGAGGCGAGAAGTACCCGGACAACTTCAAAGCGCCGAAGGAAATCGAGAAGTATGATCCTACGTACGATCCAACTGTGTGGCTGGATACATATCTCATGGCGATGGGAATCGCCGGCCACACCGACCTACTTGCCGCTCGCTACCTCCCCCTGATGATGGAGGGAGCAACTCGGCAGTGGATCAACACCCTCCCCCAGACAGCATCGACTCCTGGGAGGACATGTGCGAGGACTTCGTCAAGCACTTTGAGGGCTCCTACACCTGTGCCACCACCATCGAGGACCTGGAGCGATGCGTCCAGGGACCCCGCGTGTCGACCCAACATTGGCTCCAATGGTGGCAGGACCTGTGGAGCAACGCCGCTGGCATCCACCCAAACACGGCGATCCACTACTTCAAGAACGCGTGCCGATACGAGCCATTGGTCACCAAAATAAAGAGGGTGTATAAGACACTCAACAACATCCCCGACCTCCTCGAGATTTCCAAGCGATACGCGGAGGAAGATCCGAACTAAGAAACCGACGACGAGTTGGGTGGAAATCGCCACCCAAGCGACCATGACAACGGTAGGCAGTGTGAGCTGCGCTACAGCAACACTCGCCTCACTGGCAAGCGCCACGGTGACGGGCAAGTCGACTTTGTCGCCAACGCCGACTATGCGCCACGCGACCCCAAGAATTTCCGCCAAGACAGAGGACAACACCGCGACAACAGAAACTACCGGACGAGGACAAAATTCGATCCCAAAGCTGTCCTAAACCAACCCTGTGTTTTCCACAGCAGGCCCGCGACACACAGCACTACCGACTGCCACTCTCTGATGGAGATCGAGAAGGAATGACGAACAAGGGAGGAAACTGACAACAACCCGCCAAACGGAGGGGCATTCGAAAATGATGTCACCTCGCTACATACCTTCACCGGGCTCGGCACAAAGCGCGAGAAGAAGGTCCTCTCCCGCACCATCACCGTGAACGCGGTGACCCAGGTCGATGTCCCGCGCTTCCTCAACTGGTCCGAGAAGCGCATCACATGGAGCCGCGAGGACCACTCACCATGGATCGAATATCCCGGGCGAGTCGCCTTGGTATTCAAGCCCAAAGTGGGCGACTACTGGCTCCCCAAGACATTGATGGACGGCGGGAGCTCCATCAATATCCTCTACCTGGACACATTCAGGCGACTGCAGCTCCCGCAATCGATGATCGAGACGACCCTCACCATCTTCCACGGCATTGTCCCCGGTCGTAAGGCATACCCGATTGGCAAGGTGATGCTGCCAGTCACCTTAGGTACACCAGCCAACTTCCGCACCGAGCGGATCGACTTCAAGCTGGTGAACTTCAACAGCCCCTACCACTGCGTCCTGGGGTGACAAGCATTCGCCAAATTCATGGCAGCACCGCACTACGCGTACAACATGATGAAGCTCCCAGGACCATACGGCATCATCACAGTCCACAACGACCCCGACATGGCCATCGAGTGCGAAGAAAAAGGCGCACAGCTCATGAATTCCGTCATCACCGCGGAGACCAACCACGCAGAGGAGCTCTCCAGATACGCGAGTGGGGTGAACAAAGACGACCCCATAATCCCGAAGAAGCCCAATGCGGAGAACGCCAGGTCGACAGCCTTTGAGGCCGCCACGCACACCTGCACCTTCGAGATGGTCCCAGGCGACTCCAGCCAGACGGTCACCATCGGGGCGGGCATGAGCCCTGCATAGGAAAGTGTGTTTGTCAATTTCCTGTATGAGAATCGCGACATCTTCTCATGGAAGCCATCTGACATGCCAGGTGTCCCGAGGGAACTCGCCGAGCACAAACTCAATGAAGAGCGCCGCAGAGCAATCGCCGAAGAAGTGTTGCGTCTACTCGTTGCAGGCTTCATCCGGCCAATCAAGTACTCCAAGTGGCTGGAAGACCTAGTCCTGGTCATGAAGAATAACAAGACCTGGAGGATGTGTATCGACTACACCAACCTCAATAGCGCCTGCCCAAAGGAGCAGTTTGTCCTCCCGCGCATCGACCAGATCATCGATTCGACTGCGGGCTTGGACTCACTGTGCTTCCTCGACGCGTACTCTGGTTACAACCAGATCAAGATGACGGTCGAGGACGAGGAGAAGACGACGTTCATCACGCCATTCGGCACCTACTGCTACACCGCCATGATGTTCAGCGTCAAGAACGTCGGTGCGACCTACCAGCGATGCATGAAGGAGTGCCTAGCGAGCCGCAACATCCACTTCTACATCGACGACATGGTAGTCAAGTCCAATCGCCAGAGCGACCTACTCGCCAACCTGGCCGAAACCTTCGCAAATCTACAGAGGTACAAGATCAAGCTCAACCTAGGGAAATGTACCTTTGGCGTTCCCACAAGACAACTCCTGGGGTATGTAGTCTCCAAGCGAGGGATCGAGGTGAACCCCACCAAGATCAACACATTCGCACGGCTCATGAAACCCGAGTGCCTCCGTTACATCCAGAAACTAGCCAGGTGAGTCGCGGCTCTCGGTAGCTTCATCCCCCGACTACGAGAGAAGGTGATGCCTCTCTACCGCCTAATGCACAAGAGCCCCATGTTCCAATGGGACAAGGAGGCCGACGACACGCTCACCGCACTCAAAGAAGTGCTACTCGCTGCGCCCCTACTCGCCGCCCCTGTCGACAAGGAGCTGATGCTCATTTACATCGCGGCATCCGCGTGAGTCGTAAGCGCCGTCATGGTCATCGAATGATGGGAGGAGGTCAAGGAGCGCCCCGTCTAATACATCAGTGAGGTCCTCATGGACTCACGACAGCGCTACACGTAGTACCCGAAACTGGTCTATGCGGTCTTCCGAGCCTAGTGGCGTCTACCGCACTACTTCCAGGAGCACCCGATAACGGTCGTCTCCTCCGCGCCATTGCAGGAGATCATTCGCAACTGCGATGCCACTAGGTGGGTCTCCAAGTGGGCCAGCAAAATTGGTGTCCACAAGATCAAGTACAAGCCGTGCAAGGCGATCAAGTCGCAAGCCCTCGCTGACTTCCTCGCCGACTGGAAAGAGGCACAGCAGCCGGAGAAGCTGTCATACCTCCACTACTGGTCGCTGCACTTCGACAGGTCCAAGAACACAGAGGGCACAGGGGCAGGAACCATACTCACCTTGCCCAAAGGCGAAAAGCTCCACTACGTGCTATACCTCGACTTCACCCCTTGCACCAACAACATGGCCGAGTATGAGGCCCTCCTTCACAGCATGCGGGCCACCAAGGAGATGAACGTCAATCTCGTACGGTTCTATGGTGACTCCGACCTCGTCGCCGTGCAAGTCAGCGGCACCTGCGACGCCGTCTCCCCAACCATGGCGGCATACCGCCAAGCAGTGGACCAGCTGGGAGGCCACTTCGCTGGCTACTCTATCGAGTGGATCGACAGGCGCAAGAATGAGGATGGCGATGCTTTCTCCCGCATTGGGTCTTCTCGGCAAACCCCACCGGTGGGCGTCTTCCTCGACACAATCCACAAGCAATATGTCTCTCCCTTAAAGGAGATCCACCTCAGGATCCCCATGCAACCCGAGCCTACCCTGGTCTCCATGGTCGTAGAACCAAGCGACTGGACCACGCCCTACCTCGCCTACCTCGAGCATGGTACCTTTCCAGCAGACAAAACAGAAGCCCGCATGATCATACGCCGCTGCAAATCCTTCGTCATCATCAACGGCGAACTCCACAAGTGCAGCATCACAGCGTGTTCCAACGCTGTATCCAACACACGGAAGGGCGCAAAATCGTCCAAGACATCCATGCCAGCGCCCGCTCTCTGGTCACCAAGGCCATTTGACATGGTTTCTATTGGCTCACAGCGCACGCCGACGCCGTCGACATCATCGAATGCTGTGTCGGGTGCTAGAAGTGCGCCAACCAGACGCATGTACCTACCTCGACGCTCAAGACGATCCCCGTCACCTGTCCATTCGCCGTATGGGGCATGTACATGGTGGGCCCCTTCAATAAGGCCCCCTCCAGCTACACCCACGTCTTAGTCGCAGTCAAAAAATTCACCAAGTGGGTCGAAGCCAAGCCAGTCCAGAAATGCGACAGGAAGACCACAGCCAAATTCCTCTGTGATCTCATCTACCTCTACGGATGCCCGCACGACATCATCATGGAAAACGGCACCAACTTCGCGAAGGGTGCCATGGCCGAATTCTGCGAAGAGCACAACATACGGCTCGACCTCACCTCAGCCGCCCACCCAGAGTCCAATGGCCAGGCGGAATGTGCCAATCAGATCATCCTCCATGATCTCAAGCCGCTACTGCAAGTTCCTCTTGAGAGAACTTCGGGATGCTGGGTCGAAGAGCTCCCATCCATCATATGGGGAATCTGCACCTCCGTCAATCAGTCGACAGGGTTCACGACCTTCTTCATGTTATACAGCGCCAAAGCCGTCATGCCGACTGACCTAGAGCACCACTCACCCCGGGTCGTCAACTACGAGGAGGCCTACAACGATCTCGCACACCAAGACATAGTCGACCAACTCGACAAATCATGCGACCTAGATCGCTTCCGCACGGCCATCTACCAGCAGGGGCTCCACCGCTACCACAACTCTCGAGTCCGGACTCACACCTTCCAGGAAGGCTACCTGGTCATGCGACTTATCCAGGACAAGAAGTGCATGCACAATCTCTCACCCCCATGGGAGGGACCATTCGCAGTAGGGCAAGTCCTCGGTAATGACGCCTACTACCTCATCGACGTTCGCGGCGACGGACAGCTCGATGTCAAGAGGCCGTGGAATGTAAATTTCCTAAGTAAGTTCTATACCTAGAACTCCGACTTGTACTCCCCCCGCCATGCAATACAATACATCTGACTCGCACAAATTGTGCTCACTCTTCAAGTCTTGTGCCAATTGCACTCGTAATTACAGCAATATGCTATCCACGGAAGTCAACCCTTGGCTGAGCGACTGGCACGGCTAACTAGTGCGACGCAAGGGCACCGAAGATATTTGGGCCTTGCGCCGTCCATGAAAACTCCAGCACCGGAGCCCCCATCTGAGACGCCCTGCTCAACTGGCCCGCCGGGCCAAGACAACCGAACAAGCTTCCTATAGCGACCAGTCCTCCACATCCTCGGCACAGCGACTCGAATGGTTAAGTACCACGCTCGGGGACTCGCCTCAATATAAACCCACGCGGCTCGGGAACACACCAAGTATGAGAGCGTACCCTAGACTCGCCACGCGACTGGCTCTCCGAGCCTTGTGGAGTGACGTGCCACAAACAACGC
Source organism: Avena atlantica (assembly GCA_910589765.1). Lineage (NCBI taxonomy): Eukaryota > Viridiplantae > Streptophyta > Magnoliopsida > Poales > Poaceae > Avena > Avena atlantica. Next base: position 262,215,255 of record OU342738.1, read on the forward strand.
GCTTCGTCCTCACCTACCTTGGACATGTAACTATAATAGCTAAGTACCACGCTCAGGGACTCGCCAACCGACCCCGTCCGCATCTAGGAAAACGGCTAATTATAGAGCACCCCTTGGGGTCTCCAAGAGAGTCGACCCTAACTAACTAAAAGTTTAAGAAACAACCAAACATACAAAATGCGAGGTAAACCCCATTAAAGGGAGGACGCGCTCGGGGACTCTCTCAACAAACAAATCAAAATCAAGTCAAACTGACCCAATATATTCTCCTTTCCTTAAGCAACACAATATATTGTTCACAAGCAAGGATTTATATATATGTACTTGTACTAATACAAAATCCACCCGGCACATCCTTATTCCGCAGGATTCGAGGTCGACGCGCCACCACCACCGTGAAACCGGATGAAGGGCTCCCACAGATTTGTCGGGTACGTCATCAGGCTCTTCGCCATCCCGACCGGAACGGTTGCTCTGATTTGAGATCGTAGTGCGCCGGCTCGGGGTTGTTGGGCGCCACCACCATGTCCTGATACGGTAGTAGATATCCCATTAACAGCATCCGCTAGGAGTATGTGGCTGCCTTCTTCATCAGCTTCAACACTTCTGAGATCTCCACCGAGCCCGTCACCGACAGGTACCCGCTGGTGACGTCGTCAAGGTCAAAATCATCAGGGAAGTGTTGGGAATATGCCCTAGAGGCAATCATGTATGATGAGATTTCCCATTGTATTCATAAAGATATAAATTTTTCCTTGTATAAACATCTGATGTGTATCATTGAATATGTGATTCGGTTGTGGAACTATGCATTCATGTTGTGTGTACTAAATATCCTTGGTCATTGAGGTTGTGATGGACACACAACTTAGACCAATGTGAAATTCGGCTTGATGACTCGGTTCCACGTGTCATGGGCATGGTGATGCCATTCCGACTTACACAGACTCGGTTAAAGAGTTTAGCGAGTCGGATTGACCCATATTGAGGTACAACGAACAAGTAGTCATTTGTATATCTCAATCAATGTAATCCTTAGACCTGAGGTTGTTGCATATTCCGAGTTGAGGATCACCGACTTAGGTTCTGTCAAACGCTAATTCGTAACTGGGCAGCTATAAAGGCAGACTTCGGATCGACTGAGAATCAAGCTGCGTGATGTGAATAACCAAGATTGGATTTTGCCCCTCCACTCGGAGAGATATTCTCTGGGCCCTCTTGGAAGATATGATTCGGAAAGCATGGCCATGCATGACTCGGTTAAGTGTTAACCAAGGCGGTCGACTAAGAGTTAGTCGGATGAATCACTTATCTCAGATCGAGAAGAGAGTTGGTCTATTTAAGGGATGACAGATATTCGCCTATAGTTTGACAAGGCATATCGTGAGGCAAAAGGGACTCGGACGTAAGTCGCATTGAATAGGCAAGTAGTCATGACTCATTGGTACTTGAGAGTCGACACGTTCTGCTAGGAGCCGATGCCGACTGATCGGTTGTGAGTCGGACTCCAATCATGTCCGAATAACTAAGATCATGCCGGGTCACACACTTAAGAGCGGGAGCAAGTTCGGATTGGATCTGAACCGGAAATCTAGTCGGGTTGGACCCGAGCCGGATTAGGACTGAGTCAGCGAGTCGAACTCATGGTGACTAGTGTTATATGGGCTTTAGTGAATGGGCCACGAGAGTGGAGCCCACGTTCACTCCATATATAAAGTGGAGCAGCGTAACCTAGAAAGGTTAATCGTTGATTGATTAGGTCATTCCATGTGTTGGAAACCCTAGCTCCACAGCAGTCCTGCCATCGTATCAAACCTATCAGTTTGCCGCCGGTGCTCCTCCTTATACGTGTGGATACCAGCAGAGGTGCTATACGATCAACACCAGGATGATCGGATCGCAAAGGACTGCACTGCATCAACTGACACGCTTCATTAGTAATCCACAACTGTGCGTCTAGTGGTAAACCTCGTGGCCTTCTACCTCGGCTAGTGTCGTGGGAATGACCACGGCAGATGCTGCAATCGGCAGCGAGTAGTAGAACATGGGGCAAGGGCGGCCAGCCATCTGCGGTGTGAGATGAGGGCTGAGACACAAGGATTTACCCAGGTTTGGCACCCCGGAGGGTAAAGACCTCTCCTGCTAGATTGTATTATGGTGAGAGTACAATGGGGCGAGCTCGGCGGCTATGCAGCGAGTCGCTTGGGTGTATGATGGAAAGTATCCTCTATGCGTCTGTAACACCCTCAGAATCGGACCTATGCAAGTTTGGGCAAAATTCACCAAACCCGCATAGAAACGATTCAAAGGTGCCCACCAGGCACTTTCGTGCGGGTGGAAAACGAGGTAATAACATTACACAACAGTCCTCGATGGGACCCACAGAACAGATATATATACAGCAGCGACTCAAAGAGCCAGGAATACAAATATAATATACAAAGATCCAAATCACCTTGAAAACGATATAGCGTCCAGCTACGGACAAGATGCAAATGGGGCTAAGAGCCCTGAAGAATAACCAATGGCGTCCATAACCCTGCCCAGGCCAAGCCGGAAGGGTAACCCTGCTAACGGCGTCGATCTCAAAACCTGCTTAACAAAAGGGGTGCCGACAAAGGGCAAAGCAGAAAAACAAAGAAGGAGCGTCAGTACTGAGGCCAGTACACGGCGAGGCTAGAATTCGGCGGTCCTCGCCTACATAGGTATGGTGGACTGAGCGGCAGCGGTAGCATGCACTAAACAACCTATAGAGACTCGATACAACTGGCGGATATCAGAGAGGGATAAGAATGACCTAACCGGATCCAACCTGAAGCTATCACCAAACAAACCCATCCTGGCGTTTCCCCCTCGAGACCAAACGAGGAAGTCAACCGAGGTACTCACACAGTTGGCAGTTTTACTTATTTGGTTATCGTTGCAGCAATTACTAGTCAGATATAAGTAATCGTCCTGATAAAATAAGCAGTGGGCCCTTTTAGTTAATCATTCCGTTGTAGTTGCAACAATTACTAATCAGATACAGATAGCATGATGTAATCCCGAAACCCAGCAGTTGTTGGTACTTTTATTCAGCCATTCCGTTGTAGTTGTTATACTTACTAGTCAGATACAATTGTCGCAAGCGACGACCAAACAAACAATTGTGGGCAGTATTAATTAGCCATTCCATTATAGTGAAGCTGATTACTAGTCATTATAAGTCAAATTTATAGCAGTAAACTTTAGTTATGCTTGTCTATGATCGAGATACTGTGCTCCAAGTCGTCCATAACCGCGGACACGGCTTTCAGAAAGTTTTAACCCGGCCGGGGTGCACAAATAGCAACACACACACGATCAACCTCGGAAAAACCAAATAAAAACCCAACGAGGTCTTCACGACAGAGCAATCACAAGATTCAGAAATATTTCAGGGGGCCACCCCTTTGAGTAGAACCCGCAACGGAGTAGGCAAGCTCCGAGACGGCCTCAAGGTTTGGCTAGACGGCTGTGAACGACTGGGAACCCCAAACGGGGCTTGTCGACACCGCGAAATCGTGGTCCGATCCTAAACAGTACAGTGTGCAGTACCTCGCACAATCGTAAATAAAGCAGTAAAACATGGCATAAGTACAGGATAGTAATAAAGCCCCAAACTAGTTAGTGGCCCCATGAAATAAGACGGAATCAAGCTCTGGCTAAGGGGGGCCCATATCTCCCCATATGTGGATAGTGCGATAAATCAAGGAACAGGTATCAAGTACTCGGGGTCTCACGGGACACAAGTGGGCGTTCGGAAACCAAATATTATCTATCACCCACCGATGCCTCTGCTTATTCAATTTTAGTTGTTAAACAGAAATTAAAGTGACGATAAGTAAAACTAGAATCATCTCCAACAACAACATGCGGCAATACATCAGCAACTGTGGCATATGACGACACACATCAGCACTTGAGCAAGCAACTACGACGCGCAAGTCCAGCTATCTACCAAACAACAGGTAATAGGATGTGTCCAAGGCAATATAGGGCTGCACGGTATATCAAGGGTACGGAATCTAGAGCATCGCAACACAGATAGCAATAGATCAACAGGAGGGAAATAAATACTATAAAAGTAAGATAGGTAGAAAGGGGGAGATGCTCGCCTGAAAACATTGTCGAAGGGTTCAACTGAAGATCGGGGCGAAGCTCACATCAACTCAACGGCCTTATCCGCGAAGAAGCAAAACACTAGAATAAACACCGGATGCGATATTTAAGATCACGGCAGAAGATCGGCATGATGCATGTATGATGTATGGCATGGCAAGGTGCGATGCAATTAGGTCAAGATTAAGCGGAACCGGGGTCCCGACAATTAATTAGGTGGTTCATGTTATTTAGAAGCCCCGCAATTTAAATGTTGTTTTAGCATGGCAAAAGATAGTACCGGGTTCGCTACACCAAATTAAATGAGGCCGATATGAGACTAGATTTGCCCGCATATGGGCCCCATATTTAATTATTCGGTGAATCGGCATAAGGCCCCCAAACCAATGACATGCATGCGAAATGACAATTAAACATGCAACAAGTTGTTATGTTATAAAATAGGGTTCGAGGAAAAGGGTCACACATTTAGGGTTCGGCGATCTTGGGTTCCGGGGTTCGGGGTCGGGTCTCGGGGTCCAGGGTTCGACGGATCTGAGGTTCGGGGTTCGGTGGAAGCGTTCTCGGATATCGGGGGTAGTTCTTGGCGCATCCGGGTTCTCGGGGCATGCTGTCGGTCATGGCGTTCGGGACGAAGCACTTGTTCGGCCTCTTGTCGTTGGCGTGGTGATACTTGTTCCGTTCCATGGCGATCTTGGCGGCTCGGAGGGGGTAGAGGGAATCGGTACGGTCTTCGGCTTCCGCGAGGGAGATCTTGGAATCCGTGAAGGAGCTCATGTGTCGGTCTTGTCGGCGAGAGGATCTTGATGCGTCTTGTCGGCAGGCATCCCTGGTTCTTAGCATCGAGACATCTGTGCCCATACTAAACATCAGCGGCACCCCTTCAGACTTGGTACTTACCGCATCTCAACGAGACACTAGTGAGCAGATGGTTTTCCAGAGAAGGTGGGCACAGGCGCGTGCGACAGGGCGTTCGGGAGAGCTGGCGGAGGCACTGCAGGGGCCCTGGCGGGGTCGGCGCGAGGCCCGGCGAGCTCGGGGCGGCCGCTGCAGAGGAAGCACGGGGCCGGGGTGGATGCTGGGCACCGGGGAGAGGCGTGGAGGTGGTGGGGGCCGCGGGGCGACGCTGGACTGGCCGCAGCGGAGAGGCGGGCTTGCTCGCTGGGGTCGGCGAGGAGACCGGGGAGGACCCGTGGCCGAGGACGCGCGCGTCAGGACGGTGCTTGGCTGCCGCGTCGCCGGCGGAGAGCGAGGCGGAGGCCGCAGGGCGCGGACGGCGCGGAGATCTCGCAGAGAGCGGCGCGGCGGGCACTGGGCGAGGCCGGTGGCTGCGGCGGTCGGTGGCGTGCGGGCAGAGCCTGGCGAGCGGCGCGGGGTCGGGCGGCTGCCGCGGCGGCGGCGGGGAGGCGCACCGGCGCGGGCGGCGGGGAGGAGCTCGGAGGGGTCGGGGACGGCGGCAGAGGGAGATGCCCGCGGTGGTCGATGACGCGGGCGGGCGACGGGGTTCTCGGCGACGGCGGGGCATGCGGTCCGGCGGGCCTGGCGGGCGGCTCGAGCGCGGCGGAGGCGGGTCGGGGGCCGGCCGCGGCCGGGGCGAAGGGGAGGAAGACGCGGCCGCTGCGGGGCGCGGCGGCGTCGCGGCGAGCCTGGCGGGGCCTGAGGGAGGTGGGGGCGGCTGCCGCGGCGAGGGAGAGCGCTGGGGGCGGGAGGACGCTCGCGCGCGGGGATGGGGAGAGGCCAGAGAGAAAGGAGGAAGAAGGAGAGTGGGAGCCACGGGCCGACCGCGTGGGGTGCGCGGCGGGACCGCGTGGGGCGCGCGGGTGGGTCCCGCGTGGGACCGGGGTTGGGGGGAAGAGAGGTTGCTGGCAGGCAGCGTGGGGCTCTGAGTGTGTGGGGCGCGTGGGGCCCAGAGGCAGGGTGGAGGGCTGGGGAGAGGGAGAGAGAAAAGAGAGGGAGGGGGATGTGGCAGATTAGGATTGGTGGAGGGGAAGAGGGAGCTGATGTGGCCAGATGCTATTGGGCAGGGTGAGGTGGCTGGGAAGGGTGGGTAGGATTATAGGTGAGAAAAAGGATTTAGGTGGGACTGGTTTTGGGGGTGGACCGATTATAGTTTATGGGGCGGTCGTTCGGGTCAATCGGCCCGTTCGACTGCCCCGCTAAAATAATTAATGTTTTTATTTGATTAAAACATGGCCTTTTTAAACCAATGCAAGACAAAATAAAATAATCCGGGCAAGCCCGGGTTTTGCATTTGAATTAAGATGGGGCGTTGGGAAAACAAAACGGCTTTGCAGACATAGTTTTGGCAAACAATGCATGATGATGACGATGCAATGCACAAATTCAACGCGATTTTCTAGTAGTGGTTTTGCGGGATGCCACAATTCGACACCACTAACAATGGATCTCGCCCTCGAGATCCGCCTCATGGTACCGGAAGGAAGGTCGGCGTTCTCCGTCTTCTCGCTTTGTGTAGATCCTCGCGACACCACTAACGAGGGTTCGTCCTCCATCTTGAAAACGGCGACACCACCAACAAAGGATCGTGGCTCCTGATCGTCGCGAGAGCACTCCGGAACAAAAGGTCGAAGGTAGAGGTATCGCAAATAAAGCCACCCCTAACTTCCGTGGACGGAGTAAAACTGCGGAATCCACTGATTCGACATACAAGAGCGAATGATAAGAGAAGTGGTAGGGTAGCTACTCCATACCGCACTCAAACCATTACTCTGCACACGAATAAGCGGATTAAGCATCCAACTCTCGGAATTAGACTGAAGATCTCGACAAGCGAGGTTCGGAAACAAGGGAGTGTTGCCAGCAGAAATCGTATGAAAGACACACTGATTAGGTTTCGCGGTGGTTCCATTGGCATGAACAACACGTGCTCAAGGTCGACTCCAACTCCACCAAAGCTCGTCCTTCTCATATGTTTTTCAACGACACTGACATCCGGCAAGGAACACATATGGATAAGAACAAAAGACTGGAGGGAGGTTACAACAGACAAGTTGCAGATTGATGATCGTAGCACCTCCGTTACAAAAAGGGAGAAAGAGAAACCCTGAAGGTACGACGGAAACCCAACCACGAGAAATCCTGGACTCGAAGAGAGAGAAGAGAGCGGATTTAAAACACGCAGAGGTAAGAGGAGAACAGCAGAGAGGTAAGGAGTAAAATCAGACCTAACCAGAACTATCCAACCGACTTTCAAAAATAGTTTTGACACTCTACTTCGGCCGTTAGCTAGGTTATCCTACAGGCTGGACTTGTGGGGTATCGCAACTGCTGAGCTCTGATACCACTCTGTAACACCCTCAGAATCGGACCTATGCAAGTTTGGGCAAAATTCACCAAACCCGCATAGAAACGATTCAAAGGTACCCACCAGGCACTTTCGTGCGGGTGGAAAACGAGGTAATAACATTACACAACAGTCCTCGATGGGACCCACAGAACAGATATATATACAGCAGCGACTCAAAGAGCCAGGAATACAAATATAATATACAAAGATCCAAATCACCTTGAAAACGATATAGCGTCCAGCTACGGACAAGATGCAAATGGGGCTAAGAGCCCTGAAGAATAACCAATGGCGTCCATAACCCTGCCCAGGCCAAGCCGGAAGGGTAACCCTGCTAACGGCGTCGATCTCAAAACCTGCTTAACAAAAGGGGTGCCGACAAAGGGCAAAGCAGAAAAACAAAGAAGGAGCGTCAGTACTGAGGCCAGTACACGGCGAGGCTAGAATTCGGCGGTCCTCGCCTACATAGGTATGGTGGACTGAGCGGCAGCGGTAGCATGCACTAAACAACCTATAGAGACTCGATACAACTGGCGGATATCAGAGAGGGATAAGAATGACCTAACCGGATCCAACCTGAAGCTATCACCAAACAAACCCATCCTGGCGTTTCCCCCTCGAGACCAAACGAGGAAGTCAACCGAGGTACTCACACAGTTGGCAGTTTTACTTATTTGGTTATCGTTGCAGCAATTACTAGTCAGATATAAGTAATCGTCCTGATAAAATAAGCAGTGGGCCCTTTTAGTTAATCATTCCGTTGTAGTTGCAACAATTACTAATCAGATACAGATAGCATGATGTAATCCCGAAACCCAGCAGTTGTTGGTACTTTTATTCAGCCATTCCGTTGTAGTTGTTATACTTACTAGTCAGATACAATTGTCGCAAGCGACGACCAAACAAACAATTGTGGGCAGTATTAATTAGCCATTCCATTATAGTGAAGCTGATTACTAGTCATTATAAGTCAAATTTATAGCAGTAAACTTTAGTTATGCTTGTCTATGATCGAGATACTGTGCTCCAAGTCGTCCATAACCGCGGACACGGCTTTCAGAAAGTTTTAACCCGGCCGGGGTGCACAAATAGCAACACACACACGATCAACCTCGGAAAAACCAAATAAAAACCCAACGAGGTCTTCACGACAGAGCAATCACAAGATTCAGAAATATTTCAGGGGGCCACCCCTTTGAGTAGAACCCGCAACGGAGTAGGCAAGCTCCGAGACGGCCTCAAGGTTTGGCTAGACGGCTGTGAACGACTGGGAACCCCAAACGGGGCTTGTCGACACCGCGAAATCGTGGTCCGATCCTAAACAGTACAGTGTGCAGTACCTCGCACAATCGTAAATAAAGCAGTAAAACATGGCATAAGTACAGGATAGTAATAAAGCCCCAAACTAGTTAGTGGCCCCATGAAATAAGACGGAATCAAGCTCTGGCTAAGGGGGGCCCATATCTCCCCATATGTGGATAGTGCGATAAATCAAGGAACAGGTATCAAGTACTCGGGGTCTCACGGGACACAAGTGGGCGTTCGGAAACCAAATATTATCTATCACCCACCGATGCCTCTGCTTATTCAATTTTAGTTGTTAAACAGAAATTAAAGTGACGATAAGTAAAACTAGAATCATCTCCAACAACAACATGCGGCAATACATCAGCAACTGTGGCATATGACGACACACATCAGCACTTGAGCAAGCAACTACGACGCGCAAGTCCAGCTATCTACCAAACAACAGGTAATAGGATGTGTCCAAGGCAATATAGGGCTGCACGGTATATCAAGGGTACGGAATCTAGAGCATCGCAACACAGATAGCAATAGATCAACAGGAGGGAAATAAATACTATAAAAGTAAGATAGGTAGAAAGGGGGAGATGCTCGCCTGAAAACATTGTCGAAGGGTTCAACTGAAGATCGGGGTGAAGCTCACATCAACTCAACGGCCTTATCCGCGAAGAAGCAAAACACTAGAATAAACACCGGATGCGATATTTAAGATCACGGCAGAAGATCGGCATGATGCATGTATGATGTATGGCATGGCAAGGTGCGATGCAATTAGGTCAAGATTAAGCGGAACCGGGGTCCCGACAATTAATTAGGTGGTTCATGTTATTTAGAAGCCCCGCAATTTAAATGTTGTTTTAGCATGGCAAAAGATAGTACCGGGTTCGCTACACCAAATTAAATGAGGCCGATATGAGACTAGATTTGCCCGCATATGGGCCCCATATTTAATTATTCGGTGAATCGGCATAAGGCCCCCAAACCAATGACATGCATGCGAAATGACAATTAAACATGCAACAAGTTGTTATGTTATAAAATAGGGTTCGAGGAAAAGGGTCACACATTTAGGGTTCGGCGATCTTGGGTTCCGGGGTTCGGGGTCGGGTCTCGGGGTCCAGGGTTCGACGGATCTGAGGTTCGGGGTTCGGTGGAAGCGTTCTCGGATATCGGGGGTAGTTCTTGGCGCATCCGGGTTCTCGGGGCATGCTGTCGGTCATGGCGTTCGGGACGAAGCACTTGTTCGGCCTCTTGTCGTTGGCGTGGTGATACTTGTTCCGTTCCATGGCGATCTTGGCGGCTCGGAGGGGGTAGAGGGAATCGGTACGGTCTTCGGCTTCCGCGAGGGAGATCTTGGAATCCGTGAAGGAGCTCATGTGTCGGTCTTGTCGGCGAGAGGATCTTGATGCGTCTTGTCGGCAGGCATCCCTGGTTCTTAGCATCGAGACATCTGTGCCCATACTAAACATCAGCGGCACCCCTTCAGACTTGGTACTTACCGCATCTCAACGAGACACTAGTGAGCAGATGGTTTTCCAGAGAAGGTGGGCACAGGCGCGTGCGACAGGGCGTTCGGGAGAGCTGGCGGAGGCACTGCAGGGGCCCTGGCGGGGTCGGCGCGAGGCCCGGCGAGCTCGGGGCGGCCGCTGCAGAGGAAGCACGGGGCCGGGGTGGATGCTGGGCACCGGGGAGAGGCGTGGAGGTGGTGGGGGCCGCGGGGCGACGCTGGACTGGCCGCAGCGGAGAGGCGGGCTTGCTCGCTGGGGTCGGCGAGGAGACCGGGGAGGACCCGTGGCCGAGGACGCGCGCGTCAGGACGGTGCTTGGCTGCCGCGTCGCCGGCGGAGAGCGAGGCGGAGGCCGCAGGGCGCGGACGGCGCGGAGATCTCGCAGAGAGCGGCGCGGCGGGCACTGGGCGAGGCCGGTGGCTGCGGCGGTCGGTGGCGTGCGGGCAGAGCCTGGCGAGCGGCGCGGGGTCGGGCGGCTGCCGCGGCGGCGGCGGGGAGGCGCACCGGCGCGGGCGGCGGGGAGGAGCTCGGAGGGGTCGGGGACGGCGGCAGAGGGAGATGCCCGCGGTGGTCGATTACGCGGGCGGGCGACGGGGTTCTCGGCGACGGCGGGGCATGCGGTCCGGCGGGCCTGGCGGGCGGCTCGAGCGCGGCGGAGGCGGGTCGGGGGCCGGCCGCGGCCGGGGCGAAGGGGAGGAAGACGCGGCCGCTGCGGGGCGCGGCGGCGTCGCGGCGAGCCTGGCGGGGCCTGAGGGAGGTGGGGGCGGCTGCCGCGGCGAGGGAGAGCGCTGGGGGCGGGAGGACGCTCGCGCGCGGGGATGGGGAGAGGCCAGAGAGAAAGGAGGAAGAAGGAGAGTGGGAGCCACGGGCCGACCGCGTGGGGTGCGCGGCGGGACCGCGTGGGGCGCGCGGGTGGGTCCCGCGTGGGACCGGGGTTGGGGGGAAGAGAGGTTGCTGGCAGGCAGCGTGGGGCTCTGAGTGTGTGGGGCGCGTGGGGCCCAGAGGCAGGGTGGAGGGCTGGGGAGAGGGAGAGAGAAAAGAGAGGGAGGGGGATGTGGCAGATTAGGATTGGTGGAGGGGAAGAGGGAGCTGATGTGGCCAGATGCTATTGGGCAGGGTGAGGTGGCTGGGAAGGGTGGGTAGGATTATAGGTGAGAAAAAGGATTTAGGTGGGACTGGTTTTGGGGGTGGACCGATTATAGTTTATGGGGCGGTCGTTCGGGTCAATCGGCCCGTTCGACTGCCCCGCTAAAATAATTAATGTTTTTATTTGATTAAAACATGGCCTTTTTAAACCAATGCAAGACAAAATAAAATAATCCGGGCAAGCCCGGGTTTTGCATTTGAATTAAGATGGGGCGTTGGGAAAACAAAACGGCTTTGCAGACATAGTTTTGGCAAACAATGCATGATGATGACGATGCAATGCACAAATTCAACGCGATTTTCTAGTAGTGGTTTTGCGGGATGCCACAGCGTCCTCTAAGGAGGTTTATATAGACTCACCTCCCTAGGGTTTACAGATCTCAACCGAATCAGTTAAGGTTTCAGTGATTCTTTAACCTAATCCGACTGGGCCTATCTACGCTTCTGGGCCTTCAGCTTCCAGTCGCTTGAGTCCATGCCAGATCTTGATCCAGTCGCCGTCCTAGAGGCCCACTCGCTGGCACCTGGGCCAGTAGGAAACGTCCTGCTGGGTATACCCCGGTAGGCATATCCCCATCAGTAGTCCCCGAGGCCGTCGTTGATTGGTCGCAGGCATTCGCTGGAAGTCGGAGTATACAGGTCCAATGCGGACGCCCAGTCGAATGGGCGGTGGACTCCTGAATAAAGGAAAAACTAGTTATTCTAGTCGCAATAACGGCGACCAATCGGGTCGCAGCTCAGCGAACGGGTCGGCAAATACTCAGTCACTATTATAGTGATCGGGTCGGCGAATCGTCGAGTCGCGCGGAGCGACGAGTCGAATGGATGAAGTTGGACCATCAAGTGGGGTCAAAACTAGCCGTTGGGGTAATCTAACGGTAACTTCGGCGTAATTACCGCGTAGTAACGGCTCCCAAAATTGGCGGGTAGCAACCGCTATATAAGGAAAATGATAGGCGAATGGGGAAACACTCCTTCGTCCTTCCTCCGATCTCGCCCATCTCCGTTTTCCACTCCGCCTCGCGATCCAGCCAATCCAGAGAGCCCCGACCTCCGCGAACTTCGAACCAATGGCCCCCTCCACCGAACCATGGGGCAGATCCAAGTGTACTAGGGCGCTACTGGCGTCCTTCGAGGAGGCCGGGATCCTGCGCGCCGGCAGATGGCGCATCCGCGCGGCCGGAGAAGTGACTCCGGACCCGCGCGAGGGAGAATTCATCTGCTTCACCAGCCACCTGCAGCGGGGGCTGGGGTTTCCCACTTCCCTCTTCTTCTGGCGTTTCTGCGCCTACTACGGGATCCAGCCGTCGGACCTAGGCCCGCATAGCATCGAGCAGCTCGCCATTTTCGTGGCGTTCTACGAGTGCTATCTGGGCTGCAGGCCGTTCTTCCCCTTGTGGAAAGATTTGTTCCACGGAAGGATCAACCGCGAAGAATCAGGCGGCTCGATGCTGGCTGCGGGCGGCCTAACATTCCAGCTGAAGTCAAAGGTGTCATTCTTCGACCTGATGCTGCCCGCCAAGGCGGCAAACGAATGGAAGAAATCCTGGTTCTATGTCACCGAGTCAACTCCAGACGGCGAGGTGGTGCTTCCAAGGTACTCCGTCGATCGGCCCGAACCGCGTCGGCAAGCTCCAGCTGGATCAGCGGATGGTTATTGATGAAATGTTGCAAACCATCCGCGGTCTAAACAAGAAGGGCCTCCAGACCATTAACCTCTATAACTGCTGGTTCGGGCGGCGGCTCGTGCCCTTGGCGCGCCACGACCATTACATGTACGAGTACACGGGTAAGGACGATCCGACGAAGTCTTCCTTCGCCGAGTGGCATCTTGACGACTACACTCTGGCCCTGAAGAAAATTACCAAGGCGGTGTATCTGGACGCGAAGGCTGGGGTCGCCCCTTATACTACAAGGCGCCCAGCTCCGACGGTAAGCCATTATTTTGCCACCACTCGCAGTCGCAGATGATGCATTCGCGGTTGTGCTGACGTTGTCTCATGTTTGTTGTAGTTGTTCCTAGTGGTGGAAGGCTAGCTCCCACCCGCAGACGACGAAAACTCTAGCTCATCCGTCCAGGACGGGAGCGAGTCGCTGTCCGCCAAAGGCGATGTTGGGAGAGATGATGGCGATGATGACGACGACGACGAAGACGAGCCTGTGGAAGACGCCGCCCCACCAGTTTGCAAGACTCGCGGGCAACACCAGCGCGAGCTCGAAGCGAGTAGAAGCCTCGAGCCTCACGATGATGATGGCGACGAGCTTCCCGAGCACACCTCACATCATGAGGCCACGCCGTCGAAGAAGAATAAGAAGAAGGAAAAAGAAGGAGGCGAAGGCTCCGCCGAAGAGGAAGACGAAGCCGGCAAAGCAGACGTCTACGCCTCGATCCGCGACCAGTTCTGACGCCACCAGCTCGGCTAAGGGCGTGGCGGCGCGCACGACCGTGGCGCCAGCGCTGCAGCCCCCCTGGACGAGGTGCCTCTAGCGGCGCTGCCACCTCCATTCACCCTAGTCTCTAGGTTGGGAGCTACTCCGGTCCCAGCAGCTTCTCCTCCCAGGGAAGCTTCCGCAGCCGTCGTCACGGAGGCTCCTGCAGCAGCCTCGTCTTCAAAGAAACCCTCTGTGTCTTGGGCACACGGTTTATTCGAGATGGGCCTCAGTCGGAAGTTGGGACTCGAGCTAGAAAGGCCTGCCAGCATCCGCACCGGTCTGCGGTTCATACCAGTCGCCAAGTAAATCTTGTTCATCTGCTTGTCTTCCGTTCTAGTCGGACAGTCTTATTCATATCGTTGTTTCACAGGACTGGAGTTAAAAAGATCGTCCATCCTTCTGTGGCCAAGGTTCCGCCAGTCGTCACCGAGGAGGGCCCCTCGCGGAAGAGGAAAATCGACGAAGTCGCTGCTCCCGCTGACGGTGCCAAGAGGGCGAAAGGCGACGACGTCGTCACGGTCTCCGATGACACGGCGGTTGCTCCGAGCGAACCTCCGACTACGGCGGAGGTGGCCTCGAAGACCAAGGAGTCTGTTGCCTCGCCCGAAGTGGTCGAGTCGGCTCCTAGTGGTGGCGCGGCGTCCGCTACAACTTTCCCTCTCTTCATGGCCAAGGCGGCCAAGGCGAGTGGCGCGGCACAAACGAGCCGGATGCCTAGGGTCGCCGAGACGGAGGTCGAGCAGCGTCGCAGCCACACTCCGGTCATGCTTGCGTCTGTGGACGCGCTGCAACTTCACGGCATGCTGGGCGCAGCCATCCAGGTATGTCCAGTCCCCGAGGATCGGGCCACTGAATTTCAGTGGTCGGATTCTTAATGTTTTTGTAGCGTCCAGTCTCCGAGTGCCTAGTCGCTGAATTTCAGAGGGTGTGCACTTAGGATTTTCAATGTCCAGTCCCCGAGTTCCTAGTCACTGAATTTCAGCGGGTGGGCACTTAGAATTTTCAATGTGCTGTCCCCGAGTGCCTAGCCGCTGAATTTCAGCGGGTGGGCACTTAGGATTTTCAATGTTGTTGACGGTTTAGTTTGTGCGCAGGGCCTACAGCGCGAATTGTCCGATCGGCTTGCAGCGAAGTGTCGCATGGAGAAGGAACTCATTGCCGTCCAGGAGACGAACAAGGGACTCCAAGCAATTGCAGCCAAGGCGGAGGAGGTCCACCGGGGCCTTGTCCCAGCGGGTGACCTGACGGCGGCTCAATCTGCTTTGAGTGCTGCCGAGAAGCGAATCGCCGATCTGGAGCGTGAGCTCAAGGAAGCGAAGGCGGAGGCGACCTCGGCGGAGGGACGAGCGAAAGCTGCTGTGACGGTTGCCGCTGAAGAGCGGAAGGTGTCTGACGCACTCGTTGTTGGGCTGCAGAACGACTTCTCCTCGCTTCAAAGCTTCATCACGGGCCTCTGCCATCCGCTAATTGGTAAACCTTTCTTCCTCTGCCTGCAACAGCTGCGTTATGGAGTCGTTGGTGTACTCATTGCCGTCTTCTATCCACAGGCCAGATTATTGACAGCTCGGAGGAGGCGCAGTCATACGATGCGCGGCAGTGTGTGACCACTCTGGTCGACTCGGCCGCGTTGTCCGCGGCTTGCATTCGAGCGTATCTTCAGGAGATATCGCCCACGGAAGTGATTCCCAGCGACCTCGTCGAGGTATGGCGTTATCTGGAGAAGGCTCCGTCAGTCGTCGAATTCATGATGCGGTCGGCCTTTCGGCGCGGGGCCATGACGGCGCTCAGCCTTGGGCTCGCCCATTTCCCGGAGGACTTCAACCTTAATGATGTGACGAGTGGCTACCCCTCGTCGACGGGCTCTGTGGAGATTGCCGAGGTGCTGAAGCTGACGGACCGGGCCGCGGTGTATTCCGATCGCGTTTGGGCGATGGGCGACTTCCTCCCCTATCAGGAGACGACAGTCGCCCCCAACGATCCCGAGCCGAAGCATCTGGACTTCAAAGTCGAGCAGCTGTTCCGTGCAGCGATGGCGGGTGAGTTGACAACGTACCCGTCGAACCTGTATGTGCCCTTCATTCGCAACCGCAGAGGTGGCGGCGAGTCGGCGTCGAAACCTGCGGAGTAGAAGCATTGTGCCCTGGGGCGTTAGTAACAAATAGCCATTGGACTTATCTTGTATTTTGGAACGACTTTGTTCTGCTGTCATGGAAATTCGTGTTGTTTTGTGAATTGTTTCGCGATTTTGAATGCTGATTGGATGAGTCCCCGAGCGCGTCCGCCCTTTTTATGGGGTTTACCTCGTTTGTTATGTATTTGCGATTTTGAATGTTTTGTCAATTGTTTCGCTATTGAGGTCGACTCGCTAGAGCTCGGAGAGCCAGTCGCAGGGCGACTCCCGTGGGTGCTCTTTACTTGACCGTTTTCCCGTGCGCGAGCGAGGTCAGGTAGCCGAGTCCCCGAGCGTGGTACTTGGTGTTTCTAGTCGCAGCTCCAAGGTAGGTGAGGACTAAGCACGTTAGAGTAAGAGCATCACTCCTGCCTGACCCGAAAGATCAGTCTCATGGCGAGTCCTGGGCACGCTCTCATACTGGGCGTTTTTCCCTAGCCGCTCATATTTGACTGGACGTCAGTCCCCGAGCGTGGTACTTGGCCGTTAGAGTCGCTGTGCCGAGGATGAGGATGACTTTGGTTGCTGTGAGGAGCGAGGGCAGTTGTCTTGGCTCGGTAAGCCAGTCGGGCTAGGCGACTCCAATGGGGCTCCGGGTTGGCGTTTTTCGTGGACGTTACAAGGCCTGGGGTCTCCCAGTGCCCTTGTACCGCACTACTTGGCCGTGCCGGTCGCTTTCCAAAGGTTGACTTCTGTGAATAGCTTAACGCTGTTATTACGAGTGCGAGTGGCACAAGGCATGGAGAGTAGACGCAATTTGTGGTAACCGATCTGTTTTATTTCATAGCAGGTGGAGGGTACATGTATGGAGTTCTAGGAGTAGAACTTCCGTAGGAGGTTTACATTCCACGGTCGCTTGACGTTGAGTTTACCGTCTCCTCGGACGTCAGTGAGGTAGTAGGCGTCGTTGCCTAGGACTTGCCCGATGGCGAATGGTCCCTCCCAGGGGGGAGAGCTTGTGCATGCCCTTCTTGTCCTGGATGAGGCGTAGTACCAGGTCGCCTTCCTGTAAAGTGCGAGTCCTTACTCGCCGGCTATGGTAGTGGTGGAGCCCTTGCTGGTAGATGGCGGTGCAGGAGCGAGCTAGGTCGCGTGCCTCGTCGAGCTGGTCGACAATGTCTTGTCGTGCCATTTCGTTTGCAGCCTCCGTGTAATTGACCACCCTTGGCGAGTCGTGCTCGAGGTCGGTGGGCATGACTGCCTCGGCGCCGTACACCATGAAGAAGGGTGTAAATCCTGTCGACCTGTTGATGGAGGTGCGAATGCCCCAAATGACAGAGGGTAGATCCTCAACCCAGCACCCGGCAGTGCGCTCGAGTGGTACTTGGAGCCGTGGCTTTAGGCCATGGAGGATGATCTGATTGGCTCGTTCCGCCTGGCCGTTGGACTCCGGGTGGGCGACTGAGGCAAGGTCGAGTCGGATGTGATGTTCCTCGCAGAACTCGGCCATGGCTCCTTTGGCGAAGTTGGTGTCGTTGTCCGTGATGATGCTGTTTGGGAACCCGTAGCGATAGATGAGCTCGCGTAGGAACTTGGTGGCGGTCTTCCCGTCGCATTTGTGGACTGGCTTGGCCTCCACCCATTTTGTGAATTTGTCGACTGCGACTAGGAGGTGGGTGAAGCCGGAGGGGGCCTTCTTCAAAGGGCCTACCATGTCCATGCCCCACATGGCAAATGGCCAGGTGATAGGGATTGTCTTGAGCGCCGAGCTCGGCACGTGGGTCTGGTTGGCGTACTTCTGGCATCCGACGCACCGCTGGACAATGTCGACAGCGTCTGTGTGTGCGGTGGGCCAATAGAAGCCGTGTCGCATAGCCTTTGCGACTAGAGAGCGGGCGCCGGCGTGGTGGCCGCAATCGCCGGAGTGAATGTCTTGGAGGATTTTGCGTCCTTCAGCGGGTTGAACGCAGCGTTGGAACACGCCGGTCACGCTGCGCTTGTGGAGCTCGCCGTTGATGATGACGAAGGATTTGCAGTGGTGTGCTATCATCTAGGCATCCGTTTCCTCCGCTGGCAGGGTGCCTCCCTCCAAGTAGGCAGTGTACGGCGCGGTCCAGTCGCCTGGCTCGGCGATAAGTGCGACCAGAGCTGCCTCTGGTTGCAGCGGGATTCCGATGTTGATTTCCCTTGGGGGAGAGACGGAAGGCTTGGTGATGGTGTCTAGGAAGACGCCGACGGGTAGTGCGAGTCGAGCCGAGCCGATGCGAGAGAGTGTGTCGGCCTCCTCGTTCTACCGTCTATCAATCCACTCGACGGAGTAGCCTGCAAAGTGTCCACCAAGCTTGTCCACTACTTGGCGGTATGCCGCCATGGTGGGGGAGACGGCATCGCAGGTGCCACCAACTTGCCCGGCGACGAGGTCGGAGTCTCCGTAGCAGCGCAGGCGATTGACGTTCATTTCCTTGGCAGCTCACATGCCGTGGAGTAGCACCTCGTACTCGGCCATGTTGTTGGTGCAGGGGGTGAAGTCGAGGCAGAGGACGTAGCGGATCTTGTCGCCCTTTGGAGAAGTTAGCACGATCCCTGCTCCTGCGCCGTCCGCGTTCTTGGAGTCGTCGAAGTGTAAGCTCCAGTAATTGAGGTATGACAGCTTTTCTGGCTGTTGGGCCTCTTCCTAGTCGGCGATGAAGTCCGCTAGAGCCTGTGACTTAATCACTTTGCGTGGCTCATACTTGATGTTGTGGACGCCGATCTCGACGGCCCACTTGGCGACTCGCCCGGTCGCCTCACGGTTGCGGATGATGTCCTGCAACGGTGCTGAGGAGATGACTGTTATCGGGTGCTCCTGGAAGTAGTGTGGCAGTCGCCGTTGTGCTCTGAAGACCGCGTATACCAGTTTCTGGTATTGTGGGTAGCGCTGGCGCGACTCGGTGAGGACTTCACTGATGTAGTACACTGGTCACTGCACCGAGTGCTCCTTTCCTTCCTCTGGTAGCTCGACGACCATGACGGCGCTGACGATGCACTCGGAAGCCGCAACATAGACCAGCATGGGTTCCTTGTCGACGGGGGCGGCGAGTAGTGGTGCTGCGAGTAGCACCTTCTTGAGGTCGCGGAGCGCATCATCCGCCTCCTTGTCCCACTGGAAGGTGGGATTCTTGCGCATCAGGTGGTAGAGGGGCATCGCCTTTTCGCCCAGTCGGGGGATGAAGCGACTGAGAGCCGCGACTCGCTCGGCCAACTTATGGACGACGCGCAGGCACTCGGGTTTGCCGAGTCGAGCGATCGTGTCAATCTTGGTGGGGTTCACCTCGATCCCGCGCTTGGGGACAACGTATCCCAGTAGCTGCCCAGCTGGTACACCGAAGGTGCATTTGCCTGGGTTTAGCTTTATCTTGTATTTCCGCAGGTTGGCGAATGTTTCCGCCAGGTCAGCGAGTAGGTCGCTCTGGCGAGCGGACTTCACCAGCACGTCGTCGATGTAGACGTGGATATTGCGGCCAATTTGGCTCTCAAGGCACTCCTGCATGCACCGCTAGCAGGTTGCCCCAGGGTTCTTGAGGCCGAAGGTCATGGCAGTGTAGCAGAAGGCTCCGAATGGCGTGATGAATGCCGTCTTCTCTTCGTCCTCAACGGCCATTTTGATCTGGTTGTACCCAGAGTAGGCGTCGAGGAAGCATAGTGATTCCGAGCCCGCGGTGGAATCGATGATTTGGTCGATCCGCGGGAGGATGAATTGCTTTCGGGCAGGCCCTGTTTAAGTTTGTGTAATCGATACACATCCTCCAGGTCCCATTTTTCTTCTCGACTAGGACTGGGTTCCCCAGCCACTTGGAGTACTTGATTGGCCGGATGAAGCCTGCAGCGAGTAGACGCTGCACCTCCTCGGCGATGGCTCGACTGCTTGACAGGTCGTACTTTGGGGTCGGCGTTGAGTTTGTGCTCAGCGAGTTCCCTAGGGACACCAGGCATGTCAGAGGGCTTCCATGCGAAGATGTCCATATTCTCACGGAGGAACTCGATGAGCGCGCATTCCTATGCTGGGCTCATGCCTGTCCCGATCGTCGCCGTCTGGCTGGAGTCGCCTGGGACTAGCTCGACGGTGCGGGTGTGCGTCGTTGCCTTGAAGGTTGTGGGGTTGCCGCCCTCCGAGTTGGGCTTCTTGAGTATGGTGGGGTCTTCGTTGTTGACCCCGCTCGCGTACTTGGCGAGCTCGTCGGCGTGGTTGGCCTCTGCCACGATGACGGCGTCGGCGAGTTCGGCTCCTTTGGCCTTGCACTCGGCGGCCATGTCGTGGTCGCCGTGGATGGTGATGACACCGCACGGCCCGGGGAGCTTCATTGCGTTGTACGCGTAGTGGGGCGCTGCCATGAACTTGGCGAACGCCTGGCGCCCCAGGACGCAGTGGTAGGGGCTGTCGAAGGGCACCATCTCGAAGACGATCCGCTCGGTGTGGAAGTTTGCCGGTTTGCCGAAGGTGACTCGCAGCGTGACCTTGCCAATCGGGTACGCCTTCCGACCGGGGATGATGCCGTGGAACATGGTGTAGGTCGTCTCGATCATCGACTGCGGGAGCCATAGTCGCCTGAAGATGTCCAGGTACAGGATGTTGATGGAGCTACCGCCGTCCATCAATGTCTTGGGGAGCCAGTAGTCTCCCACCTTGGGCTTGACCACCAGGGCGACTCGGCCTGGGTACTCGATTTGTGGCGAGTGGTCCTGGAGGCTCCAAGTGATTGGTTGCTCGGACCAGTTGAGGAACTGGGGGACGTCCACCTGGCCACCGTGTTGACGGCGATGGTGCGGGCAATGACCTTCTTCTCGCGCTTCGTGTTGAAGCCTATGAAGGTGTGGAGCGAGCCGGCCACGCTGCCGAATTTTCCGTCGTTTGGCGGGTTGTTGTCGGGGTCTTCCAGCGCGCACCATGCCTTCTCGATCTCCTTGAGAGAGTGGCAATCGGCGGTCGTGTGTGTAGCGGGCTTTCCTTCCCTGCTGTGAAATACACAAGGTTGGTTAAGAAGGGCCGCGGGGTCGAAACTCGGCTTCGCATTGTAGTTTCCACCGTCGCGGCGTTGGCCCCCGTCGCGGCGGAAGCTCTTGGGCTCGCGCTGCGCGTATCTAGCGTTGGCGACGAAGTCGACTCGCCCGTCACTGTGGCGCTTGCCGGTGAGGTGAGTGTTGCTGTAGCGTAGATCGGATCGTCTTCCGTTGTCGTTGCCGCTCATGCGGCGTTGTCCTCCTGAGTCGTCGTCAGTTTCTTGGTTTGGGTCTTCCTCCGCGTACCTTTTGGCGATCTCCAGGAGATCCGGTATGTTGTCGACTGTGCGGTATGCTCATTTGAGCTTGGTGACCAGGGGATCGTAGCGGCACGAGGTCTTGAAGCAGTGGATCATGGTGTCTAGGTGGATGCCAACCGCATTGTACCACAGTTCTTGCCACCGTTGGACCCAGCTGCGGGTCGACTCGCGAGGTCCCTGGATGCATTGTTCCAGGTCCTCGATGGTGGTGGCGCGGGTGTATGAACCCTCGAAGTGCCTGACGAAGGCGTCGCACATCTCTTCCCAGGAGTCGATGCTATCCGTGGGAAGAGTGTTAATCCACTGCCTGCACGCTCCCTCCATCATCAGGGGAAGGTAGCGGGCGGCTAGTAGATCGGTGTGGCCGGCGATCCCCATCGCCATGAGGTAGGAATCCAGCCACACGGAGGGATCGTACGAGGGGTCATACTTCTCTATTTCCTTCGGTGCCTTGAAGTTCGCCGGGTATCTCTCGCCTTGGATCATCGGTCCGAAGCACCGGGGCCCGAGTCGGCTTAGCGACCCCCTCGGCTCACCGTCGCGGCAGTTGGTGAGGGTATGCCGCAGGTCGTCGGGCTGGCGTGCGCGCCAGCTCTGGTTGTTGATGATGTGGGTGCTGGCGTCGACGGGTTGACCCTTGGCGGCGACGATGTTGGTCGCCGGCCGGGGGTCGTTGGTGGAGAGTGCCGCGTTCGCGGGTCGATGTTGGAGCTATAGTGGTTCGGGTGGCGGGCAGTTGAGGGTGTTTGCCGCCATGGGGCAGCCGCTTGAGGCCGCTCTGTTGCCCGATGAACGCGAGTACATCCGAACCTGTGAGTTGACGCCTGCGTTTTGTTGCTCGACCTCTTTTACGAGTAGGGCCTTGGCGTACTGGATCTGCAGGGCGCCTTCACCAGTGGCTGCGATGTTGTCGACTGCTGCTTGGCCTGCGACGAGGTTGTCCATTGGGGTGGAGAACAGCGGTAGGCCGTTCGCGTCTCGCTCCCGTGAGGAGACCACGACACTAGTCTGGTCCCTGGGTGGTGCGCGGTTGCGTGGTGGCGGGGCGCCATTGGCCGCGCAGGCCGGGTCGTTCTCGTCGTCGAAATTCAGGGCGCGCCCCTGGACAGTGGCGTTTAGGCGCGACCTGATTCAGAGCTGGTGGTAGCGCGACAGCTCCTGTGCTGTCACCTGCTCAAGGCGGAATTTTTCGCGCTCAGCTTGTTCCTTGCGGACTGCTTCCGCCAGCTTCAGGCGGAGTTTCTCGACCTCCGTTGCCGTCGCGTTGGGAGGGATCGGCTTGGAGAATGGATCTTCCGTCGGGTCGGCGCCAGTCGCCATGTAGGCCGCGGCATGGCGGCCGGTTCCGTCGTGGAGGTCGGCGGAGTTCTCCGACCCGGAGTCGAAGTCGAAGATCCCAAGGATAGAGGGATCCTCGAAGTCTCCGACATTGGATACCTGGGTGATGGAGCCCGCGGGTGACGCGGCAACAATGGACCCGGCGAGTGACGTCAAGGTCGCCGAATCGGCGTCATCGTTGAGGGCCGCATCTTCCGCGGCCGTGGTGGTTTCCGCCACGTTGCTGTGGGCCGAGTCATACTCGAAGGAGAGGCGGTGGATCGTGCGGACCTGGCTCTCGAAGAGCCGGTCGCGTGGCGGCGACTCGCGGATGCAAGCCGGGTCCTCCGAGACGATGACGTCGGTGAGGCCGACGAAGAGGCTGATCGTGCCGACCGGCAGGATCATGCTATGCATGACGGGTCGCGCCGCCGGGACGTAGCTGCTCGGCAAGATCTGGAGCATCTCGCTGATCGTGATCATGCGGCCGATGGCGATCGTCTTGTTGATGGGAAGATTGTATCTCGCCGCAGAACACCGGCCTAACCAGCCAGGCCCCACATTGGGCGCCACTGTCATGGGAATGACCACGGCAGATGCTGCAATCGGCAGCGAGTAGTAGAACATGGGGCAAGGGCGTCCAGCCATCTGCGGTGCGAGATGAGGGCTGAGACACAAGGATTTACCCAGATTCGGCCCCCCGGAGGGTAAAGACCTACTCCTTCTAGATTGTATTATGGTGATAGTACAATGGGGCGAGCTCGGTGGCTAGGCAGCGAGTCGCTTGGGTGTATGATGGAAAGTATCCTCTATGCGTCCTCTAGGGTGGTTTATATTGACTCACCTCCCTAGGGTTTACAGATCTCAACCGAATCAGTTAAGGTTTCAGCGATTCTTTAAGCTAATCCAACTGGGCCTATCTATGCTTCTGGGCCTTCAGTTTCCAGTCGCTTGAGTCCACGCCAGATCTTGATCCAGTCGCCGTCCTGTAGGCCCACTCGCTGGCACCTGGGCCAGTAGGAAACATCCTGATGGGTATACCCCGGTAGGCATATCCCCATCAGCTAGATCTTTGGATCACCATGTTAGAGGGAAAAGTTTTATTTTATCTCTGTGTGGCCCAACAGTGGTATCAGAGCGATAGCTTCTGGTTTTAGGCTCGAGATCTCGCATATGTGATATGCGGTTGGCTATAGATGAGATCTATATGCTGTTTGGTGGTCGATCTATGAGATAGATCGGTTTTGTACGAGGTTGGTTGGATCAACTATACTCGGGGAATGGTAGATCTGATTTCCGTGATCATACTGCTGAGGTCGTGGAACGACATACCCCTACTGGTCGGCTTCCGCCATCGGGGTAGACTATGACACATAAATCCAGATGCAGTGATCGAAGATCAAAGGGTTTGATCGAATCGGAATAATGGTTGAAATCCATGTCTGGATCGTAGATGAGATCTATGTTTTCGTAAAAATCCATGTCCGGAACGACATACCCCTACCGGTCGGCTTCCACCATCGGGGTAGACTATGACACGTAAATCCAGATGTGGTGATCGAAGATCAAAAGGTTTGATCGAATCGGAATAATGGTCGAAATCCATGTCCGGGACCGCCGGCTTCGCCCTGTCATAGCGTGTTAGACGTCGTTGCGATTTCATATGTGATCTGCGAAACTTTTTTTTTGCAGTAAGTTGTGAATGGTATGGTTCATGTGCATGTGATGTATATGTGTAATCCATATGTGATCTGCGAATCATGGTTTTGTCAGCCGGCTGGAGCCTATGTGCTGTCATTTTATTGTCTAATGACCTGCATGTCGGATTCTCCATGTAATTTACTTTACTAAAGCTAGTGTAGCTGTTTGGAGAACCCGGATGGCATGCAAGGCAATGTACATGTCGGCAACATGGAGTAAGACGACAAGTGACAAGAGTTGGCACGAGTCGGATTACAGGCTTTGTGGAGATGGAGATCGCCATGAAGGGAGCCATACCATTTCACATTATAATTGCTTTATTTTGAGTTATTGTTATGTCTCTGTTTGACCTCTATTAGATAGTCGGTAAAATTTAATCCCTCAAATAAGGTCTAGTCGGTTTTCCCCGCCAGTGTTTGCACCATCACAAGTCAGACATTTTTGGTAGTGGGCTCATAAAATTGAGGTGCTGCCAATTCTTTCCGACTAGGTGGGTTCGAGTCTGACTCTTACTACAAAAACATCCAGTAAGCTAGACGGGTCTATCACAACGGTTGTGAGGCTCGGGGAAAAGTCGGATGGGAGCCGGGACATGTGATGCCACCCGTCCAACAGGAGTCGTATGAGATACGATTGACAAGGAGTTGTCTACCTAGATCACTTGGAGGCTAGCGGTGATGCTAAAGCTCACTAGTCAACTTGCTTATTTAGGATCCTGAATCACTTAGTAACCACCAGAGGAGTGTTGGTTCTAGTGGGAGCATAAAATATTGAAAAATTTAATATGCTTAAGTGTTTTGCATATTTTCTGTTGTAGATCATGGCACCAAGTAGCACTCCCTCTCAGATATCCGGTTTTGCATTGAGAACTATCATTGAGAAAGATAAACTAAACGGCACTAATTTTACCAACTGGTATCGAAATCTGAGAATTGATCTCAAACAAGAAAAGAAGGACCATGTCCTAGACAACCCACTTCCAGATGAGCCGAATGAGAATGCGACTGTCGCTGCCACCAATGCCTACCGTCGGGCTAAGGATGAGTCCACGGATATTAGATGTCTTATGCTTGCTCACATGGAACCGGACTTGCAAAAGCAGTTCGAGCATGTTGAGGCCTACGATATGATCGAAAGCCTCAAAAGTATGTTCCAGGCTCAGGCAAAGACTGAGAGGTTTCAAGTCTCTCAGGCTTTGCTAAGTTGCAAGCTTAAGGATGGTGATCCACTGAGTCCGCATGTGATTAAAATGGTTGGTTACGTGCAGCCTCTGGAGATGCTTGGCTATCCCATCGGCGAAGAGTTCGCTACGGATATAATTCTGAACTCTCTTCCTAGTGCATATGGGCAATTCATTTTGAACTACCACATGCATGGTATGGATAAGAAGCTCACTGAATTACATGGGATGCTCAAGGAGGTAGAGGCGGATCGCAAGAAGGGCACCAGTCAAGTGTTGATGGTGCAGAATAAGGCTAAGTTCAAGAAGAGTTCTTGGACTAATAAGAAGGCTATGTCTGGAGGAAAGCAGGCTCAGGACCCGGTCCAAAGCGCCTCCTCAGGGACTAAGCCATCTCCTTTAGTCGGATCCACTTGCTTCTATTGCAAGGCGGATGGCCACTAGAAGAGGAACTGCAGCAAGTATTTGGCTGATAAAGCCAAGAGTGGAGGTATGACTTCCGACTCAGGTACACTTGTTTGCAATGTTATATACATATATCTTGCTGATGCACCTAATAGTTCTTGGATATATGATACCGGATCAGTTATTCACATCTGCAACTCGTTGTAGGGACTAGTAAGAACTAGGAGCGTAGCAAGAGGCGAGGTTGATATTCGAGTCGGCAATAAGGCAAGAGGTGCTGCATTGGAAGTCGGCACGATGCAGCTTCATTTACCTTCTGGATTCATTATGGAACTGAATAATTGTTATTATGTTCCAGTGCTCATTCGAAACATTATTTCTGCTTCATGTTTGATGAGGCAAGGCTATGAGTCAAATAACAAGAATAATGGTTGTTCTTTGTATTTGAATGACATGTTTCACGGCTCTGCACCCGTCCAGGACGGGTTATTTATTTTGAATCTTGATGGTGAGTCGGTTTATAACATAAATGTTAAAAGGTTGAAACCAAATGATCTGAATATGACTTACTTTTGGCACTGTCGGCTTGGTCATATAAGTTGGAAACGCATGAAGAAGCTCCATGATGATGGATTCCTAACTTCATTTGACTTGGAGTCGTTCGAGACATGTGAATCTTTCCTACTCGGCAAAATGACCAAGACACCTTTTGCAAAGAGTTGTGAAAGGGCGTCCGACTTGTTGGGACTAGTACATAGTGATGTATGTGGACCAATGAGAACGACAGCCAGGGGTGGTTATGAGTACTTCATTACCTTCACTGATGATTTGAGTAGGTATGGATATATCTACTTGATGAAACATTAGTCGGAAGCCTTTGAAAAGTTCAAAGAATTCCAGAATGAAGCACATAATCAACTCGGCAAGAAAATAAAGTTTCTTCGGTCGGACCGAGGAGGCGAGTACATGAGCCATGAGTTTGATAACCATCTGAAAAGTTGTGGAATAGTTCCTCAACTTACTCCTCTAGGAACGCCGCAAAGGAACGGTGTTTCGGAAAGGCAGAATCGGACCTTGTTGGACATGGTACGATCAATGATGAGTCAGACAGATATGCCTTTATCATTTTGGGATTATTGTCTAGAAACAGCGGCGTTCACACTAAACAGAGTACCATCAAAGTCGGTAGAGAAGACACCGCATGAGATGTGGACATGCAAAAAGCCGAATTTGTCTTTTCTTAAAATTTGGGGTTGTGAAGCATTTGTCAAGTGACTTCAGTCGGACATGCTTACAGCCTAGTTGGATAAGTGTATTTTCGTGGGGTATCCGAGGGAAACCTTTGGGTTACTACTTCTACAACCGCGAAGACGACAAAGTGTTTGTCGCTCGGAATGGTGTCTTCCTTGAGAAAGAGTTTCTCAGTCGGGGAGTAAGTGGGAGCATGGTGCATCTCGAAGAAATTCGAGAGGAACTGGCTAGTAGCGAGTTGGCAAAAACCTTGGAGGTTGAGCCGGTCGGGGTAGCTGAGCCGGCAGAAGCACCTGTACTATGAAGATCGGCGAGATTACGAAATGTTCGTGATGTGTTACTGTTAGACAGTGATGAGCCGGCAAATTATTCGGAAGCGATGGTGGGATCTGATTCCAAGTCATGGCTTAGAGCCATGAGATCCGAGTTAAAGTCCATGGATGAAAATCAAGTTTTGAACTTGGTTGATATGCCAGACGGTGCAAGACCCGTCGAGTGTAAATGGGTCTTTATGAAGAAAACTGACATGGATGGAAATGTTTCCGTCTATAAAGCACGTCTTGTCATGAAGGGGTTCCGACAAGTTCAAGGAGTTGATTACAACGAGACTTTCTCGCCCGTAGCGATGCTTAAATCAGTTCGGATCATGTTAGCTATAGAGGCCTATTTCGACTACGAGATATGGCAGATGGATGTCAAAACGGCTTTCCTTAACGGAAATTTGGATCTGAACCGGAAATCTGGTCGGGTTGGACCCGAGCCGGATTAGGACTGAGTCAGTGTTGGGGATATGCTATAGGGGTATCCTCATAGCATGTCTCCTATCCGGATAACCCGGGTGGCCCACAGTTGGTAGCATGGCCTATGGCCTGCTGGGAGGCCCATACCGGATAAAGGAAGGCTACAGTTGGAGTCACCGACGTACTCGGAGCCTTGGAGTACAAGACACGCAAGACTAGTAATAGACGGTGTAGGACTATGTAACCTGTCTGGCTAGGAATTTTCCCTGTAACCCTAGGACCTGGTGACTATATAATTCGGGCCTATGGAAGCCTTTAGGGCACAATCTTAGACGACCAAGTAGCAATTAGCACACACCTCGCATAGCGAACCAATCGCTGTAACTCGACGTATTGCCATTATAGTGATTTATAACAAGAGTAGGATTCCACCACCATTATGGGATCTGAACCTGGGTAAGTTGTGTTACCTCGTACCCATCAACCGTCCGCCTTCCCCCACGTCTCTAAACATGCACTGTGAGGACCCCTTCATGGCGTACTCGTCGGCAATACCACGACAGTTGGCGCCCACCGTGGGGCAAGAGGCGCTTCAGGCCCTTCAGCGGGCGAGGACCAAGATCTTCATGGGAATCGGCGAAACCGTGGCCATCGGTCGCGTTATCTTCTCCGGTAATGTTCCGATTGTCCCTCCCGACGAGTTCTGGATCCCGGCGAAGACGAACCTTACGTGGTGTTCGATCGTTCCTATCGGAGACATCCACCTCTTCATTGGCGAAACCGACTCGGGCACTAGTTCCCTGGGAGTCGGAGGAGCATCAAGGCCCGCACGGACCGCCTACGGGCAGGATACGATCATGGAAGGATCAATGTCGGATCTCTCTTTGGAGTTTTTCGGCAAAGATCAGAAAAATTCAAGGCCCACCCAAACTGCCCCTATGGAGGATATAACGGTGGAAGATCACTGCAAGTCCGCCGGCTTCGCCCGTGCGTCTAGACAGTGCAGATCCAAGTTCATCGGCGTGGTTACCATCTTCGATCTGGCACGTTGCGTTCAGAGAGAGGGCAAAAACCCCCGTGATTACCTGGCCAGGTGGCTCCATATACGAGCCGATCTGGACCACTACCCCAATGATGATGCTATGTATCACTTTGTGGAAGGACTGGACCATGGCACGCTTCTCCGGCATTCTCTAAGACAGCAGTAGGCGTCGGGACGCCTTACCTTCGAAGGCATGGTGAACACTACAACTACGCGGAGGCTGAAGCAGCAGCTCAGACAGCGCTTGCGCTCATTGACGGAGCCCCTCCGATTCAGCCACCGCCACCACCGCCTTTGGCTGCCATCGTCGCAGCTACGCCGCTACCTCCAGTCATCGTTGTTGCTGTTGCACCTCTACCCCCCGTCATCGAGGAAGTCATGGCAACCTCTGACTCTGTGATTGACGCGCTATACGCCGACTTCAACGCAGACTCGGAGGAGATAGATTTCAGTCCAGAAGAGCTAGACTCCGCCATGCAGGAGATGAAGGAGGAGTACACGCGTGACGAGCAAGCCAACAATGCCGTCACGTCTCGAGAGGTGTTCGTCACCATTGGGACGGCGATGGATGAAGATCAACCTGGACAAGCTCCGCCTACAGCGCTGGAAAAGGGGAAGGGGCCACTTATTGCTACTGACGATGATCGCGCAAAGGTCATGCCTCCTCCGCCCAATCCAGTGCAACAGCCACAGGTACTCGGCACTGGCCCAAGCAACAACAACACCGCAAACTTGCCACCTCCGGCATCTACGTCTGTTGCTGCCCAAGTTATTCTGGCTGATAGAGTGATGTACGGCAATCTCCTCGTTGAGCCACTGACCGTAGCTCATATCCGGAACGTGACTCCGCTTGAAGAGAAGCGCCAACAGCTGCTAGAGGAAGCGCAGGCCATCGCGGAGCAAGGCGCTAAGCTAGATCGAGATCTGGTCAATGCGCAGAAGTTCATAGAGAAAGCTAGAGCAATGGAGGCCGAGTACAAGACTCTGCTGCAGCAGCAGAAGGCCAAGAAATCTCCGGCTCACGTCATCAACGATCCTGGTGTACGGCGAAACCTAGGATGGTCTCCCCCGAAGCCAGCACAAGCCAAGCCATACATTGATAATGAAGGCAGACAGGTGATGCCCACTCCACTCCTCAACCTCGTCGTCGCCAAGACCCTTCTGGAGCAGTATAGATCGCCCGAGGCAGTGGACCAGGTCTATGACCTAGTGGCCAAGGCGGTGAAGCAGCAGGAAAAGGCCACCTCTCAGAGGCTTGAGTCTGACCCAGCGTTTTGCCATTCTAGCCAGCATAAACCACCACTACTAGAAAAACGCCTATTCGTGGCGCACATGAAAAGGCCTTCTGTGGTGCACTAGTAGTGCGCCACGGGCCTCGCGCTACGGCTATCTCGTAGCCGTGGCGCACTACATGGTGCGCCACAGAAGTTTAGATACAGGCGTGGCGCACATGCCAGTGCGCCACAGAAGTTTGGGCAGGTGCGCCACGCGTATGAAACGATAACCGTGGCGCACTAGGTGTTGTGCGCCACGGATATAAATTTCAAAATTCAAAAAAAAGCAGCAGATCTGGATCTCGTCGTCAGTGCCGTCGCGCGTCGGTGCAGGTCGCCGTCGTCGCCTCCTCGTCGTCACCTTGTTGTCGTCGTCGGAACTGCAAGGAGGAGGAGGAGAATAGGAGGAAGAGGAGGAGAAGAAGAAGAGGAGGCAAAGGAGGAAGAGGAGGAGAAGAAGAGGAGGAGAAGAAGAGGAGGAAGAGGAGGAGGAGAAGAAGAAGAAGAGGAGGCAGAGGAGGAAGAGGAGGAGAAGAAGAGGAGGCAGAGGAGGAAGATGAGGAGAAGAAGAGGAGGAGGAGGAGGAGAAGAAGAGAGGGAGGTAGGAAGAGATGGAGGAAGAGAGAGAGGAAGGGAGGTCGACATCGCCCGTTGTCACTGCGAGGAGGAGAGAAGGAGGTCGACGTCGCGCCATCACTGCAAGGAGAGGAGAAGGAGAAGGGAGAAGGAAGAAGGAAGAAGGAAGAAGGAAGAAGAAGAAGGGAAAGGGAGAGGAAGAGGGAAAAGGGGAAGGGGAAAGGGGAAAGGAAAAGGGAGGAGGGAGGGGTGGGGATTCAAATTTGAATCCCGCCCAAGCTTATCCGTGGCGCACTAGGTGGTGGTGCGCTACGGATAAGTCGCCCTCTATTTTTTTCTGCAGGAAAAACGGTCTTTTGACCATAACTTTTTACTCTTTTCTAATTTTGAAAATCTAAAAAATCGCTAAACGACCAAAGGTCGTTGCGAGAAGATGCGAAATCTCGTTCTCGTCATTTTGGTATATTATACGATTTTTTTCGATATCGTATGCAAAAGTTACGGCCTTTTTACCGTGGCATGACTTTTTTTTGCAAATAAAGTCGAAACTCATTTTTGTTAATTTTACTAGAAGCTATACCACATTACCTACCTAAATATGAAAGGATTTAATTTTTTGAAGTGTTTATCATTTTCGTTTATTTTTTGCAAACCCTAAAAAGGCGATCCACGGGAGGGGGGGGTGGAGTTGGTGCATGCCACTTAGGCGTAGGGCACTAGGGCAGAGTGCCCTACGGCTAAGTTTATACATCTGTGGCGCACTATGCCATGTGCGCCACAGATGTTTGTGGTCGTTTCACAGCAGAGGGGGCGTGCGCTTAGGCGTAGCGCACCCCCCCCCATGTGCGCCACAAATGACACTAACAACCGTGGCGCACATGACTATAGTGCGCCACAGATGTTTGGCGAGCGTCCAACAGGGCCCTGGACCACACACATCTGTGGCGCACTATAGTCATGTGCGCCACAGTTGTTCTAGTTACTAGTAGGGCACTGCCCACAGGTGAGCCACGCCTGTTTTAGCCGTGGGGCACTTCAACCATGTGAGCCACGGATGTGCTGATTACCTATAGTTGTTTTCCTAGTAGTGCACCAAGGGGCAGA
The DNA here is from genome assembly GCA_910589765.1 of Avena atlantica. NCBI lineage: Eukaryota > Viridiplantae > Streptophyta > Magnoliopsida > Poales > Poaceae > Avena > Avena atlantica. Next base: position 262,247,090 of record OU342738.1, read on the forward strand.
TCTCCTCTTCATGTCAGGTCCCAGACGAGTTCATCAGAACGAAGACGAGGGATGCGCGCAACAGGAAGGATGCTATCCCCATATCCTCTGACCACGGAGAAAAGGCCCGACCTCGTCGCACATCGCCACCGCCCCGATCCCCCGACATCGCGAAGACCCCAAGGCTCACAATCGTACGGATATGCCCCCGCCAAGGCAGTGCGGCATCGTCATCCACGACAACACGGAGCAGACCCGTCATGACGGAGAGCGCAACCAAGGACACAAGAGCAGGTCACGCCATGACCCTCCTCGTCCGACAAGCAATCACGACAAGCATGAGGCGTCGTAGGAAGGTAATAGCAAGAAGGCTAACCCATCGCACCTCCGCCTCCGTCGCCACCCAGCAGTCACCATGGCGGAAGGGGCCCGCGTCCTTCATGCAGCCCATCCCCTGTTGACAAGAAGAAGAAGAACCCGGAGCCATACGATGCACGTCCACAGATCGATAAGATCCACGAGGCCCGGAAAACACCATACCTGGGACCACGTTGTTTTGGACCTGCAATACGGTCCGCAACTTACCCCAAAGTTTTCCAGATTGATAAGACCATCAAGCCCTATGATGGCACCGCCAAGCTAGCCACATGGTTGCAGGACTACGGCAACGCCGTGGAGATTGCCGGAGGTAACCCCAACTTTGCAGTCAAGTACCTCCCTTTGATGTTGGCAGGCACGGCCCATTGGATCGATGACTTGCCGGAGAAATCCATCTGCAATTGGTTGGACATGCAAGAAGCGTTCACCAAGAACTTCGAGGGTACGTACAAGCGTCCCTGCACTGTTGGCGATCTACAGCGGTGCGTGCAAGAGAAAGACGATACATCTCACGCCTACCTCACCCGCTGGCTGGATATGAAGAATTCCTGCGCAGGAGTGCACGCTCAGACCGCCATGGCTGCCTTCATCGATGGGTTGGAAAGGGGCACGTTGCTCCGACATAAGCTAAAGCGCTTGTAGGACAATCAACATCTTGACTTAAACCAGATGATTCAGTTGGCTAGTGAGTTCGCAGCTGTTGACGATGATGCTCGCGGCTCCTTGCCGGCAACAGCCGTTCCAACTCAAGCTCGGAGGAACAGCAATACAAAGCGTAAAACCTCTCCAGAAGAAAAGCAATCTCCCGACATGGTCGCCATGACCTTTGCAGGACGAGGTGCTGGCAGACAACATGGCCGAGGACGGAGAGCTAGTCGTGGGCAGCAACGAGGAAGTGAAACTACCTCGGCACCGCTCTGTGTTCCCCAAACCTACGAAGAATATCGCGATATGTCGTGCCTCGTACACCTCGATGTCAACAGCAAAGCCACCCATACCAATCTACACTGCAAGTTTGTCAGCGACCTAAAGGAAGACCCGGAGTCCGGCTACAAGTGAAGTCGGAATAACAGACCGCGAGGCAAGTGCAAGGGGAAGAAGAAGAAGGAGGAGTCCAAGGATTCAAGTGACATGGACGAGGATGTTGACCCCAAGCACGCCGCCAAGGGCGATGACAAGGGCAAGAACCCCTTCGTGAAGAAGGCGCCAGTCTACCACACTTTCCTTGGCACCCACACCGTCCGACAACAGAAGACCTCTATGAGGATCCTGATAGATACTCTACCCCCAGTACCCTAGTACCTGTGCTGGTCAGAGGTTCCAATTACTTGGGACAGGACGGACCACCCAGACCTTATTCCTACGGAGAACCGATACGCCATGATCATCAACCCCTTGATTGACGGCGTGGAGTTCACCAATTGTATGGTGGATAGTGGAAGCAGCATCAACATCATGTACCTGGATACACTTCAGAAGATGAACTTGATGGAGGCAAACCTAAGGCGGACCAACACCATCTTCCACGGCATAGTTCCTGGTCGGGAGGCTCGGTCCCTTGGATGCATCACACTTCAGGTTGCCTTTGGCGATGTTAATAATTACTGCCAGGAGCGCATGACCTTTGAGGTGGTCCCCTTCAAGAGCGTGTACCACGTCATATTCGGCCGCGACATATTCCACACGTTTATGGCCAAGGCATGCTTCGTCTACAACAAACTCAAGATACCCGGACTAAACAGTGTCATCACCGTATCCGGAAGCTTTACCAAGGCAAGGGACTGCGAGATTAATGAAGCAGCCTTTGCAGAAGATGTCCTCTACAGTGAAGAATTCAAAGAGATCCAGAGCAAGGTTGATGACTCAGAGATGCCCGCGTCAAATAAGCAGATCTCCGACTTCGCTCCTGCATTCAAGGCCGCCATCGAGACCAAGCCAGTGGAACTTGTGGTAGGCGATGCCTCCAAGACCACCGCCATTGGGATGAACCTGGATCCCAAATAGGAAAGCGCGCTCGTCGAGTTCCTCCGTGAGAATAGGGACATCTTTGTCTGGCAACCTGCCGACATGAAATGTGTACCTAGAGAACTTGTCGAGCACAGCTTAAACATTGATCAAAAATGCAAACTAGTGAAACAACCTCTACGACGCTTCAGAGACGAGAAGAGACGCGCCATTGGCAAAGAGATAGCTAGGTTACTTAAGGCTAGATTTATCCGAGAAGTCCTTCACACCCGATGGGTGCCTAATCCTATACTTGTCCCCAAAAAGGGAACCAAAGAATTAAGAATGTGCGTTGATTACACCGGCTTGAACAAGGCTTGCCCCAAAGATCCGTTTGCTTTGCCTCGCATTGACCAAGTCATTGACTCGAAGGCTGGCTCGGAACTTTTGTGTTTTTTTATGCACACTCAGGATACCACCAGATCAAGATGAGGAAGTCGGACCAATTGGCCACTTCGTTAACTACCCCATACGACACGTTTTGCTATGTTACGATGCCCTTTGGGCTGAAAAACGCAGGTGCTACGTACCAGCGGACAATGCAACGTTGCCTTCACGACCAAATTGGTCGGAACGTTCATGCCTATGTGGACGGTATCGCGGTGATGTCCAAAAAGTCAAATGACTTAATCTCCGACTTAAAAGAAACCTTTGATAATCTCCGTAAATACAACATGATGCTCAACCCTAAGAAGTGCGTCTTCGGGGTTCCAGCCGACAAATTGTTGGGTTTCATCGTTTCCCAGCGTGGAATCGAGGTTAACCCAGAGAAAATCAAGGCCATCTTTAACATAAACCGTCCGACATGCCTAAAGGACATTCAATGACTAACAGGTTGTGTTATAGCAGTTAGTCAGTTCGTCAGCCGACTTGGAGAGAAGGCCCTGCCGTTGTACAAGTTGCTGAAGAAGGCGGACAAATTCACGTGGACGGACGAAGTAGATTCAGCATTGAAGCAGCTCAAGGAGATTCTTTCCTCTGCGCCCATCCGTGCATCACCCGAGCCTGGAGAGCCCCTATTAATATACATGGCGGCAACCAACCGGGTAATCAGTATCATCGTCGTGGTAGAGCGGAAGGAAACCGGCTATGAGCACGGAGTTCAACGACCAGTTTACTATGTGAGTGAGGTCTTAACGGAGTCCAAGCAGCGTTACCCGCACTACCAGAAGATAGCTTATGGAGTATTCCTTGCTTCTCGGAAGCTGAGGCATTACTTTCAGGAGCACCCAATCGCAGTGGTGAGAAAGACTCCACTGTCCGACATTATCAACAAAAGCGACGCTATGGGAAGGTTCGCAAAGTGGGGCATTGAACTTCCCGCCTTCGAGATCACCTACAAGAGACGCGACGCTATCAAGTCACAAGCCTTGGCAGATTTTATTGCATATTGGACGGACATGCCAAATGCTACTCCATTGCCGGAACCAGAGTACTAGGTGATGCACTTTGACGGCTCAAAGCTGCTCAACGGCTCGGGGGCTGGTGTATTGCTACAGTCACCAACAGGAGACAAACTACACTACGTTCTGAAGATCCACTTCGAGGCTACGAACAATATGGCGGAGTATGAAGAACTCATTCACGGACTACGTGTAGCCAAGGATATTGGCATCAAGCGCATAGTTTGCTGTGGAGATTCCGACTTGGTTGCCCAGTAGGTGGCTAGCACCTGGAACACGCAGAACCTTATGATGGCGGCATATCGAGATGAAGTGGACGAGATAGCCAAGAGCTTCTTGGGCTACGAAGTCAACTATGTGCCTAGAGAGCAAAACAAGTCGGCTGATCTGCTATCTAAGCTTGGATCAGGGCACAAAAGAATTCCGCCAGGAGTTTTCCTAGAGAATCTACATACACCATCCGTGAAGGGAGCCGACATCGACAATCCGGGTAGAGCTGACTCTTTCGTCCACATGGTGGCAAAGGTCCCTCTGGCTTGGACAAGACCGTTCATGGAATATCTCGAACACGGAACTTTGCCCAACGACGAGGTCAAAAGACGGCAAATAGTACGACGAGCAAAGGGTTATACTGTAGAGTCCCAACCTTTAATAAGATAGAGATCCCTGTGTTTACAATGCTAGTCCTTGGATCAATAGCTAGCATCCACAGTTAAGATGTAATATCAAGAAACAAAGGTCATAATACAACTTTATAACCAGGAATAAAATAATTCATTACATCTTACATAGCTCATTTGGCTATCTCATTACACTGCAGCAGAATAATTATATAGCATGGAGTCCTTCATATTCAAAGTGCCACAGGCAGTCATGTTGGTTGTAGACTTATAATCCTAATCAACACACTTCACTAACAGCAAACAAACTTGCAACATAATAAGTTGCAGCCACAAGGGTCAATACATTTGAATTGTATGGGCAAGTTTCACTACTATGTAGAAATAAGTGGATCCTATCAATACGTGCATATTTGGCTAAGTAGGGTTTAGGCTCATTTGCAGAAAGCAATATAGTTTTATCCTATCTTTTCAAAATAGTTTTGATCTTTTGACAATCTTTTTGAACCTCTTGGAAAACTCCAAGTGCTTCTAATCCCTTGTTGACCCATCAAGTTTTACTTTGAGAAATTGGAATGTCGAGATCTTCCATAGCTTCAGGCCTTAGTTGCTCAGAGTTGTCCGTAACTGGGGACACGGCTAAGTACTTAGAATTTGATCTTCTCCATAAGTTGTACACTTTACCCACATGACACAATCTCGTCTTGATGCCACCAGTGGCCGCTGGATAAGTACACACCAAATGGAGTACCGGCAGATCGAGAATGTGACAAAGTCTTTCCATAGAAGTCCTTCCAATACACAGTGCTAGCTTGTCTACCAGGCACCAATGTAAGGATATATTTCCAATACATAATTCTAGTTAACCTGAAGATGCCAATGCAAGGGTCTTCCACTATGTAGTTGACTAAGCCAGAGCCCATTTAGCATGTGGCTGTACACGGAAGCCACTATACGAGAAACATGTTCAATCTCTAAGTCCCTGGGTGGTTTTATTCTAGTGCACATACAAAAAGATAGCCACATAAACCTGGTTCCCTTTGTTTCCACCTTATCCAAAATTGAGTATCATCATTCCACCCAGGTGGTTCATTGAGTACTTGTTTTATTATATAAAACATATATTTTTTCCAACACTTCATATAATCATATCATGTATTCCATCCCAAGTCTATAGTAGGGCTAAGCAACTATGATGTTTTCACTAAGGAAGATGGATTTCCTAATAGGACATAGCATAGTAACATAGTAGCCCTATCATGCATACTACAAAATACCACTAAGTATAGTGAAAATAGTAGGACATGGATGATAGTGTCACTTGCCTTAGTAGTTGGCGGTGTTGGTACACTCTTCTCAGTTACACACTTGGAAATTCACACAATCTATCAAACAAACAACCAAGACAAAACATACACAAGATCAACACTAATGGCAATACCAGAAATCATGCAATGTATGCAAGAATGCAGGATGGCAATTTTTATTGTACACATTTTTATAACAAGGTTCTGAAATTACTAAGTGATTTCTGAACATCTTATATTTTCAAGATTACAAATGCAACCATTTGTGCAATTGCATAAATTAGCAATATTTTCTAACACTTCGAAAGGCCCTTCTCACTAATTAATTGTTACGATCTTATTTATACTAGAATAAAATTATATTTTGGTCTTACTGTGTAGAGGGTTCAATTTACAACCATTTGTAAAAGTATTCACTTAAAAATAATTTACACAATAGTTTTTATATTCAAAATACTCCATAAATGGTTGGGCATTAAACGTGATTTTTAACGTCTCAAAAATACTAAATTATGGCTCCACTGTGTTCTACTAATTTTTGTGAATCCATAGACATTAAATTTTCATTTTTCCGATTTATGGATAAAAAGTTATGACTTTTATAAGTTTAAACACCTAACAAATCACAAAGATATTCAAGGATACAAATAACAATCACGCTTAGCACAACTAGGATGAGCTAACCAAAATATGAGTAATCATGACACTTGGTTCATCTAGCCTACTAGCAATATGAGCAATCACAACTAATTAAGATTTGGAAATTCACTCGGCAAGCTCTCTAGTGATAGTAACCAGACCAACTAAAATAGTTCTAACAGTATAAGACGAACATGATCAATTACTTCTACCAAATAAATCTATAATAAGCAGGGAACTGTAAACAAACTCCATGGTATAACTACACAAATCGATTAGCCATAGCCATAAACAGGTCATCAGGAACATGCAACCACATACACTTCTAAAAATGCTCGTACTGATGCATGAGAGACCTGATCACTTTTTAAAACTGTTTAATAATCATCAAATATTCACAAACTAAAACAACAGCTGAGCTCCTAGTGTTCTTTGGAAGGTTTCTCATGTTGGGATCGAGTTCATCCAGGATGTGTAAGGTAGACTAACTTGCCAATGTCGCTGGATGGCGTTCGGTTCATTGGCGACATGGTCAACCAGAACGATATGATGTAGGAAGTTGTCTAGAAGGTAGGCATAGATGACATTAGACTACGGTAAAAAGGAATTGATCTAATTATCACTGTGTGTGACGAATTCGTCCGATGAACTTGTATGTCAAACCGAAGTAGATGGAGAATTTGACGAGTTGTAGTTGATGAATCGAGAAACAAGTCGTCTGAATAAGATCCTGGTGTCAAGTAGGTTCTGGTTGTGCAAGGATTCGAGTAGAGGAGGCTCGGTTTTTTGGATTCAACGGCGGTGGCCATGGTGTAAAAGTGTGGGGCTTTAGATTTTTGTTGGAGTTGAGAAGTCGCGTGCAGGCTGACAGGATGTGGGTTAGCAGCGGAAAAGGATGGGAGGCTCTGATATGAAAAAGAAGACGAAGAGGAGTTAAATCAGGCCTTTATATAAATTAATGGCAGTAGTTTCCAGTCAACCAGGGCGAGTTATTCTGGCGTTTCTAGCCGGCCGCTGATCTGCTAGGGCTTATAGCTCCTATGCGACATCTTTACAAGGAATTGGAAGGAAAGAGACATCGTTGCAAACAATAGCTGGCATGCGACGGTTGTGAGGCGGCAAATAGCTCCCGTGCGACACTTCTACTTAACCCCACGAGACGGTCAACGAATTCGAATCAGCTGAGCACAGTAGGACCCACAGCCTCTCCACGTCACGGCGGAACTCACCTGATGTCCACCTCATATCGTGGGACCCACCCTGTGGTCGAAGAGAGACGTTGGCCCCGATCCGTCCCCGTACCTGAGCACTCCCGCCACCGTTCCAGCATCTCATCCCCTTCTGTTTTCTTCTCCGGCGAGCAAGTGCGGCAACGCCGGCGAGGGATGTCGAGCTCTGCTTCCTCCCACCGCTCATGGCCTCGGTATGGTGCGGTGCCGATGAGGAGGTGCCCTGATTGCCCCCGTACCGCGCCCCTGAAGCGGCTTGTCACATCCACCGACAAGAACGACAACATTGGTCGGGAATTTGTGAAGTGTGAGAGCAAGCCCGAGCCGGGAAAGGTGAGATCTGAGTGTTCCGAGCGCCAATTTCTCGCTTTTCTTTCGAAATTTCATGCATTTCATCGACTTTGGGATTTAGGGTTCATCTCTGCGATTTCAGGAACTGACAAAATGTGGGCATTTTGAGTGGCTTGATGAGTACATCGAGCGAATTGGGGTGGAGGTAGCATCCCGGGAGCTCGATAACCCGTCCGTGGTGGAGCAATTGGGATGTGGCAACCCCATTTCCGCGGGTACTACGGTGGATGCGGAAGTGAAGGCCGAGCTAAAGAAGATGAACAAGCAGCTAAGGCAAATCATCGAATTGAAGAAGCAGGACAATCTGATGGCCGGTTTTTTTATTTTTGTGTAATTTCTCTCGGATTAGTTTATCTCCTCATCGTTAGTCATTAGACAGCGCAGTCAGTGTTCGAGTGATGCTTTGTAATGGATGTAATGGTCTATGTCTTTGGCTTGAATAAAATGCAACACAAATTCGGGCTAATTTTGAGCTGGTCTGTTTTCGAAATCAGTGTTTCTTCAGTTTCGTCAGTTTCGTCAGTGTTCCTTTTATCAGTGTGCAGGGGGCGCCCGTGTGCAGGGGAGGGGGAGGGGTTGAAAAGTAAAAAAAACAATTGACGAGGATTGAAAAAGGCCAGGCCCAAATATAACTTAGCCATGCCAAAATGGACGTATCCAGGCCCAATAGTAACTATATGTTGATTGGGAAAAAAAATGGTACTCACGTTACAATCTAAATAGGAACGTGTGGATCTGCAGATACTCGTGCTCAGGTTGCAATATTTTTTTTTGCAAAAGTAAATATATAAATGAAGTCCAAGGACATCCAGTTAACTAACATAACTTGGGCGCTCCTTTAACTTATGTAAATATGTAAATGTCTTATTTGAAAATGAACCATGTGTTGTATGAACTTGTTTTTGTGTCTTTTGTTTTATACACTTGTAAATATATAAATATTGCACGAGTATTATATGAACTTGTTTTTGTGTCTTTTGTTTTATACACTTGTTGTTTTGGGTGTTTTGACAAATGACAATACAATAAACACAGATTACAATGAAACAAGGGGATAGATAATATTGGGATAACATTACTTATATTAGATAGGGGGGATCGATAACATTACAATAAAAAGAAAAAAGTACAATAATATAGAAGGGGAGGAATAGGCGCCCCGCCTAAACCCTGGGCTAGCCCCTAAACCCTAACCCCCTACTCCATCGGCGGTGGAGGCGGTGCCGGTGCAGCCGCATTCCACGCCGCCAGCCTCTCCCGCTGGTCCCGCTTCCGTTTCTCCTCCCGGAAGGCCCGTCCATTGGCCTCCCGTTGCTCCTCCTCCTGCCGTATGCGCCTTTTCTTCAAGGAGCGCTGGGCCTCCTTCTCCTCCCACCTGGCGATAGCAGCCTCCTGCTTTGCCTCCTCCTTCGCCGCCTTAGCCCAGTAGGCTTCGGAGGGGAGGTCGCCGCCGCCGGGGAGGTTGGAGACTCCCGGGTTGGTTACGATGGGGCCCTGATCCCCCTAGGGGCAGGGCGGAGACTTCTTCTTCTTGCCACGCTTGGGGCGCGTGGGCGCCCGCTGCTCCCACCTCTGCTTGTGGTCCGGTTGGTTGTCCTCGTCGCTTAATTCGGTGTCGGAAGGGAGGCGGAAGGGGGAGGTCGCCATGGTCGGAGTGTTTGGGGGGCGGCTGGGAGGAGGCAAAGGGACGGGCTCGAGGTTGAAGAGATGAGGGGCAAGATGAGATGAGGAGGCAAAGGCGTTTTGCCTATTTATTGGGGGCGGGGCGTGAAGGGCGGCGTGGGAATCCAGCGTCGCGTTGGCGCAGACGCCGAGACGAGACGCGTGCGCTGCGTTGCCCCTGCATGCATGATCAATGCAAAAGAGACGGGAAGCGGGGCAGCGGGCGTGATCAATGCGAAAGAGAGAAAAAAATAGCTAGGATGCGATGCCCCCGCCCATGCATGCATGTGCATTAATGCGAAAGAGAGAAAAAAACGTCCAAGGTAGTTGTTCATTGGCAGTGAAAAATACAAGGGAAAATATAATTTGGCCTTGATTTACTTCGGTAATAAATGCAGGAATCTAGTACCAAGGTACTCGTTCGTTTTTACACACGCAAGAAAAATCGGTGGGAGTAATATTGTCTTTTTGTATGGCGCATGAACCAGATGGAAGTAAATTTGACTGAAGAAAGTTGTTCGACGTACACTTATTTAATGGGGCAGCGCTGTTGCACGCAAAATAGCTAGACTGCGACGCTAGGGGCAGCTGCTGCATGCATGGTGCAGCCCGCCCAGACGCTGAGACGAGACGCGTGCGCTGCGTCGCGTGTGGGAAGCGGGCGTGATCAATGCGAAAGAGAGAAAAAAATAGCTAGAATGCGACGTACTGTAACCCCTGCACCGCCGCCCCCGACCCTGCTTCAAAATTTGTCCACAAAAAATGTACTTCTACCTTTCCAATGCACTTGGGCATCCACTATGTAGTCCATAAGGCTATCCACAAGCCAAAAAGTAGTCCATATGGCTATCCATATACATAGTGGAGGTTTATTTTAGAAGACTTTCCTTAAGGGTGACCTACAAGCTTATGGGTTGCCCACAAGCAATAAACATAGATGTGGTATCATGCATATGTTACTAGTCTAAGTTACTACTACATAGTGCAAAATAACATAGATGTGGTATCATGCAAAGTCTCATTTATTACAATGAACCTGAGGGGAGTAAGTTTGACTGGAGAAAGTTGTTACACGTACACTTATTTAATGCGACGGAGGGAGTAAATACGCTGCAGCGCTGTTGGACGTAAAATAGCTAGACTGCGACGCTAGGGGCAGCTGCATGCCCGCATGGTGCAGCCTGCCCCGCCCAGCGCCCTCGCATGCCACGCTGTTGCATGTAAAAACTATGAAGCCAATCAGATTCCAGAATCATCCATCCCACGGATCGCCAAGAGCTAGCCACGAAATCCTTCTAAGAGACGCCAACCAATCAGGTTGCAGAACAAGCCCTTCCACGGATCGCCCAGAGTCACCCGCGGAATCCTTCTAGAAGACGCGATCGGACGGCCACAGTGTCGCGCTAGGGTTAGATCTACGGTCCTCATTCGTCCTTAGGGTTAGCGGGGTTTAGGATGCAGTCAACGGGGTTTCACAAGTTTGACCAAACATTCAAATGTGCATAACTAATTCAAAAAAAATCAAAAAAATACAAAACCTTCGCATGGTGTCATGTTATGTGACATAGTTGTGAGGAAAAATATCAAACTTGGTCTATTGATCATATTTCAAAAAACCCTTCACAAAATGACCTATCTCCTCCGAGGTTTTCTGGCTTTTGGGTCAAATGACCAATGATATGGCTAGAATCAAGGCATAGTTTGTGATAATGTGCCCATATTTGGCATGCATGTCTATAATGGGATGACTAACAATGTTGTAGCACAAAGTTTTCCTTTTCGACGCACAGAAAAATCATTTTCTATTTTCTGAGTGCCGAAAGAGGGGGGGATTTGTGAAGCAACCACCAAATTGAAGTTTCAAAATGGTAACATCCTATTTTTCAAAAATACTAGACCACCTAGAATGTACAATTTCCCAACCTTAGTATCTCAAACCTTTTATTCCATCCCTGGTGAAAAAGACAAATCCTGCCGAATCGGCTGGAAGTGGGTAAGATATGAACTACAGGTACATGATTCCATGCTGATGATTTTTTGTAAAAATAATTTTTAGGTTCACAACATGCTATTTCATCAGAGATCCAATGCTAGTTTTGCGAGCCTCAGCCCCTAGCTAAGAATATTTATGAAAACCCTTCAAGTTTGACCAGACATTCAAATGTGCATAACTAATTCAAAAAAAATCAAAAAAATACAAAACCTTCGCATGGTGTCATGTTATGTGACATAGTTCTGAGGAAAAATATATAACTTGGTTTTAGAAATGGTCGAAAAAAACTTGCTTAGAAATGGGGTGGTTTACCCTAGCTTTGGAGCCCATTTCTACCCCATTTTGGGTGAGGGTGAGTTGTACTTCACAAAAGGGATCAGGGTGAGGATGAGTTGTATTGTACATATGAGAAAAACGTTGGAAGCTCATACAAACATACAAAAGTGACATAGCTACATATGTTGAAATTCAAATTTACCATCATATTTGAATTTTGTCCAAATTATCAACAAGTGACAAATTATTATAATAACAAATGTTTACAACAACAAGTGCCAAATTATTACAACAACAAGTGTCAAATGTTTACAACAATAACAAATGTCTATTTCTTTTGGCTCTTCTTACCCCTCGTTTTCTTCTCCTTCACAAGTTTCACACCACACAATAGGTTTATGCTCTTCTTTTTCTTACCATTACCATCTGGCCTCCCCACAGCACGTCCAAGAGTCTCCTTCACCTCCTGCACCTCCTCAACAGCCTCATGATCATGATCCAGAGCCTCATCAACATGGTCACTTTGCACCAGAGCCTCAACAACATGGTCAATTTGCACCAGAGCCTCAACAACTTGGTCAGTTTGCACCAGAGCTTCAACAACAGGCTCATTTTGCACCAGAGCCTCAACAACAGGCTCATTTTGCACCAGAGCCTCAACAGGCTCATTTTGCACTAGAGCCTCAACAACAGGCTCATTTTGCCCCTCATTTTGCACCAGAGCTTCCAAATCAGAAACGGTGTGCCCTAAAGCCTCAACAGTTTGCACATCATCCTCCAAAACAAGTTCAGATTGCACCTCAGCAACACCAAACATGATCTGGTTAGTTCTCTTCTTTCTTTGGCCATTGATTCTTGCCCTTTTCACTGGCCAGCATTCGTCAACAACAAGAGGTGGGCCTTTTTCTCCACGCTTCCTCCTGAAAACAAGCAAGTTAGCTGGGGGAGAAAAATCATCAACAAGAAATGGGATAGATTTTGGATGAACATACTTTGGCTTTTCAGTAGTGTATCTGCACTTGGTAGAGCCAGCTCGGTGTCCAAGTTCTTCACAGAGTTTGCATCTATTCTTGTTACCTTTTTGGGCCCTTTTTGGCTTGGCATCTTTCTTTTCATCTTTCTTTCCCTTCTTGCTGCTCCCACCTTTCTCAAACCAAGCCTTGAATCTACTCTGCTTGGGCCTGCCAGCCTTTCTTTTCATCAAAGGAGGACACAAGGAGAACTGAATGTCCACTTCAGGCCACTGAGACTGGTCTGTAAGTGCTGGAATTGGTGTTCCATATGCAGCCTTGAATTTTGCTACAGAATAATACTCATGCAAATATGGGTGCATATTTAGCTTGTGTTTGGAGGCCAAGAAAAGTATGGCATGCTCACAAGGCTTCCCAGTGTGTTGCCACTCAAGGCATGTGCATTCATGCAATTGAGTGTCAACAACATGCCTCCTGCCAGTATTTGTATCTCTGACTTCAGCACCCCACAATGAGGATTTCTCAACACGCAAATGTGCAAGATTTCTGCTCCTTTGACCACCTGCTGCACAACATCAGGAAGCTTATCTCCTTGAAGAACATCACCAAGCCTTCTTCTCAATTCCCACAACCTCATGATCATGATCCTGATCCGGTCAACCATGTCATGGACAGGCAAGTCTTTTAACTCCTTCACTTTGTTGTTGAAACTTTCTGCCAAATTATTGTTGATATGATCACATTTGATGGCAGTGTTAAAACCAGACCTGTACCATAAAAGAGAATGGTAGGTTTCCAACCATGTACAAAACTTGACCCTATCCTCCTCAGAGCATGCCGCCTTAATCTTCTCAAGGTGATATGAATGTGTCTGCTTGGTGTAAGATCTTGCTGCTAGCCACATGCGTCCAAAATCATCTCCGCTGAATTTTTTGATCAAATTCATCCACATATGGCCGAAGCACTCCCTCTGCTCAGCATGAGGGAAAACAATCTTCACTGCATTTTCTAAACCTTTACATGCATCTGTGTGCACTGCCAATGGAGAGACTGGCCCTATGCATCTTTTCAACTTCATCATGAACCATGTCCATGATGCCTCTGTCTCGGACTGAAACATGCCAATAGCTACAGGGAACATCCAATTGTGTCCATCTAAAGCATTGCATGCTGCTAGTTGACCATTCCACTTTCCAGTCAAGAAAGATGAGTCTATACTCAAATATGGACGGCAACCTGCTTTGAAGCCATCGATGCAAGGCTTTAAAGCCATGAAGAATTTAGAGAAGAAGACTTTCCCATCAGCTGTTACCTCAGTATCTATCTCCACAACACTGCCAGGTGACCTCTTCTCTACTTCTGCTTTGAAGTTATAAAGCATTCGAAAGGTATTTGCCCAATCACCATATAGCTCTTTCATTGCCCTTTGCTTTGCCTTCCACACTGTAGTATAATTCAGCTTAATGGGGTACTGCTTTTCCAAGTCTATTTTCAGTCTCTTTGCAGTGTTGTTTGGTGTTGTGGCTAAAATGGGCTTGATCTTTTCTGCAACCCATAATTGTGATGTCATCTTTGTAACTGTTTGAGAACTTGTAATGCAAGTATGAGGTTTTGGAATTTGATTCACTCTTATTGTCCTTCCATCAGGTTGGCGTCTAGCAGATATATACCACTTGCAAGGCTTGGCACCACCATCATAACCTATGAATTTTGCAAGAACTTCTTTTTATCAGTCCACATAGTCTTGGTAGCAAACTCACGTTTGACTGCATATGTCCTGAAACACATCCTGAATTCATCCATGCTTGGAAACAATCTCCCAACTTCAATAACTGGGTCCTCTTTGTCATAAACTGTTACTAGCTCATCATCATGTGCATCATCTACAGGAACTGCAGCATTTTCCAACAACTCTAGATCTATATCTGCCTCTTCATCTCTTAAATGGTTGTCACCATCATTTGCAGCTTCATCCCTCTTCTTCTCCTTGTCTCTGTCATCTATAGGAATGCCAAAAAGCTTTGCCATTTCAATGTCATCTATTGGTGCAATGACCAAATCAGTGCGGTCATGTATCTCAACTGAATTCCAATCAACAGTTACAATCCTTTGTGCATTACCATCTGCAGCCTCCCCTTGTGCATTAGCATCATCATCCTCCACTGTTAACACTTCCAACTCAGTAAGTATAGGCATTACTTGCCTTTGTGCAGCCCAATCATCCTCGACCATCTGAGCAGCCAGCTTCGAGGCCACATATCCAACCCTCGAATCAGGTTTCAGATCAATGAGCTCTGCTAAAAACAGAACAGTTTTGCTTGTCCAACCGTTTCGCTCATCGATTTCATCAACTATATGTTCCCCTGTCTCAACCCTAACATAGTCACATTTGCAATCATCAAATAGTAACAAAGAAACTTCTTGCTCTGGCCCCCAAACCACACTATCCCCAATTTTTTCCACCATTTTCCTTACTGCCTCCTCTCCCATGTTTATTAGCTCTTGGGGATCAACATGTTCTAATTCCACCTCCCATTTAACAACCGTGTCTCTCTCAATGATCTGCGTGCTGCCATCAACTAAAACAGCCCTAGAGGGAAAGAAATTGATGCGAAATTCGAAGGTTTGGCGCGCAACATCGTCTCCCCTATTTTTGGCGGGCACTCTGAGCTAGCGGAAGCGAACAAAGAGCTCAACCTTAGAGAAATTAAGTGCAGAGATACGGGATATACCGATTAGAAGTCCCCTCTCCATGCTCCATATCGTTCCCCCTCGCCCCGTTCAGCACACCCTCGCGTCCACAATCTAGCATCAATGGGCACGCTCAGATCTCGAATTGAGAAGAATGGGAGAGGAATTATCATTCAAATGGCACTCACCACCTTCGTCGTCGAACGAAAGCGCCATCGCCTAAATTAATTGCCGTGCCGCCGCCGGCGGCGCCGAGAACGATGGGTGAGGTCCGCCGCCGCCGTCGGGGAAGCTACAGTCAGTGTTACGCGCGCTCTCGGTCGGAAGCGGTTGGTTTGACTGGCTGTCCCAACCAACCGGTTTGGCTTAACCCTAATATTGGAACAAAGTTAAATGTGTCCTTACGACCGTTTTAAGGCCCGTGTGGCCCTGGGATATTAGCTACCTCACAACCGTAGCATGCGAGCTATTCTTTTCAACGATATCGCTTTCCTTCCAATTCCATGTAAAGACGTCGCATAGGAGATATAAGTCCGGTCTCCTACGCGCGTGCTAGGAGTCGAACTGTGCGGCGCTTCGGCTAGTTAGAGAAGTAATCCGACGGGGCTGACTTCCTGTGCTTTTGCGGGGCTGACTGCGGTGCCAACGAACACCCAAGGAGAGGATCGTATGGGCATTGGCCCATCCGGCTGAAACAAAAAAAACGGGAATAGAGAGACAGAATTAGCACAACACGTGCTTAAGAATAAGAGAAAAGAGAACTTGTGGTCTGGACTTTGATTTGAACGATGCTGACTTATTAATTAAAAGAAAGAAGAAAGTGTGCTGGTCTATGTGCTCTTATAGTGGATAAGAAAAGAAAAAAGAAAAGAAAGGAGAGATTGTAGGACTCGATGCATGCATATACATACAAACACAAGAGAAAGAGAAGTTATAGATATAGACGCGATGCACTTATATGCACGTACATGGCTACATGATAAGATCCATTGGATTTTTTTTGGAAAGAATGAAAATAAAAAGAAATCAATAAATCCAAACCAATTCAAAGGAGAAGATTTTAATACCCGGAAGTCCACAAAAAGACAATCTAACTTGATCAGCAAATAAAACTAAAATTTAAATTCATGTTGGTATTAGTTCATGTTAAAACCGTTTACGTATGAAATTTTCAATTAATCTTTCATTGGTTAAACGAAATTTTCTAGTCCTTATTTTCAGAAAAGAATAGTTTTTTTAGAACTCCAAAAATCAGTCTGTTACAAATCTAACCCCCTAAATTTCATCCTTTATTTCTTTTGTTTGTTTATTTTTTTTAAATTTCAAAATTTGGAAAATTTTGGGATGTGACAGGCTACCACCATTAAAAGAAATCTCGTCCCGAGATTCGGGAAGTCTAGAAACAACAAGTTGGCTTCAGGACAACTAGGATACTACCATCCTTAAAAGATTTTTAACTAGATCGCATCTTGGCTTACTTGATGTCTTGATGTAACTTCTCTGGACAGTTCTTTGCATAGTGTCCTTTATTTTCACATTTGAAACATATGGCAAAGTTGAGGCATTTCCCTACCAAACACTCTTCACATTGGTAGTCAAGACTTTTCTCCACCAGACATTTATTGGCATAGTGTCCAGGATTGTGACAGTTGAAACAGTGAACTAGACTGTCCTTCTTCTTTCTGGGTCTCTCCAAGGCTAGGAGGGCTCTTAGTTCATGTTCTTCATACTTCACTACAAATTTAGGAAAACTTCCTCGGCTCTTAGAACGGTTTCTAGTATAACGTCCATGTTTCATCTTTTGCTCACCAAAGTTGGTTACATTGTATGGAGGTGCATATTGAGATTTGACTTTGTCTTCATCATTCTTGGTGGAAGTTGTACCTTCATGGATGTTTCCAAATACTTGATGTTTTCCATCTTTAGCTTGATGTTTTATCTGTTGAACTATAGGATAGATGTGGCATTGGACAGGGACATGATTATTTCCTTCACACAGGAAACAAGTAACTTGAGATGTAGGGCATTGTCTAGTTGGATGGTTATCTCCACAATTTGGGCACTGGTCAGTATGTTCTTTGTAAGTCTGTCCTATGTCTCCACAGATTTTGCAGCCTTGTCTTCCTTCCACCATATCATCCTTGAAACTTTTGTTGTCACCATCTCTTTGGGAAGGGTTGTTTCTCATGTTGATCATCTGATTGGTCATCTTTTTCAACAATTGGGATTGGGATTCCAAGAACTTTAGCATGGTTGGGTCTAACTCATTGTTGTTGTGGTTGTTGGCTAAAAACTGGGTTGTCACTTGATTCAACTGGGCTTGGGTTGCTAGTAGTTGTTGTCTCATGTGCATCTCTTGGTTGTTGTTGTCACCATCCTTGATGTTGGAGTATCTTGGAGAAGTCATCTGTTTGGGTTGGATTGGGATTAGAGTAGGGAAAAGATTTCCTAGAGAAAGAAGTCTACTCACACACAACAATTCACACAACCAATGTGCAAGCAATCACAATTAAACATTCCACTCAAACAACAAAGTTCAAACATTTTTTTTGGCAAAAATATATTTTTGCTACACCACATAAGTTGGTGGGATCAAACTAATCACTAGTATGGTGGTCCAACTATGAGATTTTATTGAGATCATTCCATTCTTCTTAGTTGTTTCTTCATGAATGAGATCATGGTTTCCTTGGAAAAATTCTTGCATCTTGGTCACAAAGATTCAAAGGTGATGATGGTTCCTTCTAGGTTGTGTTTCCTTAGTCTTCAAGTCTTAAGTTACATTCTTGTCTCACTTGTAGTCCTTAGTGATATCTGGATTGAAGTCCTTGGTGAAAATCTGATGTTGAAGTCTTTGATGATGGTGAAGTTGAATTCATTGGTGTTGGTGAAGTCCTTGGCTCATGTTGAAGTCTTTGTCATGGTGGAGGATTTGTCCATCAAGTTGAAAAGGAAGAGATGTAGAATCAAAACCAAAAAGGTTGAGGAAAGAGTCTACAAGATTGTTTGTAAATAAGTTTGAACAAATACAACTCCTATTTTTCTAAGGGGTTTTGTCCAATCCTAGGGTTACAATCCTATAGGAAACACAGTGCTCTGATACCATCTGTAGAGTCCCAACCTTTAATAAGGTAGAGATCCCTGTGTTTACAATGCTAGTCCGTGGATCAATAGCTAGCATCCACAGTTAAGATGTAATATCAAGAAACAAAGGTCATAATACAACTTTATAACCAGGAATAAAATAATTCATTACATCTTACATAGCTCATTTTGCTATCTCATTACAATGCAGCAGAATAATTATATAGCATGGAGTCCTTCATCTTCAAAGTGCCACAGGAAGTCATGTTGGTTGTAGACTTGTAATCCTAATCAACACACTTCACTAACATCAAACAAACCTGCAACATAATAAGTTGCAGCCACAAGGGTCAATACACTTGAATTGTATTGGCAAGTTTCACTACTATGTAGAAATAAGTGGATCCTATCAATACGTGCATATTTGGCTAAGTAGGGTTTAGGCTCATTTGTAGAAAGCAATATAGTTTTATCCTATCTTTTCAAAATAGTGTTGATCTTTCGACAATCTTTCTGAACCTCTTGGAAAACTCCAAATGCTTCTAATCCCTTGTTGACCCATCAAGTTTTACTTTGAGAAATTGGAATGTCGAGATCTTCCATAGCTTCAGGCCTTAGTTGCTCAGAGTTGTCCGTAACCGGGGACACGGCTAAGTACTTAGAATTTGATCTTCTGCAGAAGTTGTACACTTTACCCACATGGCACAATCTCGTCTTGACGCCACCTGTGACCGCTGGATAAGTACACACCAAATGGAGTACCGTCAGATCGAGAATGTGACAAAGTCTTTCCACAGAAGTCCTCCTAATACACAATGCTAGCTTGTCTACCAGGCACCAATGTAAGGATATATTTCCAATACACAATTCTAGTTAACCTGAAGATGCCAATGCAAGGGTCTTCCACTATGTAGTTGACTAAGCCAGAGCCCATTTAGCATGTGGCTGTACACGGAAGACATTGTACGAGAAACATGTTCAATCTCTAAGTCCCTGGGTGGTTTTTCTTCTAGTGCACATACAAAAAGATAGCCATATAAACATGGTTCCCTTTGTTTCCACCTTATCCAAAATTGAGTATCCTCATTCCACCCAGGTGGTCCATTGAGTACTTGTTTTAATATATAAAACATATATTTTTCCAACACTTCATATAATCATATCATGTATTCCATCCCAAGTCTATAGCAGGGCTAAGAAACTATGATGTTTTCACTAAGGAAGATGGATTTCCTAATAGGACATAGCATAGTAATATAGTAGCCCTATCATGCATACTACAAAATACACTAAGTATAGTGAAAATAGTAGGACATGGATGATAGTGTCACTTGCCTTAGTAGTTGGCGGTGTTGGTACACTCTTCTCAGTTACACACTTGGAAATTCACACAATCTATCAAACAAACAACCAAGACAAAACATACACAAGATCAACACTAATGGCAATACCAGAAATCATGCAATGTATGCAAGCATGCAGGATGGCAATTTTTATTGTACACATTTTATAACAAGGTTCTGAAATTACTAAGTGATTTCTGAACATCTTATATTTTCAAGATTACAAATGCAACCATTTGTGCAATTGCATAAATTAGCAATATTTTCTAACACTTGGAAAGGCCGTTCTCACTAATTAATTGTTACGATCTTATTTATACTAGAATAAAATTATATTTTGGTCTTACTGTGTAGAGGGTTCAATTTACAACCATTTGTAAAAGGATTCACTTAAAAATAATTTACACAACAGTTTTTATATTCAAAATACTCCATAAATGGTTCGGCATTAAACGTGATTTTTAACATCTCAAAAATACTAAATTATGGCTCCACTGTGTTCTACTCATTTTTGTGAATCCATAGACATTAAATTTTCATTTTTCCGATTTATGGATAAAAAGTTATGACTTTTATAAGTTTAAACACCTAACAAATCACAAAGATATTCAAGGATACAAATAACAATCACGCTTAGCACCACTAGGATGAGCTAACCAAAATATGAGTAATCATGACACTCGGTTCATCTAGCCTACTAGCAATATGAGCAATCACAACTAATTAAGATTTGCAAATTCACGCGGCAAGCTCTCTAGTGATAGTAACCAGACCAACTAAAATAGTTCTAACAGTATAAGACGAACATGATCAATTACTTCTACCAAATAAATCTATAATAAGCAGGGAACTGTAAACAAACTCCATGGTATAACTACACAAATCGATTAGCCATAGCCATAACGCATGTAAACAGGTCATCAGAAACATGCAACCACATACACTTCTAAATATGCTCGTACCGATGCATGAGAGACCTGGTCACTTTTTAAAACTGTTTAATAATCATCAAATATATTCATAAACTAAAACAACAGCTGAGCTCCTAGTGTTCTTTGGAAGGTTTCTCATGTTGGGATCGAGTTGATCCAGGATGTGTAAGGTAGACTAACATGCCAATGTCGCTGGATGGCGTTCGGTTCATTAGCGAGGTGGTCAACCAGAACATGATGTAGGAAGTTGTCTAGAAGGTAGACATAGATGATATTAGACTACGGTAAAAAGTAATTGATCTAATTCTCATCGTGTGTGACGAATTCGTGCGATGAACTTGTATATCAAACCGAAGTAGATGGAGAATTTAACGAGTTGTAGTTGATGAATCGAGAAACAAGTCGTCTGAATAAGATCCTGGTGTCAAGTAGGTTCTGGTGGTGCAAGGATTCGAGTAGAGGAGGCTCGGTTTGTTGGATTCAACGGCGGTGGCCATGGTGTAAAAGTGTGGGGCTTTAGATTTTTGTTGGGGTTGAGAAGTCGCGTGCAGGCTGACAGGGTGCGGGTTAGCAGCGGAAAAGGATGGGAGGCTCTAGTATGAAAAAAAGACGAAGAGGATTTAAACCAGGCCTTTATATAAATTAATGGCAGCAGTTTCCAGTCAACCAGGGAGCGTTATTCTGGCGTTTCTAGCCGGCCGCTGATCTGCTACGCGCGTGCAAGGAGTTGAACTGTGCGGCGCTTCGGCTGGTTGGAGACGTGATCTGATGGGGCTGACTTCCTGTGCTTTTGCGGGGCTGACTGCGGTGCCAACTAACACCCAAGGAGAGGATCGTATGGGGATTGGCCCATCCGGCTGAAACAAAAAAAAATGGGAATAGAGAGATAGAATTAGCACAACATCGTGCTTAAAAATGAGAGAAAAGAAAACTTGTGGTCTGGACTTTGATTTGAACGATGCTGACTTGTTAATTAAAAGAAAGAAGAAAGTGTGTTGGTCTATGTGCTCCTATAGTGGATAAGAAAGAAAAAAGAAAAGAAAGGAGAGATTGTAGGACTCGATGCATGCATATACATACAAACACAAGAGAAAGAGAAGTTATAGATATAGACGTGATGCACTTATATGCACGTACATGGCTACAAGATAAGATCCATTGGATTTTTTTTGGAAAGAATGAAAATAAAAAGAAATCAATAAATCCAAACCAATTCAAAGGAGAAGATTTTAATACCCGGAAGTCCAAAAAAAGACAACCTAACTTGATCAGCAAATAAAACTAAAATTTAAATTCACGTTGGTATTAGTTCATGTTAAAACCGTTTACGTATGAAATTTTCAATTAATCTTTCATTAGTTAAACGAAATTTTCTAGTCCTTATTTTCAGAAATGAATAGTTTTTTTAGAACTCCAAAAATCAGTCTGTTACAAATCTAACCCCCTAAATTTCATCCTTTATTTCTTTTGTTTGTTTAATTTTTTTACATTTCAAAATTTGGAAAATTTTGGGATGTGACATATACCATAATCAGTGGACAACTCTACAAAAGGAGCACCACTGGTGTATACCTAAAGTGTGTTTTCCAGCTAGAAGGTATTGAAATTCTACGTGAAATCCATCTCGGAGATTGCGGGCATCATGCTGCTCCTCGATCGTTGGTCGAGAAAGCCTTCCGGCAAGGATTCTACTAGATGACCACGAAGGCGGACGCCGACAAGCTGGTTGAGACATGCATGGGATACCAGTATTATGCCCGACAACCACATGTTCCTGCTGAAGAATTGGGAACAATACCAATAATTTGGCCGTTTGAAGTCCAGGGGCTAGACATGGTGGGACCGTTATAGACGGCACCATATGGGTTTACGCATCTGCTAGTAGCAGTTGATAAATTCACCAAATGGATAGAAGTTAAACCCATTAGAAAGATTGATGGGGAAACTGCGCTCGGGTTTGTCCGGGATCTAGTAGTGAGATTTGGTCTCCCACATAGCATTATCACCGACAACGGCAGCAACTTGTCACTCAGAGAAGTGGAGGCTTATTGTTGGGAGAAGGGCATCCGACTTGACCTTGCATCTGTGGCACACCCACAATCCAATGGTCAAGTTGAGCGAGCCAATGGATTAGTTCTGCAGGGAATCAAGCCACGTCTTGAGGCACCGCTACATAGAGCAACTCAAGCCTGGATGGAAGAATTGCCATCTGTTCTGTGGAGTTTACGAACTACACCCAACAGATCCACTGGCTACACCCCTTACTTCATGGTATATGGAGCAGAAGACATCCTACCTTCTCGATGCACCAAGAGTTGCCGCCTACAACGAAGATGACGCTGAAGAATCCAGACGTCTAGGTGTGGACCTTCTCGAGGAGGAGCGCATTTTGGCATGACAAAGATCCGCCATCTACCAGCATAAGCTACGCAGCTACCATAGTCGCCGTGTTCGGCATCGCTCATTTAAAGAGGGGGATTTGGTGCTCCAACTTAAGCCGAAGAAGTCACACAAATTATCCCCGCCATGGGAAGGACCATTAATCATAAGCAAGGCACTACTCAATGGGTCTTACTACCTCGTTGACAATCGTGAACTGAAGGATAGACCCAACGAGGATCATAAGAGTAAGCGACATGACCCGGAGCTTGATCGGCCATGGAACATAGCACAGCTACGTCCTTTTTACACAGCATTTTTTATCTAATTATGTACCTCTTATATGATCAATGAAATAAAGCTCTCTGGTTCACTTATATTTCTGAGTCTTTTACCTCCTTTAGTGTTCATTTTTTGATCATATAAAACCTTTATGCACAAGCTTTGCGATTGCACTTGTGAAAATTCCGCCTACGAGCGTTAGCTTAAGTTTTGTGGTATACACGTTCTTTGTCGTTTTTCTGTGGATTCTGGAGTAGTGACTTTCGGCACTTATTGTCGGCGATTTTGTGCTTAGGTTATTGACGGTGCCATTGGTCATCATCACCTGAGCGCATGGTTCTGACTCACGAAAAGTCAAGCATAAAAACTAAAGTAATGGATAAGCCAGCATTTGCTTAAAAAATATATACATGTTGGACACTAGTTCTTAAGTAGCAGGACATAAATCATTGTTTTCCTCCTTAAGTTAATACATAGTTTTTTCCGCATACGCATCAAAGGAGCAACAAATATTACAAGTTGTTTTTCATTCCTTTGGCGCAGGCGACTTGGAAGCAGCGTCATCGGCAACAGGAGAATCACCCTCGAAGTCGGCAGCGTGAAGGGACTCGGAGGAGCTTTGGTTACCGCCATCGATGGTATTCATCGGCACGAAGACGTTGATGTCGAGTAACTCGGCAACTCTGGTGTCATAACCCGCGAGTGACGAAAAGATGGACTCATGGTTAATCTCCTTGCCTTCGTCATCCATGTCGGGTATGCCAGAGGTTACCGTGTCGATGTCGGCATCTTCATAGTGTGCCTTTACCATGGACATTGCCATCCTTGCACCGGCCCGTGCACATGAAGCTTTCCAGCTTGTAATATGCTCGGGGGATCTGCGCAGGATCTCCGAGAACTTCACCACATAGTCTAATGCCTTGATATTGATCTAGAGGGGCTTGGCAATCTCTTTGGCTTGCGCGATGGCGGTGTTGATAAAGTTGCCAGCAAGAACCATGCATTCTTTTGCTAGAGGAGGCGACCGGGTTAAACCCATAGGAGCTGCAAATTCCGAAAAGAGCACATGAGTTCAAAAATTTAGAGTATCCAGACTATAGAAATCCAAGACGGAGAATCACTTACTGAAGATGCTAGCCTCATCTTGCCAGAGGATATCCGCCAAGGAGTCCCGTTCTTGTTGGAGGAGCTTGTATGCCTCATGATGGCGTTGATTCTGCTCATCGACAGCTTTCTTATGATCTCTTAATATCGAGATCTCCTCCTTCAAGAGGTTCATCTCTTCGGTGGAGGAGTCCTGCAGGGCTTTCATTGACTCCTCATGCATCTTCAGCATGTCCTTCCTCTCCTGCTTAAGGATCTTGTTCTCGCTATCCAGCTCTTGAATGTGCTTGGATTGCTCGACAGTGTCCTTAGCTTTGGCAATGGTTTCTGCAAGTCAGACAAAGCAAAGAACATAGTGAGTACTCGGAGAATACACAAGTTCAAGTCGGAATACGAAAAAGAAAGGAAAAATAGACGCTTGCTCTTGATGATCTATTCCTTCAAGAAGGCAGTTTGACCATTTTCGGCTTCCAAGTCTGCGCGCATCTTCTGGTACTTGTCGGTGGCCATGCCCCTGCGAGCATTCTCGTTCTATGGAAAAAAGAAGAATTAAACGTTGTTTGGTCTACTTGGAGCATCTAGACAGAAATTTTCCACCTAGACGCTCGGAGGCTACAGCGAGAGTTTTTAACTTAGCAATATGCTTAGTCTTTCTTTGAGCATATAGTCAGAACTAATTCAGTTCTCGATTAGAAGCTTGGGGGCTACAGTACAAAGTTTTTAACTCAGATGTATGCTTAGATTTTCTTTAAGGATCTAGTCGGAGCTAATTCAGTTACAACTAGAGGCTTGGGGGCTACATTATTGAAATTTATAGCAACTGCATATGCTACTCTTAAAGCATCTAGTCGGAATAATTCATTCCACCTATATGCTTGGGGGCTACAGTGAGAGGTTTTCTAGATTAGTCACTCTTAGAGCATCTAGACGCAAAGACCTATGGTTTTCCGTCTAAATCCTCGGGGGCTACAGTGGGATACTCATATGAAATGTAAAAGGCAAATAAAACTTACAAGTGCAATGATCTTGAGGTTAGTAGCACTCTTGGCCAGCAGCTTGCCAAAGGATACGTTGTTTCCTTGCAAGATCTCTGCTTGTCGGAGGAGCTCCTCTAGACCGCACGTCGGAGATGTCGGCGCCGCACCAGGAACCAGAGTAGTGCTATCCGGCGTAAGTACCAGATAGACTATATTTGGATACTCTATGGTTTTCTTGGGTGCGGGGGCGCCGCCTACAACAGAAGTACCAGCTTCCACCACCGCCTTACCGCCACCGATGGCATCCTTAGCTGGAGCTTCAGCCATTGGGTGTGCGGAACTCTCCTGCGTCGCTTGCTCGCCGACAATAGCAATCTCGGTAGAGGCACCTGAGTCCACTTCCATGGCGGAAGGGCCAGATGCTTCTTTAGCTTGTGAGCTTGTTGCAGCGGAGGAGGGCTTGACGCTGGGAGTGACAAGGGCGATGGCGGGAGATGCGTCACGATGCAACATGTCCTTGATGGTTCTAGAAGCCCCCAATGTTTTGGAGGTCTTCTTCAATCTGGTCGTGGCTTTCTTCCTGAAACGTGAAGTACAGGAACAAGACAGATAAATGGACAATGTCGAAGAGAAAGAAGCTTACACAAGAGGGGGTGCTTTGGCAAAAGGGATCTCGGTAGTCTTTCTTTTCTCCGCCTCCAGGGCGGCAGTGGTCTTTTTGGAGGCTCCACCCTTCGTCTTCTTCTTCTTGCCTCCGTCGGCAGCGTCAGAGGTGGAGCTCTTCCGCTTTCGCGCCAACGGAGCATCATCGTCGGATACGAAGGCGACTTCCTTCATCTTTGGATCATAGATTTGAGGAGCCATGTTATCCTCGTCTATGTCGCTAAGCTGTTAAGGTTAAGAACCTCCATTTTAGATGAGATGGAAATTGCTAGATGAAAGAACTGGAGTATATGTCATACACGGAAAATAAACAGTTACCTTTGGGCACTTGCTGTCTACGAACATGTCGTAGGTGATGGTGAAGCCACGCTTCTTGTACTTCACCTTGACGATGTCCTTAAGACGGAGCTTGACGGAGTCGCTCGTGAAATTGTCCACGGAGATGCGGAGGCTATCCCTTCTATCGCTGGTATACTCGTGCATTAGCTTCGAGCGGTGCTGTAAAGGTTGAATTCTCCTGATGAACCAGCACATGGCTAGGTCCAAGCTGGTCAAACATGTCTCTATGAACCACTCTATCCACCTTATGGCACGGGAAGCGTCGATGTCGGAGGGAAGGGAGGCATGGGATCACCATGTCGAAGTTTCGGCAGCGGCTCCATCAACGAAGTCCGGGTACGTTACTTCTCGGCCGGCCAGAGGGATATCTGGGCCGTAGAAGTAAGTACGCTACCAGTTCTTGCAGGACTCGTGGCCGACGATGTCGGGGAACCGCTGGCCAGGACAGATCTTGAAGCTTATGGTTGTAGCACCCCCCAGGGTTAGGGTTAAACTTACCTCAGATCACCTTCTAAGATAAGTTCAACTCCCAAACACGGAAGATCACAGTATGATTCGGTAACATTACAGAACACAGGGATTCAACAGCATAAGTTTAAACTCTTAACAGAGTACGATATTAGAGTTATTACAAACCAGAGGTCATAGACCCAACATTACATCACACAGCGAAAGCAAATTATGTTGTTCTACACAACAACTTAGCAAAAGGCGTAAGAGCCCATAAACAAAAGCGATGTCCATCCCATAGTCCTCAGGCTGCTACCTGGTACCCCCAACTACTCGTCGATGTCAACGTAGAAGCCACCTTCAGTTGCAACCAGATCCTCTATAGAAAAACAACAATGGCGCAGGGCTGAGTACGAGAATGTACTCCGCAAGACTTAGATAACCTAGTATCTACATGCTCTGGCTAGAAAGGCTTTCTCTGAATTTTCTTTTGCAAAAAGCAATCTTTATTTGTAAACAAGAGAGAGAAGAGGCTCGTCTACTCAGAATATTTTAAAAAGAGATAAGATAACGACTTCTTCCTCTTGTTCATCACTTCTCGATAACCTCCAGCTTCATCACAACCTCCTATCTAGGATCACCCCCTCGACCCAGAGGAAGCATCCTTAAGCACACGTGGATCAACAAGTTTTATAATGGTTAAAGTTATTTATGATCTTAGAATCTGGTCACCAAGCGTTCATAACCGTGAACACGACTTTTCGAAAAGATTAATACCCTGCAGGGGTGTACAACTTTACCCACACGTACCAACCGACTCTTAAAGCCAAATATTATTAGCCCTCTTCTTTGGAAGGCCGGCAGAGGGTGGTTGACCACGACCTTTACCTTGCTTTCGCCAAGACCATGAGTCACGCAATAAGTATGATTCCACCGTAATGGGTCAAATCCCGAAGCCGGTACTTAAAGATGTGAGGCTAGGTTGGTTCACCAGGGGCTCCATCGACCCCAAGCAACCCGGTCCACGCTTCCCTACCTGTTATGATGCACCTCCATCACCTCCTCTTTCGAAAACATTTTCAATGCGTATGCCAAATGGAAAGCCCGAACTATGTGACTCATGGAATCTACTAGGCAAGTTAGTCAGTCGAGGGGTTGTCCAGGCCCCGTGTGGCTGTACGCTCGTCTTGGTTCCAAAGGCAAGAACTCAGTTCCTAGTGGTGGCGAGCATGGGACTACAAATACCACACCCAACGTGGCCTCCCATACAAGCCTTAGCATGATTAGTTAACTCCTTTGATGATGTCACCATCTCCTACCTCACTACCTTCCTTGGCAGCTCTGATTCATCATTGAATAGATCAGATGTTGTTTCTATGCTTGGCTAAGTTGTCGGTAGCAAAAGCTCTACAACTCTTACATGCCAAACCTAGGTATGCTAGGAGCAGTGGTTCAGGAGTATAAGGCTACAAAAGGGAAACAGTGCAGCAGATAGGTAACACTAGCTACTGAAAAAAGACGACATTGGAATCGTGTGCATCATAGCGAGAAAGTAATATACTTTATAAAACATAGGTTCAGAATGAGAGGCTATGCTTGCCTTGTCCGTCAGTAGACAGGTACGGGATCTTCGGTATTGTTGACTTCAGCTTCGGGTTCGGATCCTATCGCGAAGAGCCAATACCGGAAAGATAGGCGACATTCAAGAGATGGCATCGATGCAGTGCTCAATCAAGGATGATGATATGAAAAGTTGAAATTCATTGAAATTAAACCCTAAAACATGCTCGGCAATTTAAACAGGGTTCCGAGGGTTGAAAACCCTAACTCGGGAAACTCCGGAAACACATGAGAGGGGTTGATTTAGCTCCCTAATTAAACTTGTCATTAAATTTGATTAGCAATGCATGATTATAGCTTAAATAGGTAGAACTCATTTTTCTGAACAATTTGATATATTATTTGTATTTTTCTGAAATACATATAAAAGGTTATTGAATTTACAATATTCAAAACAATTCTGAAATTATTAAACCTTTTATTAATTTAAATAAAACTGGGAATACTTTTTACACAGGGGGCTAGGCTAGCCACAGACACCGACAGGTGGGCCCGTGGCCGCCTCAGCATCCACACACGCGAAAAGGCTCAGGGCAGTTTTCATCGGGGCAGAGGCTACCCACACCGACTGACAGTTGCGGCCAAGGGCACGCAGGCAAGCCACGCGTGAGCCACGTCGGACACGACGGCGGGAACGTCAGGCGGTGGTCGCCGGCGATGATCTTGTCCACCCCAACACACGCGGAAGGCAAACCTAACTATCCTAGCGCTGCTAGTTGTTGGTCGCCGAAGGGGCAGTTACGGCGAACGGCAATGGCGGTGCTCGCAGGCGAACAGCGCGTGACGGCTACGGGAGGCTAGCAGGCAAACGGAGGGAGCCTTGAGCACTAGGGGCTCACCACGGTGCTCGTAGAAGGGTCGGGGAGGACAAGCGAGGGCGGAATCGATGGCGAGGAGCTCGTCGGACCTCGTCGGTGTTGAATAAGAAGGGGTCGATGCGACCGATTGGGGGCGTCCCAGCCCGATTCCTTCAGGGAGGAGGAAGCTCGCGTCCAGGCGAAGCTTGTTGCAGTGTCGGATGGGCGAGGGGAGGCTGGAGACGGCGGCTAGCCGGCGGCCATGGTGGCTAGGGTTCGGTGGGGAGGAGCTCTGCTGAGAGAGAGTGAGAGGGAAAAGGATAAGGGGACGAGGAGAGAGAGCCGAGCAGCGGCGTTCTTATCCTGGGCTCCCGGGGCGGCGGCGCGGTGGCGAGCATCACAGGGCGCTGCTGGAATCGACGACGGCGGCGCTGCCACCCAGATTCTTAGCATCATTATCGAAGAAGACGAGAAACAGAGAGTGAAGGGGTACGGGGCCGCGTGGGCCTTAGCTGGGCCGCGGGAGAGGAAGAGAGGGAGGAAAAGAGTTGGGCTCGGCCCAGAGGCGCTAAGTTGCTTATTTTTTTAGTAAAACTCTTTTTCTTTTCTGTTTCGCATTTTCTCTTTTGAATTTCATTTTGTAATCTGTTTTGAACCATTTCAAAATATAGAGAGTTTTATAAGAATATCTAAAAACACTAAGGGACCCTAAAAACAGTTTGGGCTCCACAAATTTTGGGGTTTTCAAAATTTCAAACCATTTGAAGATAGTTTCAAAGAGAAAGGGGAAAGGACTAGGGTTTAGGTTTTGCACTTGCACTTTGATTTACACACTTGATCACATGCATTACTTGGATGATTTAAATAGATGCATGTCATGCTTAAGTACTTAGTACATATATTACAAGCATGGGCTGTTACAACTCTACCCCCCTTACAAAAATCTTGACCCGAGATTCCAAAGTTTTAGAAAAGAAGGCAGGGTACTCAAATCTAAGACGATCTTCTCGTTCCCAGGTTGCTTCATCCTCAGAGTGATGATACCACTGAACTTTCAGGAACTTGATGTTTTGACGACGAGTCTTGCGCTTGATTTCATCAAGGATACGAACGGGATACTCACAATAAGTCAGATCCTTTTGGAGATCAAGAGTTTGGTGATCAACACCACGGACAGGATCTTTGAAGCAACGCTTGAGTTGCGACACATGGAAGACGTCATGCACCTCAGGGAAGTTTGCAGGAAGCTCCAATTTTTATGCGAGGTTACCTTGTTTGGATAGAACACGAAAAGGACCAACATAGCGAGGAGCCAGTTTTCCTTTGATACCGAAACGATGGACACCCTTCAAAGGAGTGACCCGGAGATAAGCTTGATCACCAACTTCATATTCAACATGTTGATGGTGACGATCATGGTAACTTTTCTGACAAGACTGAGCAGTTTTCGAACAATCTCTAGTGATACGAACTTGATCTTATACTTCCTGGATCATATCCGGACCAAAGAACTTTCTTTCGCCGGTTTCTGACCAGTTCAGAGGAGTACGGCAGGTTCTTCCATATAAGAATTGGAAAGGTGCCATACCAATACTACACAGAAAACTGTTGTTGTAGGAGAATTCAGTAAAAGGAAGGCATTTCTCCCAGTTCTTTCCAAAAGATATGACACACGCTTAAAGCATGTCTTCAAGAATTAGATTCTCTCTTTCGGTCTGGCCACCGGTACTAGGATGATAGGCTGTGCTGAAGGACAGACGAGTTCCCATAGCTTGTTAGAAACTTGCCCAGAACCTTGAGGTGAACAAACTTCCACGGTCAGAGATGATTTTCTTTGGTACCACATGAAGGACAACTATTCGTGAGATATACAGATCAGCCAGTTGATTAGCAGTAATGCTCTCGCGAACAGGTAGAAAGTGGGCAACCTTAGACAGATAGTCAACGATTAACCAGATGGCATCATTTCCTTTCTGAGTCTTGAGAAGACTAGTAATGAAATCCATACCAACTTCATCCCATTTCCACTCAGGGATTTTATGTGGTTGCAGGAGACCAGCGGGTCTTTGGTGCTCAGCCTTGACGCGACGTCAAACGTCACATTCAGCAACAAAACGAGCGATATCCTTCTTCATACTAGACCACCAGAATCTTTTACGAACATCCCGATACATCTTGGTACCTCCAGGCTGGATAGAAAGAAATGATTCATGAGCCTCTTGGAGAATTAGATCCCTCAATTTTGTTCTCTTCGGCACTACCAGATGGTCTCCAAAGTAAATAGTACCTTGCTTATCAATAGAGAAACATTTAGCAACTCCGCTAGCAATGTTCCCTTTGATCTCAGCAATTGCGGAATCATATTTCTAAGCATGCTTGATTTCATCCTCTATAGAAGACTTCACTTCAAGGGTAGAAAGGAATCCACGAGGAACTACTTCAAGATTCATTCGAGCAAATTCCTCATGAAGGGAAGGTTGTGCTTGTTTGATCAGCAGGGTGATGCAATAAGATTTACGGCTCAACGCATCAGCAACGACATTAGCTTTGCCAGGTTGATAGTTGAGACCCAAATCATAGTACTTGATGAGTTCCAACCATCTTCTTTGCCTGAGATTCAGATCAGGTTGTGTGAAGAGATACTTCATACTTTGATGATCCGATATAACTCGCAACGACTACCGAGAAGATAATGTCGCCATTGCTTAAGAGCATGAAAAACAGCT
This sequence comes from Avena atlantica, assembly GCA_910589765.1. Lineage (NCBI taxonomy): Eukaryota > Viridiplantae > Streptophyta > Magnoliopsida > Poales > Poaceae > Avena > Avena atlantica. The sequence continues at coordinate 262,279,289 of OU342738.1, forward strand.
GCAAGCTCAAGATCATGAGTTGGGTAGTTGTTCTCATGTGTCTTTAGTTGACGGGAGGCATAAGCCACCACATGCCCACCTTGCATCAACACACATCCGAGACCTTGGTGAGAAGCATCGCAGAAGACTACAATGTCCTTGCTAGTGTCCGGGAGAACCAACACCGGAGCAGTTGTTAGCTTGGTTTTCAACATCTGGAAGCTTTCTTCAGCTTTATCAGACCATTCAAACTTCTTCTCCTTCTTAAGAAGATCATTCATTGGCTTTGCAATCATGGAGAAGTTCTCGATGAATCGACGGTAATAACCAGCCATCCCAAGAAAACTTCTGACATCCTTGACGGATTTAGGAGACTCCCAATCGAGGATAATTTGAACTTTATCAGGGATAACGGCAACCCCTTGAGCGGAGACAACATGACCAAGGAATACGAGCTCTTGTAAACAGAACTCACATTTGGAAAACTTGGCATAGAGACGATGTTCTCGGAGTTTGGTTAACACCAAACGAAGATGTTCAGCGTGTTCTTCTTCAGTCTTGGAATAGACCAAAATATCATCGATCTAAACCCCGACGAACTTGTCAAGATACTCCATGAAGAAAGAGTTCATGAGCCGCATGAAAGTGGCTGGAGCATTGGTGAGACCAAAGGACATGACTGTATACTCGTAAAGACCATAACGAGTGATGAAAGCAGTCTTTGGAATATCTTCCTTACAGATCTTTATCTGGTGATACCCTGACCTTAAATCCATTTTGGATAAGACAGTGGCACCACTTAACTGATCAAAGAGATCGTTGATCCTAGGGAGAGGATACTTGTTCTTGATAGTCACAACATTGAGTGGGCGATAATCCACAACCAGACGCGGTATATTGGTATCCCGCTTCTTGACAAAGATGGTAGGACATCCCCAAGAAGAGGTGCTGGGCTGAATGTATCCTTTGCCTTCTAACTCCTCTAATTGCTTCTTCAACTCCACAAGCTCATGAGGAGGCATATGATAGGGTCTTTTAGAAACAGGAGCAGTTCTAGGAACTAACTCTATGACAAACTCCACACTTCGATCAGGTGGCAAGCCAGGCAACTCCTCAGGAAAGACATCTGGAAACTCGCAGACCACAGAAACATCTTGGATCTCTAACGGAGGTAAAACTTCAAGAGCATACAACTCTGCTTCAGGAATAGATACAACTGAGGGAGATAGTGACCCTACGGTCCAGTATTTGACTGTTATGCCAACTGGACTAGTCAGAGTCACAAACTTGGTTGTACAATCGAGAATGGCTTGATAACGGGTCAACCAGTCCATGCCCAAGATGATGTCAATATCAGTTGACTTGAGGGCGATCAAAGAGGTGGGAAAAAGTTGAAATGAAACTTCGATTAGATTCCCATGACTAACCATGGTGGAACACCACCTAGAACCAGGAGACTGAACTAGCAGAGTAACAGATAACCCCTCAAAACTTATCCCATGCATTTGAGCAAAATCTTGTGATAGGAATGAATGCGATGCTCCAGAATCAAACAAAACTTTAGCTGGAATTTTATTGATACGAAGCGTACCCATTATGACGCTTGGTTCTTCCTGCGCCTCCTCAGCAGAGATATGGTTCAAGCGTCCTTTTCCAGCACCTGGATACTTATAATTTTTCTTTGGGGGTGATTCCTTCTCAGCGGCACTCTTTTGAGGACACTCCTTTGCATAGTGGCCAGGCTGGTGACAATTGAAGCATATAAAACCTGATGTATTGCCAGCAGAAGGATTGTTTGATCCACCAGCATTGCATGAGTTAGCATTCGGACGAGGAGCATATCCAGAAGTCCTTGGAGTATAAGGAGCACGTGGCACAACACTGTAAGGCACAAAGACAGGACGCTTCTTATTACCAGAACCTGCCTTGTTGTACCCCTCCTGAGGACGCTTATGAGTTTCTTCATACTCCACCTTTCCACTCTCGTCTTTCATAGCCTTGTTAACAAGACCTTGGAAGTTACCAAAGTCCATGAGGTGGATATCACGGCGAACCTCAGGATCCAGTCCCTTGCGGAATAAAGCTTGCTTCTCAGCATCAGTGGAGACCTCTTCAGTAGCATAGCAGGCGAGACGATTGAAGTTGCGTTGGTAATCACACACGGAACCAGTGCCCTGCTTAAGCTTGAGGAACTCCTCTCTCTTTTGATCCATCAGACCCTCCGAAATATAATAAGCTCGGAAGGCTTCAGTGAACTCTTGCCATGTAACAACATGTTGAGCTTCTTGCATAGCCAAGAAATTTTCCCACCAGGAATTAGCTGCTCCCTCCAGATGGTAGGCAGCAAAAGTCACCCAATCAACTTGAGCAACATGACCAACCTGAAGTTTGCCCTCCATGGTGCGAAGCCATTAGTCCGCATCAAGTGGCTCAGTGGAATAGATGAAAACTGGCGGAGTGAGACGTGTGAAGTCCTTGATACCGACTTGATTGTTCTGGCGTTGAGCAGTGGTGCGCTCAATCCTTTCAAGGAGCCTCATGTTGTCAGCACGGTTGGTTTCGTACATGGCCATGAGCTGAACCATGGACAGCGGTGGAGGAATATTGGAAGATTCACCCTCATTTGCGGCACCCCGAGAATGAGCACGGGTATGAGCATGAGAAGTGTCACCCATCCTGAAAGAACAAGAGGAAGGTTAGACAAGGAATCCGAAGGAACAAGACGGAAAGATGAACAAAGAGTACTTGATATAAACGTATCATCTTATCAAGCATGGTAGTATCAAGGGATAGTAATGTATACACTAACCAGCTGACTGACAAACCATAACAATGGAATGCTAAGATGTTACACACCAAGCAAAACTAAGATATCTTAGAACTCTGAGAATAGCAACCAAGTACGGAGTACTTTAGAAAAACAATCCCCAAAACCACGATCCTAAAAGTTTTGAGATATAAGGTGAGAAATGAAAACCTTTTCAAACCAAATAGGATAAGAGAAACTCCAGCATCAGAATCACACCAGAGAAGAAGTAAAAAGAATCCTAGTCAGAGTTTCTGCAAATAGTTTTAACTTTTAAATAGTTTTGTCAACTTCTAGACTCAACATCGACCAATAAAAGGGTTTCCTACAGGCAATCCTGCTTTGATACCAAAACCTGTAGCACCCCCCGGGGTTAGGGTTAAACTAACCTCAGATCACCTTCTAAGATAAGTTCAACTCCCAAACACGGAAGATCACAGTATGATTCGGTAACATTATAGAACACAGGGATTCAACAGCATAAGTTTAAACTCTTAACAGTGTACGATATTAGAGTTATTACAAACCAGAGGTCATAGACCCAACATTACATCACACAGCGAAAGCAAATTATGTTGTTCTACACAACAACTTAGCAAAAGGCCTAAGAGGCCATAAACAAAAGCGGCGTCCATCCCATAGTCCTCAGGCTGCTACCTGGGACCCCAACTACTCGTCGATGTCAATGTAGAAGCCACCTTCAGTTTCAACTATATCCTCTGTAGATAAACAACAATGGCACAAGGCTGAGTACAAGAATGTACTCCGCAAGACTTAGATAACCTAGTATCTACATGCTCTGGATAGAAAGGCTTTCTCTGGATTTTCTTTTGCGAAAAGCAATCTTTATTTGTAAACAAGAGAGAGAAGAGGCTTGTCTACTCAGAATCTTTTAAAAAGAGATAAGATAACGACTTCTTCCTCTTGTTCATCACTTCTCTGTAACCACCAGCTTCATCAGAACCTCCTATCTAGGATCACCCCCTCGACCTAGAGGAAGCATCCTTAAGCACACGTGGATCAACAAGTTTTATAATGGTTAAATTTATCTATGATCTTAGGATCTGGTCACCAAGCGTTCATAACCGTGAACACGGCTTTTCGAAAAGATTAATACCCTACAGGGGTGTACAACTTTACCCACACGTACCAACCGACTCTTAGTGCCAAATATTATTAGCCCTCTTCCTTGGAAGGCCGGCAGAGGGTGGTTGACCACGACCTTTACCTTGCTTTCGCCGAGACCATGAGTCACGCAATAAGTATGATTCCGCCGTAACGGGTCAAATCCAGAAGCCTATACTTAAAGATGTGAGGCGAGGTTGGTTTACCAGGGGCTCCATCGACCCCAAGCAACCCGGTCCACGCTTCCTACTTGTTATGATGCACCTTCATCACCTCCTCTTTAGAAAACATTTTCAATGCGTATGCCAAATGCAAAGCCCGAACTATGTGACTCATGGAATCTGCTAGACAAGTTAGTCAGACGAGGGGTTGTCTAGGCCCCGTGTGGCTGTACGCTCGTCTTGGTTCCAAAGGCAAGAACTCAGTTCCTAGTGGTGGCGACGATGGGACTACAAATACCACACCCAACGTGGCCTCCCATACATGCCTTAGCATGATTAGTTAACTCCTTTGATGATGTCACCATCTCCTACATCATTACCTTCCTTGGCACCTCTGATTCATCATTGAATAGATCAGACGTTGTTTCTATGCTTGGCTAAGCTGTCGGAAGCAGAAGCTCTACAACGCTCACATGCCAAAACTAGGTATGCTAGGAGCAGTGGTTCAGGAGTATAAGGCTACAAAAGGGAAACAGTGCAGCAGATAGGTAACACTAGCTACTGACAAAAGACCACATTGGAATCGTGTGCATCATAGCGAGAAAGTAATATACTTTATAAAACATAGGCTCAGAATGAGAGGCTACACTTGCCTTGTCCGTTAGTAGACAGGTACGAATCTTCGGTATTGTTGAATTCATCTTCGGGTTCGGATCCTATCACGAAGAGCCAATACCAGAAAGAAAGGTGACATTCAAGACATGGCACCGATGCAATGCTCAATCAAGGATGATGATATGACAAGTTGAATTGCATTGAAATGAAACCCTAAAATATGCTCGGCAATTTAAACGGGGTTCCGAGGGTTGAAAACCCTAACTCGGGAAACTCCGAAAACACATGAGAGGGGTTGATTTAGTTCCCTAATTAAACTTGTCATTAAAGTTGATTAGCAATGCATGATTATAGCTTAAATAGGTAGAACTCATTTTTTTGAACAATTTGATATATTATTTGTATTTTTCTGAATTATAGATTAAAACTTATTGAATTTACAATATTCAAAACAATTTCTGAAATTATTAAACCTTTTATTAATTTAAATAAAACCGGGAATACTTTTTACACAGGGGGCTAGGCTAGCCACAAACACCGACAGGTGGGCCCGTGGCCACCTCAGCATCCACACACACGAAAAGGCTCAGGGCAGTTTTCACCGGGGCAGAGGCTACCCACACCGACTGACGGGTGGGTCCAAGGCCACGCAGGCAAGCCACGCGTGAGCCACGTCGGACACGATGGCGGAAACGTCAGGCGGTGGTCGCCGGCGATGATCTGGTCCACCCCAGCACGCGTGGAAGGGCGCGTTCGAAAGAGCTCAACAAGGCAAACCTAACTATCCTAGTGCCGCTAGTTATTGGTCGCCGGAAGGGCAGCTACGGCGAACGGCAGTGGCGGTGCTCGCAGGCGAACAACGCGTGACGGCTATGGGAGGCTAGCAGGCAAACGGAGGGTGCCTTGAGCACCAGGGGCTCACCACGGTGCTTGTAGAAGGGTCGGGGAGGACAAGCGAGGCCGGGATCGATGGCCAGGAGCTCGTCGGACCTCATCGGTGTTGAAGAAGAAGGGGTCGATGCGACCGATTGGGGGTGTCCCAGCCCGATTCCTTCGGGAAGGAGGAAGCTCGCGTCCAGGCGAAGCTTGTGGCGGTGTCGGATGGGCGAGGGGTGGCCGGAGACGGCGGCTAGGGTTCGGTGGGGACGAGCTCTGCCAAGAGAGAGCGAGAGGGAAAAGGATAAGGGGACGAGGAGAGAGAGCCGAGCAGCGCCGTTCTTATCCTGGGCTCCGGGGGTGGTGGCGCGGTGGTGAGCATCGCAGGGCGCTGCTGGAATCGACGATGGCGGCGCTGCCACCCAGCTGCTTAGCGTCGTCATCGAAGACGACGAGAAACAGAGAGTGAAGGGGTACGAGGCCGCGTGGGCCTTAGCTGGGCCGCGGGAGAGGAAAAGAGGGAGGAAAAGAGGGAGGAAAAGAGTTGGGCTCGGCCCAGAGGCGCTAAGTTCCTTATTTTTTTCAGTAAAACTCTTTTTCTTTTCTATTTTGCATTTTAACTTTTGAATTTCATTTTGTAATCTGTTTTGAACCATTTCAAAATATAGAGACTTTTATAAGAATATCTGAAAACACTAAGGGACCCTAAAAATAGTTTGGGCTCCACAAATTTTGGGGTTTTCAAAATTTCAAACCATTTGAAGATAGTTTCAAAGAGAAAGGGGAAAGGACTAGGGTTTAGGTTTTGCACTTGCACTTTGATTTACACACTTGATCACATGCATTACTTGGATGATTTAAATAGATCCATGTCATGCTTAAGTACTGAGTACATATATTACAAGCATGGGATGTTACAATGGTGCCACAATTTCTAAGTTCATCCTTGCTGGCTCCGGCTTCGCGTTTGACGGTGAAGAATACACAAAGAGATCTAGCCTAGGCTTAATCCCTAGGTAACCCTCGCAAAGCGTCGCGTAATTGCTAAGCGCTAGGATACTATTGGGAGAAAGGTTTTGGGGCTATACTCGGTAGTGGTTCAAGACGGCAAGGAAGAAGTTAGAGATGGGCAGGAGACGCCGCGTACCAATTGAGCCTTGAGTTACACCTTTTCTCCAGCTTGGGGAGAAGGTGTGACCTCACCGGCCAGCGCCTCCCGCCAGACGAGCCCCTCCGTTGCAGGGAGGTAGCCCTCGGCAATCAGATCCTTGATGTCGCGGTCCGTGATGTCCAACCGCGCCAATCGCCTTTGTGGGAATCAAGCTCTTCCTCTAATGGATCCAGCGCTGCTGGATTGTGGTCGCCGCCGGTGGTCTCGACCACCGCGGAGACGGGGATGACCACGCCCTCTGGGGTCACGACAATGGAGCTCGCCTTCTTCACCGCGGCTTCGCCCGACGCCGCCATCGAGGGAGTAGAGATGCTACTGGCCATTCTGTGAGTTTGGAAGTGACTGGCGAGATTGGGAGTTAGGTTTTTTGCAAGGTTGCGCGGAGAGCTCGAGGGGGCGCTGTCTGGAGGAAGAAGACGATGCGAGCAGAGAATGAGGTGAAAAGTAAAAGTTCCACCGCAGTTACTATTTATGATCTCTAGCTTCAAGATTTGTGACGTATGATCGGACGGTTGCCGCGTAGACGACGTGTGTGCGGACGTGCGCAGAAATTTCGCCACGTCCGCAACCGTCGCCGCCAACGGTTCGTATCGCTCGCGCGGGAAAACCGGACATGATTGCGTTCTTTGCCTGTGTGAGTTACGAGGTGGCGCTGACCTACGTTTGCGTCACCCTAGCTGCCATAGGCATATGAACCATCACATCAGAAGTTTCCGGCATGGAAAGATCCAGTCCGGCTATGGATAAGTACGATGAAAGATTCAGCATTTCTCCGGCTTACTAATCGAAGACGGAGAAAACCTTGCAGGGTTCTTTGGGAGGACTACAAGATATTGCTTGACGATTTGCCGACATCCATCTAGGCAGAGCATTCCACATGAAGAGTCAAGACGGCGCAAGATCTCGGAGTTCTCCGGGGGCTACTGTTGGGGATATGCTATATGGGTATCCTCATAGCATGTCTCCTATCCGGATAACACGGGTGGCCCATAGTTGGTAGCATGGCCTATGGCCTGCTGGGCGGCCCAGTTAGATGGATCCAGAACGGAGGCCCATGCCAGATAAATGAAGGCTACGGTTGGAGTCACCGACGTACCCGGAGCCTTGGAGTACAAGACACGCAAGACTAGTAATAGATGGTGTAGGACTCTGTAACCTATCCAGCTAGGACTTTTCTCTATAACCCTAGGACCTGGCGACTATATAAGTCGAGCCTATGGGAGCCTTTAGGGCACAATCTTAGACGACCAAGTAGCGATTAGCACACACCCCGCATAGCGAACCAATCCCTATAACTCGGCGTATTGACATTACAGTGATTTATAGCAGGAGTAGGATTCCGCCACCGTTGTGGGATCTAAACCTGGGTAAGATTTGTTAACTCGTACCCGTCAACCGTCCGCCTTCCCCCATGTCTCTAAACACGCACTGTGAGGACTCCTCCATGGCGTACTCGTCGGCAATACCACGACAGTCAGTGAGTCGTACTCGCGGTGACTAGTGTTATATGGGCTTTAGTGAATGGGCCACAAGAGTGGAGCCCACGTTCACTCCCTATATATAGTGGAGCACCGTAACCCAGAAAGGTTAATCGTTGATTGATTAGGTCATTCCATGTGTTGGAAACCCTAGCTCCACAGCAGTCCTGCCGTCGTATCGAACCTAGCAGTTCGCCGCCGGTGCTCCTCCTTGTACGTGTGGATACCAGTAGAGGTGATGTACGATCAGCACCAGGACGATCGGATCTCAAAGGACTGCACTGCATCAACTGATGCGCTTCATCAGTAATCCGCGACTGCGCATCTAGTGGTAAACCTCGTGGCCTTCTACCGCTGCTAGATCTTGGGATCACAACGTTAGAGGGAAAAGTTTTGTTTTATCTCTGCGTGGCCCAACAGGAAGTGCACAAGCGCAACGCTCAGCACAGTCGCCGCCCCGCGGCGAAACGCTGACCGCGCCATCTACTCGACCATCGTTGGAGCCTCCTCCAGATACCACCACACTTCCGTCAGCTCGTTGGGGATCACCTCAGTGGGCGAGATCCCCTAGAGAACAGCGCGGAGGCACGTCGCTAAGAGTGCGGCCGAGTCCACCATCATGGACACGCACTTCTTGGTGTCGTACGACTGCACTTTAAGATCCCCGTTGCAAATCTTCCCTGCAAAGGAAAACCAAGTAAGAACCAAGAAAAGTATAGACCCTTAGGCTCGCCCACTCGGGGACTCGCCAGCAGAGCGACCCGCCCGCTCGCGGACTCGCTGATGCAGTGACCATCCCACTCGGGGACTCACCCGCTACTACAAGAAAAAATCTCAACAAAATACTTACCAAGAAGTGGGCGGCAGAGCCCCGTGGTAAAGTCCTAAAGATCCGTCAATTGATCCTGGAGACCCACAACAAGTTCGTCGTAGACCTTCCGCTCGTCCTCTGCCATAGCAACATTGGACTTGGTCCTTTCCTCCGACGAGGTCGCTTCCGCCATCACGGCCTTGAGCTCCCTTTCCAGGGCTGCGATTCACTCCTCCTGAGTAGTCAGCGAAGATTTGGCAGTCTCTAGCTCGGAAGCAAGGAAAATACCCTCGCGGGCCTTGGTGATTGTGGCGGTTTGGTCCTCTGCAAAGAAAAATAGAATGAGATTCTACACAACAAAAGCAAAGGAATGGCCCAAGTACTTGAACACCAACCTGCAGTCGCTTGAATCTGCTGATTCACCTCTTGCACGGATCGGAGGTCACGTTCCAAGTGCTCCTTTGCGGCTAATCACTCCGCTGAATCACGCTGAAGACCCTAGAAAGAAGAAACACACGTAAGCTGACAACGAAGTTTCTAAGTGCCTAGCCACTGAAATTCAGCGAATAGCCACTCGGGGACGGGACAACAATGTTTCTGAGTGCCTAGCCACTGAAATTCAGCAACTAGCCACTCAGGGACTGGACAGCAAAGTTTCTGAGTGCCTAGCCGCTGAAATTCAGAGACTAGCCACTCGGGGACTAGACAGCAAAGTTTCTGAGTGCTTAGCCGCTAAAATTCAGCGACTAGCCACTCGGGGACTGGACATCAAAAGAAATAAAAATCTACCCGCTGAAATTCAGCAAGTAGATCCTCGAGGACTAGACATACCTGGAGGACTGCGCCCAACATGTTGTGCACCTCGATGGCGTCAACTGATCGTAGAGTGAACGACATTTTCCCACGCTGTTGCCCAACTTCTACTTCCGAGGCTTCAGGCACCTGAGGCGACTGTGACCACGCTACCACGGCGGAGGCCTTTGTCGTGAAGCGGGGAAAGGTCGCCACCATCGCCACCGGAGCACTAGTCACGGGCTCTGACGGCCCAACCACTACGATCGACTCACCCGGCTGTGACCCCGCGTCCACACCGGCCTCCATGACAGCCGTGACCTGAACCGACGCTTCAGTTGGTGTGGCGGCTGATTCCTCCATGATAATGACGGAGTCGTCATCCTTCTTCTTTGCGCCCTCGGTCGGTGCCTCGGCCTCATCGCCCTTCCTCTTCTTGGAAGGGTCGAATCCTTCCCCAGCGGCGACTGGCGGTACCTTGGCAACCGAAGGGTGACCAATCTTCTTCACTCCAGTTCTGCAAAAAGGCACGATCAACGATTCAAGCAACAACTACAAAAAAACTACCCCAAATCTACTTGGCAAGATCTTACCTGGCGACAGGAATGAAGCGCGGACTGGTGCGGATGTGTGCCAGCTTCTCCAACTCAGGGCCCAGCTTGAGACTGATGCCCGTCTCGAACACCGCCAGATCCGACGACACCGACGGCTTCTTTGACGATGAGTCCGCGGCTGTGGGAACTTCTAGCCCATTCGGTGCCGGTGCCTCCTTCAGTGGAGAAGTCTCCGCAGTTAGAGTGGCCCCAAGCCCTGGGATCACCGAGAATGGTGGCAGGATCTTCGCGAGGGGGACCTTGCCCTCGACCACGCCCTCGGATCTTGGCTCTGCCGCCCCTAGAGCCTTCGTCGAAGCCTCGGCTTCCGCATCGTTGGAGTCACTATCCGAATCAAAATTGGCCACCAACCTCGGAGGCGACGACACCCTGGGTACCTTCTTCCTCGCCGGTGACTTCACCTTGCAAGTGGTTTTCGCCGGAGTGGAAACGCGCCTCGAGTTGTGCTCTTGCACGTCGCCTTCATCCCCGTCATGTTCCTCAAGGCTCCTGCTGGCCTCGAGTTCATGTTGCTTCTGCCCATGGTCTTTCGAGCCACAGGCAGGGGTGCGGTGATCTCCACAGTCTCGTCTTCGTCATCGGAGCACTCGTCAAAGGCCTCTCCGACCTCCACGGATCTCTCTTCATCGGTGGGAGGAAGCCAGCCCTCCAAGACCTAAAACAACTGAGAAAGACACAAAACATCAGAAAACCGCAACTGCACTTCTGCGACTACGAAGTCGAGAAACAGTAAAGAACCCACTATAGGCAACTGGCACTTCCAGTTGGTAGTGTATGGGGCAAGCCCCGCCTTCGGATCGATGTATTCCGCGTCGGTGATCTTCTTGAGTATGGCGACATAGTCGTCGGCGCTCCAATCGGCCATGCAGGCCTTGGTCCCATCATCCCTGCCGGTGTACTCGTACATCCAGTGGGAGTGACTGGCCAGCGTTACCAATCATCGTCCAAGCAGCAGTTATACAAGTTGATGGTTTCAAGCCCGTCCTTCTTGAGCTGATGGATCTGCGTCAGCATTTCGTCCACAACCATCCTCTGGTCATGGAGGAGCTTGGCCACTTGCAGTCGGCATGGCTCGCTCCTATCGTTGGTGAATGTCGGGAGCGACACCTCTCCATCTAGGGTCAACACGCTGACATAGAACCAGTACTTCTTCCATTCACTGGCCGCCTTCTTCGGCAGCATGAGGTCAAGGAAGGGGGCCTTGGCATGGAAGGTGAGGCCTCCTGCTGCGAGCATCGGGCTGCTGGCTCCTTCCCGGCTGACGCGCCCGTGGAACAGCTCCTGCCACAAGGGGAAGTACGGGGGGCATCCGACATAACACTCGCAGAACTCCACAAAAATGGTGAGCTTCTCGATGCTATGGGGCCGAGATTTGAGGGCTTGATGGCATAGTAGGCGCAGAACCGCCGGAAGAAGATCGATGTGGGGAACCCTAGCCCCCTCTCTAGATGGCTGGTGAAGCAGATGAACTCGCCAGCGCAAGGATCCGGCTCCGTTTCTCTAGCCGGGGAAATTCGCCATTTCCCCTTGTAGAGGATCCCCGCGTCTTGATACGAATTCAACGATGCCATGGTGCACTTGGATTTACCCCACAGTTCCTTCAGAGGCTCCATCGGAAAGGAGATCTGGATCCACTCGCTCTCTTTGGAAATTCTCGATCAGGAGGGAATGGAAGATTGAAGGATGCGCAAGATCGGGGGAAATGTGAGGAAGACTCGTAACTCCCCTATCACTCTCCTTATATAGCGGTTGCTTCCCGCCAGTTTCGGAGGAGCCATTACTGCGCGGTGATTACGCCACGTCTAGTTTGACTAAAATGACGGTCCAACTTCGTCTACTCGACTCAACGACCCATTCGCCAGAGCTGCGATTCTACTACTCGCCGATGCAGCAATTCGACTGGTCGCCAAAGTTGCGACTGGAGAAACATATAGAGGATTCCTTCCTTCTTTGAGGGAGTCCACCGCCGATTCAACGGGGCATCCAAATTGGACCCGTATACTCCGACTGCCAAAGAACACCTACGACGAATCAACGATGGCCTCGGGGACTACTGATGGGGATATGCCAAATGGGGTATGCCCAGCAGTATGTTCCCCTATTGGATCCAAATCCCATCGAGTGGGCCTATAGGACAGCGACTGGATCATGACTCAAGAAGGAGCCTGGCAACTAGAAGTTGAAGGCCCAGAAGCGTATCTAGGCCCAGTCGGATTAGGTCAAAACCCTCCGATTCCTTATCCAACTCGGTTGTAGATCTATAAACCCTAGCGAGGTATCCCTATATAAACCTCCCTATGGTACTCTTTGTACTCACGTTCCATCATACAGCCCATCGACTCGCTGCCTAGCCGCCGAGCTCGCCACCCTTGTACTCAAGCAATAATACAATCTAGCAGGAGTAGGTCTTTACCCTTCGAGGGGCCGAACCTGGGTAAAACCATGTGTCTCTGCCCTCATCTCGCACCGCAGATGGCTGGCCACCCTTGACCCTCGTTCTACTACTCGCTGCCAGTTGTAGCATTTGTCATGGCCATCCCCACGACAATTGTGTTCCAGCAGTCGCGGCGGAGGCCCTTGCCATGAAGCAAGGCAACGTCATGGTCGTCACCGCTGGAGCACTGTCTGCAGGCACCGACACCTCTGCCGGCACGGTCGTCTCGTCTAGCTGTGAGCTCGGGACCGCTTCACCCTCCGAGGCGATGGTGACTGCGACTGGCGCCTCGACCGGTGCTTCGACTGGCCCTTCCGTCATAGCAGCGGAATCACCCTCCTTCTTCTTATTCGTGCCTTCGATTGGTGCCTTGACTATATCTCCCTTCCTTTTCTTGGAAGGGTCGGCTTCCCCTCCAGGGGAAACTGGCGGAATCTTGGCCACCAAAGGGTGATTGATCTTCTTGGTGCCGGTCCTGCAAAACAACACGGTCAGCGACCCGCTAAACAACCCCAAAAACTACTGCGTGGCACCCGGCGCAAACTTTCCTGGCGACAGGGAGAAAGCGCAGGCCCGTACTGATGTGAGATGGCTTCTCCAATTCCGGGCCAAAATTGCGAGTGAGCCCCCTTTCAAACATGCTCGCAGACCACGACACTGCGGGATTTTTCGATGACAAGGCCGCGGCCGCAGCCACTTCCGGCCCAGGCGACACAGGCCCCCCTTCAGTGGCGAGGACTTTGATTCTGTGGCCATGGCAGCCCCTGGCCCCGCAAGCACCAAAAAGGGCACTGGGATCGCCACGAGTGGAATCACGCCCTCCACCACATCTTCAGCTCCCAATCCCTTCACTGGAGCCGGATCCTCCGGGACCTTAGTTGAGGCCCCAATCTCCGCGTCATCGGGTTCTTCGTCCGACTCAAAAACTGCCGCCGATCTGGGCAGCGACACCGCCTTCGGCACTGCCTTCTTCACGGGCAACTTCGGCTTCCGTGCAATCTTCGCTGGCATAGCCACGCGCCGTGAGGTGTGCTCTTGTGTGTCACCTTCATCACTATCGCGCTCCTCGACGCTCCGACTCGCCTCTATCTCACGCTACTTATGCCTGTGGGTCTTCCGAGCAACGAGCGCAGGCACGAAAACTTCCACCTCCCTTTCCTTGCTATCAGCGGACTCGTCTGAATCCCCGCCAAGCTCCTTGGGGATATCTTCTTCAACTGGAGGGAGCCAGTTCTCCAGGACTTGAAACAACTAAAAAAGGACAAACGAGTGATGATTCATTCAGATAAAATATAAAACCGCGACTGCACAAACTATGACTACAAAATCGGAAATCGCAACTGCGAGATCAGGAAGGAAACTTATTGTTGGAGCCTAACGCTTCCCAGTAGCGGTATATGGAACGAGCCCGGGGTTTGGATTGGTGTACTCCGCCTCCGTAATCTTCTTTAGCACGGAGGCATAATCGTCGGCATCCCAGACCATCGAGCATGCCTTAGTGACGTAGTCCTTGCCGGTGTTTTGATACATCTAGTGGGATCGGGTGGTTAACGGCACCAATCGCCGCCCAAGCCAGCAGTTGTATAGATTGATGGTTTCTAGATCCTCCTTTGTCAGCGTCTATATCTGCGTCAACATCTCGTCCACAACCATCCTCTGGTCATCAGGAAACTTGGTCGTCAACAACCGGAGCGGATCGCTCCTCTCGGCAGTATACATTGGGAGCGACACTTTGCCGCTAGGCGTCGATTCACTCATGTAGAACCAGCTCTTTCTCCACTAGCTGGCGGCTTTCTTCGGCTACTGAAGCTCCATGAATGTGGCCTTGGTCTTCAACTGGAAGGTAATGCCACCCGCCGCCAGGATTGGGCTGCCTGTCCCTTTGTAGCTAACACGGCCATGTAATAGAGCCAGCCACACGAGAAAGTAGGGGCCGTAACCTAGGTAACACTCGCAGAAGTCCACGAAAATGGCGAGCTGCTAGATGTTGTGCGGCCCCAGATCTGACGGCTTGATCGCGTAATACGCACAAAATCACCGAAATAAGATTGGTGTGGGGAAGTCGAGCCCCCTCTCCAGGTGGCTCAAGAAGCAGATGAACTCTCCGGGGCGAGCTTTGGGCTCCGCCTCCCCAGCCGCAGGGATTTGCCATTTCCCCTTGCAGAGAATCCCCACTTCCTGGAAGGATTTCAGCAAGGTCATGGTGCATTTGGATTTGCCCCATAGATCCTTTGGAGGCGCCATCGACAAGATCAAAACTCGCTCGGTCCGGAAATTCTAGATCGGGAGAAGACAGAAGGCTAAGGGTACGAAGTGGCGGAGAAATGCGAAGAAGATTCGTAGCTCCCCTTGTCACTCACCTTATAAAGGAACGCTTCCCACCAGTCACGGAGGATCCGTTACCTTGCGCTAATTATGCCAATATTACCGTTGGATTATCCAATGGCTAGTTTGACCAAACTGACGGTCCAACATCACTTACTCGACTCGCCGACCCCCTCGCCAACGCTGCGATTCGACTGGTCGTCAATGCTGGCACTGAAGACACACACACACACACACACAGGAGATTCCTTCATTGAGGGAGTCTACCGCTGATTTGACTAGGCGTTCAAATTGGACCCACCTACTCCAATGGCCGAAGAACACTTGCGTTGAACCAACGCTAGCCTCGGGGACTACTGATGGGGATATGCCGAATGGGGTATACCTAGCAGGACGTTTCCAACTTGACCAAGCCCCTAGCAAGTGGGCCTGCTCGACGGCGACTGGAATACGGCTGATGATGAAGCCTGGTGATTGGAAGTTGGAGGCCCATAGCGTAGTTAGTCCCAGTCGGATTAGGTCAACTGACTCGGGTTTTTTTATCTGTAAACCCTAGTGAGGTACCCCTATATAAACCTCCCTAGGGTACTCTCTGTACTCATGTTTCATCATACACCCCATTGACTCGCTGCCAAGCCACCGAGCTTGCCACCATTGTACTCAAGCAATAACGCAATCTAGTAGGAGTAGGTCTTTACCCTCCGGGGGGCGAACCTGGGTAAACCCCTTTGTATTTGCCTTCATCTCGCTCAGCAGATGGCTGATCGCTCTTTCCCCAAATCCTACTACTCGCTACCCTTGGTAGCGTCTGCCGTGGCAATTCCCATGACATTCCGAGAAAGAAAAAGGAAACCGGAAAAAGTTTCATGAGAGAACGGGAATCAGGGAAGTTCTGAAGTCGTTCGGAGGAAATTGAAGGGTGTTTCGGTTCAAATCGGATTTTGTAATATGTATTTGCATATTAATTAAATAAAATATTAAAATCTAATTTGAAAGGGTATTCCACTAATGGGCCAAACTTCCTAGAAAAAGGGCCCATGAGGGAAGCCGCAAGTGGGAATGGCCAAGGCCCATGCGCCTAGGGTTTGGGGGCGCCTAGGGCTGCTCCCTCCCTTGTCCGGCGAATAGGGTTAGGGTAGGGGGCGCCCTAGGGCATCTCCCTCCCTCCCTTGGCCGCCTCTTGGTGCCTTGGGGGAGGGGCAAGCCTGCCCCCTCCACCCCTATATAAAAAGGTTGTCCCCCCTTGCAGGAGGACACACAACACAAAGGCCACGAGTTGGGAGCCCTCCTCCCTCCTCTATGTGCTTCCTTCCTCCCTCTCCTCTCTCTCTCTAGTTGTTCCCTGTGCTAGCATGGTCCCATGATAGGACAGCTCGCGCAAAAGATGACGCACCATGTCAACACCCAGATTTTTAATCCCAGATGCCTGTTATGCCATACATCGCAATCCCAGGATTACCATTTTTGCGAGACATAACAGATTGGATATCACAGTACATCATCCATTACAAACCATACATAAGGTCTTACAACAAATAAAGGATCTCATGATCTAGTCTTACTACAATTCAGGCAGCGAAATAACGTAATAATAACGATAGCGTAGGCGAAGCTCCATCTTCATGGTCACAGGAAATGCTGATGATGGGAGATGATCCTATTTGTCGTATCATTTTTATCATCAAAATCATCTGGTGTTCAAGAACACATGTCAAACATTTCAGTAGAATGACTCATCATTCTAAGTTTTTCATAACCATTTTCACCAAGTATTCCCATCTAAAGTGATCAAGTTTTATGCTTAGCACTAGCAACTACAAGTGGGGGTAAACACTAATGAGGGGTGGTAATCAAGTGTGAATGATCTAGGTGCAATCTCATGCCTCCGGATGACATCAAGATTATCTATCTTAGGTCAAGTTTTATGCTCTTTATGCTACCTTTAGAACATCTTTCTAAACTCTACAAATCACTAGGTAAACTTTAAAGGAAAGCTTTGATAAAGAGGTAAAATACTAAGATTGCAAGTAAAACTAGGATGGGGTATAATCCAATTTATCTAACCAAGCATGCTTAATGCATTGCATAGGTTATTTAACTTTCATAGTTGCAAGTGTTAGCTTGCTAAGTCAACTGGTAGTATTAGGCTTGCATAATTGCAAGTATAAGCTTGGTAGGATAGCTTGCCTTGTGCAGAGCAGTGGTTGAAGTTCTCCTCGGCTTCTTCCTCGTAGTATCCTCCTTCCTCCTTGTATCCTTGGTCGGTACTATCTTCTAAATAAATACAAGGTACACAATAACCAAACAATACTTAACTATTTCTATTTATCACACCAAGGTTTTCACTAGATAATATAGGATCATCACAAGCATTACAACCATTAAGGCAAGGTTTAATTATTTTCTTTGGAAAAGTAATTAATACTCATTGAAAAACTACTTAAGATTTAATATTCCCCAACTAAACCATGGGATCATGTTGACACATGTCATCAGCACATATTTCAGTACATGGGAATGTGATTTAAAGTGGTGTCACAATTTAATAAGGTTTAACCTTTTTATTTTAATTAATTAAAGTGACTAGAAATGCCTATGGGGCATTCTTTTATTGCTTGACCATTATTTCTGCAAGTAAACCTAGATATTTTTGTATATTCTGAAAGGTCTTGTTAAATGTGATTTTTGAGAGTTGGAATCAACTCAAAAGCTTTCATGGTTGAATTTTGAAAAAAAATTGAATTCAGAAAAGCTTCTTCCTTGTTATTTTTACCATGGGTGATCTAAAAATCTAAATGGTTGGTATCCAATGGGCTTGGATTAAGCATTCCAGTACCTTTCTAACAAAATTGGTTTCATGCAATTTGGTTCAGTGAATCGAGTTATATTGATTTTTGAAACTAGGAACATAACTGAGTTTGAAACCAAAAGAATAAACCTAAATTTGAATTACTGGGTCGCGCGGGATGTTAACTGAGCCGGCCTACTACGCACAGTGCGCGCGGGCTGGTTAAGTGAACAACACCACCAGTCAGTGAGACAGAGGGGTGCACAGCGGTATCGGGGGATGTGGACCGCACGATTAAGCTCTAATCCTACGGCTGCAGTTCATCGTCCATGTCGGGCAACGCCGGTGAGACAGAACCCTAGCCCGGCCAGTGGGGGTCGTGGGAGGCTCACCAGGGCTCAGGCGATGGTCGGGGACGGGGGCGAACGACGAAGTCGACGACGGCGATCCTCCTGGTGCCGGTGGCTTCTCCTTGGGCGGCTCCAATCAACGACGCCCTTATCCTCCAGCAGCGGCAGACTCTGGCCAAATTCCGGTGATGTGATGCTCGCCTTGCAACGGGGGTGAGGTGGGGTGCTTCTGAGAGAGAGGGGAGTGAGATGGTGTGCTCAAATCGAACGGGGGTGGCCTCCTTTTATAGTGCCTGAAGGGGACCGATGGACGCGGACTAAGCTCATCGTGGTCATCGGCACAGCGGGCTAAAGGCATGGGCGACGATAGGGGCAGTGTTGTGCTCCCTGGCAAAGCTCAATGGCATGGCTATGCGGCGTGGGGCGGTGCGAAACGGTCAGAACATTGCGACGCTCTGAATGGGTCCAACGGAAGAATTCATGGCGCACGGGCTGTCATGGTCGCGTGGCGATTGTCGTGGTATTACCGACGAGTAAGCCATGGAGGGGTCCTCACAGTGCGTATTTAGAGACGTGGGGGAAGGCAGACGGTTGACGGGTACAAGGTAACACAGCTTTCCCAGGTTCAGATCCCACAACGGTGGCGGAATCCTACTCCTACAATAAATCACTATAAGGGCAATACACCGAGTTACAGGGA
Organism: Avena atlantica; assembly: GCA_910589765.1. Lineage (NCBI taxonomy): Eukaryota > Viridiplantae > Streptophyta > Magnoliopsida > Poales > Poaceae > Avena > Avena atlantica. The sequence continues at coordinate 262,298,314 of OU342738.1, forward strand.
TTGGTTCGCTGTGCGAGGTGACTAGAAAGTCTAAGTTATCGTCTGAAGTTGTGCCCTAAAGGCTCCCATAGGCCCGACTTATATAATCGTCAAGTCCTAGGGTTACAGGGAAAAGACCTAGCCGAACAGGTTACAGAGTCCTACATCGTCTATTACTAGTCTTGTGTATCTTGCACTCCAAGGCTCCGGGTACGTCAGTGACTCCAACTGTAGCCTTCCTTTATCCGGCATGGACCTCCCTTCTGGATCCATCTAACTGGGCCGCCCAGTAGGCCATGGGCCATTCTACCAACTATGGGCCACCTGGTTTATCCGGATAGGAGACATAATATGAGGATACCCATATAGCATATCCCCAACAGTAGCCCCTCGAGAACTCCGAGATCTTGCGCCGTCTTGCCTCTTCACTTGAAAATGCTCCGTCTAGCAGGATGTTGGCAAATCGTCAAGCAATATCTTGTAGTCCTCCTAAAGAACCCTGCAAGGTTTTCTCCGTCTTCAACTTGTAAGTCAGAGAAATGCTGATTCTTCCATCATACTCTTCCGTAGCTGGACTGGATCCGTCCATACCGGAATCTTCTGATGTGATGGCTCATCTGCCTATGTCAGCTAGGACAACGTAGACATAGGTCATCGACGCCTCGTAACTCACTCATGCAGAGAACGCAATCATGTCCAATTTTCCCGCGCGAGCGATATGAACCGTTGGCGGCGACGGTTGGGTACGTGGCAAAATTTTCGCGCACGTTCGCGAACACGTCGTCTACACGGCAACCGTCCGATTAAACTGCACGAATCTTGATGCTGGAGATCATAAATAGTAACTGTGGTGGAATTTTCTACTTTTCACCTCATTCTCTCCTCGCATCGTCTTCTTCCTCCAGCGCGTGCCTCCTCGAGATCTCCACGCAAACTCGTGAAAAACCCTAGCCCCAATTCTCGCCAGTCACCTCCAAACTCACTCCATGGCTAGCAGCAGCACTACCCCTTCCATGGCGGTGTCGAGCGAAGCCGAGGCGAAGCCGGCGAGCTCCGTTGTCGTGCCTCCAGAAGGTTTGGTCATCCCCATCTCGGCGGTGGTTGAGTCCACCGGCGGCGACCATAATCCAGCGGCGCTGGAGCCACTAGAGGAGGAGCTTGATTCTCACAAGGGATATTGGCACGGTTGGGATATCACGGACCGCGACATCAAGGTGCTGATCGCCGAGGGCTACCTCCCTGCGACGGAGGGGATCGCCTGGCGGGCGGCGCCGGCCGGCGAGGTGACACCTTCTCCTCAAGCCGGAGAAAAAGTGTACCTCAAAGCCCAACTAGTACGCGGTGTCTCCCTGCCCATCTCCAACTTCTTCCTCTCCGTCTTAAACCACTAGAGTCCAGCCCCAGAACCTTTCTCCCAACAGCATCCTAGCGCTTAGCAATTACGCGGCGCTCTGCGACGGTTACCTAGGGATTAAGCCTAGGCTAGATCTCTTCGTGTATTTCTTCACCGTCAAGCGTGAAGCCGGAGCTAGCAAGGAAGAACTTAGAAATTGTGGCACCATAAGCTTCAAGATCCGTCCTGGCCGACGGTTCCCTGACATCGTCCGCCACGAGTCGTACAAAAACTGGCAGCGTACTTACTTCTACGGACCAGATATCCCTCTGGCTGGCAAAGAAGTAACGTACCCGGACTTCATAGACGGAGCCGCCGCTGAAGCCTCATCATGGAGATCCCAGGCCTCCCTTCCCTCCGACCTTGATGCTTCTCGCGCCATAAGGCGGATAGAATGGTTTGTAGAGACGGGTTTGACCGGCTTGGACCTAGCCATGTGCTCGTTCATCAGCCGAATCCAACCTTTATAGCACCGCGCGAAGCTCATGCACGAGTATACCAGCGACAGAAGGGATAGCCTCTACATCTCCATGGATAACTTCTCGAGTAACTCCGTCAAGCTCTGTCTTAAGGACACCGTCAACGTGAAGGACAAGCGACGTGGCTTCACCATCACCTACGACATGTTCGTAGACAGCAAGTGCCCAAAGGTAACTGCTTATTTTTTGTTGTGACATATACTCCAGTTCTTCCGTCTAGCCATTTTCATCTCATCTAACACGGTAACTTCTCACTTAACATCTTAGCAATCTAGAGGAGGACAGCATGGCTACCCAAATCTACGATCCAAAGATGATGGGGATGCGCCTACCGGGGTATACCCAGCAGGACGTTTCCGACTGGCCCAAGACCTGGCGAGTGGGCCTGCAGGACGGCGACTGGATCAAGGCCCGGCGTGGATCCAAGCGACTGCAAGCTGAAGGCCCAGGCGAGTAGATAGGCCCAGTCGGATTAGTTTAAACGAGTACAGAAGCTTTAACTGAATCGGTTGAGATATGTAAACCCTAGGGAAGGTGAGCCTATATAAACCTCCCTGTAGGGCGTGTAGAGATATGTTCCATCATACACCCAAGCGACTCGCCGCCTAGCCGCCGAGCTCGCCCACTGTACCACCTTCATAATACAATCTAGCAGCAGTAGGTCTTTACCCTCCGGGGGGCCGAACCTGGGTAAAACCTTGTGTCTTTGCCCTCATCTCGCACCGCAGATTGGCTGGCCGCCCTTGCCCCTCGTTCTACTACTCACTGCCGATTGCAGCATCTGCCGTGACCATTCCCATGACAGTGGCGCCCACCGTGGGGCCTGGCCGGTCTGGTCGGTGTTCCGCGGCGAGATCCAATCTTCCCATCAACGAGACGGTCGCCACCGGCCGCATGATAGCAATCGGCGAGATGCTCCAAATCTTGCTGAGCAGCTACGTCCCGGCGGCGCGACCCGTCACGCACAGCGTGATCCTGCCGGTCGGCACTATCAGTCTCTTCGTCGGCCTCACCGACGTCATCGTTTCGGAGGACTCAGCTCGCATCCGCGAGTCGCCGCCACGTGATCGGCTCTCCGAGAGCCAGATCCGCACGATCCGTCGCCTCGCCTCCGAGTACAACTCGGCCCACAGCGACGTGGCCGCAAACTCAACGGCCGCAGAAGACGCGGCCCTCAACGATGACGCCGACTCGGCGACCCCGGCGTCACTCGCCGGGTCCATCACCGCGGCTTCACCCGCGGGCTCCATTACTCAGGTCTCCAACGTGGGAGACTTTCGAGGACCCCTCCATCCTCGAGATCTTCGAATTCGACTCCGGGTCGGAAAACTCCGCCGACCTCCGCGACGGAACCGGTCGCCACGCCGCGACCTACATGGCGACCGGCACCGAGCCGCCGGAGGACCCCTTCTCCACCCCAATCCCTCCTAACGCCACGGCAACGGAGGTCGAGGAATTCCGCCTGAAACTGGCGGAGGTGGTGCGCAAGGGGCAAGCCGAGCGCGAAAAAATTCACCTCGAGCAGGTGACAGCGCAGGAGCTATCGCGCTACCATCAGCAACGGATCAGGTCGCGCCTGAACCCCACCGTTCAGGGGCGCGCCCTGTACTTCGACGACAAAAACGACCCGGCCCGCATGGCCGAGCGCGCGATCTGCGAGAACGCGCCACCAGGAGGAAGAACCCGGCCCCCGCCAGGATCGACGGTGATGGGCGCCCCACCTCCACCCAACCGCACACCTCCCAGGGACCAGCCGCGGATAGTAGTCTCCTCACGGGAGAGAGACACAAACGGCCTCCCACTGTTCTCCACCCCGATGGACAACCTCGTGGCAGGTCGAGCGGCAGCCGACAACATCACGGGCACGGGCGACGGCGCCCTACAGATCCAGTACGTCAGGGCCCTGCTCGCAAAGGCCGTCGAGCAGCAAAACGCAGGCGCCGACTCGCAGGGTCGAGTATACTCGCGTTCTTCGGGAAGCAGAGCGGCCTCAAGCGGCCGCCCAATGGCGGCGAACACCCTCAATTGCCCGCCACCGGAGCCGCTACAGCTCCAACATCGACCCGCGAACGCGGCACTCTCCACCAACGACCCCAGGCCAGCGACCAACTTCATCGCCGCCAACAGGCAACCCATCAACGCCCGCACTCACATCATCAACAACCAAAGCTGGCGCGCACGCCTGCCCGATGACCTGCGACACACCCTAACCAATCGCCGCGACGGTGAGCCCATGGGGTCGTTCAGTCGACTCGGCCCTAAGTGCTTCGGACCAATGATCCGAGGCGAGAAGTACCCAACAAACTTCAAGGCTCCAAAGGAGATAGAAAGGTACGACCCCTCGTACGACCGCGCCGTTTGGCTCGATACATACCTCATGGCGATGGGGATCGCAGGCCACATCGACCTGCTAGCCGCCCGTTACCTCCCCTTGATGATGGAGGGGACGAGCAGGCAGTGGATCAACACCCTCCCCCAGGACAGTATCGACTCCTGGGAGGAGATGCGCGACGCCTTCGTCAGGCACTTCGAGTGCTCCTACACCCGCGCCACCACCATCGAGGACCTGGAGCGATGCGTCCAGGGACTCCGCGAGTCGACCCGCAACTGGGTCCAACGATGGCAAGAACTCTGGTACAACGCGGTCGGCATCCACCCGGACACCGCGATCCATTGCTTCAAGACCTCGTGCCGCTACGAGCCTCTGGTCGCCAAGCTCAAGCGACACTCCCGCACACTCGACAACATACCGGACCTCCTCGAGATCGCCAAATGGTACGCGGAGGAAGATCCGAACCAGAAAACCGACGACGAGTCGGGAGGTCAACGCCGCACGAGCGGCAACGACAGCGGACGACGGTCCGACCTACGCTACAGCAACACTCGCCTCACCGGCAAGCGCCGCAGCGACGGGCGAGTCGACTTCGTCGCCAACGCCGGGCACGCACAACGCGATCCCAAAAGCTTCCGCCGCGACGGAGGACAACGCCGCGATGGCAGCAACTACAAGGCCAAGCCAAGGTTCGACCCTGCGGCCCTCCTTAACCAACCTTGTGCGTTTCATAGCAGGGAAGGGAAGCCCGCAACGCACACAACCGCCGACTGCCACACCCTCAGGGAGATCGAGAAGGCACGGCGAGCACGGGAGGACCCCGACAACGACCCGCCAAACGGCGGAAAATTCGGAAAAGTGGCCGGCTCGCTCCATACCTTCATAGGCTTCAACACGAAGCGCGAGAAGAAGGTCATCGCCCGCGCCGTCGCCATCAACGCGGTGGCCCAGGTAGACATCCCCCAGTTCCTCAACTGGTCAGAGCAACCCATCACCTGGAGCCGCCAAGACCACTCGCCTCGCATCGAGTACCCAGGTCGAGTCGCCCTGGTGGTCAAGCCTAAGGTCGGCGACTACTGTCTCCCCAAGACATTGATGGACGGAGGCAGCTCCATTAACATCCTGTACCTGGACACCTTCAGGCGGCTACGGCTCCCGCAGTCGATGATCGAAACAACCCACACCACGTTCCATGGCATCGTCCCCGGTCAGAAGGCGTACCCGATCGGTAAAGTCACGCTGCCAGTCACCTTCGGCACACCAGCAAACTTCCGCACCGAGCGGATCGTCTTCGAGCTGGTGCCCTTCGACAGCCTCTACCACTGCGTCCTAGGGCGCCAGGCGTTCTCCAAGTTCATGGCAGCGCCCCACTACGCGTACAAGGCGATGAAGCTCCCCGGACCGTGCGGCGTCATCACCATCAACGGCGACCCCGACATGGCCGCCGAGTGCGAGGCCAAAGGAGCCGAACTCGCTGACGCCGTCATCGCGGCGGAGACCAACCACGCCGATGAGCTCGCCAAGTACGCGAGCGGGGTCAACAACGACGACCCCACCATACTCAAGAAGCCCAACTCGGAGGGCGCAAACACCTCAACCTTCGAGGCGACGACGCACACCCGCACCGTCGAGCTAGTCCCAGGCGACTCCAGCCAGACGGTGACGATCGGGACGGGCATGAGCCCAGCATAGGAATGCGCACTCATCGAGTTCCTCCGTGAGAACAGGGACATCTTCGCATGGAAGCCCTCTGACATGCCTGGTGTCCCTAGGGAGCTCGTTGAGCACAAGCTAAACGCCGACCCCAAAGTGCGACCTGTCAAACAGTCGTTGCGGCCCTTCAATGAAGAGCGTCGTCGAGCAATCGCCGAGGAGGTGCAGCGTCTACTCGCTGTAGGCTTCATCCGGCCAATCAAATACTCCAAGTGGCTGGCAAACCCAGTCCTGGTCGAGAAGAAGAACGGGACCTGGAGGATGTGTATCGACTACACAAACTTGAACAGCGCCTGCCCAAAGGAGCAGTTCGTCCTCCCGCGGATCGACCAGATAATCGATTCCACCGCGGGCTCGGAGTCACTCTGTTTCCTCGACGCCTATTCCAGGTACAACCAGATCAAAATGGCCGTCGAGGACGAGGAGAAGACTGTGTTCATCATGCCATTCGGAGCCTTCTGCTACACCTCCATGACCTTCGGCCTCAAGAACGCCGGGGCGACCTACCAGCGATGCATGCAAGAATGCCTCGCGAGCCAAATTGGCCGCAACATCCACGTCTACATCGACGACGTGGTCGTAAAGTCCGCTCGCCAGGGTGACCTACTCGCCGACCTGGCGGAAACATTCGCCAACTTGCGAAAATACAAGATAAAGCTCAACCCAGGCAAATGCACCTTCGGTGTACCAGTAGGACAACTAATGGGGTATGTCGTCTCCAAGCGAGGGATCGAGGTGAACCCCACGAAGATCGACACGATCGCCCGGCTCGGCAAAACCGAGTGCCTGCGTAACGTCCAGAAACTGGCCGGACGAGTAGCGGCTCTCAGTCGCTTCATCCCCTGCCTGGGCGAAAAGGTGATGCCCCTATACCGCCTGATGCGCAAGAACCCAACCTTCCAGTGGGACAAGGAGGCGGATGACGCGCTTCGCGACCTCAAGAAGGTGCTACTGCCGCACCCATACTCGCCGCCCTCGCCGACAAAGAACCCATGCTGGTTTACGTCGCGGCTTCCGAGCGCGTCGTTAGCGCCGTCATGGTCGTCGAACGACCAGAGGAAGGAAAGGAGCGGCCAGTACAGCGCCCGGTGTACTACATCAGCGAGGTCCTCACCGAGTCGCGCCAGCGATACCCGCAGTACCAAAAGCTGGTATACGCGGTCTTCAGAGCTCAGCGACGCCTGCCGCATTACTTCCAGGAGCACCCGATCACGGTCGTCTCCTCAGCACCACTGCAGGACATCATCCGCAACCGCGAGGCGACCGAGCGGTTCGCCAAGTGGGCCGTCAAGATCGGCGTCCACAACATCAAATACGAGCCACGAAAAGTGATCAAGTCGCAGGCCCTAGCGGACTTCATCGCCGACTGGGAAGAGGCCGAGCAGCCAGAGAAACTGCCATACCTCCATTACTGGAGCCTGCACTTCGACGGCTCCAAGAACACGGACGGCGCAGGCGCAGGGATCGTGCTAACTTCACCGAACGGCGACAAGCTCCGCTACGTCCTCTGCCTCGACTTCACACCCTGCACCAACAACATGGCCGAGTACGAGGCCTTACTCCACGACATGCGAGCTGCCAAGGAGATGAATGTCAACCGTCTACGCTGCTACGGAGATTCCGACCTCGTCGCGGGGCAAGTCGCTGGCACCTGCGACGCCGTCTCCCCCACCATGGCAGCATACCGCCAGGCAGTGGACAAGCTGGTCGGACACTTCACAGGCTACTCCGTTGAGTGGATCGACAGACGGAAGAACGAGGAAGCCGACGCCCTCTCTCGCATTGGGTCGGCTCGACTCGCACCACCCGCCGGCGTCTTCCTCGACACAATAACCAAGCCATCAGTCTCTCCCCCGAGGGAGATCGACATCGGAGTCCCGCTACAGCCGGAGGCAGCCCTGGTCGCACTCGTCACCGAGCCAGACGACTGGACCAAGCCCTACATCGCCTACCTGGAGGCCGGCACCTTGCCGGCTGACGAGACGGACGCTCGGATGGTCGCCCGTCGATGCAAGTCCTACACCGTCATCGACGGCGAGCTCCACAAGCGCAGCGTCACCGGCGTGTTCCAACGCTGCGTCCAACCCACCGAAGGACGCAAGATCCTCCACGATATCCACTCCGGTGAATGCGGCCACCACGCCGGCGCCCGCTCTCTGGTCGCCAAGGATATGCGACATGGCTTCTACTGACCCACCGCACACGCCGATGCTGTAGACATTGTCCAGCGGTGCGCCGGGTGCCAGAAGTATGCCAACCAGACGCACGTGCCGAGCTCAGCGCTCAAAACAAATCCCATCACCTGGCCATTCGTTGTTTGGGGGCATGGACATGGTAGGCCCCTTCAAGAAGGCTCCCTCCGGCTACACCCACCTGCTGGTCGCGGTCGACAAATTCACAAAGTGGGTGGAGGCCAAGCCAGTTCGGAAATGCGACAGGAAGACCGCCACTAAATTTCTACGCAAGCTCATATATCGCTACGGGTTCCCAAACAGCATCATGACGGACAACGGCACCAACTTCGCCAAAGGAGCCATGGCTGAATTCTGCGAAGAGCACCACATTCGTCTCGACCTCGCGTCGGTCGCTCACCCGGAATCCAACGGCCAGGCAGAACGGGCCAACCAAAGCATCCTCCACGGCCTAAAGCCGCGACTCCAACTACCACTCGAGTGCACCGCTGGGTGCTGGGTCGAGGAACTACCCTCCGTCATCTGGGGCATCCGCACCTCGGTCAACAGGTCGACAGGATTCACCCCCTTCTTCATGGTGTACGGCGCCGAGGCAGTCATGCCCACCGATCTCGAGCACGACTCGCCACGGGTCGTCCACTACACGGAGGCTGCAAACGAACTCGCTCGCCAAGACGGAGTCGATCAGCTCGACGAGGCACGTGACCTCGCTCGGTCTCGCACCGCCATCTACCAGCAGGGACTCCGCCGCTACCACAGCCGGCGGGTGAGGACTCGCACCTTCCAGGAAGGCGACCTGGTGTTGCGCCTCATCCAGGACAAGAAGGGCATGCACAAGCTCTCCCCTCCGTGGGAGGGACCATTCGCCATCGGGCGAGTACTTGGAAACGACGCCTACTACCTCATCGACGTCCGCGGGGACGGCGAACTCGACGTCAAGCGACCATGGAATGTAAACCTCCTACGGAAGTTCTACCCCTAGAACCCCACATATGTACTCTCCAGTCGCTGTGAAATAAAAAGAATCGGTTACTGCAAATTGCGCCTACTCTCCATGTATTGTGCCACTCGCACTCGTAATAACAGCGTCCAGCTAACCGCAGAAGTCAACCTTTGGTACAGCGATCGGCACGGCTAAGTAGTTCTATGCAAGAGCACTGAGTAACCTCAGGTCTTGCATCGTCCATGAAAAACTCCTACCCGGAGCCCCATTGGAGTCGCCTAGCCCGACTGGCTTTACGAGCCAAGACACCTGCCTTCGCTTCTTACAGCGACCACGGTCCTCCGCATCCTCGACATAGCGACTCGAACGGCTAAGTACCACGCTCGGGGACTGATGACCAGTTCATCGCGAGCGGCTCGGGAAAACGCCAAGTAAGAGAGCATGCCCAGGACTCGCCACGCGACTGGCCCAACGGGCCAGGCAGGAGTGATGCGCCCAAATCAACGCGCCAAGTCCTCAACCACCCTCGAGTCGCACCTAGAACAACCAAGTACCACGCTCGGGGACTCGGCCACCCGACCCCGTTCGCGCAAGGGAAAACGGTGAAGTATAGAGCGTTCAAGGGAGTCGCCCTGCGACTGGCTCTTCGAGTCCGGGCGAGTAGACCACAATAACAAAACATTCAAAAACAACAAACATATCATACACGAGGTAAACCCCACAAAAGGGCGGACGCGCTCGGGGACTCGTTCAAACCACAATCACAAAACACATGACAAATTCCAACACAGACACGATGTCTCATTCAAAAGCATGTCGCATTGTCTCACATTACAAAATATGCCCATACGGCAGACCTACTACTAACGCCTCAGGGCAAACTACCCTATTCTACAGGCTTCGACGATGACTCGCCAGCGCCCCGGCGACTGCGAATGAACGGCGTGTATGGGTTTGACGGGTACGTCGTCAGCTCACCCGCCATTGCAGCACGGAAAGGCTGCTCGACCTTGAAATCCCGGTGCGGCGGCTCAGGGTCGTTGGGCGCGACGACCGTCTCCTGGTAGGGAAGGAGGTCGCCCATTGCCCAGACACGCTCCGAGTACACCGCGGCACGGTCCGTCAACTTGAGCACCTCGGAATGCTCCACCGCGCCAGTCGACGAAGGGTAGCCGCTCGTCACGTCGTCGAGGTCGAAGTCCTCTGAGAAGTGAGCAAGTCCAAGGCTCAGAGCTGTTGATGCTCCACGTCGAAACGCCGACCGCGTCATGAATTCAACAACCGAGGGCGCCTTCTCCATGTACTTGCACACCTCGACGAGGTCGCTGGGAATCACCTCCGTGGGTGATATCTCCTGGAGGTAGGCCCGGATGCATGTTGCCGACAACGTCGCCGAGTCAACGAGCATGCCCACACACTGCCGCGTGTCAAACGAGCTCGCCTCTTCCGCGCTATCAATGATGCGACCTGCGAGTAGAAGACAACAATGAGTACGTTGGACATCACAAAAAAGCACGAGATACTGGCAGAGGCAACTGCACTTACCAATCAGCGGGCGGGCGAGATCCGTGATGAAGCATTGAAGCGAGGTGTGGTCGTCCTGAAGCCCAGCAACAAGGGCGTCCACACTTTACGATCCTCTTCGGCGGCCGTAATGGCGGCCTTGGCTCGCTCATCAGTCGAGCTCGCTTCCTCCTTCGCCTCTCGCAGCTCGCGCTCGAGATCGGCGATCCGCTTTTCAGCCGAGCTCAGAGCCGAGTGTGCCGCTGCCAATTCACCCGCGGGGACAAGTCCCTGGCGAGCTTCCTCCGCCTTCGTGGCAACAGGCTGAATCCCCTTATTCGCTTCCTGGACGGTGGCCAGTTCCTTCTCCGCGCGGTGCTTCGCTGCCAATCGGTCAGCTGATTCACGTTGCAGGCCCTGCACATCATTCAAAAAGTTAGCCGAAGCGAAATCCTAAGTGCCCACCCGCTGAAATTCAGCGAGTGCGCACTCGGGGACTGGATGCGAAAAATCCTAAGTGCCCACCCGCTGAAATTCAGCGAGTGCGCACTCGGGGACTGGCAATCAAAAACTTCCTAAGTGCCCACCCGCTGAAATTCAGCGAGTGCGCACTCGGGGACTGGCAATCAAAAACTTCCTAAGTGCCCACCCGCTGAAATTCAGAGAGTGCGCACTCGGGGACTGGACGCGCAAAATAACAAATTATATGACAAAAGGATCAAACCGCTGCAAAACACCGACCTGATCCTCGGGGACTGGACATACCTGGATGGCTGCGCCAAGCATGCCATGAAGTTGTATCGCGTCCATGGACGCGAGGAGGGCCGGCATATACCCATGACGCTGGTCGAATTCCGCATCGGCGACCCCAGGAGCCCGGCTCGAGGGTGAAGTTCCACTCGCCGCGGCCGCTTTGGCCTTGAAGCGCGGGCGGGGGGCACCCGCCCCAAAGGAGGTCGGCTCGGCCGTTCCAGGCGAGGGAGCACCCTCCTTCGTGGATGCGGCCGCCTCTGTTACGGGCTCCGGTGGCGCGACCGCCGTGTCGTCAGAAATCGTGACGACGTCATCACCCTTGGCCCTCTTGCTGCCATCCGTAGGGGCGACGACCTCGTCCGCCTTCCTCTTACGGGAAGGATCCTCCTCGCTGGCGATGGACGGCACCTTAGCCACGGTCGGGTGGCCCATCCTCTTCACTCAGGTCCTGTACATCAATCGTGTAAGCAAAGATAATTCAAGCTGTTATGGAAGACAGAGGAGGGTGAGCGTACTCACTTGGCGACTGGAATAAAGCGGAGCCCCGTGCGGAGGCCGGCCGGCTTCTCCAGTTCAGGGCCCAGTTGGAGACTGAGACCCATCTCCAGGACGTCGCGTGCCCAAGACACGGACGGCTTCTTCGTCGTCGAGGCCGCAACCGGAGCCTCTAGGATATCTTCGGCAAGAGCGTCCCTGTGAGGTGAAGCCGCTGCAGCCGGAGCATCCCCTAGCCCAGAGACTGGGGCGAATGGCGGAGGCATCGAAGCCAGTGGCACCTCGACGGCGGCCGTGTCCAGCACGGCTGTCGTCGGCGGCGCCTCGTCCTTGGATGGGCTGGGGACGTCAGAACTGCTCGCCGAGTGCGGCGGCGAGGCCGGCCTCGTCGGCTTCGTCTTCCTCTTCGGAGGGGCCTTTGCATCCTTCTCTTTCTTCTTCTTCTTCGACGGAGTGGCCTGGCGGCGCGAGGTGGTCTCTGGAAGTTCGTCGTCGTCATCGTGACGCTCGAGGCTTTTGCTCGCCTCCAGCTCACGCTGTCGCTGCTGCGGGTCTTGCGAATCAGTGGGGCGACCTCCTCCTCGGACTCGTCGTCGTCATTGATCTCGTCGGTCCCGGAATCGCCTTTGGCGGGCGGCGACCCACCCATGTCCTGGGCGGACGAGCTCGAATTCTCGCTGTCCGAAGGCGGGAGTCATCCTTCCACTACTTGGAACAGATGCAAAGGACGCAAGGTGAAATTAGAATTACCGCGACTGCAAAAAACTGCGACTGCGAATGAAGCAAGGTGATTACCGTTGGGGCTGGACGCTTCGCGGTGTAAGGGGCGACCCCAGCTTGTGCGTCCAGGTACACCTCCTGGGTGATCTTCTTTAGTGCTGGGATGTAGTCCTCCAGCTTCCACTCGGCGAGGCAGGCCTTCGTCGAGTCTTCCCGGCCCGTGTACTGGTACATATAATGGTCGCGTCGAGCCAAAGGGACGAGTCGCCGCCCGAGCCAACAGTTGTATAGGTTGATCGTCTGGAGGCCCTTCTTCTTCAGACCGCGGATGGTCTGGAGCATTTCGTCAACGACCATCCGCTGGTCGTTGGGGAGCTTGCCGACTTGGAGACGGCGCGGCTCGGACCGATTGGCGGAGTACCGCGGGATCGCCGTCTTGCCCTCCGGGGTCGCCTCGGCAACATAGAACCACGATTTCTTCCAGTCGCTTGCCGCCTTGGCGGGCAGCATCAAGTCGAAAAATGAAGCCTTCGACTTCGGCTGGAAGGTTAGGCCGCCCGCGGCAATCATTGGGCCGCCCGCCTTCTCACAGCTGATCCGTCCGTGGAACAGATCTTGCCATAGAGGGAAGTAGGGCCGGCAGCCCAATTAGCACTCGCAGAACGCAGCAAAGATGGCGAGCTGCTTGATGCTGTGGGGACCCAGATCCGATGGCTGGATCCCATAGTAGGCGCAGAAGCGCCGGAAGAACAGGGACGTGGGGAACCCTAGCCCCCGTTCGAGATGGCTGGTGAAGCAGATGAATTCCCTCTCTCGCGGGTTCGGGGTCGTCTCTTCGGCCGCAGGGATGCGCCAGCAGCCGGCTCGCAAGATCCCGGCCTCCTCAAAGGAAGCCAGTTGCGCCCTCGTGCACTTAGATCTACCCCAAGGTTCGGTGGAGAGGGCCATGGCGGAAAGATTTGTGGGGGGTCGGAGGATCTGGTCGGTTGGGTCGCGATGCGAAGGGAGGCAAAAGTGCGCGCAGTCGGAGGAAATGGTGAGAAGGTGGTTCTCTGATCGCCTGCCATTCCCCTTATATGGCGGTTTTTACCCGCCAAATCAGGGAGCCGTTACTACGCGGTGATTACGCCGAAAGTTACCGTTGGATTACCCCAACGGCTAGTTTGACCACGTTTAACGGTCCAACTTCAGCCACTCGGCTCGCCGACCTGTTCACTATGACAGTGTTTCGCCGACTCGATTCGCCAAAGCCGCGAGCAGAATGATTAGTTTTTCCTTTATACAGGAGCCCGCCAACGATTCGACTGGATGTCTACTCAGCGGCCGTATGCTCCGACTGCCAGCAGCCACCTACGCCAAATTGACGACGGCCTCAGGGACTACTGATGGGGATGTGCCTACCGGGGTATACCCAGCAGGACGTTTCCGACTAGCCCAAGACCTGGCGAGTGGGCCTGCAGGACGGCGACTGGATTAAGGGCCCGGCGTGGATCCAAGCGACTGGAAGCTGAAGGCCCAGGCGAGTAGATAGGCCCAGTCGGATTAGGTTAAACGAGTATCGAAGCTTTAACTGAATCGGTTGAGATATGTAAACCCTAGGGGAGGTGAGCCTATATAAACCTCCATGTAGGGCGTGTAGAGATACGTTCCATCATACACCCAAGTGACTCGCCGCCTAGCCCCCGAGCTCGCCCATTGTACCACCTTCATAATACAATCTAGCAGGAGTAGGTCTTTACCCTCCGGGGGGCCGAACCTGGGTAAAACCCTGTGTCTTTGCCCTCATCTCGCACCGCAGATGGCTGGCCGCCCTTGCCCCTCGTTCTACTAATCGCTGTCGATTGCAGCATCTGTCGTGGCCATTCCCACGACAAAAGATGAAGCAAGTCACGGTCGTGTCCGACGACGATGCTCCATCGGCGCGAAAGCAAAAGATCTCCACCTCTGACGCTACCGACGGAGGCAAGAAGAAGAATACGGAGGGTGGAGCCTCCAAAAAGACAACCGCCTCCCTGGAGGCGGAGAAAAGAAATACTACTGGGATCCCTTTTGCCAAAGAACCCCCACTTGTGTAAGCTTATTTTCCTCCGACATTGTCTATTCATCTGTCTTGCTCCTGTACTTATGCACTTTGCACGTTTCAGGAAGAAAGCCACGACCAGCCTGAAGAAGACCTCCAAAACATTGGGGGCTTCTAGAACCATTAAGGGCATGCTGCATCGCGACGCATCTCCCGCCATCGCCCCTGTCACTCCCTCCGTCAAGCCTTCGTCTGCCCCGACAAGCTCACAAGCTAAGGAGGCATCTGGCCCTTTTGCCATGGAAGTGGACTTAGGTGCCTCTACTGAGGTCGCTGTTGTCGGCGAGCAGGCGATGCAGGAGAGTGCCGCCCACCAAATGGCTGAAGCTCCGGCTAAGGATGCCATCGGTAGTGGTAAGGCGGGTGGAAGCCGGTACTTCGGCCATAGGCGGCGCCCCCACACCCAAGAAAATCATAGAGTATCCGAAGATAGTATATCTGGTGCTTACACCGGGTAGCACTTCTCTGGTTCCAGGTGCGGCTCCGACATCTCCGACGTGCGGTCCAGAGGAGCTCCTCCGACAAGCAGAAATCTTGCAACGAAACAGCGCATCCTTTCGCAAGCTGCTGGCTGAGAGTGCTACAAACCTCAAGATCATCGCACTTGTAAGTTTTATTTGCCTTTTGTATTTCATATGAGTATCCCACTATAGCCCCCGAGGATGTAGACGGAAAACCATAGGTCTTTGCGTCTAGATGATCTAAGAGTGACTAAGCTAGACAACTTCTCATTGTAGCCCCCAAGAATATAGGTGGAATGAAGTATTCCAACTAAATGCTTTAAGAGTAGCATACGCAGTGTTTATTAATTTCAATACTGTAGCCCCCAAGCCTCTAGTTGTAACTGAGTTAGTTCCGACTGGATTATTAAAGAAAAGCTAAGCATATATCCGAGTTAAAAAACTTTATACTGTAGCCCCCAAGCTTCTAATCGAGAACTGAATTAGTTCCAACTAGATGTTTAAAGAAAAGCTAAGCATATTGCTAAGTTAAAAATTCTTCGTTGTAGCCCCCGAGCGTCTAGGTTGATTTTTTCCGACTAGATGCTCCAAGCAGACCAAACAACGTTTAACTTTTTCCTTTTTTCCAAAGAACGAGAATGCTCGGAGGGGCTTGGCCAACCACAAGTATCAGCAAATGCGCGCACACTTGGAAGATGAAAAGGGTAAAACTGCCTTCTTGAAGGAACAGATCACCAAGAGCAAGCATCTGTTTTCTTTTTCACATTCCGACTTGGTTTTGTGCTCACATTCTCCGAGTACTCACTGTGTACTTTGCTTTCTCCGACTTGCAGAAACCATTGCCAAGGCCAAGAATATTGTCAAGCAATCCAAGCACATTCAAGAGCTGGATAGCGAGAACAAAATTCTTGAGCATGAGAGGAAGGACATGCTGAAAATGCATGAGGAGTCAATGAAGGTCCTGCTGGACTCCGCCACCGAGGAAATCAATCGCTTGAAGGAGGAGATCTCGATCTTAAGAGATCAGAAGAAAGCTACTGATGAGAAGAATCAACGCCATCATGAGGCGTATAAGCTCCTCCAACAAGAGAAAGAATCCTAGGCGGACACCCTCTGGCAAGCTGAGGCCAACATCTTCAGTAAGTTTTCTCCGTCTTGGATTTCTGTAGTCTAGATACTCTGATTTTTTGAACTCATGCGCTCCTTGTCGGAATTTGCAGCTCCTATGGGCTTAACCCAGTCACCTCCTACAACCAAAGAATGCATGTTTCTTGCTGGCAACATCATCAACACCGCCATCACATAGGCCAAAGAGATCGCCAAGCCTCTCCAAATTAATATCAAGGCGTCGGACTCTGTGGCGAAGTACTCAGAGATCCTGCGTTGAGCCCCCGAGCGTATCACAAGCTAGAAAGCTTCATGTGCACGGGATAGTGCAAGGATGGCGCTGTCCATGGTCAAGGCACACTATGTAGATGCCGACATCGACACGGTAACCTCTGGCATACCCGACGTGGATGACGATGGCAAAGATATTAACCATGAATCTATCTTGTTGTCACTCGCACGTTATGACACTAGAGTTGCCAACTTGGTCGACATCAATGTCTTCATGCCGATGAACACCATCGATGGCGGCAACCAAAGCTCCTCCGAGTCTCTTCACACCGCCGACTTTGAGGGTGGCTCTCCTGCTGCTGATGACGCTGCTTCCAAGTCGCCTACGCCAAAGGAATGAAAAAACAACTTGTAATATTTGTTTCACCTTTGATGTGTATGCGGAAAAAACTATGTATTTATCTTAAGGCGTAAAAACAATGTTGTATGTCCTGCTACTTAAGAACCAATTTCCAGCATGTATATATTTTTTAAGCAAGTGCTGGCTTAACCATTACTTTGGTTCTTATGCTTGACTTTTCGTGAGTCGGAAGACTCGTTGTCGGAACCATGCGGTCAGGTGATGATACCCAATGGCACTGTTAATAACCTAAGCACAAAATCGCCGACAATAAGTGCCGAAATTCACTACTCCAGAATCCACATAAAAACGACAAAGAATGTGTAGACCAGAAAACTTAAGTTAACGCTCGTAGGCCGAACTTTCACAAATGCAATCGCAAAACTTGTGCATAAAGGTTTTACATGATCCAAAAATGAACACTAAAGGAGGTAAAAGACTCAGAAATATGAGTGAACCAGAGAGCTTTATTTCATTGATCATATAAGAGGTACACAATTAGATAAAAAATTCTAAGTGTAAAAAGGACGTAGATGTGCTATGTTCCATGGCCGATCAAGCTCCGGGTAGTCATCATCCGGGTCATGTCTCTTACGCTTATGATCCTCTTTGGGTCTATCCTTCAGTTCACGATTGTCAACGAGGTAGTAAGACCCATTGAGTAGCGCCTTGCTTATGATGAACGGTCCTTCCCATGGCGGGGATAATTTGTGCGACTTCTTCTGCTTAAGTCGGAGCACCAAACCCCCCTCTTTAAACGAGCGATGCCCAACACGGCAACTATGGTAGCTGCGTAGCTTCTGCTGGTAGATGGCGGATCTTTGGCATGCCAAACCGCTCTCCTCCTCGAGAAGGTCCACATCTAGGCATCTGGATTCTTCAGCGTCATCTTCGTCGTTGGCAGCAACTCTTGGTCCATCGTGAAATATGTCGGACGGCAGGATGGCTTCTGCTCCATATACCATGAAGTAAGGGGTGTAGCCGGTGGATCTATTGGGTGTAGTTCGTAAACTCCACAGCACAGATGGAAATTCTTCCGCCCAGGCTCTAGCTGCTCTATGTAGCGGTGCCTCAAGATGTGGCTTGATTCCCTGCAGAATTAATCCATTGGCTCGCTCAACCTGACCATTGAATTGTGGGTGTGCCACAGATGCAAGGCCTAGTCGTATGCCCTTCTCCCAACAATAAGCCTCCACTTCTCCGAGTGACAAATTGCTTTCGTTGTCGGTGATAATGCTATGTGGGATACCAAATCTCACCACTAGATCCCGGACAAACCTGAGGGCAGTTGCCCCATCAAACTTTGTAATGGGTTTAGCTTCTATCCATTTAGTGAATTTATCAACTGCTACTAGCAGATGCGTAAACCCACACGGTGTCGTCTGTAACGGTCCCACCATGTCTAGCCCCCAGACTGCAAACGGCCAAGTTATTGGTATTGTTCGCAATTCTTCAGCAGGAACATGTGGTTGTCGTGCATAATACTGGCATCCCATGCATGTCTAAACTAGCTTGTCGGTGTCCGCCTTCGCGTTCTGCTAGTAGAATCCTTGCCGGAAGGCTTTCGCGACTAATGATCGAGGAGCGGGGTGATGCCCGCAATCTCCGAGATGGATTTCACGTAGGATTTCCATACCTTCTAGATGGGAAACACATTTTAGGTATACACCAGTCGTGCTCCTTTTGTAGAGTTGTCCATTGATTATGGTATAAACCTTTGCTCGTCGTACTATTTGCCGTCTTTCGACTTTGTCGTCGGGCAAAGTTTCGTGTTCGAGATATTCCATGAACGATTTTGTCCAAGCCGAAGGGACCTTTGTCACCATGTTGACGAAAGAGTCAGCTCTATCTGGGTTGTCGATGTAGGCTCTCTTCACAGATGGTGTGCACAGATGCTCTAGGAAAACTCCTGGCGGAATTCGTTTGCGCCCTGATCCAAGCTTAGATAGCAGATTATCCGCCTCGTTTTTCTCCCTAGGTACATACTTGACTTCGTAGCCCAAGAAGCTCTTGGATATCTCGTCCACTTCGTCTCGATATGCCTCCATCATAGGGTTCCGCGCATTCCAGGTGCCAGCCACCTACTGGGCAACCAAGTCGGAATCTCCACAGCAAACTATGCGCTTGATGCCAATATCCTTGGCTACACGTAGTCCGTGAATGAGTGCTTCATACTCCGCCATGTTGTTTGTAGCCTCGAAGTGGATCTGCAGAATGTAGTGTAGCTTGTCTCCTGTTGGTGATTGTAGCAATACACCAGCCCCCGAGCCGTTGAGCAGCTTTGATCCGTCAAAGTGCATCACCCAGTACTCTGGTTCCGGCAATGGGGTATCATCTAGCATCTCCATCCAATCTGCAAAAAAATCGGCCAAGGCTTGTCACTTGATAGCGTCGCGTCTCTTGTAAGTGATCTCGAAGGCGGCAAGTTCAATGCCCCACTTTGCGACCCTTCTCGTAGTGTCGCTGTTGTTTATTATGTCGGACAGTGGAGTCTTGCTCACCACTGTAATTGGGTGCTCCTGAAAGTAATGCCTCAGCTTCCTAGAAGCAAGGAATACTCCATAAGCTATCTTCTCGTAGTGCGGGTAACGCTGCTTGGATTCTATCAAGACCTCGCTCACATAGTAAACTGGTCGTTGAACTCCGTGCTCATAGCCTGGTTCCTTCCGCTCTACCACGACGACGATGCTAATTACCCGTTTGGTTGCCGCCATGTAGATTAACAGGGGCTCGCCAGGCTCAGGAGCTGCAAGGATAGGCACCGATGAAAGAATCTCCTTGAGCTACTTCAATGCTGAATCTGCCTCGTCCGTCCAAGTGAATTTGTCCGCCTTCTTCAGCAACTTGTATAGTGGCAGAGCCTTCTCTCCAAGTCGGCTGACAAACCGACTAACTGCTGCAACACAACTTGTTAGTCATTAAATGTCCTTTAGGCATGCCGGGCGGTTTATGTTTAAGATGGTCTTGATTTTCTCTGGGTTGACCTTGATTCCACGCTGGGAAACGATGAAACCCAACAATTTGCCGGCTGGAACCCCGAAGACGCACTTCTTAGGGTTAAGCATCATTTTGTATTTCTGGAGATTATCAAAGGTTTCTTTTAAGTCAGAGATTAAGTCATTTGACTTTTTAGACATCACCACGATATCGTCTACATAGGCGTGAACGTTCCGACCAATTTGGTCATGTAGGCAACGCTGCAATGTCCGCTGGTACGTAGCACCTGCGATTTTCAGCCCAAAGGGCATCGTGACATAGAAAAACGTGTCGTTGAGGTAGTGAACGAAGTGGCCAATTGGTCCGACTTCCTCATCTTAATCTGGTGGTATCCTGAGTATGCATCGAGAAAACACAAAAGTTTCGAGCCAGCCGTCGAGTCAGTGACTTGGTCAATGCGAGGCAAAGCAAACGGATATTTGGGACATGCTTTGTTCAAGACGGTGTTATTAATGCACATTCTTAATTCATTGGTTCCCTTGTTGGGGACAAGTACAGGATTGGCCACCCATTGGGTGTGAAGGACTTCTCGGATAAATCTAGCCTTAAGTAACCTAGTTATATCCTTGCCAATGGCGCGTCTCTTCTCATCTCCAAAGCATCGTAGAGGTTGCTTCACTAGTTTGCATTTTGGATCAATGTTTAGGCTGTGCTCGGCAAGTTCACTAGGTACACCTTTCATGTCAGCAGGTTGCCAGGAAAAGATGTCCCTATTCTCATGGAGGAACTCGACGAGAGCGCTTTCCTATTTGGGATCCAGGTTCGTCCCAATGGCGGTGACCTTGGAGGCATCGCCTACCACAAGTTCCACCGGCTTGGTCTTGATGGCGGCCTTGAATGCAGGAGCAGAGTCGGAGATCTGCTTCTTCGACGCGGGCATCTCTGAGTCATCGACCTTGCTCTGGATCTCTTTGAATTCTTCGCTGTAGAGGACAGCTTCCGCGAAGGCTGCTTCGTTGATCTCGCAGTCCCTTGCCTTGGTAAAGCTTCCGGATACGGTGATGACACCGTTTGGTCCGGGTATCTTGAGTTTGTTGTAGACGAAGCATGGCTTGGCCATGAACGTGTGGAATATGTCGCGGCCGAATATGACGTGGTACACGCTCTTGAAGGGGACCACCTCAAAGGTCATGCGCTCTTGGCGGTAATTATTAACATCGCCAAAGGCAACCTGAAGTGTAATGCACCCAAGGGACCGAGCCTCCCGACCAGCAACTATGCCGTGGAAGATGGTGTTGGTCCGCCTTAGGTTTGCCTCCGTCAAGTTCATCTTCTGCAGTGTATCCAGGTACATGATGTTGATGCTGCTTCCACTATCCACCATACACTTGGTGAATTCCACGCCATCGATCAAAGGGTTGATGACCATGGCGTATTGGTTCTCTGTAGGGATAAGGTCTGGGAGTCCGTCCTATCCCAAGTAATTGGTACCTCTGACCAGCGCAGGAACTGGGGAACTAGGGGCAGAGTAGCCATCAGGATCCTCACAGAGGTCTTCTGTTGTCGGACGGTGGGGGTTCCAAGGAAAGTATGGTAGACTGGCGCCTTCTTCACGAAGGGGTTCTTGCCCTTGTCGTCGCTCTTGGCGGCATGCTTGGGGTCAACGTCCTCGTCCATGTCACTTGAATCCTTGGACTCCTCCTCCTTCTTCTTCCCCTTGCCCTTTCCTCATGGTCTATTCTTCCGACTTCGCTTGTAGCCTTACTCCGGATCTTCCTTGAGGTCGTTGACGAACTTGCAGTGTCGATTGGTGTGGGTGGCCTTGCCGTTGACCTCGAGGTGTACGAGGCACGACATATCGCGGTACTCCTCGTAGGTTTGGGGAATGCGAAGCGGCGCCGAGGTAGTTTCGCTTCCTCGTTGCTTCCCACGACCAGCTCCCCTTCCTCGGCCACGTTGTCGCCATCACCTCGTCCTGCAGAAGTCATAGAAATCATGTCGATAGATTGCTTTTCTTCTGGAGCGGTTTTCCGCTTTGTACTGTTGTTCCTCCGAGCCTGAGTTGGAACGGCCGTTGCCGGCAGGGAGCCACGAGCATCGTCGTCGGCAGCTGCGAACTCACTAGCCAACTGAATCATCTGGTTCAAGTCAAGCTGGTGATTGTCCTACAAGCGCTTCAACTGATGTTGAAGCAACGTGCCCCTTTCCAACCCATCGATGAAGGCGGCTATGGCGGTCTGAGCGTGCACTCCTACGCAGGAATTCTTCATGTCCAGCCATTGATGTCTCGTCTTTCTCTTACACGCACCGCTGTAGATCTCCAACAGTGCAGGGACGCTTGTATGTACCCTCAAAGTTCTTGGTGAACGCTTCTTGCATGTCCAACCAATTGCAGATGGATTTATCCGACAAGTCGTCGATCCATTGATGGGTCGTGCCCGCCAACATTAATGGGAGGTACTTGACAGCGACGTTGGGGTTGCCTCCGGCAATCTCCACCATGTTGCCGTAGTCCTGCAACCATGTGGCTGGCTTGGCGGTGTCGTCATAGGGCTTGATGGACTTGTTAATCCGGAAACCCTTGGGGTAAGTTGCGGACTGTATTGCAGGTCCAAAGCAACGTGGTCCTAGGTATGGTCCTTCCCGGGCCTCGTGGATCTTATCGATCCGCGAATGTGCGTCGTATGGCTCCGGGTTCTTCTTCTTGTCAACAGGGGTAGGGCTGCGTGAACGACACGGGCCTCCTCCGCCATGGTGACTGCTTGGTGGTGATGGAGGTGGAGGTGGCGGTGGGTTAGCCTTCTTGCTGTTACCCTCCTGTGATGCCTCACGTCTGTCACGGTTGCTTGTCAGACGCGGAGGGTCATGGTGTGACCTGCCCTTGTGTCCTTGGTTGTACTCTCCGTCATGACGGGTCTGCTCTGCATTGTCGCGGATGATGATGCCGCCCTGCCTTGGCAGGGGAATATCTGTACAATGGTGAGCCTTAGGGTCTTCGCGATGTCGGGGGGATCAGGGAGGTGGCGATAGGCGACGAGGTCGGGCCTTTTCTCCATGGTCGGAGGATATGGTGATAGAATCCTTCCTGTTGCGCGCATCCCTCCGTCTTCATTCTGATGAACCCGTCTGGGACCCGACATCAAGAGGAGATCGATCCCTTGGCGGCTTATACTGGCTAGACTGGCAAAGCGCTGGGTCGGACTCAAGCCTCTGAGAGGTGGCATTTTCCTGCTGCTTCACCTCCTTGGCCACTAGGTCATAGACTTGTTCAACTGCCTCAGGCGATCTATCCTGCTCCATAAGGGTCTTGGCGACGGCGAGGTTAAGGAGTGGGGTGGGCATCACATGTTTGCCCTCACTGTCAATGTATGGCTTGGCCTGTGCCGGCTTCGAGGGAACCCATCCTAGGTTTCGCCGTACACCAGGATCGTTGATGACGCGAGACGGAGCTTTCTTGGCCTTCTGCTGCTGTAGCAGAGTTTTGTACTCGGCCTCCATTGCTCTAGCTTTCTCTATGGACTTCTGCGCGTTGACCAGATCTTGATCTAGCTTAGAGACTTGCTCCGCGATGGCCTGCGCTTCCTCCAGTAGCTACTGGCGCTTGTCATCAAGCTGAGTCATGTTCCGGATATGAGCTACGGTCAGTGGCTCAACGAGGAGATTTCCGTACATCACTCTATCAGCAGGAGTAACTTGGGCAGCAGCAGTCGTAGATGTCGTAGGAGGCAAGTTTGCGGTGTTGTTATTACTCGGGCCGGTGCCGAGTTCCTGCGGCTGCTGTACTGGGTTAGGCGGAGGAGGCATGACCTTTGCGCGATCATCGTCAGCAGCAATAAGTGGCCCCTTCCCCTTTTCTAGCGATGTAGGCGGAGCTCGCCCGGGTTGATCTTCATCCATCGATGTTCCAATGGTGACGAACACCTCTCGAGACGTGATGGTATTGTTGGCTTGCTCGTCGCGCGTGTACTCCTCCTCCATCTCCTGCATGGCGGAGTCTAGTTCCTCTGGACTGAAATCTATCTCCTCTGAATCTACACTGAAGTCAGCATAAAGCGCGTCAATAACAGAGTTGGAGGGTGCCAAGACTTCCTCGATGACGGGAGGTGGAGGTGCAACAGCAGCGACGATGACTGGAGGTGGTGGCGCAGCTGCGACGATGGCGGCCAGAGGTGGTGGAGGCGGTGGCTGAATCGGAGGAGCTCCGTCAATGAGCGCAAGCGTTGTCTGAGCTGCCGCTTTGGCCTCCTCGTAGTTGTTGACGGTGTTCACCATGCCTTCGAAAGTAAGGCGTCCTGAGGCCTGCTGCCGCCTTAGATAATGTCGGAGAAGCGTGCCATGGTCCAGTCCTTCCAAAAAGTGATACATAACATCATCATTGGGGTAGTGGGCCAGATCGGCTCGTATGCGGAGCCGCCTGGCCAGGTAATCACGGGGGTTTTTGCCCTCTCTCTTAATGCAACGCGCCAGATCGAAGATGGTAACCACGTCGACGAACTTGGATCTCTGCTGTCCAGACGCACGGGCGAAGCCGGCAGACTTGCAGCGATCTTCCACCTTTATATCCTGCACGGGGGTGGTTTGGGTGGGCCTTGAATTTTTCCGATCTTTGCCGGCAAACTCCAAAGAAAGATCCGACATCGACCCTTCCACGAACGTATGCTGCCCGTAGGCGGTCCTTGCGGGCCTTGATGCTCCTCCGAATCCCAGGGAACTAGTGCCCCAGTCGGTTTCGCCAATGAAGAGGTGGATGTCTCCGATAGGAACGATCGAACACCGCGTAGGGTTCGTCTTCGCTGGGATCCAGAACTCGTCGGGAGGGACGATCGGAACGTTGCCAGAGAAGAGAACACGACTGATGGCTATGGTTTCGCCGATTCTCGCGAAGATCTTGGTCCTCGCCCGCTGAAGAGCCTGAAGCGCCTCTTGCCCCATGGTGGGCGCCAACTGTCGTTGTATTGCCGATGAGTACGCCATGGTGGGGTCCTCACAGTGCGTGTTTATAGATGTGGGGGAAGGTGAACGGTTGACAGGTACGAGGTAACACAGCTTACCCAGGTTCAGATCCCACAACGGTGGCTGAATCCTACTCCTGCTATGGATCACTATAAGGGCAATACGCCGAGTTATAAGGATTGGTTCGTTGTGCGAGGTGACTAGAAAGTCTAGGTTATCGTCTGAAGTTGTGCCCTAAAGGCTCCCATAGGTCTGACTTATATAGTCGTCAAGTCCTAGGGTTACAGGGCAAAGTCCTAGCCGGACAGGTTACAGAGTCCTACACCGTCTATTACTAGTCTTGTGTATCTTGCATTCCAAGGCTCCGGGTACGTCAGTGACTCCAACCGTAGCCTTCCTTTATCCGGCATGGGCCTCCCTTCTGGATCCATCTAACTGGTCCGCCCAGCAGGTCGTGGGCCATGCTACCAACTGTGGGCCATCCGGGTTATCCGGATAGGAGACATGCTATGAGGATACCCATATAGCATATCCCCAACAGCGATGAACGGGGTTGTCTGGCGTGTTGCTGTGGTGCTGGCAATCCTGCTTGCACGCGGTGAGGGCGGCACGCAGTCTGTGGGCGCATGTCGTGGTTGGCGCTCTGGCGCGCTCTCGACTCGCTCGCAGAGAGGCTTGGCATGCTCGGGTTGTGTGGTCCAAGGGCTGGCAGTGCTCGAGGCTTGGACAGGGGGTGGCGGTGGACGGTGGGGAGTGTCCCAGACATGCTTGCTAGGCTTGGTGCTTCTCCTATCTTGATGTCGACATCGGGGTGGCAAGTTAGGCTCGGCATGGTCACCATTGATGGCTATGGCATGCTCATAGTGGTGCTAAAGCTTGTTAATTGAGCTAGATCATCTATTGAGAGTGTAGTGTGAGCTATAGAGGGAACAAGGTTGGCCAAAATCACTGCTCCTAATAGTTTTTGATGTTTGTTTGTTTGCTGATTACAAGGTGTTTGATGAAATGGCCAAAAGAATTCAAATTTGAATTTTGGATTCAAACTTTGTGGGTGTGTTGGTTACATACTAGGGAGTCTCTGGTTAGTTGGAAAGGTCAAGGTGCACTAGTTTGGTTGGGTTTTGAAAAAGGGGTGATCTTCACATATGAATCAGATTCAATTTTGAAATGTGATTTGAATCAAGTTTCCAAATGTTTCTGTAAGTTTGAAAGGTGGGATTTGATTCACTTTTACTTGGTCTAGCAAGGGGTGAAAAGAAATGGAAAAGTTTCTGTTTAAAATACTGGACTAGAAACACTCAAAGTGGTCTAGTGAGCAAGATTGGCAAAAATGACCATTTGCCTTATTTGAATTGTTTTTGATTTTCTCTTTATTTGTTTCTGCTTGGAAATGTTTTAGATGATGTTGTTTTCATCTTCAAACCACTCCTTGCTATTTAGATCAATCACACAAGTCCATTCATTCATTCATATAATCATCACATACACATGCATTCATATGATTTAAATTAACAAAAGTTTTTTGTTAACCCTAATTTTGGTGATTGGAATTTGATAATCATTGTTCAACATTTTTGGGATGTTACAAACCTTTCCACCTTAAACAAAATCTCGTCCCAAGATTTGAGAAATAAGAAAGAAGAAAACTAGGATTTAAAAAGATCGAGAAACTTCGTCTTGATGTGATCTTCTTGTTCCCAGGTAGCTTCTTCTTTAGTGTGGTTACTCCACTGAATCTTGAGAAACTTGATGCTTCAGGTCCTGGTGGTCCTGAAAGCTTCCTCCAAAATACGGATGGGTACTTCGGGATATGTCAGGTCATCGTTGATCTCTATGGTCCGGTGATCAATGTTCTTGAAAACTTTAGTCTTCTCTGGAACTTCAAGGAATTTGCGAAGTAACAATATATGGAACACATTGTGCATGGCTGACATCTCCTCTGGCAGTTCCAATTGATACGATACCTCTCCTCGACAATTCAGAAACTTGAAATGTCCGATATATCTGGGGGATAACTTTCCTTTGAGCTGGAAACGCTGCATTCCTTTCAAAGGCGACACTTTGAAATACACAAAATCTCCGATATTGAAAGCGAGGTCTCCATGTCTCTTGTCGGTATAACTCTTCTATCTGGACTAGGCAGTCTTGAGGTGCTCATGGATCTTGTGAGCTTTATCTTCTGCTTCTCGTAGGATGTCAGGTCCAAAAATATGACTCTCTCCTACTTCTGACCAATTCAAAGGGGTGCGACACTTCCTTCCATACATGAACTCAAATGGTGCCATTTGCAAACTAGCTTGACAACTGTTGTTGTAAGAAAATTCTGCGAAAGGCAGACAGCCTTCCCATTTAGATCCATACTCTAACACACAGGCTCTCAACATATTTTCGAGTATTTGATTTACTCGCTCCGTTTGTCCATCAGTTTTTGGGTGATACGATGTGCTGAAATCTAGTCGGGTTCCTAGTCCTTCCTAGACTTTCTTCTAGAATCTCGAGGTGAACTGAGTTCCTCGATCCGATACGATGTTCTTGGGGACTCCATGCAAACTGACAATTCTAGCGATGTACAACTCAGATAGCTTCGAACTCTGGTAGGTTGTCTTGACTAGTAAGAAATGGGATACCTTGGACAATCTGTCAACTATGACCCAAATAGAGTCATTTCCCCTACTAGAAGTAGGCAATCCGGTGATAAAGTCCATTCCAACGGAATCCCACTTCCATTCCGGAATCTGCAATGGTTGCAACAGTCCTGCGGGTCTCTAATGTCCCGCCTTGACTCTCTGACAAATATCACACTTGGCGATATAGCTGCCGATTTCTCTTTTCATCTTATGCCACCAAAATTGCTCCTTCAAATCCTGATACATCTTCGTTCCTCCGGGGTGGATAGAATAAAGAGTATCATGGGTTTCCTTCAGAATAACTTCTTTCAACTCTGAATCTGCTGGTACACGGAGACGTCCTTTGTACCACAGAACTCCTTCTTCATCCTCGGTAAATCCAGGTACTTTGCTTGTACCGATACGACATTTAATTCCGTCGATACTAGCATTTCCTTTCTGCGCCTCCTTGATCTAACTGATCAAAGTGAGTTGAAGTTCTATGCCAGCCAAAAATCCTTCACTTACTAATTCCATTCTGAAATCCTACATCTCCTTGTGCAAGCTTGGTTGCTCCTTCAGAATCATGGAGTTCAAGCAGCACGACAATCTGCTAAAGGCATCTGCTACCACATTGGCTTTATCGGACTGATAGTGAATGTCTAGATCATAGTCCTTGATTAGCTCAATCCATCTTCTCCGCCTCATATTCAAATCCTTCTGAGTGAATATATACTTCAGGCTCTTGTGATCCGAATAAATATCACAATGGTTTCCCATCAGGTAATGCCTCCATGTCTTCAGGGCTAGAACTGCAGCTGCTAGTTCAAGGTCATGGGTTGGATAATTATGTTCATGCTGACAGTTGTCGGGATAGATAAGATATAACTCTTCCTTCTTGCATTAACACACATCCGAGACCGATCTTGGATGCGTCACAATACACATCAAAGGGTTTCGTGATATCTGGCATGATCAAAATTGGGGCTGCAATCAATCTCCTCTTGAGTTCTTGAAAACTTGCTTCAAATTTCTCTGTCCATTCGAAGTTCTTGTCCTTCTTTAACAATTGGGTCATGGGACTTGCAATACTCGAGAATCCTTCTACGAACTTGCGGTAATATCCCGCTAATCCGAGAAATGCAGGAACTTGGGTTTGAGTGGTTGGGGCTTGCCAATCTTCAACATCCTTCACCTTTGCAGTGTCAACGGCAATTCCTCTAGCTGATTCAATATGTCCGAGGAATCCTACCTCCTGTAACCATAATTCACATTTGCTAAACTTGGCATACAGCTGATGCTCCCTAAGGGTTCCAAGGATGGTCCTTAGGTGTAGCTCATGTTCTTCTTGTGATTTGGAATAAATCATAATGTCATCAATGAAAACAATGACAAACTTATCCAGGAAGTCCAGAAAAATCTTATTCATGAGGTTCATGAAATAAGCGGGGGCATTGGTTTATCCAAAAGACATGACATTATACTCGTATAATCCATATCTGGTGGTAAAGGTAGTCTTTGGAATATCCTCTGCGCGAATCTTGAGTTGATGATAACTAGTTCTAAGATCAATCTTAGAAAACACTTTGGAACCAGTCAACTGGTCAAACAGGTCTTCTATCTTTGGCAACGGGTACTTGTTCTTGATGGTGACATCATTCAACTTCCGATAATTGATACGTTGGAAATGTATCTATAATTTTTGATGCTCCATGCTTGTTTAGTATCTACTTTGCTTTACTTGTCTACACTTTGAGGTTCTTTTTACATGTTTTCTGGTACTAACCTATTAACAAGTTGCAACAGTGCCAGATGCCTGTTTTCTGTTGTTTTTGGTTTCAGAAAAGTTAGTAAAGAAATATTCTCAGAATTGGACGGGACAAACGTCAAACTCAATTACTTTCCGTGGGGAACAAGAAGACCAGAGGGGAGCCGGGGAGGCGAGCCAGAGGGGCCACACCCCCCAGGAACGGCCACAGGTGGGCCCGCGCCTGGCTAGGGTTTGGCACCCCTGGTCGCCGCCTCAGCCTCCCCCTTCGCCTATAAGAAGCCCCCGATGCAGAAACCCTGAGTAGCCGATCAAATCTCCACGAAACCGTCTGTAGCCGCCGGCACTATCGTCCCTAGATCGGGGGATCTGAAGTTCTTCCTAGCACCCTGCCAGAGGGGAGATCATCCTGGAGGCCTTCTCTCTGGTATGATGCGTGAGTAGTTCCACCTTGGACTATGGGTCCATGTAGTAACTAGATGGTTGTATCTCCTCCTTTGTGCTTTCATGTATAGATCTTGTGAGCTCCGTTCATGATCAAGATCTAATCTATTTGTAATCATGCATGTTGTGTTTGCGGGGATCCAATGGATATTGAGATTATTATGTTGGTTTGATTAATGGTTTTTATCTTTATGATTCTATCATGTCTATGTTGTTTGTGATCTTGCATGCTCTCTGTTGTTAGTAGCTATCTTGGCCAAGTAGTTGCTAGTGACTCCAAGAGGGAGTATTTATACTCGATAGTGGGTTCATGCCTCTAGTTTCCAAGGGAAACAGATATAGATGTGTTGTTGCTACTAGGGAGAAAACAACGGTCTCTTGTTCATGGAGCATGTGGACTGTTTACCTTAGACACTTTGCTTAAAGCAGTTGTCTGTTGCTTGTGACTTAATACTAGAGGGGGTTCAGATGATAACCTGAAGGTAGACTTCTAGTCATAGTGTAGTTGGATGGCAGTCTATGTATCTTGTTGTATTGCCCAATCGAATCTCATAGGATCTTTCTGACTAGTAATTGCATTGTTATGCCTTGCTCAGTTCCTGTCAATTTCCCTACTGTAATTTGTTTACCCTTCATGCCATGTTGTTTATCTAAGGAGAGCACCTCTAGTGAACTATAGACCCCGGTCCAATCTTTACCATTGATACATCCTCCACTGTTACATGTTTACTTGCTGCAAACCATTACCATCCACACCATACGTTTAATCCTTTGTTACAGCAAACCGGTGAGCTTGACAACCTAACTGATTCGTTGGGATAAAGTCTTGAGTTTGTGTTGTGCAGGTCTCCATGTTGCCAGCAACACCTGTGTGATGTTTCCTTCCTCCTACTGGTTCGATAACCTCGGTTTTTTACTGAGGGAAACTTGCTGCTGTGCTTCTTCATAACTTGCTCTTGGGGTTTCCAACGAAGCGTCCCACGACAAGTGGTGGGCACCATCAAGCTATTTTCTAGCGCCGTTGCCGGGGAGGCCAAGGATGTCTTCACAAGGGGAGTCCTTCACTTCCGTTCTCTTTACTTTGTTTTTAGTTTTCTTTGTTTCTTTTGCTTAGTTTTGTTTGCCTCTTTCCAAAAAACCCAAAAAAAATAGTCTAGTTTGGTTTGCTTTCTTCATTCAAAAACGCAAAAAAATTAGTTCCTTCCCTAGTTGCCACCTTGCTCTAGTTCACCATGTTGTTCCCTAAGTTCACCCTAAAAGATCTTGCAATAGGTAGTGGCTCCATAATTGGGAAAGATAATATTGAAGAATTCTTTAATTATGTTAGCAAGCATGAGGTTATTAAGGATAAATCTATAGCAGAGCTTGCTCCTAATTATGAAATTGCTTCAGCTTCTTTAGTTCATATGTTTGAGGCTAGGTTTGTTAGCCTTAATCCCTTCATACAATACTTGTTCCTAAAACTAAAAGAAGAAAAGAATGCTGAAAAGAGAGAATTCATCCTTAAAACTTTATCAAAAGAATTTCATGATGTTGCTAGGGAAGCCAAAAAGGTCTTTGAACGTTTCAATATGCTAAGTTCAAGTGTAGATGTTGTGGGTATGTCTGATAAAACTAAGCCTAAAGAAGAATTTAAGATACCCATACCCTTTAAGCTTGTTGGAATGCATGAAGCCTTTGAAAATAATTTTGATTGGATTGCTCCTGAAAATATTTTTGATGAAAGTAGTAGACCGAAGAGAGATGAGAAGGGAACGTCCAAAACCCATTTGGATGAGATACGTTTCATAGTTGAAGACTTTGCAAGTATGAATGTTAATGCTTCTTCATTTGAAAATATTTGATTTTTCTTGCTTCTTGTGCCTAACTTAAAGGCGTTAAAGAAAAGTACTTGTTAGAAGATTATCCAAGAGTTTTCTTGAGTCTTGGAAGTTATTACTTCAGTAATGACCTCTCCTTATCCTTTTTGTTTGCTTTTTATGCCAAGAATGACCTCTAATGTGAGGGAAGTAAGATTTGGGGAGTTGCTGTCCCAAAACATATTTCTGTCCTCCACCAAAAAATTCGAGAGGAATCTCTGTAACCAGGATTGAGCTCAAAATTTTCAAATAAATCTCCCAGTATGTTATCTAACTTTCGTTAGTTCAACACTTTTTGATTTGAGCAACAGAAGATGTTCAAAAAAATCGGTTTCTACCTGCTGGTCTGTTTTGACATATTTCTGCCATTATTTGCATTTGCTTCTTATTGATTCTTTTTTGAGTTCTCTTTAGGTGAATTGAGATTTTTGAAGGAGTTGCTATAGTAGGTTGCGTTTTTAGTGAAAAGCCTTGCTGTTTCAAAGCTTTGCAAGTGGTCTAATATATTTTTAATACACTAATGTTGCTAATGAAGATTGTGTGAAGTTTTGTATGAAGGAAAAATTTCAGGTGTAGAGAAATAATGATGCAATGAGATGAATAATGGACAAAAGCTCAAGCTTGGGGATGCCACCATGGTGTCACCCCAATAATATCCAAGAGGTACAAGCGTCAAACCTTGGGGATGCCCAAGGCATCCCATTCTTCATCAATAAAAAGCGCAGGTCTGTCTAGACACTTCGTTTTTATTGTTTCATGCACAGTTGTGTTGTTCTTGGAGCGTCTTAGTTTTCGTTTGCTTTGCTTAGTTGTTTAGTTTGCTTGAATAAAGTAAGTTTGGACCCCCATTCTCTCTGTGGTGTTTTGCAAATAATTTGCTTGGTGTTGGAAAGGAGTAGTAAGTTCTTGCTTGAAGTGCAAGAGGAGCTTGGTTTGACTGTGACTTAGACTTTAGCATGTCATGCTAGGTGTTTTTTTGACCTTATGCTTAGTGATTATTGCTGTAGCATGATTTGTTCCAAACAAATGGGATTGCTTAGTGTGCCTTGAAAGAATCATGTGTTGTTTTAGCATACAAAAGCATAGTATTGTGGTATTCTCCTTTGATGCTTTTGTTGGAGATATGCCCAAGAGGCAATAATAAAGTAGGTTATTATCATATCTTCATACTTATGATAAATGTTTACATACCATGCTATAATTGTATTAACCGGAAACATTAATACTTGTGTGATTTGTAAACTAAAATAAGAGTCCCTAGTAAAGCCTCTTGTTAAACTAGCTTGTTGGTTAATATATGATCATGGTTTCCTGATCATGAACATAGAGATGTTATTAACAACAGGGTCATATCATTAGGAGAATGATGTGATGGACATACTCCTATAGATAAGCGTAGCATAAAGATCAAGTCATTTCATTAGTTCAATTGCTATATGCTTTCTGATACATAGTAACCTAATTCCTTCGACCATGAGATCATGCATATCACCTTTACCGGATGGATGCTTTGATGACATCAAACACCACACCGTAACTGGGTGGCTATAAAGGTGGCATTGAGTGTTCGGAAAGTATTGGTTGAAACACATGGATCAAGAGTGGGATTTGTCCATCCATATGACGGATAGATATACTCTGGGCCCTCTCGGTGGAATGTCATCCAATTAGCTTGCAAGAATGTGACTGGGTCACAAGGGATCACATATCACGGGAACGAGAAAAGATTACTTATCGGTAACGAGGTTGAACTGGGTATACAGAGATACCGACGATCATAACCTCGGATAAGTAAACTATCGTGAGACAAAGGGAAATTGGTATCGTATGTAAGTGGTTCATTCGATCGCAAAGTAATCGTAGAAATATGTGGGAGCCATATGAATTTCCAGATTCCTCTATTGGTTATTGTTCGGAGAAGTGTCTCGATCATGTCCGCATAATTCACGAACCGTAGGGAGACACACTTAAGGATTCGACGTTGTTTGAGTAGTTATGGTATTATGAGAAAGAGACCGAATGTTGTTCGGAGTCTCGGATGGGATCCGGGATATCATGAGGTGATCCGGAATGGTCCGGAGAATAAGATTCATATAAGGAAAGTCCCGTTTCGGAGTTCGGGAATGATTCCGGTGTTTTCATCGGGAATGTTCTAGAAGGTTCCGGAATGTCCGGCACTCCGGGGGGAAGGGGTACATGAATGTGTCATTACATATTGGAATGATTGCATCATGTACTAAGTGTTCTTGCTGTTCCAAATAAAGGATTAAATTGAATCCTAAAACAGAAAAGTCAAATGTCCAGTTTGAAAGTCAAACGGCTAAAACAAGAAACTGTGGGAAACAAGCAAGAGGAGGTTGAAACCAACTTGGAGGAGGAGTCCCTCTCCTCCAAGCCGGCAGCCAGCCTAGGCCGAGTTGGGGAGGGACTCCCCTCCCCTTCCCTGGCGCGCCAGCCCCTCCACCTATAAAAGGAGGGGCAGGGCCTCCTCCTCTACACACAAGTTCCTATCCTGTAATCTCCGGTTTAGAGCTTCTAATTGCTTTAGCCTGCGGTTTAGAGCCTTCTAATTGGTGTGTCTAATCCCTAGACCACTAATAGCTCTCTCTCATACTCCACCATACTCGCTCCGGCTTAAGGCGAAGCCCTGCGGGATCTCCCCTCTACTTCCGGTACCACGCCGTTGTGCTGCAGGAATCGCGAGGAGAGTGCTACAACCTCCGCTGCCTGCTGGAACAAGGGAGAGGAAGGTCTTCGTCGAGTACCGAACGTGTGACCGACTGCGGGAGCGCTGCCGGAACGTGGCGCCGGAAGGATCGTCTACGCGATCTTGAGATCGGAAGTGTACGACTACATCACCCACGAGAATCTTCTCTCGTTAACCGCTTTGGAATCTTCGAGGGTGAGTTCCTCTATCGACTCGTTGCTACAATCTAGTAGATAGATCTTGGCTTGTTTGTTTGTATGCGATAGAAAATTTTTGTTTTCCATGCTACGAACCCCTACAGTGGTATCAGAGCCGTGTCTATATGTAGATCTGTTGCACGAGTAGAACACAATGGTCATTGTGGGCGTTGATGCTTTTATTGTCGATTGATTCTTGTGTACTTTGCATCTTGCGGTATGTTGGGATGAAGCGGCCCGGGCTAACCTTACATGACATCGTTCATGAGACTTGCTCCACGCTTGACATGCAACTTGTATTGCATAAGTGGCTTTGCGGGTGCCTGTTTCTCCTAGCATAGTTAAGATCCAATTTACAACGGGTGATTAACAATACTAGTATCAATGTTGTGGTTCTTGTTCGTAAGTTAGAACGACACTTATTGAAAGCCCCAAACCACGTAAAATATGCAAAGAAAGTAGAGGCGTCTAACTTTGTTTTGCAGGGGTGTGCAGTGATGTGATATGGCCATGATTGTGATTATATTTGATGTATGCAATGTTCCTTATTGTAAGTTGGCAACCGGCAGGAGCCATATGGTTGTCTTTAATTTATGTTAAGACCCGCATGTCTATTCAAAGTAGTTGTGATAGTTGAAGCCGGTGGACGACAATCATGGATAAGCATCATTGACCTTGATGCAATGTCGGTGATGATGGAGATCATGTTCGTGCTTGAAGATGGAGATCGGAAGCACAAAGAAGAAAGGGCATATCATATCACATATTATGAATTGCATGTGATGTTAATCCTTTATGCATCTTGTATTGCTTAGTAGACGACGGTAGCATTATAAGATGATCCCTCATACACATGAATTTCAAGTCATAGAGTGTTCACCCTTAGTTAGCACCGTTGCTAAAGCTTGTTGTTTCGAAGCACCACGTGATGATCGGGTGTGTTAGATTCTACAAGTGTATACAACGTGAGCAAGCCAGATTTGCTCATGCGGAAACTAAGGTTTGATATTGACGAGCCTAGCATGTACAGACATGGCCTCAGGAACACGGGTTACCGAAAGGTAGAGCATGAGTCATATAGTAGATATGATGAACATGTTGATTGTTCGCCATTGAAGCTATATCAACTCTCGTGATGATCGGTTTTGATGTGGTGGATTTGGTTCGTGTGATCACTAAAACAATGTGAGGGATATTGTTTTGAGTGGGAGTTCACCTAGATTAATTTAATTATTAATTAGAACTCAATTTATCATAAACTAAATCAAAGTGAATTTGCATAGTTGTTGTAGTCATTGGC
The DNA here is from genome assembly GCA_910589765.1 of Avena atlantica. Taxonomy (NCBI): domain Eukaryota; kingdom Viridiplantae; phylum Streptophyta; class Magnoliopsida; order Poales; family Poaceae; genus Avena; species Avena atlantica. The sequence continues at coordinate 262,333,866 of OU342738.1, forward strand.
ATCCGTTTACCACCTTATGCTTAGTTATAATTGAGATGATAGAACTATATAATTCTGGTTAGTTACTTTACGAACTGGTATCTATTGTTTTGAAGTGTTAATCTAAAGTTTAAAAGTCCTATTGCAAACTTTCAGTAAGTTCCGGTTACTCCATGAAGTTTAATAATTGGTATTAAAATCAAGAGTAACAATTCCAATGTTAGTATATAAGTATCATGTTTGTCTCCATGATTCTTGATATTCAAAGGATTCTCCTAATATCAAGGTTATCTAAGGATCTGAAAGAGTTGTTTCAGAAACCATGATGTGTGGAAGATATTGTGATATCTGAAACGAAGTTTTGGTTGCAACATGATAGAGTATAATATGGCAAAGTTCATGTTCTCATATTTTGATGAGAATTTGCAAAGGGTTGTAGACACTTGTTGTCCTAATCCTCCAAAAGGTTTTGGATAGCAACATTATACTCGTAATTCATCGTTATAAGCTAAAGGTAGTTTGATCATGGACGATTCCATGATAAGGATGAATATTTGATGTAGGTAAAATGTTTACTACACCAAGAGATTACTAAATAAAGGAATTTGAAAGAACACCAAACATTTGATGATGGTGATCTATTTCAAGGTGCAAGTCCAAAGACATTGGTATTTAACTATACATGTTTTGGACTATGTGTCATATATATGACTCCACTAATTGATGTTGATAGATTCTTGCAAACAGAAAAGGAAATACTGAAAGAGAATCTCATAAATATATGGCAGAAAAGAAAAGACTAGAATTGTTCAGTTTAAGTATATAGATGATATACATGTTATGGCTATATTCTTTGCTTATTAAACAATGTGGTTATTAAGTATTTGATACTGAATTTGTTGGTGTGAATCGTCATACGAAACAACACAATTCATGAACTACAATGGCCTAAGTAACTAGCAAAAGAATATGTGATGATGTTCATCGAGAACAAATAAAGGGTTATTGTGTTGCTCGTTAAACATCAAAGCTTGCCTTCAAGATTTGTTTTATTAGGTATTATGAGAACAAAAGGGTTGTTCAAATAAATTGCCGTAATCCATAAAAGATGGATGATTCACAAATCTCGTTGGAGAAATCACATCCATAAAACTAGTGCTAAAAATGTCGAAAGACAAATTGACTGAAAGATCACTTAGGAAGTGACATCGCCGTTTAAATTATAATGGAAAGAAAACATGAAGAAACTCCATATGGATGGAATTTTGGAGTATATTTGATTTTGATCAAATGACGCTTGTGAAACTTTCCTAGAGATAATTAAAACTTCGTTCATAGGCCAAAAGGGAACGAATGACTAGCTTATTGGAAATTGTACATATTGTTGTACGAAGTCCATTATGTTTAGTCAAGAGCGATGGATTTCAACTTCATATGCTTTCTCCGAAAATTTGAGTGAATATATGAATATTTACTTAATAAGGATGAAGTGTGAAATATTTGAAAAGTTCAAAGACTTTCAACATGAAGTGCAAAATCATTGTAACAAGAATATAAATAGTTTATGATAAGATCATAAAGGAAGATATTTGAGTTACAAGTTTAGCATAATACCTAAGATTTAAGGAATCGTTCCGTGGATTTGCATTTCCCGAAACACCATAAGAGTATGGAGCGTTCGAGATATGTAATTAAACCTTGTTTGACATGGTAAGATCGAAGGTGTAATTCATAAAACTGCCATTGTATTTTAAAGATTAAAAGCTTTAGAGATTACCGTTTTTCCACTGAAAAGAGCTCCATCATAATCCGTTGAAACGACACCATATGTTATGGTTTGGGATAAACCCAAGTTGTCATTTCTTAAACATTGGTATGCTATGCATAAGAAAGATGTTTGCAACCAAAGTCGGATGAACCTGTCTTTGTATAACTGTTGAGTATTCCTCCATAACACCAGAGACAAAAGTGTTTGTCACTTAGAACGTCAAGTTTCTTTGGGAAGGAATTTTTCGTGAAAAGTTAAGTGGGAGGACAATAGAACTTTGATAAGGTTAAAAGAACCTTAGCTATATGTGCAAAGTTGCGCAGCGCCGAAAAGTGTTCCGGAGGCAGCAACAATGCTCATGGCCCACGTGCCTCAAAGGTTGTGGTCACAGAGATCTAAGTTCCTATTGAAACAAGTAGGTCGGGTAAACTGTCAAATACCAAGATTTGAGGGTTAAATCATTATTTAAGAATAATGAACCGACTACATGCAAAGAAGCGATGATGGACCCTGACTCCGTAAAATGGCATGAAGCCATAAAATCCGTGATAGTTCCATACAAGAGAAATCAAGTTTTGAACTTGAAGGACCCTCGAGAAAGGTGTAAGACCTTATAGTTGTGTTTGGATCTATAAATAAATAGACATGGATGTTGCACATCTATGAAATGGTCGACATGTTGGAAAGAGTTCACAACAATGTTCAAAGGGTTGACTATGACAAGATTTGATCTTTCATAGCGATATTTAGTCTAGACGGATAAATGTAGCAACCACTACATATAATTTTGTTATATGGTAGTTGAATAAACAAAACAAGTTCTTCTAATAGAATCGTTACCTAGGACATGTGCATAACACGGTCCATAGGGTTTTGTTAATTCAAAGGATGCTAAAAGCATATGCAAACTTCAATGGTTGAAGTGAGCATCGCGGAGTTGGAATCTTCACAATGATGAAATTGTTAAAAGAGTTTAAATTCATCAGAGACAATGAAGATGCTTGCATTTGCAAGAAATTAAGTGGGAGCGCTGAGACATATTTCTAATACATTATGTAGGAGACATATTGTTGATTGGAAGTGATGTATCTTTTTAACACAAGATAAGAATTTCATCTCGATGAAAGACTTAGGCAAAACCCAAATATTAGGCATCAATAGACGCTAATATGGTTGTGCCAGAAGTACACAGATAAGATATTGAATGAGTTCAATATAGAAACTACAAGAAAGGTTCTTGTCGCACAGAAAGGATTGAATGAGTTCAATGTTGATGATATATTCAAGTGTATTGACATTTGGTAAAGTGAAACAAATAATCAAGTATAGATTGATACTTGATGTATGAAATCACAAAGAGTATTTATATCAATCATACTGTGATATGTACAAATCCAGATATGTCCTATGCTCTAAATGTTGTGAGCATATACCAGAATGATTCGTAAGATGATCATTGGACAATAGTAAGGATATTCTTATGATCTTTTGGAAGAACTAAGAGTATAATATTTGTAGAAGTGACAAATAGATGGTTAGTTCATTGTAAAAGTACTACATTGATACTAGTTTTGTCACAAAGTACAAATTAAGTTTATCTCAATCTAAACTAAGGGTGGCACAATATAATGGAAAGTGAGTTCCATAATGGATTTGGATGAGTTCCAAAGTTAAGACATTGTGACAGATACTACAACAAAAGGCTAAGTATATGACTGCTACTATAGCAGCTAAAGAGGGCATTTGTGTCAAGTAGTTTGTTATCAAACTAGGTGTAGTTCACAGCGGGATAATACTATGAAGATATATTGTGCGACAATATTATCAACATGTTTTAACCCTAAAGAACTAAAGGTCTCACCAAAGGACCAAATTTATACAAAGCCATCTCATTAGAGAATGAGTGATGCGTAGAGACGCAAAGACATGCAATTACACACGGACCTGGAAGTGTCAGATCCGGAGATCAGTTGACCACTAGCAAACGTGTACATACAAACACCAGAAAGCCATAGGTGTTATATACACAAAGGTTTGAAACTAGATTATTGACTCCAGTGCAAGTGGGAGACTGTTGGAGATATGCCCAAGAGGCAATAATAAAGTAGGTTATTATCATATATTCATACTTATGATAAATGTTTACATGCCATGCTATAATTGTATTAACCGGAAACATTAATACTTGTGTGATTTGTAAACTAAAATAAGAGTCCCTAGTAAAGCCTCTTGTTAAACTAGCTTGTTGGTTAATATATGATCATGGTTTCCTGATCATGAACATAGAGATGTTATTAACAACAGGGTCATATCATTAGGATAATGATGTGATGGACATACTCCTATAGATAAGCGTAGCATAAAGATCAAGTCATTTCATTAGTTCAATTGCTATATGCTTTCTGATACATAGTAACCTAATTCCTTCGACCATGAGATCATGCATATCACCTTTACCGGATGGATGCTTTGATGACATAAAACACCACACCGTAACTGGGTGGCTATAAAGGTGGCATTGAGTGTTCGGAAAGTATTGGTTGAAAAACATGGATCAAGAGTGGGATTTGTCCATCCATATGACGGATAGATATACTCTGGGCCCTCTCGGTGGAATGTCATCCAATTAGCTTGCAAGCATGTGACTGGGTCACAAGGGATCACATATCACAGGAACGAGAAAAGAGTACTTATCGGTAACGAGGTTGAACTAGGTATGCAGAGATACCGAGGATCATAACCTCGGATAAGTAAACTATCGTGAGACAAAGGGAAATTGGTATCGTATGTAAGTGGTTCATTCGATCGCAAAGTAATCGTAGAAATATGTGGGAGCCATATGAATTTCCAGATTCCTCTATTGGTTATTGTTCGGAGAAGTGTCTCGATCATGTCCGCATAATTCACGAACCGTAGGGAGACACACTTAAGGATTCGACGTTGTTTGAGTAGTTATGGTATTATGAGAAAGAGACCGAATGTTGTTCGGAGTCTCGGATGGGATACGGGATATCACGAGGTGATCCGGAATGGTCCGGAGAATAAGATTCATATAAGGAAAGTCCCGTTTCGGAGTTCGGGAATGATTCCGGTGTTTTCATCGGGAATGTTCTAGAAGGTTCCGGAATGTCCGGCACTCCGGGGGGAAGGGGTACATGAATGTGTCATTACATATTGGAATGATTGCATCATGTACTAAGTGTTCTTGCTGTTCCAAATAAAGGATTAAATTGAATCCTAAAACAGAAAAGTCAAATGTCCAGTTTGAAAGTCAAACGGCTAAAACAAGAAACTGTGGGAAACAAGCAAGAGGAGGTTGAAACCAACTTGAAGGAGGAGTCCCTCTCCTCCAAGCCGGCGGCCAGCCTAGGACGAGTTGGGGAGGGACTCCCCTCCCTTTCCCTGGTGCGCCAGCCCCTCCACCTATAAAAGGAGGGGCAGGGCCTCCTCCTCTACACACAAGTTCCTATCCTCTAATCTCCGGTTTAGAGCCGTTTTGGTTTAGAGCTTCTAATTTCTTTAGCCTGCGGTTTAGAGCCTTCTAATTGGTGTGTCTAATCCCTAGACCACTAATAGATCTCTCTCATACTCCACCATACTCGCTCCGGCTTAAGGCGAAGCCCTGCGGGATCTCCCCTCTACTTCCGGTACCACGCCGTTGTGCTGCCGGAATCGCGAGGAGAGTGCTACAACCTCCGCTGCCTGCTGGAACAAGGGAGAGGAAGGTCTTCGTCGAGTACCGAACGTGTGACCGACTGCGGGAGTGCTGCCGGAACGTGGCGCCGGAAGGATCGTCTACGCGATCTTGAGATCGGAAGTGTACGACTACATCACCCACGAGAATCTGCTCTCGTTAACCGCTTTGGATCTTCGAGGGTGAGTTCCTCTATCGACTCGTTGCTACAATCTAGTAGATAGATCTTGGCTTGTTTGTTTGTATGCGATAGAAAATTTTTGTTTTCCATGCTACGAACCCCTACAGCTTTGCTTGGCTTGACTTAGAAAATGCGTATACCATGTTATGACTATGACAAGTCACCATTAGCCTCTACAATCATTTAGTACTTGACTTGTAGTAGCACTCTATGATTTGATTAGTATGCTTTGTTGCTCTGCATGATTATAGCCATTATGCTCTCTTAGTTGGTTGCTCCCAGTCTTTTGCTAGCCTCCACTTGTATGAGTAAGTTCTACTCATGCTTCCAACTCCCAAGAAACCAAGTTATTCCAAAGTGTCCACTAGAAACTCCTATGCATGGTGTGTTACACCATTCCAAGTATATTATTGTTTTTTGCTACCTTCCAATTAAAAACTATTTTGTTATGTGAAAACTTAGTGATTAAAGCCCTCATGAACTTGATGGCACATTTTATATTCTTTGCCACTAATAAACTTGAACCATTGTGACAAATTTGTTGTATATGCTTGCACTTATAAGTTGTAATTAGCAGAACCGTGCTGTCACGGGTAACGTTTTCAACATTGCACATGTACTTTGTACTTAGTTGATATCATGCTATTTTGTCTATGGATGTCACCGGTGTGAAATAAAGAGGGAACTTTTAAGTCCATGGAGTTTGTATTCTGTGTTAGAGAAATGCATGGGCCGCTAGCCTAAGCCAAGCCTAATCATGGTGAAAACTTGCAGCATCACCATAGTGAGCTATCTATGAAGCATCCTCAATAAAAAGCTATGCATATGGTAAATAGATAGATTGCTGAGATGCTCATTGTCTGCTTGCCTTGTCATTTTGGTTATGGGAAAGCTCATGTACCATGTGCAAGGGGTACCCTGTTGGCGGTTCTCAATGATATGCAAATACTTACAATGACAAGAACTTCCCTGGATCCAAAGTTGAGTATGCATGAGGTGTGGCCCTCATATTCAAGGGACTTGAGATTTCCAAGTTATACTTCGTCAAGCATTTACTCCATCTTTGCCACTTTAACCTTAACCACTTCAAGATGCTTATGATAGGGGCAATGAGGGCTGAAACCTAACAAGTACCATAATTTTTGGAAGCTCTTTTTGAAACTTGTAATCCCTGCTTCCTTTACAAAAAGGCCTTTCTTCCACCATTATTGAGTCTCCACCTTCTACCTTTAGGCACCATTAAGAGAGCATAGTTGTCATTCTATGTGCAGTGTTCCAAAACTTATTAATTGATGCATATTGCGATATTACTTGTTCTTGTGCTATTTGTTTCTAGTCATCCTTGTGAACTTTGAAGGTATCATATGCATCTATATTGCTACTCTATAAGGGACAAGATGATTGCCACTATGCTATGTTTTATGTATGTGAAACAAACAAATGTTTTTCAATGCATGTTATTCATGATCTTTGTTTGTAGCTTGCCATGTTGCATGCATAGTTACTATGTCATATTTTTAGAAATCCATTATTTCATGCACACGTTTAGAGTTCTTTGATCCCAGTTTTCAATGCTTGCAAATGGTTGGATCTTTATTGTGAGGGTGCATGTTCACTTCAAAAATTATTTTGTTTATCACTTACCTACTCGAGGACGAGCAGGAGTTAACCTTGGGGATGTTGATACGTCGGAAACATATCTATAATTTTTTATGCTCCATGATTGTTTAGTATCTACTTTGCTTTACTTCTCTACACTTTGAGGTGCTTTTTACATGTTTTCTGGTACTAACCTATTAACAAGTTGCAATAGTGCCAGATGCTTGTTTTCTACTATTTTTAGTTTCAGAAAAGTTAGTAAAGAAATATTCTCGAAATTGGACGGGACAAACGTCAAAGTCAATTACTTTCCGTGGGGAACAAGAAGATCAGAGGGGAGCCGGGGAGGTGAGCCAGAGGGGCCACACCCCCCCCCCCCAGGCGCGGCCATAGGTGGTCCACTACAAGGAATCTGGCTATATATGACCCTCTATTTTCGTCACAAAATCGTCACAATAGTGAGTTTATGACGATTTTGAGATCGTCGAAAGCTGAGCGTCGCAAATGAACTATAACGACGATTTTAGTGAAATCGTCATAACCGTCTATGACGATTTTGGATCGTCATAACCATTATGACGATCCGATATCGTCATGGGCAAACTGGCCTCGCCAGGTCAGATCCTACGTGGCTGAGCCTACGTGGCAAACAATCAGCCCGGTCCATTTCAAAAATTACATGGGCCAAGCCAATGATTCAGTCCATTAATATTTTTCGTTGCTACTTGGGCCAAGCCTAATATTTTAGCCTTTTTGTTTTTAGGCCCACGGCCTTTTTAATTTTAGGGTCGTGGCCTTTTTACCATTCAGTTCTTTTTATTTTCAACCATTTTTCCAGGAATTGTTAATTGCTCCAATCGCTATGGACTTTTAAAAGCCCAAATAGCATTAGGATAAACAGACAGGCATTGCACAAATAATATTTTGGTAAGTGCATCTCAAATCACATTCAATAATTCTAACCAGAATTGAAACCCAGGAATGGTCCATTTCCACAAATAATACAATCAGGCATAATTCACATAAACCAGGGATAGAAAACATTTACAAAAGTACAGTGTAGTATATTACAAAGATTCCATAATACAAATCACACACAGCCACAAAAATATGAATATCAACTCTTTGATAAGTATGAATCCTTCAGTTCTTCCAACTTCGGCATGTAGCTCATTTAAAAGAGAGGAAATGATGGTTATGGCTGTCAGTCAAAGAAGGAAATATCTCTAAAATTAACATAGATAGATCAGGTAGAAAGAAAATAAACAGATGTGCAGATCAATTCTGAAGCTATTAGCAAACATTATATTGGTGATACAAACCTACATCACTTTTAAGTAGCACTTAAATATACATATGTCCTAGTTAAGGAAATGCGTGGCTTGGAAAAACTAATGTACATCACACAAATTAGCTTACAATCAACCTTGAACATGTACCAGGCAGAAACAACTGATGTACTGCACTTTGCAGCTTAGAGAAATATGTAAATTTCAATGTCAAACATGTGCAAGTCAATGTCAAACATGTACAATGTTACTACAGTATTTTTAGTGCTTCCAAATGCACGGTTGATTCTGGTTTTAAATAAGAACTGTATGCCTACGACTTTGACATGCTGCCATCAAAGAAATGTTGCTGAAGAAATTATTCTTCAACAGAACTTTATCATACCTCTGAGGATATTACTGAGATGGTCTTTTGATCCGCTTTTGAACTTTATCATACATATGTAGTGAAACAATGATGGCTGGCTCTGAATAAACCTAATATAGTGAGTATTTTGATTGGTCACCGACCATCCATAGCCTGGGTCAAATAGAGATGGGGACAAAATCAGATCGAGATGGGGAGCCATACGGCGGTAGCAGGTTGGTGGTATGAATGGATAAACTAAAATTTATCTTCAACGAAATCTAATATAAAAAGAGTCATCGATTTCCACTTCACTGAATAAGATAAATATTTTGAATAGCGCAAACAAGTATAGAATTGCATTCTATTACAGTGCTTTGCATCAGATAATTTTTTTGAATTTCAACAAAAAGCATATGCAAAGAACTACAATGCACAACCAACCTTTGAACTTAATCTTCTCTAGATTTTGCAAAGAACTACAGCTCAAGGGTGTTCCATTGTAGCTCATCCTACACCAACCACAAACAAATAGCCTAGATCATCCGACCAATAGCAAGCATAGATCATCCAACAACCATTTAGTTTTTTCAAGTAAAGAGCAGCATGATCGAACTATCAAAATATAAACTATTCCAACTTAGATGGGACACTGCCTAAAAAATATTATTTCATTAATAATAACAAAAAGTTAAACATAATCATGCTTGATGCTTTTGTCGTGATGTCTTAGTGTAAATAATGTAGTAAACAACAACTAAAAAAAGATTCTCTCACTTGGTTAATATACAGAAGGTCAGCAAGAAAGCAACAATTGTTCAGGACAAAAGATATAAGGCATACAGGCTACCTTGGTATTTCCTTTGGCATTTCTAGCAGGTCCAATGAACACCATCAAGTATCAAGTGCAGTCTAACAGTTATAAAGTTGTGTGAACAGAAAGTTCAAGGTCAACATCATAAAATGAAACAGATCTTACCAAGAGCAGTCTAACAGTTATAACTGAGAATGATCAAACCTGAGTACCTGATAGAACCAGACAATCATGTCCCGAAACAAGCCTAAGAGTTATAACTGGGAAGTTATCAAACATGTTATGGAGGAGGAGGCTCGCTCAGGACCAAACATGCGACTGCGAGACCGCTAACCTCATCAATCAACTGAAACATGCCAACTTAGACTCCTCCAAGACAATAACAAAGACCTCCTGTTCCTGAGATACAACAATGGACGTGCAATTACAGATACCAGCAACCACTAATAGTCTAATGTAACTTGCAAATAGCAAGTATGCGCTGCCTTGACAGTCCCACTATCTTTAGCAAATAGCTATTTCAGTTAGTGGAGTGGACTGATAAGGAACCAGTAGGTACTAGATGAAACAAGAGCCTGTTGAAACTTGTCCAGACCATTACTGTTGCCTCCCTAAATACTTGTATTTAGACAAGCAACCCCGAGTTTATTGGGGAAGTTTGGATCAAGTAATCACCTCATACATCACGTGACGATCCTACAAAATTGGTGGGTGACCCAATCCCTCACTTTATACTAGGTGATGATGAACCATCAAGTAGTTGAATACAATTATTCCTTGGATCATTAAATAGTTTTATTTAAAGTTTCCCCAGGAACATCATAGCACAAACTATAAAACATGATAAAATAGTGTACAAGGAAAGCATTCTATACTTACGCACTTTATACATATGCACTATAGAGTGACGCAATGGATAACTAGAATGAATACATATGCATCCATGTTCATCATATAGGGTGTAGTAGTTCAGATAAGAGAGGAAACTGGGTTAATCACGCATCCTCAAAATAAAAGGGCTATGGAGTAAACATTCTTTGCTGCTCAATACACTTCCGGCGAACGAATATGAAACCAAAACCAAGTGATCTTTCTCTTCTCATCATTCTACTTTTGGCAGAGAAACAAGGCATCGAAATGAATTGAAACAGTGAAAAGCAATAGAGACCATTTGCTTAATAGAACCACATGGTACACATGGGCCGGCTAATCACTAGGTGTCAAAATCAAGAGCTATGAAGTGTACATTCTGTGCTTCTCAATATACTTACAAATAAACTAGGGTGCGGTAGTTCAGAATGCACTTGGAGCATCTGACTGGCATATATCACTTGAGCACGTAACTTCCACAACAAAATATAACTAAGGGTGCAACACCCTGAGCCTATAGCAATGTATTGCCAAAACAATACCTGAGTTTATCATTAGATGCAACCAAGCAAAGTCGTGAGACCAGATAATATATACATTGAGTTGTTCGTCATGCGAAAGGTGATCTTGTCAATGAGCACCAGGAAACAACATATGTACTAATGGGAATCATGTCGTCAGGAAATTTGGTCTACTGTGTAACAACCCTATAGAGGAGGAAAACAAAAACCAGTTCCGGTTAGTATCATAGCATGCAAAAATATAGTATTACTATTGTGTGCTATTGATGAAGATTGTTCTCACTAGAAAATAAATCACAAAATGTTCTGACAACAAAAATAAAAATAGAAAAGTACTTGATCAACAAATGTGACTGGAACATAATAATCTGTGCCACGGAACTCAGAGGTGATCAACTATCTTCAGCTAATCTAGAGAGTAGAGGCTTCTCTAACCAAATATACAAAGATATATTTGTGTCAAATCAAGTCAAGTAATAGGCATTTTAACAACAGTACTAAACAAATATCTCGAGTTGATGAGTTGTTCTAGCATAACTAAACTATAAAACTCCCTCACCGCTTCATTTTTATCTTTGATAAAAATTACTAAATAGGATCTAGGGCTGCATACCCATCTTACTACCAGGTAGCAATAAATACTAGAGGAAGCACATTAGATCTAGCAAATTAGATCTAGAAAATTTTATTTCAGTAACATCGAAAGGAGGTGTGTTTGTTGGTCACCTGGTAGAGGTAGTGGCAGAACCGAAGTGGTAGAAGGGTTGCGGCGGCGAGGTCGTGAACTTGTTTGCCTGCAACTTCCATGGCGAGTCCACAAAAAGCAGGGATGCGACCCTAATGTCATCAAGGATCAGCGTGATGAGGACCTAGCAAGATCCTCTGGCCAGGACCAATTGTCGTCATAGAGGGGAAGGAGGACGTCGTCCGGAAGATCAAGATCCCGCAAGACTCCGTCGGCTAGGTGAAGAGGAGGGCTCGGTGTAGATGAGAGCGGTGAGCCTTGGATCTAGAGACGGCGGCGACATCCCCATCGACCGCTTTGTCTCCATCGACGGCGGCATCCACATCGCTGCTTGTTGGGTTCTGTGATGCGGGTTTGGTATAGGAGATGGCCTAGATGGCTGCGGCGGGTGATATGGTGGAGTGAGCATGATGGCTGCGGCAGGTGAGGGGTGGCTGTGGCAGGTGAGGTGGTGGCGGCGGCAGGTGAGGGGGTGGTGGCGGCGGAGAGAAGAAAAGAAGGGGCGGCGGGGGTGAGAGAATAGAAATCTAGGGTTCGACCGCGCCTATGATATTTCGTTTCCTGTTTTCGTTTGTGTGGCTGGGCGCCAGGTGGGGAAATATTCCCGCGTCAACACGCGATGAAGGGGTGCCAGGTCATCGATCCATGACAACTTCCTAGGCATCACTATCTCAACCGTTCATCATGTTCAGATCCAACGACTGGTATTGTCCTCTCTTACATCTCGTTGGTTATATCGATTTCACTTATGGAAACTATGACGTTTTTATCCAAATCGTCTTAATTATTCAGGGTTTTGGCTCTCCCAAACGGCTTACGACCATATGGTACAAAATCGCCATAACTCTATGACAATTTTATCCACGGTCACTATCAAAAGGTCATAGATTGACACATTTCTTGTAGTGTTCCTGCGCCTGGCTAGGGTTTGGAGCCCCTGGCCGCCGCCTCAGCCTCCCCCTACGCCTATAAGAAGCCCCCTATGCAGAAATCCTGAGTACCCGATCAAATCTCCACGAAATCGTCTATAGCCGCCACCACCATCGTCCCTAGATCGGGGGGATCTGAAGTTCTTCCCGGCACCCTGCCGGAGGGGAGATCATCCCAGAGGCCTTCTCTCCGGTATGATGCGTGAGTAGTTCCACCTTGGACTATGGGTCCATGTAGTAGCTAGATGGTTGTATCTCCTCCTTTGTGCTTTCATGTATAGATCTTGTGAGCTCCATTCATGATCAAGATATAATCTATTTGTAATCATGAATGTTATGTTTGCGGGGATCCGATGGATATTGAGATTATTATGTTGGTTTGATTAATGTTTTTTGTCTTTATGATTCTATCATGTCTGTGTTGTTATTGATCTTGCATGCTCTCCGTTGTTAGTAGCTATCTTGGCCAAGTAGTTGCTAGTGACTCCAAGAGGGAGTATTTATGCTCGATATTGGGTTCATGCCTCTAGTTTCCAAGGGAAGTGACAATAATTTCTTCGGTTGTAGATGTGCTGTTGCTACTAGGGAGAAAAAAATGGTCTCTTGTTCATGGAACATGTGGACTGTTTACCTTACACACTTTGCTTAAAGCAGTTGTATGTTGCTTGCAACTTAATACTGGAGGGGGTTCGGATGATAACCTGAAGGTGGACTTCTAGTCATAGATGCAGTTGGATGGCGGTCTATGTATCTTGTTGTATTGCCCAATCGAATCTCATAGGATCTTTCTGACTAGTAATTGCATTGTTATGCCTTACTCAGTTGATGTCATTTGCCCTGCTGTAATTTGTTTACCCTGCATGCCATGTTGTTTATCTAAGGAGAGCACCTCTAGTGAACTATGGACCCTAGTCCAATCTTTAACATTGATACATCCTCCACTGTTACCTGTTTACTTGCTGCAAACCATTACCTTCCACACCATCCGTTTAATCCTTTGTTACAGCAAAACGGTGAGCTTGACAACCTCACTGATTCGTTGGGGAAAATCTTGAGTTTGTTTTGTGCAGGTCTCCACGTTGCTAGCAACACGTGTGTGACATTTCCTTCCTCCTACTAGTTCGATAACGTCGGTTTCTTACTGAGGGAAACTTGCTGCCGTTCTACTTCATACCTTGCTCTTGGGGTATCCAACGCAGTGTCCCACGACAAGTGGTGGGCGCCATCAATAATCCGTACATAAATGGTTACCTCCATCCTTCTTGTCCACAAATAAAACATGTGATCTCCATGGCGACGCACTTGGTTGGATCAATCCTATTTCCAACATAGCATCCAATTGCTTCTTCAGCTCCATTAGTTCAGACGGGTTCATACTATATGGTCTCTGGGCTATGGGTCCCGTTCCAGGTATTAGTTCAATGATAAACTAGATATCCCGATCTGGAGGCATATCGGGCAAAACATTTGGAAATACATCGGGGTATTCATAGACTATCTAAACTTGTCCAATGCTTGGCTGGGCTACACTCTTATTGCATTTGAATTGACGGGGCAAGGTTTCAGATACATGCTCTACTGGTATTCTGGCTGTACTGGTCATGGTTATGGCTTTCTGGGCACAGTCAATTAATCCTTTATGTTTGGACATCCAATCAATTCCTAGTACTACTCCCAACCTTTAGTTACGAGTACTATTAGATTAGCATAAAAATCTATGCCATGGATTCGGATAGGCATGGCCTTGAAAATTTGTCTAGCTTTGGTGGTTGAACCAGGTATTTGAACTATCATAACATGCTTCAATTTGGTAGGTTGAATCCTACTAGTGCATGCAAATTCTTCAGTAACAAACGAGTGCGATGCTCTAGAATCAAACAACACTCTTGCGAGTACTGAGTTAACAGAAAACATACCCAGCACGACATTTGACGCTTCTTGGGCTTCTTAAGCATGCATGAGAAAGAGACGGCCGTTGCGGTTGAGTGAATTCCCTAGGGCAAACCTTATTCTAGGATGAACACAACACTGCTGCTTAGCTGGGGAATTTGCATTGGGGGCTGCGGAAATCTTCTTGGGGCACTCATTGGAATAGTGACCCTTGGTTCCACATTCATAACAAGTCACTTGCAACTTGTCCTTTGCTGCAACAGGCACAACATTGCTTCCAGTCCTCAGGGCAATCTTGGTGTTGGTGGTGACATTGTTTTTGTTGAACTTCGGCGGGGCACGGTTGAAATTGCTGGGGTTGCCAGGGTTTTTGTGGTTTCCTCCGGGCCTTGGGTTTCCATGGATGGGATGGGTTGGACGGTTCATCGGGGGTCTGTTGGTTCTTGGGGAAAATCCTGGAGATGGGTTGGGGCGATACTTTGGTGTATGGTGGGTTCTTGGCTGATGCATCATGCGACGCTTGCGCTTCTCATTGGCTTGGTTGATCTTGCCTTCCATCTGAATGGTAGATTCCACTAAAGCTTCAATCTCAACAAAGGGAATATTTACTAACACTGCCTACATCTCATCGTGCAGACCATTCAGGAATCTCCCCTTCTTCTTGGCTTCGGTGTCTATCTCATCCGGTGCATACCTAGCCAATGACAACAAATTGTCATGGTACTAAACTATGTTCATCCTTCCTTGCTTAAGTTCCCTGAATTCATCTCTCATCCTCTTGATCAAACCCGGTGGCACATGGGTTCTGCTAAACTTGATTTTGAACTCTTCCCAAGTCATCATTTGACCTCCATTCATGGCACGAACGATGTTCCACCATGCTCTTGCATCTCCGGCCAAATAGTGGGTAGCAAATAGTACCTTCTCGTTAGCTTCCACTTTGGAAACTTCTAGGTTGTTTTCCATGGTTTGCAGCCAATCATCTGCATCTAGGGGCTCTTCAGACTTAGTGAAAACGGGTGGGTTGGTGTTCTGGAAATTCTTGAGCTTGGATCCATGGTTGTCCTGATTTCCACGGCCTTGGTTGTTGTTGTTGGCCATCTGGGCGATGTGCTGAAGAGTGGCTAAGTTGTCTTGTCGTTCGGCTCTTTCGGCTTCGCGGTCAGAAACCAACATTTGCAATATTTGCAACATCGGGTCCAGGGATGAGTTGCTTCCTCCACGAGGCATCTGAAGATTGAGACAGATCATGAGAAAAGAGGGAAATTTCTAAGGTTCAGGGGTTTTCTTTTGTTTTTGAAAAGTTTTGAAGTTTGACTCAGATTTTTCTAGCAACTTGATTTTCATTCATTCATAGCACACGATACAAACACACACCACAACAAGGAAAACAGATGGTTTTAAGAACCATTCTGGGAAACTACGATACAGTGGGACCGAATACAACTCACTAACGCTAGTGCTCAAGTGCTACTAATCCTCGGAATCGGTGGCTTCATCATCCTCATCATCATCATCATCGATGAAGGCGAAGTCATCCTCATCGGTGAAGAAGTGCATGGACTGATCATCCAGAAAATCATCATCGTCACTGAGATAGGAGTGGGGGTCTCCATGAAGGTCTTCCCCTGCATTCTCCCTCTCCTCCAGCTGCACGTCCCTCTCGTGGATGGTCTCCTCCAAATCCGTGATCCGGTGGCAAAGACGGGAAATGATGCGCTCCTTCTTGTCGTGCTGACGACGATGAGACTGGCGATCCTTCACTAGCATGGCAATGGTCTGATACTTCTTGGCGGTGATGGCGTACTTGTTGTTGGCGTAGGAGCGGGCATTGTCTAACTCCTTATGTCGGTCATACATCATGAAGCTAAGGTGGTCCAATTGACTCTTCAGCTTGTGGTGATATGGGGCCTCCAGTGGCTGTCCCATAACATCACGCCTTGGGCAGAACTCAAAGGGGGTACCCTTGATCTGATTGATACTCTGCCAACAAAGATGGGCAAGAGCTTCTTGCATGGCCCTAGGAAGTCCATCGAGCTAGTTGTTCTCTCTTAAGGTGAACTGAATTCCCTCTGAGGTGGGAGCTTCAATCTTTCCCCAGAGACTTGCAACAACTAGCCACTGCAAATCCTCTCCTTCCTAATCATTGAGCTGAGCTCCAAAGAACTCAGGGTGCGGACGCTCCAGAAGTTCCAAAAGCTGCTCCAAGTCACGCTCAAAGATGAGGTCTCCTCCATTCCCCAACTGATAAAATTTGCTGTACTTCACGTCCATCTATAAGAATATAGGATTAGTAAGTTAGTAGAGTGATCAAGTGTGTCAAATTTTATGTAAGTTTGCAAGAATTTTTGAGGAACAGGAATTTTCAGGAAAGAGTCTAAGTGGTAAGAATGAGAATAAGTTTTCATAAATACTCACTTTCTTTAGTTTTGAAACTAAGTTTTTTATTCAACCGTCCATTCTAAACTAGGGTCTCCTATGGTCAGGATGGCTCTGATACCAACTTGTGAACACCCAGATTTTTAATCCCAGATGCCTGTTATGCCATACATCGCAATCCCAGGATTACCATTTTTGCGAGACATAACAGATTGGATATTAGGGTACATCATCCATTACAAACCATACATAAGGTCTTACAACAAATAAAGTATCTCATGATCCATTCTTACTACAATTCAGGCGGCGGAATAACGTAATAATAACGATAGCGTAGGCGAAGCTCCATCTTCATGGTCACAAGCAATGCTGACGATGGGAGATGATCCTAGTTGTCGTAACCTTCCTGCTGTCCATCCTCCTGATACTCCTTTTCATAGTCCGTCCACGGGAATAGCCAGGGATAAAGCCATGAGTACACTTTAAGTACTCGCAAACTATACTAACAAGTGAAGTGGTTTTGAGTAGGATATACTAAGCTCTAGGGTTGTTTTGCAAAAAGCCAGATTTACTTCTACTGAGTTCAGAAGCAAAGAAAGCTAGTTGAAAGTTTTATAACACCTAAGTGGGAACTTGAATTCCATATCACAACTCTGTTGTGGTCAAGTCAAAGTCATAAATCATTTCACAAGTCATTTTGAAAACATATGACGATAGAACAGTATGGCCACTCCAACTGTCCATAACCGCGGACGCAACTATTCGAATAGTTTGACACTCTGCAGAGATTGTACACTTTCACCACAATATTCGATACATCCGTCAGGAACAGATCCTGAATTCCCCATACTCACTATGCGGATAATCAATCCTAACCTTTCAATTACACGCCCTAGTATAGGCACCTCTCCTATGAGTTTGGCCTCCCAACCATGACCAACTGTCATCTTGGGAACTGCACAGGTGGACAATCTTCACAAGGTAGCCTCAGCTCAAACCTTGGCCGCAAGGGAACCCATACTAACGTATATAAATTTCCAGTCAAGCCCTACCCAAATTTCGGGTATTGTGGTTGTACGGTAAAATTGGAATGGTATCGCATCCAAAAAACCATTAGTTTTATAAAGGTCCAAGGCTCATGCCTTAACATTTTCATCATCAAAATCATCTGGTGTTCAAGAACACATGTCAAAACATTTCAGTAGAATGACTCATCATTCTAAGGTTTTCATAACCATTTTCACCAAGTATTCCCATCTAAAGTGATCAAGTTTTTTGCTTAGCACTAGCAACTACAAGTGGGGGTAAACACTAATGAGGGGTGGTAATCAAGTGTGAATGATCTAGGTGCAATCTCATGCATCAGGATGGCATCAAGATTATCTAACTTAGGTCAAGTTTTATGCTCTTTATGCTACCTTTAAAACATCTTTCTAAACTCTACAAATCACTAGGTAAACTTTAAAGGAAAGCTTTGATAAAGAGGTAAAATACTAAGCTTTCAAGTAAAACTAGGATGGGTTATAATCCAATTTATCTAACCAAGCATGCTTAATGCATTTCATTGGTTATTTAACTTTCATAGTTGCAAGTGTTAGCTTGCTAAGTCAATTGGTAGTATTAGGCTTGCATAATTGCAAGTATAAGCTTGCTAGGATAGCTTGCTTTGTGTATAGCAGTGGTTGAAGTTCTCCTCGGCTTCTTCCTCGTAGTATCCTCCTTCCTCCTCGTATCCTTGGTCGGTACTATCGTCTATCAATAAATATGAGGTACACAATCACCAAACAATACTTAACTATTTCTATTTATCACACCAAGGTGTTCACTAGATGATATAGGATCATCACAAGAATTACAACCATTAACGCAAGATTTTAATTATTTTATTTCGAAAAGTAATTTCTACTCATTGAAAAACTACTTAAGATTTCATATTACCCAACTAAAACATGGGATCATGTTGACACAAGTCATCACCATATATTTCAGTACATGGGAATGTGATTTAAAGTGGTGTCACAATTTAATAAGGTTTAACCTTTTTATTTTAATTAATTAAAGTGACTAGAAATGCCTATGGGGCATTCTTTTATTGCTTGACCATTATTTCTGCAAGTAAACCTAGATATTTTTGTATATTCTGAAAGGTCTTGTTAAATATGATTTTTGAGAGTTGGAATCAACTCAAAAGCTTTCATGGTTGAATTTGGAAAAATGTTTGAATGCAGAAAAGCTTCTACCTTGTTATTTTTACCATGGGTGATCTACAAATCTAAATTGTTTGTATCCAACGGGCTTGGATTGATCAGTCTAGTACCTTTCTAACAAAATTGGTTTCATGCAATTTGGTTCAGTAAATCGAGATGGATTAATTTTTGAAACTAGGTACAGAACTGAGTTTGAAACTAAAATAATAAACCTAAATTTGAATTACTGGGTTGCGCGGGATGTTAACTGGGCCAGCCCACTACGCACAGCGCACGCAGGCTGGTTAAGTGAACAACCCCACCAGTCAGTGAGACAGAGGGGTGCGAAGGGGTATGGGGGGATGTGGACCGCATGATCAAGCTCTAATCCTACAGCTGCGGTTCATCGTCCATGTCGGGCAACACCGCCGAGACAGAACCCTAGCGCGACCAGTGGGTGTCGTGGGAGGCTCACTAGGGCTCAGGCGATGGTCGGCGACGGGGGAGAATGACAAAGTCGACAACGGCGATCCTCCTGGTACCGGCAGCTTCTCCGGGGGCGGCTTCAATCAACGGCGCCCTTCTCCTCCAGCAGCAGCAGAGTCCGACCAAATTCCAGTGATGTGCTGCTCACCTTGCTTCGGGGGTGAGGTGGGGTGTTTCTGAGAGAGAGAGAGAGGGGAGTGAGATGTTGTGCTCAAATCGAACGGGGGTGGCCTCCTTTTATAGTGCCTTAAGGGGACCGACGGGCGCGGGCTGAGCTCGTCGTGGTCGTCGGCACAGCGAGCTAAAGGCATGGGCGACGATAGGGGGTGGTGTTGTGCTCCCTGGCAAAGATCAACGGCATGGCTATGCAGCGTGGGGCGGTGCAAAACGGTCGAAACACTTCGATGCTCTGAACGGGTCCGATGGAAGAATTCATGGCGCACGGGCTGTCCTGGTCGCACGGCGATGAACGGGGCTGTCTGGTGTGTTGCAGGGGTGCTAGCCTTCCTGCTTGCACACGGAGAGGGTGGTGCATAGTCTGTGGGTGCATGTCGAGGTTGGTGCTCTGGCGCGCTCTCGGCTCGCTTGCAAAGAGGCTTGGCATGCTCGGGCTGTGTGGTCCAGGGGCTGGCAGTGCTCGAGGCTTGGACAAGGGGTGGCGGTGGATAGTGGGGAGTGTCCCATACATGCTTGCTAGGCTTGGTGCTTCTCCTAGCTTGCTGTCGACATGGGGGTGGCATGTTAGGCTCATCATGGTCACCATTGATGGCTATGGCATGCTCATAGTGGTGCTAAAGCTTGTTAATTGAGCTAGATCATCTACTGAGAGTGTAGTGTGAGCTATAGAGGGAACAAGGTTGGCCAAAATCACTGCTCCTAATAGTGTTTGATGTTTGTTTGTTTGCTAATTACAAGGAGTTTGATGAAATGGCCGAAAGAGATCCAAATATGAATTTTGGATTCAAACTTGGTGGGTTTGTTGGTTACATACTAGGGAGTCTCTGGTTAGTTGGAAAGGTCAAGGTGCACTAGTTTGGTTTGGTTTTGAAAAAGGGGTGATCTTCACATATGAATCAGATTCAATTTCGAAATGTGCTTTGAATCAAGTTGCCAAATGTTTCTGTAAGTTTGAAAGGTGGGCTTTGATTCACTTTTACTTGGTCTAGCAAGGGGTGAAAATAAATGGAAAAGTTTCTGTTTGAAATCTTGGACTAGATACACTCAAAGTGGTCTAGTGAGCAAGATTGGCAAAAATGACCATTTGCCTTATTTGAATTGTTTTTGATTTTCTCTTGATTTGTTTCTGCTTGGAGATTTTTTAGATGATGTTGTTTTCATATTCAAACCATTCCTTGCTATTTAGATCAATCACACAAGTCCATTCATTCATACAATCATCACATAACCACATGCATTCATATGATTTAAATTAACAAAAGTTTTTTGTTAACCCTAATTTTGGTGATTGGAATTCGATAATCAGTGTTCAACATTTTTGGGATGTTACACACATGCAGCACGCCGTTGCACTGCTAAAATTCCAAGCCAGAGATCTACTTTCGTACTCCCGGCGGAGATCGGGGAGCCGAAGGTCGTCATCATACACCGTATGTGTACGAAACCACGAGAGGCCATACTTGGGGCACCTTGGATGTCGTGAGCCATACTGCTGCATGATGGAGCAAGAGGTGACTTGTGAGGAGCTTTGCGACTTTGAGTTCGGCTACGAGCACAAATAACTCAACCATGTTCCCCTCAGAATGTTAACCGCTTTTGGACTACAAGAGTATGTATCCAAAACCTTCGGCCGTTACTGCATTACTAATAGATAGATATTGGGCAGTCAGGGCAATCTGCCATAGGAAATTTTTATTTTATGCATCAAAACCCCAACATAATGTCCACGACACATCAGATGCACGTCGGGCACTCCCCTTGGTTGGGCAGCCCATGGCGTTGTAGCCGGTTCGTTGTCCAACATCGCCCCTGAACGTCTGAAGTAGAAGAACTTGAACTTGAGGTGGGCAAACGAGTTCCACATCTGGGCAATAGCAGGAAGATCCGTTCTTCCCCCAAATCAGGCCAGATAGGTGGATCTTGTGGAGTAAGCTCCGTCTGGCGATAGCTTCCGGCGAAAGGATTCATCGATCTCCGGGCGAGTGGCGTGGGACTGGATCATGGGCCACATGTGCAGGAACTGAGTGATGGCATCCATAGTGAGGGTTCCCATGATGTCCCGGGTCCACTCGTTTCGAGCGAGCCCTTTCTAAATAGTTCGCGAGCTCCTCGGCTTAGGCCGGACCAGATCGAGAATGGCCGGCACGACCGTCGCCATTGAGAACCCCTAGATCCACGGATCCGACCACAAAAGGACTTGTAACACCCCAGTTTTAGTTAAATAGTAATTAGGTTTTGATTGTGCATCATTAGCATCATTCTTAAAAATGCATGCAAAGAGAAATACACAAAACTCTAAAACCCTATGTTCCCTCCCTCTTTGAAATTTATTCAAACTAGTTTTGAATTTTGAAATGACAAAAATTAATGGAGCCAAATTGAATACAAGGGCTCATAAATAATATATCAAAATGTTCAGAAAAATGATACCTATCTCCTTAAGCTATAATCATGCATTGTTCAACAACTTAAATGACAAGTATAATTAGAAGAACATAGTAACCCCTCTCATATACATCCAGAGTTTCCCCAAGTTAAGGTTTTCACCCCTCGAACTCCGATTAATTTGTCGAGCACGTCTTAGGGTTATTTTTAAATATAATTAAACTTGTCATATCATCATTCTTGCTTGAGCATTGCATCGATGCCATGTGTTGATTGTTTCCCTCTCTTTCCGGTGTTTGCTTCTTCTCGGTAGAAAACGAGATCGAGATCAAGATCGAAGACCGAGATCAACACCGTTGAAGATCGAAGATCGACGAACAATACTTGACCAACTGTAACCAAGTCAAGTACCAGATGTCCAAAGATATATTTATCTATTATCAACTAGGAAAGGCAAGCATAGCCCCACCATGATATAATCCTATGATTTCGAAAGCATTTCAATTCTTCCATGTTGCCTACGATTCTACTATGGTCTTTTATTGATAGATAGAGTATCCTATCTATTGCATTACTCCCTTTGAGCTTATATTACCTGATCCACTGCTCCTAGCATAACTAGGTTTTGGCTTGTGTGCACTGCTATATCTTACATCTGTCTCCTGCTTAGCCATGCATAGCTGTTGAGTCTGGTCCAACCAGGTGATGTATCAGATGTAGAGAATCTAGTATGACAGGAGAAAGCAATGAGATGAGATCAGTGATATGAGATTAAACATGCTAAGTCTTGTATGCGAGGCCATGGTGGGATGTGGTTTTTCTAGACCCATGCTCGCCACCCTTAGGACCCTAGGTTCTTGCCTCTTGAACCAAGATGAGCGTACAACCACACGGGGTAAATGGGGACCCTTCGATCATCTAACTTGCCTAGGCTGGTCCATGAGTCTGTACTTAGCGTTTTGGCATCTGCATATTTGGATGGGTTGAAGATGGTACATCATACAGGGCATGACCAAGGAGGAAGGAGGCTCCGGGAGTACTCCCGATCCTTGGAAATAGAGATATGGTCTGATGGAACCCTTTCTTGGAGACTCATGGATTAGGCGAAAGCAAGGTAAAACGGTTGTGTCCAACCACACCCTCTACCAGCACACCAAGTAAGTGTGTGAAGTGGCGCTAAGAGTCGGTTGGTATGTGTGGGAAAAGTTGTAAACCCCTATAGAGTAATAATCTTTCGGAAAGCCGTGACCACGGTTATGGATGACTTGGGAATGGACGGGAGATCATAGGGAACATGAACCTAATCGTAAAACTTGGCAACTAATGTTTGTTAAGGATGCTTCATCATGGGTACGAGGGGGTGATCCTAGTTGGTAGATGATGATGATTCAGTGGATATCAAAAGATGGTGATCAATACTTTGGAGATGTCGCTCCCTTATCCCCTTTTAAAATACTCTAAATATACGAGCTTCTTCTCTCTCTTGTTTTATAAATAAAAGATGGCTTTGTGCAAAACAACTACACCAGCCATAAGTCTTGCGGAGTACACCCTGTACTTACTCTTCTTTGTTGATAATTCTGGCAGAGTAAGTGTTCACCTGAAGACGAGTTCCTTACTACATCGACATCAACGAGTAGCTTGGGGTTCCCGGCCGGCAGCCTGGAATCTATGGGCTGGGACGTCATCGTTATGCTTAAGGCCTCTTAGGCCATTTGTTAAGTTTTCTATACTTAATAGCATAATTTGCCTTCTGTTGTTTGATGTTTGAGGTCAGTGACTTCTGCTTGTAATAATTTGGTTCTTTGCTTAGTTATGAGCTTGCTGTTATAAATTTGTGTGTCGTAGGGTCACTGTCGTGTTACCGATTCTTCACTTGATATTCTCGAGCTCAAGGTTAAGCTTATTTCGGACGGAGGTCTGGGATTTTTTTAGCCCTGATCCTGGGGGTGTCACAGTTCTTGGTATCAAAGCGGTTCCGACTGTAGGAAACCCTTTCCATTGGTCGATGTTGAGTCTAGAAGTTGACAAAACTATTTGAAAGATGAAAATTATGTGCAAAAACTCTAGTATGCTTGTTTTTCTCCTTATCTAGTTTCGCTCTAACTCTGGGTTATCTTATCTGGTTTTGATTTTAGAAAAGTTTTGATATCTCCTCTGGTCTTTCAAAACTGAGGTGCCTTCTGGGCATGTCGTTTCTTAGCCAGTTGACCTAGTGTTGAGTTCTCTAGAGATTCCTTTCTATCATGATCTCTCTATCTTTTGGGACCCACAATATTATATTGTTGGATCTGTAGTGTTCTGTTCTATGCTTCGAGGTTTCCTTTCGCCTCGTGTGCCTCCTTTTTGTTTGGGTACTTCAGAAGTCATTTCTTCTTCTGGAAGATACCTTGTGATTACTACCTTCCAGTGTACGCTATGTCACTCAAGTAGTAGTTACTTCTTTCTTTGGGTTTTAACCCTTGGACTTGAACTGAAGATCCCTGATTGTGCTGGATTCTGGTGTTGTGAATCATGTACATGAAGCTGATCTTTAACCCAAGATCCGTTCCTTTGACCCCTGTCGTTAATGTTTACACATTACCTCAGGATGGCTGGTATTACAATTCTAGCCTTTAAGCATGTGGTTCTTGTCGCGATTGAGTTGTGACAATTAAGGACTTCCCCTATCACATGCTATGGCAGATGTTCTTTAATGGAACCAAATAGATCACGACAAGAGTACTCATCTAGATTCTCGCATCTATACTCATGACTCTGCCACACTTTACCTCTTCTATGCATTGGTTTTCGGAAGACTGTTGACTTATGCATCCACATCTTGGGATTCTATTCTGAGTATGTTCTTTTCCCTTGTTGTTTTCCGACCTTTGTCTACCAGTTGGTAGCCAAGTACTAAATGTGCATTGGTGTCTTTCGATGCAAGATACTCTTGTGGTCCGTCATAACAAACCATTTCGGGATGTCAGGAGAAACAAAATCCAGTACCTCGTCATTTCTAAGACCAGGTCAAAGTGTTGTAATCCGTAGATTAAGAGGCATTAATTATCTCCCATCTGTTCTATCTTAAAGTACCACACCCTTTTATACTAAGAGGTCGTGCTGAGTTTCATGACCCCTTAATGAAGTGATGCTCTTACACATAATTACCCACCCTTCCTCGAGCTTTCGCGCTCGTAAGTGATGCGTGTGCGTAATAATGTGGCCATATGAGATTCTTAGCAATTGTTATTGTTTTGAACTCTAATGACATTTGAGTCGTTCTTAGCGTGATTGGTTAACCTTATCACTAAGAGAAGTTTGACTGTGCTGCCAAGTCCGTTATTCTAGCACTCTCTTCGGTCAAAGAGTTACGTTTGTGCCGAAGCTCTAAGACTATGTCTCCTTGCCTTACAAAGCAAGATTCCTCTTGAACTAAGTGACATATCGGTGGTTCGTGATATTCTAGTTGTCTACTAGAAGTATCACCATGTTGCCACATGACCGTGTTGTCAAGTTCTTGAGCAAGCAAGTTTCCTGAACTGCTCTCTTCTCCAAGGACCCGTACTGGATACCCCTGAACTAGTTGGTTGAGCTTCAACAATAACTTGGAGAGTTGTAAGATAAAAGTTCTACTCGACTCTGTTCGTTCCTAAAGGGATGTCTAGTTTTGTTTGTGTTGAAGAATGATAATATTTCCTTTGTGGATATGTTATCTTTCCCCACCTTTGATTTAATTTGGGTTATCGTCAAATCAAACTCAGTTCCAAGGATTATCTCGATGATGTTTCCTCATGTGATGTTTCACTGGAGTATATCTTCATGCCTTGGTCTGACCAATAGTTTGACTTGTTCATACAACATATAAGTTCATCTTATTGGAGTGTCTTGGTAAGTTTGTTATTGAGCCCATCAATGACATTCTTATTTTCTCCATGTTAGATTGTATTCATATGGAACATTTGGCACTAAAGTTGGAAACCTTCGAGAACCATCTTCGAGTCATCTCGAAGTATGTGTTCTGGATGTTAGAAGTAACCTTCTCCGGTTCACGTGCAAAATACTGAAAGATGTTGACATGGATTCGAGTAGAGTTATCTCTGTTCCCTAAGGACACATGTGTGTTTGATTGTCAGTACCTTAAGTGTGTGAAGTTGTCTTCCGACAAATTGCTAAATACATGGGTCTAGCAATCTAGCTAGTATTTTGGAGCTTGACACTATAGTCTGTGCCTTGAGAATCTATTGACTTTACATTTGTGGTAAATGTTGCAAACTTTCTATTCAGACACGCTGAGTCTGAAATATCATTCCACCTAACCAAAGCTGAATCTCACGCAGCCATGATGGTTGGTGATCCCCAAGGTTTTGACATAGTTCTCTTTGTAAATCTGGAAAGATTGATGTAATGGTTGACACACTTAGCCGGCAAGACCTTTTGTTATATTCTCTTGACTTTAGCAATGTTAACCACTCTTCATGAGGATTCTCTATAATTTGATTATAGGAGTTGTAATTATGGTTTCCTTGTATCCGAAGTCCGACCTTTGCTTGATGTCTCGTGTCTTGAACATCAAGGAGAACATTTAAAGTAGTGTTGCTAAATGTCTCTCGGTTGATCCTCCAGACCTTTTATGTTGGCAAACACTTTGTTGTGCCAAGTAATTAAAGTCTGAGAATGAAGTTTATTTCTTCTTGTGTCATCAGGAATCTTCTTCACTATTCATGTTAGTGGTGCAAAGTGATGTCATGATCTTTGGCAAAGATTTTGATAAACATAGATGAATAAAGAGTTTCCTTCATTTTCTCAACCATGTTTTAAGAGTGACCATGATTTTTAATCAATATTTTATCTTGCTATATGTTCTTTGCGACTCTTATGAGTCCTCTCCAGAAAATACCTTTCTGTCTTGGCCTTCTGTTGAATGAAATAGTGACCCTTCTGTGTCAAAAGTAGTTCAACAACTTGGTTTTGTTGATCCAAATCTCTACAACCTAAAATCTCTACTTAAGCCGTTTAGTAGAGGTTCATTTCTCGAAGTCTGTGGTTCTGATCTTTCTGGTGGAAGCTTTCTTTTTCAGAAGCTTCAAAACCTCCTACAAGTTCCATGGTCTCAATCCTTAAGGTGAAAATCTACCTAACAACTAGAAACCTTCTCCTCTTGTTCCTCCGTTACCTTGATGTGTTTCATGGTTGTCATATCAGAGTTGTTCTGAACACTCCATCCATGAGTTAACCATGAGATACTATGTGTTTGTTTAGTGTGTTCCCTCTTATCTTTAGAGTGACCTTGTTCCTTTCTCTCCCTGTCTCTTTTCCTACTTTTGGAATCTCGGGTCGAGATTCTCATAAGGGGGATAGAGCTGTAACACCCCAATTTTAGTTAAATAGTAATTAGGTTTTGATTGTGCATCATTAGCATCATTCTTAAAAATGCATGCAAAGAGAAATACACAAAACCCTAAAACCCTATGTTCCCTCCCTCTTTGAAATTTATTCAAACTAGTTTTGAATTTTGAAATGACAAAAATAATGGAGCCAAATTGAATACAAGGGATCATAAATATTTTTCATATTTGAT
This sequence comes from Avena atlantica, assembly GCA_910589765.1. Taxonomy (NCBI): domain Eukaryota; kingdom Viridiplantae; phylum Streptophyta; class Magnoliopsida; order Poales; family Poaceae; genus Avena; species Avena atlantica. The sequence goes on from OU342738.1 coordinate 262,361,664, forward strand.
AAAAGCCTTTGGTGTTGTAAAATTATCCAAAACAGATTTTAAAATGAATTGCTAAAGAAGAAAATCAAAACAGAAAATAGAAAAAGAATTTGCATAAAATAGTCCCTCTCTCTACCTGGGCCGAACCCATCTCTCCTTCCCTCACTCTCTGCCGCTCACGCGAAGCAGACCCCAGCCCAGTAGTAGCCCAGCGCAGCCCGAGCCGGCCATACCCCTTCATCGTCTCTGTCTTTTCTTCTTCCCCGAGCTGCCAACGAAGCAGCTGCCTGGCAGCACCCTCGCTATCAATCTTGCCGACGCTACGATGCGCTCCGCCGCCTGCGAGGACGAGGATAAGAACCGTCGTGATCCACTCTCTCCCCATACCCGTCTCTCTCCCTCTCGTGCTCTCTGTAGATTTTCCACAAACCCGCTGAAACCCTAACTTGCAACGTCGGTGAGCCCCGCCATCTCCGACGACCCCTTCGCTATCTGATACCACTGTCGGCCTCGCCTCGTCACGCTGATGCTTCCTCTCGAAGGAATCGAGCAGGGGCGCTGCGAAACGTCGCCAACGACCGTGCCTTCCCTGACTCCGGCCGTCGTGTTCATCGTCGATTCCGGCATCGCCCAGCCTCCCCGAGCCTTCCCGATCCCTCCATCGCGTCCGTGGTGAGCCGCTGGTCACGCCAGACCCCTCATCTACTCCCCTTGCTTCCTAGTTCGTCCTCCCGCCGTGCGCCACCGAGCGCCGCCGCAGATGCTCGTCGGGAACACTGTTCCGGCGACCATTCGAGGGCGGCATTACCTCTAGCCGACCCAGCTCAGCCTCCTCTTTCCAACCATACCACCCACGAGGCCCCGTGTGCAGCAGATCGAGGGGGCTTGCTCGATCTGAGAGCACCTCCATTGCTGACGTCAGCATGAGGTCATAATCATTTTTTGCTTTATTTAAATGTTTTGTAAATTCATTTCTGGAATTAATAAATACCCCTGTGGGCCACCCCTATAAGGATTTTAATAATTTTGGAAAATGTTTTCTAAAATGATTAAACTTATAACATGTGGGCCCAACTTGGAAAATAATTTAAATAATCCAAAAATGTTTTGTAATATTCCAAAAATGATTTAAAAGAATTAAAAATGGAGAAATTAATAACTAATTCATTTTAAATCAGAAAAATACAAATAATATGTCAAAATGTTCAGAAAAATGAGACCTATCTCCTTAAGCTATAATCATGCATTGTTCAACAACTTAAATGACAAGTATAATTAGAATAACATAGTAATCCCTCTCATATACATCCAGAGTTTCCTCGAGTTAGGGTTTTCACCCCTCGGAACTCCGATTAATTTGTCGAGCATGTCTTAGGGTTACTTTTCAATACAATTCAACTTGGCATATCATCATTCTTGCTTGAGCATTGCATTGATGCCATGTGTTGATTGTTTCCCTCTCTTTCTGGTGTTTGCTTCTTCTCGGTAGAATACGAGATCGAGATCGAAGACCGAGATCCACACCGTCGAACATCGAAGATTGACGAACAATACTTGACCAACTGTAACCAAGTCAAGTACCAGATGTCTGAAGATCTATTTATCTGTTATCAACTGGCAAAGGCAAGCATAGCCTCACCATGATATAATCCTATGATTTCGAAAGAATTTCAATTCTGCCATGTTGCCTACAATTCTAGTGTGGTCTTTTATCGATAGATAGAGTATTCTATCTATTGCATTACTCCCTTTGAGCTTATATTACTTATCCACTGCTCCTAGCATAACTAGGTTTTGGCTTGTGTGCACTGCTAGAGCTTACATCTTTTCCTGCTTAGCCATGCATAGATGTTGGGTCTGGTCCATCCAGATGATGTATCAGATGCAGAGAATCTAGTATGACAGGAGAAAGCAATGAGATGAGATCAGTGATATGAGATTAAACATGCTAAGGCTTGTATGCGAGGCCACGGTGGGATGTGGTTTTTCTAGTCCCATGCTCGCCACCCTTAGGACCCTAGGTTCTTACCTCTTGAACCAAGACGAGCGTACAACCACACGGGTTAAATGGGGACCCCTCGATCATCTCACTTTCCTAGGCTGGTCCATGAGTCCGTAGTTAGCGTTTTGGCATCTGCATATTTGGATGAGTTGAAGATGGTGCATCATACAGGGCGTGACCAAGGAGGAAGGAGGCTCTGGGAGTACTCCTGATCCTTGGACATAGGGATATGGTCTGATGGAACCCTTTCTTGGAGACTCATGGATTAGGCGAAAGCAAGGTAAAACGGTTGTGTCCAACCACACCCTCATCCAGCACACCAAGGAAGTGTGTCAAGTGGCGCTAAGAGTCGGTTAGTATGTGTGGGTAAAGTTGTATACCCCTGCATGGTAATAATCTTTAGGAAATCCGTGTCCACGGTTATGGACGACTTGGGAATGGACGGGAGATAATAGAGAACATGAACCTAGTCGTAAAACTTGGCAACTAATGTTTGTTAAGGATGCTTCCTCATCGGTACGAGGGGGTGATCCTAGTTGGTAGATGATGATGATTCGGTGGATATCAAAAGATGGTGATTAATACTTTGGAGATGTCGTTCCCTTATCCCCTTTTAAAATACTCTGAATAGACGAGCTTCTTCTCTCTCTTGTTTTATAAATAAAAGATGGCTTTGTGCAAAACAACTCCACCAGCCATAAGTCTTGCGGAGTACACCCTGTACTCACCCTTGCTTTGTTGATAATTTTGGCAGAGTAAGTGTTCACCTGAAGACGAGTTCCTTACTAAATCGACATCGACGAGTAGCTTGGGGTTCCCGGCCGGTAGCCTGAAATCTATGGGCTGGGACGTTATCGTTATGCTTCAGGCCTCTTAGGCCATTTGTTAAGTTTGCTATACTTAATAGCATAATTTGCCGTCCATTGTTTGATGTTTGTGGTCAGTGACCTCTGCTTGTAATAATTTGGTTCTTTGCTCAGTTATGAGCTTGCTGTAATAAATTTTTGTGTCATAGGGTCACTGCCGTGTTACCGATTTTTCACTGGATATTCTCGAACTCAAGGTTAAGCTTATTTCGAATGGAGGTCTAGAATTTGTTTAGACCTGATCCCGGAGGTGCCACAGGACTCTATCGCCCTTCCCACCTCAATGCATACGGTCACGTTAAAGAGAGCAGCGGCATCTCTCGAAACGACGATGTCTAACCGCCGCTGTTTAGAAATAAGGCGGGTTAATAGGGCAAGCTAGTTGTTGCACGATTTCAACCTGAACAGTCAAGCTAGAGTAAATCACGTATGTTTTCTAGCGGTATTAGCTGAAAACTACTTTTTACAGTTAACGTTACCTACCGAAGTCCCTTCCGCCATCCAGTTTTACTTTGAGACACTACAGGAAATTTGTTCTTTTCCGTGTAGCATACAATGCACGGCAAAAGCCTAAAAAGACACGACAAAGGCTTTGCCGTGAGAAATTACACGGCAAAGACCGCACGGCAAAGATAGGGCCAGCAAAGAGTTCTTTGCCATGCACCATACATGGCAAATCCTTTGCCGTGTGCTCGCCACCCCCGGACAACACACAAAAGGTACTTAATGACGCTACCCCCCGACGACGCCGTGATAGTGGGTCCCGTGAACTTTTTCCGTGCGCTTCCAGCGATGTACCCCACCTGTAAGTTTTGCCGTGCTTGTTTCTTTGCCGTGAGTTTCTTGTCTGCCGTGGTCACAGCTTTGCCGTGCACCGCGCACGGCAAATATTTTGCCGTGCTTTCGTATTTACCGTGCGTTCTTACTCTGTCGTGTTTGCCCTTTGCCGTGTGTTTTATGGCAAAGTCTTTACCGTGTGGGATGGCACGGCAAATACCACCTTGAGCAGCTCGTCTGCCCGCCTTTGTCGTGCGTCCCTATGTCGTGTGCCTTTGGGATGAATATTTGCCGTGTATTCTTGCACGGCAAAGTGACCCCAATTTGTCACAGATATCCCAAGTGCACAGTATGGCGACATGTGGCACCTTTGCCGTGTGCTTATGCACGGCAAAGGACAATAGGTTAATTTGTCGTGTGTTTGTGCACGGCAAAGGCCTAATGAATTTTTTTTGTTTGTTTTCATTTCATTCCTTCAATTCAAATATAAAATATAGCCATAAACATGCTCATGACCACAGATAGATCACAAATATGTCCATAATGATCACATACAAGCTCAATGACCACAAGTGTGTCCATAATAATCACATACAAGCTCCATAACCACAAATATGTCTATAATAGTCACATACAAGCTCCATAACCATAAATATGTCCATAATAGTCACATACAAGCTCCATAACCACAAATATGTCCATAATAGTCACATACAAACTCCAACACTAGAAATAAGATCATACACAAGCTCCATGACCACAAATAGTGCATAACAAGTGCATACGATTTCATAATACAACTCCACATGTCAACACATCACCGGAGATCGATAAGTTCATCCTTCATGGACATCCTACAAGTGATTCACAAGTAAATTTTGACATAGGATAGAACATAGCAAGTAAATTTTGACAAGTCATTTGGTAAGAATAATCATAATTCATATAGCAAGAATAATGACATGAGATTCACACAAGTCCTATGTTGGGAGTGATTCTACAAGTCATATGGTAAGAATTTCACAATTTTGACAAGTCATATTTTCTACAAGTCCTATGTACTATGTCGGGAGTGATTCTACAATGTGAAATTCTACTAGTCACGAGAACGAGAGTACAAACCTAAAAGAGTGAGCGATGGAGCGGGTTGTTAGGTCGTTGTCCCCCTGTAGGAGACGTCTGCATGGTCTCCTCCTGAGACGGTTGTCGTCCGAACTCCATATTGTTGGATCCACCTGAGGCATGTAGCTACAAGATAGAAAATATGAGCCATATTAATTATACACTACACATGTGGTATTTTGAGATTGGCACCTAATACACAAGACAACTTACCCATGTGTTGATATCAAAAGGAGGTGGATCAACCGTAGGAAGAGTGGCGCCACTCGGCAGCAACGTCTACAAATCAAGCATGTGCGGGTAAGGTGTATGGAACTAGAATTTGTCTTAGGTCCTATGAGCAAGAACTTACCGCTATCTGGGACTCGCGGGCTGTCATCTTCTGTGCAAACCACGCCATCATCTGACTCTGCTGAGCAATGATAGCCTGAGCCTGCTCCCTCTGTCTCCTCTCATTCTCCAAGTCCTCCTACGTTGTGTCATTGGAAGGTCATGGATATTACAAATGGAAAACATGGAATGAAATGTGGATGACCAAAGAAGAAGTGAATACCCGAATCTTATCGATGGCTCTAGACGACGCTGTCGGGCGGGACTGTATGGAAGACGAAGAGATTGAGCTGTCACGCCTAATCTCTCTCATAGACCGGATAGTCTTAGGATCGACGGCACTGTCACACATCCACAAGCGACCATTCTTCCAGCCGCCTCCCGCACACATGGCAACCTCAGGGTCAAAGGGCTCAGTATCGGGGTTCGCGTCGGGATGTGTTGTGGCAAAGAACTTCCGATACTCCGTGTCCTTGAGCTCGCCGTTCGGGCTCACCCACGTAAGCGTCCCATCCTCCTTGTTCTTCTTCTTATGAAACTTACTCCATACCGTGAATATCGAGGGCTCCGCGCCTAGCTCTTTTGCCTGCAAGAGTGACCACAAAGATACATCAAGAGGGACGCATTTGCGGCATAAGAAACAACATGATGATCAAGGTTAAGAGAAAGATTTTCTCACCACGTTCTGTATGCAGACGGCCATGGGTAAGCTGCCTTGTGTGTGTGATCCACCTCCCATCTCGGCTCTCTTTAGCTTTCCTTCTTCGCTCCTCCTCTTGAACTCGGCGCTTGTCCACCAATGGACAATAGCCCGGTAGACTCCCGGTCTGGCGTGACCTATGAACGGAGGAGGTACCTGCATACACAAAATACAAATATTAGTAAAAGCCGTACGGAGTAGGGCACCGCATAGAAAAAATACATATATTACCTGCAAGTACTGCCACGGCTCCATAAAGATATCTCGGGATTGAGACTTGTTCTGCATTGGGAGTTTACGCTTCTCGGCATACCATCTTCGAACGCAACCCACACGCGCCTCGTGCATAATGTCAGAAACTTGCTTTACAGCCGCCCTACGAGACTGGGCAATTCACTCATCGCGGTTACAATCCGGGTCCATCTGAAAGTAAGTCTACAAGCAGGATAGACATAGATTAAAAGTGGCAGAAAGGCGTTAGTTCAACTATTTTCAACCTCAAGGTTATCGAATGGTTAGTAGTCGAAGAAACTTACCCAGAACTCCGTGAGGACCCTCGCTTGGCAGTTCGCGAGGAACTTGTGCTTCGTGCCCAAGGGATCTTTTGCTCGCTTGTATTGCCTCCAAGACGAAACTATCACCCAACGACCATTGGACATTTTTACAGCTCCAGGGTAGTACTTCTTGATGATGCATCCAAGGATGCTCGAGTATGTGCGCACATACCTCCCACCCTTATACACAAATGAACTGCACAGCGAGAAGCCAAAGAGGGTATTAGCAAAAGGTGATAAAAGTTCATTACTACAATATCAAAATCTAAAAAGTTGTAAAAAAAAGTTGAGTGCTCACCTTTTTCCTCTCGGTGAGAGCCCAACAATCCCACCTTTTTTCACCCAAGTTTCCATACTAGGTAGTTCCGCCTGTCCTCGCATGTACGGCTCCCTCGTCCCAGGCTCCTGAGGCATCCCTGTGTACTCTGGCTCAACGTACTCGTCTGGTTCCTCCCACACCCTCGCCTCCCCCTCCTTGTCCTCCAAGTCAAAAACAGGCAACTCCTCCTCCTCCTCCTCCTCTCCCTCCTCGGAGTCCTCACCCTCCTCGTACTCCCTCTCACAGTCCTCCTCCTCCTCCTCACAGTCCTCCTCCTCCTCCTCATCCTCCGCCTCGTCAGCAGGTGGGGGAGAAGGACTAGGTGCTCGTCTACCCTTCCTCCTCGTAATGGGTGTAGGACTAGGTGCCCGTCTACCCTTCCTCCTCATAGTGGGTGGAGGACTAGGCTTCGAGGGAAGGCTCGACACAGCCCTAACTTTCTTTGAAGCCTTCTTCGCTAAGCTTGCTACTCCTCGTCCCCCTCCTCCTCCTGGCATGTTTGAATCACCTGCATTCACAACAAAAAGTATCTATAAGATAGAGTTCTTAGAATAATTAGAATACTACATAGCATAGAGTAGTAAAGTAGAAAGTAATATATTAGAAAGTAATGATATAGATGAAAGAAGAAATTACACGGAAAATAACTAAAATACATAGAGTTCTTCCAAGACATAGAGTTCTTCCAAGACCATAGCATAGAGTTCTTACAATGCAACTAATTAAAATACATAGAGTTCTTAGAATAGGCTAGTTTTACATATCACTGTTACATAGAGGACTATGAATTTCAGAAGCCTGTTTCTTGATCATCGCGAACAATCAATGGGCCAGAAGCTTCATCATCGCTTTCCCCCTCCCCCCAATAATCAGGTATGTAACCTAGAGGCGGTTCCGTTGACTCATCGGTGTTAAGGCCTGCTTGGAACCGGTCAAGCAAAGTCAAGTCTTGTGCGTTCTCAACCTCCTCGACTACATCATGTGCATCGTCTTCATCCTCAACATCCTGCGCACTGTCTTCTTCCTGTATGACCATATCATCATCAGTCGGCAAGTTGATAGTGAAATTCCCTGGCAGCCCTTCTTCCTGGAAAAAGTCGCCATCATATGTCGAGGGGTCAAGGCGACGATAATCTTCTTCGTCTGGCTTAGGGGGCCTATTGTGCGTCGGCAACGTGATCACGACATCCCAGCCCTGCAGATGTTTCTTGGGGTTCTTGCATGGGTATGGGATATAGAATACTTGAAAGGCCTGAGTAGCCAAAATATATACATCATCCCCCGAGTAAACAGAGCTTCTCTCAACTTCGACCAAGCCAATTTCAGTTTTCCGTCTAACCCGATGCGGGTCGAACTAGTGACACTTGAATACAATAGGATCTAGCCCTTTGCCGAAACCATAAGGCAACTCGTATATCGCCTCGACTCTACCATAGTACTGGAGCTTATCTGATCCTTCACACACGACCCCGCTATTCTTTGTCTTCCGGTTGGCCCGGCGTTGTGTGTACTCATGGGTATGGAAGCGATGCCCATTTACGTCATAAGCATCGAATGCATTGACAGGTGAGCTAAAGCCCTTGGCGATTTTTCTCAAGTCAGGATCCATCTCGCTGTCAGTTCGTGCCTACATGTTCGATAGGAGAAGTTTAGTAGGAGAAGTGGTCGAATAATGTATGCACCACGAGAAAAGTTATATAGAAAGGTACCAAATTCGAGAACCAATTAATGAAACCGTAATCACCACCCTTTTCAAAGAGATCCTGATCTTCTTGGGCCGTACGACTCCTGCTTAGCTTCTAATATTTTTTATTGAATCGTCTGTGGAAATGAAAAAAGGGAATGTTAGCCACAAACTAATGAGTGAATGTTTGTCAAAAAACTAATTGGTGAGCACTTACTCGATGTACGGCTTCACTTCATTCATGCTTTTCAAGACATACGAGTGGATTAAGCCCCATACGGGATTCGTTATCTTGTGCCTCTTCGTGCCGCTTGATTTTCCACCTAACCCTACGAAGATGCCAAGCTTGGGTACATCTTCATGGTTGGCGGCATTGTAACGAAGGATTGGATTATGGCGAGTGGGAATGTTTTCATCATAGTACTTTGTCGTAAAGTTTGACACCTCCTTGTTAAGGGTTGCCTCGGCTATGGATGCCTCGATCTTGCATTTATTGCCACAGTCCTCATGAAGCTTCTTTATTTCTCTCTCGGGTGGATACTGCCAACGGGTCATAACATTGGCCCCCAGTAACGCCTCTCGAGGGAGATGCAAGATCATATGTTGCATCGGATTAAAAAACCCTGGCGGGAGGAGCATCTCTAGCTTGCAAAGGAGCACGGGTGCCTGTTTATCTAGTTTCTCGACCACTTTACGGTCTAACTCCTTAGCACAAAGCTGGCGAAAGAAAAAGCTCAACTCCCCAACACTTCCCAAGTCTCGTCGTCGACATAGACTCGAATCATGATCGGCATTATCCGCTGAAGCCACACATGATAGTCATGACTCTTGAGCCCATGCACCCGCAACGTCGCCAGGTTTGCTCCCCTCATCAAGTTAGCTGCATACCCATCAGGGAAGTACAAGCACTCGACGATCCACTGGAATATTTCCTTCATTTCTTTCCTTAAAGGGCAGAACGGGGCCTTTCGCTTAGTCCACCTAGGGCCATTGACTCCGGGAGGCTGCATGTCCAAATCTGGCCTATCGCACCATATTTGTTGATCGAGTCTAGCCTTAATGTTATCCTTCATCTTCTCGGTGTCCATGATTGTGCTCCAAAGGGACTCGCCGATATTCTTTTCGGTGTGCATTACATCAATGTTATGCGGAAGCTCGAGGTCTTCAAATTAAGGAAGCTTCCATAAGCATGGAATGTGGGTCCACTGGTGTGTCTCCCCGTATCCCACGAAACCTTTCCCATCAGGGTTTGGCACGAGAGCCTCTAACTCAGCCTTGGTATCCTTGTCGGTCGGCACATGTGGAGGTGGACTATGGACAGCAACGTCTTTCTTGAAGTTCTTTTTGTCCCTCCTGAATTTATGATTAGGTGGAAGGAACTTTCGACTCTCATCAAAGCAGGAATACTTCCCCCCGTTACTCAGCCAGAAGAAAGTCGCTGCCTGCCTACACACTGGGCAAGGCCATTTGCCATGAGTACACCAGCCGCAGAACAACGCACGTGCCGGTAGGTCATGTAGAGATGTGTGATACCAGACATACATATCGAAGTGCTTCTTTGTCGCGGCATCATATGTTCGCACCCCATGACCGCTCCACCCAACAACCAAGTCATCCACTAGCGGCTCCAGGTACACGTTCATGTTCTTCCCTGGGTATTTCGGCCCTGGTATTACCATCGACACAAACATGTTCTCGGATCTCATGACAACACCGGGAGGGAGGTTCAGGGGAATGACAAACACAGGCCAACAATTGTATGTTGCAGCTGACATACCATAAGGATTGAACCCATCAGTTGATATCGCAACTGCTACGCTCCTTGAGTTGCCTGCTTTCTCTGGATATTTCTTGGCAAAGTTTTGCCACGCTTGACCGTCCGACGGATGTATCATCTTGTCTGTGTATTGTTTACCCTCAACGGGCCATCGCATCTGTTGGGCAGATTCCTCCGTCATGAGAAGTCGTTGGAGCCTCGGCAGGAATGGAAGATAACGGAGGATATTTTGGGGAATCCTAGTCTGTCTCTTCTGTCCATCATCGGTGTCAACCTCGAAGTACCTCGAGGAATTGCAATGGATGCAGTACTTTCCTTCAGCATGTTCATTTCTAAATAGCATGCATCCCTTTGTACAAGCGTCTATCTTCTGATATGTCATCTTAAGTGAACGGAGGATTTTTGTCGACTCGTAAAGCTCTTTGTCAAGATGTGCAGGGGGCAGGGGCGCCGGACGGCCGGGCCTGGGGGCAGAGGCAGCCAGGTGAGAGGGGGCGGCCAGGAAGAGGCGAGGGGCAGGGGCGCTAGGCGGTCGGCCGTGCTCGGTGCTCTGTTGGGCGGTGGCGGGCTGGCGGCGTGGGGGCGTGTGCAGGCGGGGGAGAAGGCTTACCTCGACGGACGGACGGGCGGCGAGGTGCAGAGGGGGAGGGATGGCGAGGCGCGGAGGGGAGGGCGAGGCCGCGGCGAGCTGCACAAGCGGCGAGGCGGAGCGGCGAGGAGGCGGTGAGCCGGACAAGCGGCAGGAGCGGCGGCGCATGGGAAGGTGAGGCGCGCGTGTGTGTGGCTCGGTTTGGTCAGGGTGAGGATAAGGTTGTTTTTTTACCCCAAATAAGTCTTTGTCGTGCGCGCAGCTCTGAAGACATGCACGGCAAACGCACCCTTCGTCGTGAGCCCTACAAGGCAAAGAATGCTTTGCCGTGCACACCATTCGGCAAAAATTTTAATTTAAAATTTTGACCTATATGTACATCCATACAAAATCAGTTCTAATTTTTAATTTTAAATTATGTATTTTTTTATTAATATTACTCTCTCCGACCCATATTAGTTGACTTGCATTTGTCTAGATTTAGATGAATCTAGACACTATTTAGTATATAGGTTCATCCAAATTTTGACAAATCCAAGTCAACTAATATAGGTCGGAGGGAGTAGTTGACTTGGATTTGTATAGATTCAAATGTATGTTATATCCAAATTAAATCAAATCCAAGTCAAATAATATGGGTCGCAAGGAGTACAATAAACTATTTTTTCATTAACAAATAAACAAAAATATTAGTCAATCCTCGTAGTAAGATAGCTAATAGATCTTTCCCCGGGGCTAGAATGTGCCACAGGGTACCAAAGTTGGTTTCCTTGTATCTATGTCCTAAACAAACCTTAACCATCAAAAAAGTACATTGGTGGAACCTCGTGCGGAGAAAGCTAGGGGGTAGACCTTCCCAGGGCCCGCAGACGGGTGTTTTCGATGGAGAATAACCCCCGGAGCCACCCAAACTTTCATGTGGTGCTAGGAAACATGCATGTAGACCTAGGATACATGTAAAAGTGTTGTATAAGTCCCATATATGCAAGACATATCTCCCCGGTGTGAGGTTCTTCACATTCAGGCGATAACACTTAGCAGATTCCTCGACCTATAGGGGGGAATGTCCCGCTGCGGGTATATCGGGGGCTAAAATGTGCCACAGGGTACCAAAGTTAGTTTTCCTTGTATCTATGTCCTAAACAAACCTTAACCAACAAAAAAGTACATTGGTGGAACCTCGTGCGGAGAAAGCTAGGGGGTAGACCTTCCCAGGGCCCGCACATGACTGTTTTCGATGGAGAATGACCCTCAGAGCCCCGGGAACCCACCCAAACTTTCATGCGGTGCTAGGAAACATGCATGTAGACCTAGGATACATGTAAAAGTGTTGTATAAGTCCCATATATGCAAGACATATCTCCCCGGTGTGAGATTCTTCACATTCAGGTGATAACACTTAGCAGATTCCTCGACCTATAGGGGGGAATGTCCCGCTACGGGTATACCGGGGGCTAGAATGTGCCACAGGGTACCAAAGTTCGTTTTCCTTGTATCTATGTCCTAAACAAACCTTAACCAACAAAAAAGTACATTGGTGGAACCTCGTGCGGAGAAAGCTAGGGGTAGACCTTTCCAGGGCCCGCACATGGCTGTTTTCGATGGAGAATGACCCTCAGAGCCCCGGGAACCCACCCAAACTTTCATGCGGTGCTAGGAAACATGCATGTAGACCTAGGATACATGTAAAAGTGTTGTATAAGTCCCATATATGCAAGACATGTCTCCCCGGTGTGAGGTTCTTCACATTCAGGCGATAACACTTAGCAGATTCCTCGACCTATAGGGGGGAATGTCCCGCTACGGGTATATCGGGGGCTAGAATGTGCCACAGGGTACCAAAGTTAGTTTTCCTTGTATCTATGTCCTAAACAAACCTTAACCAACAAAAAAGTACATTGGTGGAACCTCGTGCGGAGAAAGCTAGGGGGTAGACCTTCCTAGGGCCCGCACATGGCTGTTTTCGATGGAGAATGACCATCAGAGCCCCGGGAACCCACCCAAACTTTCATGTGGTGCTAGGAAACATGCATGTAGACTTAGGATACATGTAAAAGTGTTGTATAAGTCCCATATATGCAAGACATATCTCCCAGGTGTGAGGTTCTTCACATTCAGGCGATAACACTTAGCAGATTCCTCGACCTATAGGGGGGAATGTCCCGCTGCGGGTATACCGGGGACTAGAATGTGCCACAGGGTACCAAAGTTAGTTTTCCTTGTATCTATGTCCTAAACAAACCTTAACCAACAAAAAATTACATTGGTGGAACCTCGTGCGGAGAAAGCTAGGGGGTAGACCTTCCCAGAGCCCGCACATGGCTGTTTTCGAAGGAGAATGACCCTCAGAGCCCCGGGAACCCCCCCCAAACTTTCATGCGGTGCTAGGAAACATGCATGTAGACCTAGGATACATGTAAAAGTGTTGTATAAGTCCCATATATGCAAGACATATCTCCCCGGTGTGAGGTTCTTCACATTCAGGCGATAACACTTAGCAGATTCCTCGACCTATAGGGGAATGTCCCGCTGCGGGTATACCGGGGGCTAGAATGTGCCACAGGGTACCAAAGTTCGTTTTCCTTGTATCTATGTCCTAAACAAACCTTAACCAACAAAAAAGTACATTGGTTGAACCTCGTGCGGAGAAATCTAGGGGGTAGACCTTCCCAGGGCCCGCACATGGCTGTTTTCGATGGAGAATGACCCCCGGAACCCACCCAAACTTACATGTGGTGCTAGGAAACATGCATGTAGACCTAGGATACATGTAAAAGTGTTGTATAAGTCCCATATTTGCAAGACATATCTCCCTGGTGTGAGGTTCTTCAAATTCAGGCGATAACACTTAGCAGATTCCTCGACCTATAGGGGGGAATGTCCCGCTACGGGTATACCGGGGGCTAGAATGTGCCACAGGGTACCAAAGTTAGTTTTCCTTGTATCTATGTCCTAAACAAACCTTAACCAACAAAAAAGTACATTGGTGGAACCTCGTGCGGAGAAAGCTAGGGGGTAGACCTTCCTAGCGCCCGCACATGGCTGTTTTCGATGGAGAATGACCATCAGAGCCCTGGGAACCCACCCAAACTTTCATGTGGTGCTAGGAAACATGCATGTAGACCTAGGATACATGTAAAAGTGTTGTATAAGTCCCATATATGCAAGACATATCTCCCCGGTGTGAGGTTCTTCACATTCAGGCGATAACACTTAGCAGATTCCTCGACCTATAGGGGGGAATGTCCCGCTGCGGGTATACCGGGGGATAGAATGTGCCACAGGGTGCCAAAGTTAGTTTTCCTTGTATCTATGTCCTAAACAAACCTTAACCAACAAAAAAGTACATTGGTGGAACCTCGTGCGGAGAAAGCTAGGGGGTAGACCTTCCCAGGGCCCGCACATGGCTGTTTTCGAAGGAGAATAAACCTCAGAGCCCCGGGAACCCACCCAAACTTTCATGCGGTGCTACGAAACATGCATGTAGACCTAGGATATATGTAAAAGTGTTGTATAAGTCCCATATATGCAAGACATATCTCCCCGGTGTGAGGTTCTTCACATTCAGGCGATAACACTTAGCAGATTCCTCGACCTATAGGGGGGAATGTCCCGCTGCGGGTATACCGGGGGCTAGAATGTGCCACAGGGTACCAAAGTTAGTTTTCCTTGTATCTATGTCCTAAACAAACCTTAACCAACAAAAAAGTACATTGGTGGAACCTCGTGCGGAGAAAGCTAGGGGGTAGACCTTCCCAGGGCCCGCACATGGCTGTTTTCGATGGAGAATGACCCCCGGAACCCACCCAAACTTTCATGCGGTGCTAGGAAACATGCATGTAGACCTAGGATACATGTAAAAGTGTTGTATAAGTCCCATATATGCAAGACATATCTCCCCGGTGCGAGGTTCTTAAAATTCAGGCGATAACACTTAGCAGATTCCTCGACCTATAGGGGGGAATGTCCCGCTACGGGTATACCGGGGGCTAGAATGTGCCACGGGGTACCAAAGTTAGTTTTCCTTGTATCTATGTCCTAAATAAACCTTAACCAACAAAAAAGTACATTGGTGGAACCTCGTGCGGAGAAAGCTAGGGGGTAGACCTTCCCAGGGCCCGCACATGGCTGTTTTCGATGGAGAATGACCATCAGAGCCCCGGGAACCCACCCAAACTTTCATGTGGTGCTAGGAAACATGCATGTAGACCTAGGATACATGTAAAAGTGTTGTATAAGTCCCATATATGCAAGACATATCTCCCCGGTGTGAGGTTCTTCACATTCAGGCGATAACACTTAGCAGATTCCTCGACCTATAGGGGGGAATGTCCCGCTGCTGGTATACCGGGGGCTAGAATGTGCCACAGGGTACCAAAGTTAGTTTTCCTTGTATCTATGTCCTAAACAAACCGTAACCAACAAAAAAGTACATTGGTGGAACCTCGTGCGGAGAAAGCTAGGGGGTAGACCGTCCCAGGGCCCGCACATGCATGGCTGTTTTCGAAGGAGAATGACCCTCAGAGCCCCGGGAACCCACCCAAACTTTCATGTGGTGCTAGGAAACATGCATGTAGACCTAGGATACATGTAAAAGTGTTGTATAAGTCCCATATATGCAAGACATATCTCCCCGGTGTGAGGTTCTTCACATTCAGGCGATAACACTTAGCAGATTCCTCGACCTATAGGGGGGAATGTCCCGCTGCTGGTATACCGGGGGCTAGAATGTGCCACAGGGTACCAAAGTTAGTTTTCCTTGTATCTATGTCCTAAACAAACCTTAACCAACAAAAAAGTACATTGGTGGAACCTCGTGCGGAGAAAGCTAGGGGGTAGACCGTCCCAGGGCCCGCACATGGCTCTTTTCGATGGAGAATGACCCCCGCATGCGATTATACTTAGAGAAGTGGTGGACGTGTCGTTGGAAACTCCCTCTCCGGGTCCAACGGGGGGAAATAGATGGAATATTGGGCCCAACCTTGGTATTCTATGTAAATATGGCCTAAACAAACAAAAAATCACATTGCACAACCCTCGTACGAAGAGAGAGCTAGGGGTAGATCCCCGGTTGCCCCGAAGACCGTAGGGTTTCGATGGGAGACAGCCGCTGGAGCTCCGAAATCCAACCAAACCACATAATTATAATGTGCTGGGCAAACCATATAATTAAAGTGTCCATAGATGCAATATGGGTTATATTTGAGATAGCTAAAAGAAAACGAAGGCAAAGAAGAGATGGAAATGGCAATAAGCAGGTCTTTGCCGTGGGTTGTGCACGGCAAAGGCGCTGTTGCCGTGGGAGGTGCACGGCAAAGACACCTTTGTCGTGTAGAGTTCACGGCAAAGACCCTCGCTCATTGAACAAAACTCACGGAAATATTTCGCGCTTCGAACAAAATAAATGGCGCGAATGTTTCGCGCGTTGAACAAAATAAATAGCGGGAATATTTCGCGCAGAAACAGGAATTTGCAATTCAAAACTTTGCTGTGTCTGACGGTGAGGCACACGGCAAAGCCCTGTCGTCACCCCGGGCCGTGAACTACGCAGTATGGTGGGCCCAAGGATGATAGTGTGCCGTGTGGTTTCTTTGCCGTGGGCCGTTTTCGGGCTTTGCCGTGAATTTATTCTTTGCCGTGTGTCTACACTGAGGTTTGCCGTGAGGTTTTCTGATGCCGTGTATCCTCTAGGGTGCCGCCGTGCAGTTCTTCTTTGCCGTGCGTTGTGGTGTGGGCTCGCACGGCAAAGAGAGCTTTGCCGTGCATCGATGCACGGCAGCGCCCAATTTTCCCGTAGTAAGATTAGTGCACCGGTCAGACTTTTTTCGGTCAACACATAGGTCACTGCTATATGGGTACTCAAATGTCATTTTGTTAAGCGTTTTGCTATTTTTCAGACACATCAAACTTAGAACATATCAAAATTCGTTCAAGTGAAAAACGATAAGAAGAGTACGTTGTTGATTGAGGAGAGTAAAGATCATTTTATGGAGTAAATTGAGCGAAATGTAGTGAGCAACTCCTGGCGCGACCACGCTCTCAGCATGTAACGGAAACAACTCCATGTAAACCAGCTTAGCACCAATCGTAGTAGCCGTAGCTAGCTTGTTGGCTTTAGCTAGCACCTAGCAGTGGCATGCAATACCATGGTCTCAACCGTGACGCCCGGTCCGAGCCCAAGCAAGACACCCAGACGTTGCTCATCACGGCGGCGCCGGATCTCGTCTAGCACAAAGATCACCGTAGGTCCGGACATGTTCCCGTACTCGCTCAGTACATGTCGGCTAGCCGCCAGCTTCTCGGGCTGCAACTGGAGCCCCGCCTCCACGCTGTCCAAGATCGCTCGCCCGCCGGGATGCACCGCCCAGAAAAGGTCGTTCCAGCCGCCGCTCAAGCCGAGCGGTCCCAGCGCGTCGGTCATGCTCCGCTCAATGTTTTCCCGGATCAGCGACGGCATCTCGAAGGAAGGGTTGAAGACGAGCCCGTCTTCGCGGAGCCGTCCCGCCGTGGTCAGGTCACTCTCAGGTATCACGCTCTGCGAGGCGGCCACCATCTCGAAAACAGAGCGCTCGACGGAGCCGTCAGGCTCGGCGCCGACGACTACGGCGCCCGCGCCGTCGCCGAACAGGGCCTGCATGATGACGGTGTCGACGTGGGCCTCGTCGGGCGCGCGGAACAGGATGAGGGTGAGCTCGGCGCAGGCGACGAGGACGCGGGCGCCGCGGTTGTTCTCGGCGATGTCCTTGGCGACGCGCAGCGCCGCGGACCCGCTGGAGCAGCCGTTGAGGTAGAGCATGGTGCGGCGCACGGACGGGTCGAGGCCGAGGAGGGTGGCCAGGCGGAGGTCGGCGCCGGGCATGTGGGCGCCCGAGTAGGTGCTGACGACGAGGTGGGTGATGTCGGAGGCCGGGCGCCCCCACTCGGCGATGGCCCTGCGCGCGGCCGCCGCCGCGAGCTCCGGAACGGCGGTAGCCGCGATGTCCATCCGGGCGTCTAGGGATGGCAGCGTGCGGTCGATGAACTCCGGGTGGCGTCGCAGAAGCTCCTCGGTGTGGTGGAAGTAGCGCTTCTTGATGGCCGATCTGCCGCCTGAAACACCAAACGGACGTACGTCGGCAACCATGCATGGAAGAAATGTTAAGAAATGTCCGTCTTACAGATTCTGTTGAGCTTGGATTTGAGCTTGGTGAGGTGCTCCGTGTTGGTGGCGCGAAAGTAGTAGTCCGCGTACTCGTCCTGCCGCACGCAGTTCGGTGGGTTCGCCGTTCCGATGGCCAACACCGACGCGGGGCCGTCGGCGCGCTGCGCCTTCCGCATCTGGCGGATGACGGTGGCCGCGGGGTTTGCAGCTAGGTTTCCAAGCAGTGCCATCTTAGTGTAGCTCGTATGAGATGGACGTGAAGTGCTAAATTGAACCGACCGTCGTATTTGGACTTTTGTAGAGGTAATATTGGATGTTAGAGCAGCGCGTGCTAGCTATACTTATATAGCACATGCAGCGTGCTTGGGACATTTTTATCTATGGAGCACTTAGCTTTCTAAGTTTAGTCAAAGTCACATTTTGTAAACTTCATATACTACCATTTTGTGGAATTTGTTAATTAGTGTGAACATCGAGGTCTAGTCGTGGCGTTAGATATGATTGTGTTTAGTGTCTATATCCTGCTATAGCCAGAATATATAAGGCATAAGCAGTCGCGGACGCGTGTTATATTGCCTAGCTTGCATGGCTGACTAGTCGGGTTAGGAGGAGCCAGGGGCGAAAGCTAGCAAGGCAGCACATATGGCCAGCTCCTAGGGTCAGCTCACAAATAGTTTAGTTCCATGTTGATTGATAGAGATTTAGTAATACATAGCAATATATGGATGTAAAAGTGGAAAAAATTGAGATAACTAGAATCTCACTTTTACACGCCTAATCCAATTGGGTTTCCACTTATTTTTTCTTAATAAAATTATATTTCACTAATTCTATTTAGTCTAGAGTTACATTATAGAGTAGAAGTGCTAGTACTTAGGGTATCTCCACTAGGCCGACCCAAACGCCTGATCAAAACAGTCTGTTATATCGGTTATGGTCGGGCCGCGGTCGCTTTTCGGTCGTGGTCCAGCTTGTCCGGCCAGCCGCGTCCAGCGCTGCGACCCATCTGTTCGCCCTGGAATTCCTTGACGCCATCGCTGGCCAAGATTTTGCCAATCGGTTGAAACACTCAAATTGACAAGCAAATAACGCAAAAATTGACTATCAAATAATATGGCAGACATGTGTCCATCGCCCTTCGGACATCGCCAACAAGTGTCCAGTGGATTTGAAATATGCAAAAGGGGCAATATCATACACCATGTCCAAAAAAGGTAACTTCTCTGTCCAAAAAGTTGCATTCGCCATCACTATTGTCGTTCAAGCATCGCGAGCCCGGATGGTTTGCTGCCTCCTCGCGACCCAAGCCCTGCGATCAGGGTCAGCGATGATATCCAGGTCGGTGAGCATGATGGCATTCTCCTCGGCCATGATCTTGGCTTCGGCCTTCTTGGCCTTGGCCTCTGCTTTCAATACCCTAGACCTGGCCTCGGCCTCCTTGGTCTTGGTTTTGGCCTAGCTACTTTGCCTTTGCCTTGGCCTCGATCTCCATTAGCCTAGCCTTGGCGTTGGCCTCCTCCACATCGATATACCTCGTCTGGAGCTCGACAAAGGTCTTGGCGGTAGCGTCATTCTCTTTGCGTCGCCTCTCTTCCCTCTCGGCGATGGCCTCTTCCTTCTTCTTCAAGATCTTCCTCAAGGTCTCCTGAAATGCCAAGGAACCAGCCTGGCGAGTGATGTCGGCCTTCGTACCCTTGTGGCCTCTAGGCTGGCGGGCACGAGCGGCAGTCCCGTCGCCTGCAGGATTGAAAAAGCCTTCGTCATTGTCATCGTCTAGGTCGACGACACCGCCCGTCGAAGCATTGCTCTTGCTCTTCTTCTTGTTGTCAAGTTCCTTTCAAAGGGCATGGCTAGTCTCTCATTTTTTGCAGTCCTCGTCCTTGATCAACGTCCAACAATGAAGTGGTTTATGTGCCACTGGTGGGAGAGACCGCCCAAGATAAAGGGAGAACGCGCAAGAACAAACACGTTGTCCGGGCCGACCCACCGAGGCCCAAATTTGGTGCATGGATGGGTTAGTTCACGTTCATTTGTCCATATGAGTCACCCGCTGATTCGCCATGCAGCAGTCCGTTAGTCCGCTCGAACGAATTCGGACACACTAAGACGAGTTAGGTCGACGACCCGATAGAGATGAGCTTAGCTACTGTATTCTGTTTTCCAACAGACTGTCTGCTTTGTCGGCCGGCCTATCCACCGGCATCCCTACCTGCAGACAACCACCAAAACATGCGCTACACTTCCTTCGCGGCCTTCACCACACCAGATTATCAAGGGCTTTACCGTCCTTCCATCAATATATACTCCCTCCTTTTTAACATATAAAATGTTTTAATTTTGTGAAATAAATATATCCAAACTTTCTTTTATATGTAGGTTCACTCGGATTTAAAGTGAATCAATACACTAAAAAAATTAGTTATATTTTCTTCACAGACCTAAAATATAGTATATTTTAAAACGAGGGAGTATTTGTTATAATCGCTGCTTCGCCAAATACAATAAAGTCGTTATCTGTAAGTGGTACCGGGGTGGCGGTTGGAGTCTTGTGGGCACGAAAACAAGTCTAGCTTCCCTTCCATTTTAATTAGTTTCAGACCTTAGGACGAAGACCGCTCCTCGCATGTTACATGAATGGATGCATTTTCACACTGCAAGTATTTTATATGCACAGTTGGCGCCGACGACGGCGACATCTATTTGAGGAGGACGTACCTACTACTTGTTTTTCGATGTACTTCACTGTGACACTTACAAAAATCAGGTCGTTTGGCCTTCAAAGACGAACAAAGACGAATCGAATGAATGAGCCAAGATAGAGAAAACATAAGTGCACGAACCAGGGGGCGGTGTTTTGGCTCACATGTGCATATAAATTTATTATAAAAATATATAAATAAATATTAAAATATTAATAAATCTGAATAAAATTTCACGTGTACATCTAGGTATTCTATGTTCGAATGCGAGTTTTTGGAAAAAGGGTTCATTTTATGTGGCTCATGTAAAAAGACAAGAAAATATATCCATAAATAGTCATATTGGAGTTTTAAAATTTATCTTTTTATAGAATGTTCAGATGTACGCGTGAATACTTTTTCTAAGTTGTTTGATATTTTAAAATATGTTTTCAAACAACATATTCATATGCGGTGTGTTTTACACTACCTTTTACTATTGGTGAAAGACGACTAGTATAAAACAGGATCCTGCTATCTGGCGACTGCTCTACGGATTGTAAAATCGGGTGGATGTTTCGACATAGTCAAATCCGACAGCAAGCCAAGGGTGCGTGAGAAGACCTTGCCAAATTTGCATACGAGAAAGATATTTGCATACGGAAGTTTCGAGCTTACTTAGGAAACGGGATTAGCAAATTGACACTAAATGACAAATTTTGATTAGCTTGCTGAATTTAAATCAAAAATTTAAAATGTTTTATAGATCAAATCATCCGTCCGATTTAGGATCTGTTTTTATCATTATACTAATCGCGACGAGATCCTCGAAACTAGCTCCCATGTTAGTATGTTCTAACAACTTTTGTTCGAACAGTTATCCATCCATAACATGTGATTTATCTAGGCCATAGTATATAAGTTATCCATCCTATAAAACATGTTGTGTGGAGACTCTTTCACATGTATGCAGAAAAAGTACGTAGCGACCGTTCTAAGAAAATTATATAACTCGACGGGCGTTCCCACAGCCTACACGAGTGATGTCCCGCGTGCATGGTCTAACTAAATAACACGCCTTTTTTGCCCCAAAAGTTACATATCATTAGAACGAGAGTTATCCAGGCTTTAGCATGTAAGTTATCCATCAATAACGTGTAAGTTATTTTAGTACGACGCGATAGTGGCAATGGGCTATGAAATCCCGAAGGGTGTTAGGATGTCGATCCTTGATCGCTCATCGATGCTAACACCTAGGCTATCGGGTCTCAATTAAACTAGTTTATAGATCGCATTTAATTAACTAATTTAAAATGGGGTAACTGAGATTTTATGAGGCGAAAAGTTACAAAAGTTACACATATGAGAAATGCGAGAACGTCTCCACCCAACCTATTTATGTATACGGTTGGTAACTTATATGTAATAGGATGAATAACTTAACTACTGTGACATGGATAAGTCACATGTTAGGAGTGGGCTAACACAACTTTGTTTTTTCCAAAAGTTACCCACCAATAATACGAGAACGAGAGTTATCCGGTCTTCAGTATGTAAGTTATCGACCAAATAGCATGTAAGTTATTCACCACTATAAAAGTTTACACACCGATAAAATATAAATATTATTCTAGTGGCTTGTCTTCATCGCCCGTCGCCGCTTTTGCAGCGTACGCGTGACTCAGCCTCGAAAGGTTATCGCGTCAAACATCAAATATAATTTAAAAAATCTAATCTTCTTTTAAATACGATATAAAAATAGGGTCTTATAACTGGTACGTCCATTTTGCATCACTATTTTATATCCAAATTATTGTTATTTATTGATATATGTCATATTAAGAGATGATACTTATGTTATTTTATCTATTTTGCATGTTTGATGACTTTTGGAGGATGAACCGCCGGAGTCAGGATTCTGATAAAAAAAGCGTCGTTCAGATGCAATATTTGCGAAGATCATAAAATCCCGGAAAATATACGGAAATTCCTATTTTTCCAGAACACGAAGATAGCCAGAAGGAGAAGTGGAGATGGGCCACACGGGGCCCACACCACCACCTGGCGCGGATCTCCCCTGGGCCGCGCCACTAGGTGGTGTGGCCACCCTGGCCCACCTCTGGCATCGCCCTTCCGCGTATTTAATTCTCCCGAAACCCTAAGACTCGGGGAGCGACCACAGAAATATTTCGCCTCCTCTGAGAGACGGAAACTACAGAGAGAGAAAGAGCTCTCCGGCAGGAAGAAATCTGCCAGGGAAATTCCTTCCCGGAGAGGGGAGATCATCGCCATCGACATTGTCATCAAGCTAGACTTCATCGGGATCATCATCATCACCACCAGTACCATCACCACCACGCCATATCGCTGTAAAAATTGGGTTGAATCTTGCATAGTTCTTAGGGGAAACTTTCCCGGTGTTGATTACTTTTTGTAGTTGATGCTATTGAGTGGAACCATTGGATTATTGTTCATGTTCAGATTGTTACTAATCATTATTTCATCTTTTATCTTGATCCATATGATGTATCGTGAGTAGTTCATTTAGTTCTTGAGGACATGGGAGAAGTCATGTTGTTAGTAGTGGAATTTTGTTGAGAAATATTTAATGGTTTGATATTTCAGTTGTTGTGCTATTCTTCTAGTGGTGTCATGTGAACGTCGACTACATGATACTTCACCTTTATGGGCCTAGGGGAATGCATTGTGTATTTGACTACTAATTGTGGGGTTGCCGGAGTGACAGAAACCTAAACCCCTGTTAGGAAACCATTGCATAATAGAGTGTAGCATCTCAGAGTTTAATGTTGTGGTTAGGTTTTTATCTTAATTACTTTATTGTAGTTGCGGATACTTTCAAGGGGTATAATAACAAGTATGTATTAGTCCAAGTAAGGTCAGTACATTAGCATAGGTTCACCCACACAACACTTGTCCAACTGAAAGGGCAAATAGCCCTTATCTAGTGTTTTGGTTAACTATGACATCGAAGCTAGAGAGCGGACTAATGTTTCTACTAGCTTCTCTACAGGTGAGAGTCCGTAGGTTGTTGGTTAAAGGCGATGGGTGACCCCCCATTCGTTTCTATATAAAGAGTTGGTGGTGTTATTTATTATTCTCTCTTATTTACTCTTGAGTCAAATAGAAAACACCGCACTATTAAGAGGGGTGATCTCGATGCGCTCTTTGGGGTTGTTCTACACCAAATATACTTCTCATCATCCACCGCCACACACTCGTTCAAAGATAGAGAGAAAAATAGCCATGAAAAATGAGTCCAAAGGGGTTACCGTGAAATCGGCAGAAGTGCCGGCACCGCCGGTGTTGTCGCCGGAATTTCCGGTCGCCGCCGGAAATTCTCGGTAAGCACCGAAATGGCTTACTGCAAGCACTTTTGGCTGCTCGCCGAGAATTCCGGTCGCCGCCGAAATTTCTGGCGTGTGGTCCGGTCCGCCGGAGCTGTCGCAGGAATTTCCGGCGAGCAACTCGGTCCAACCAGACTTATTGCCGGTTCTGTCACAGGAACCCCCAAACGGCTCTTTTTCTCCCCATACTATATATACCCCTTTCTTCTCCACTAAGAGGTTAGGCATTTCAGTAAAACATTCAATTCTTGAAGCTCTTTGTCTCTCCCCCATTGTTGAAACATCAAAGCTTAAGGATCTCCCATTCTACCCAACCAAATCCAAATCCCTTTGGTAGAAAGGAAGAGGAGGTCCCGATCTACGTTTCCAGCAAGACAAATTCATCCCCCCTTGAGTTCATTGAGTTAGCTTGTTACTCTTGGGTTTGTGGGAAACCCTAGGAGGCTAGGGTCGCCCAAAGGCATTCGGCTTGTGATTTGCTCCGTGGAAAGTTTGTGAGGGTTTGGAGACTACCTTAAAGTCTACCACGAGTAAGTTAGCTATTCCTTCGTGGGATAGGCTCGGAGAAGAAGGTGAGACTTTGTGGAGCGTGAGGAATCCTTCGTGGAACCTCACACCTCTCCAACGTGACGTAGCCCCTTCCCAAAGGTGGTGAATATGGGAATACATCTTCGTCTCCGCGTGCTTCGGTTATTCCTTAACCGATCTCTTACTTGTGTTGTTTACCTTGTGATAGCCTTTGAGCTTGAAGTATCTTGTTCATCATCTAGGTTGCCTCACCTAGTTTGCATTTAGGCTCACTAATATTCCGCAAAGCCTAAAACTTGCAAAAGATTATAAAGAATTTTGTAGAAACCTATTCACCCCCCCTCTAGGTTAACAATCTTACACTTTCAATTGGTATGAGAGCCAAGGGATCTTTTAAGGGATTTACCGCCTAAGAGAAAAGATGGTTTTCTCCGATGATGAGGAGGATAAGACTTATTCAGTCAAGGTGCTTCGTGAAATCTTATCCAAGGGTGCACTTGAAAATGCCAAGGCTGATTCCGATCTCCTTGTTCGAATGAGTTACATAGAAGGACAACTTAAGGCCATTGGCGATGGGGCTTTCTTGGTAACCCATTGGTAGTACCTCAAGGGAGACCAATGGACACCGGAAAGGATAAGGATGCCGAGTCCGCTCATGAGAGCGGCTCGTCAAAAACTTCCACGCCCCCTAATCAATTTTCGTATGTTTATCCTAAGCAAAAGAACATCATGCCTCATATTAATGGTTCAGGTCCTGCACCTAATTATGATGGAACTCATTTCTCTCATTGGAAAGCTTCTATGGAATCTCATCTTCACAGTTGCAGCGTTGAGCTTTGGGAGATTGTGTGCACCGGTTTCCACCCTCATAATCCCAATAACCTCACTCCGGGAGAGTACTACGACCATCAACTAAATGCAACAGCTTGTGACAAGATAAGGAGTGCCATTCACCGCACTCTCCATGATCAAGTCAGTGACATACCCACCGCAAAGGATCTTTGGGATAGGATTGTCATTCTCCAAGAGGGAACGTCTCTTATCCAAAAATCCATGTATGAAGCTGCCAAGTCAGAGATGAACATGTTCATGAACCATAATGGTGAGACTATCGTTGAAGCATACAAGAGACTTGTTGCCCTCCGCGTGAAGATTGGTGGCCTAGGATGTGAGAAGTATTATGATGGATTCAATTTGAATGATAAGCTTATCAATTCCAAGATTGTCTCCATGATCGCGGTCACCGATAAGAAGCTTGCCTTGAACTTGCAACTCCTTGATAGAGCTAATAAATTCACTCCCGATGATCTAGTCTCTTATCTTGTTGCCACAGATAACTTGGTGAATGAAGGGCAAAAGATCAAGAAGATCAACCGTGCTATTGGGTCTTCCCACTCTCTAGCACTAAAGGCCAAGCATGTGCAAGAAGATGTTGCTATGATGAAGAAAGCGATGTTGATGGAGTTGATTATATGATCTCTCAACTTGCTCTCTTCACCAAGAACATGAAGTTCTGAAGAAGGAGAAGTTTAATGGGATCAAGTGAGAAGAAAAGGACGTGCTACAATTGTGATGAGTCGAGCCATTTTGACGATAAATGTCCATATGAGAAGAGGCTTAACAAGCCCAAGTATGAATAGGGTGCCAAACCAAGATTGAAGCCCAACCCCATCAACAAAAGATACAAGAGGAACAATAGGCGTGATGGCAAGGGTTGTAGGGTTCGCAGCATAGAAAACAAAAAAAAAAATCTTACGAAGGGAACAACTATGTAGCAAGATCTATCTACTAGATACAAGCAATGTGCGGATATACATCCGTAGAGAACATACCCTTGAAGACTGGCAAAGCTTAATGAGTCCAAACTCGTGGTTGATGTAGACGATCTCTTGTTGATCTCAAGATCGAGAGGAAGTCCTTAGCACCGCAACTTAGCGGCGCATCCGTGCTCGCACACACGTCTGAGGCACCGAGCAACCTCCGCCTCCTCGCTCCAGCGATGCAGTGGAAGCACAACTCTTTCTTGCCGAATACCCACCGGGAACATGTATCTCTCTAGTCCGAGACCATGGGAATAAATACTAGAGGGGGAGAGAGATCCTTCACGAGGAGGTGCAAGTGAGAGAGAGGGAGGGGGCTCCTTTTATAGGGAGAGGGGGGCACCCAAGGGGCCATGCTCCCAGCCATGGGGCTGCCCCCTCCCCTCCTTTCATTCATGTGGGTGGACACTCCACTCACACAAATACCTTTCAATTTCCTCCACTCAAAAACCCACTCAAATTCCTACTAAATTTCCACCAAATTTAATGCAAACTCTCATTAAATAAAACTCCTTTTATTTATTAAGAATTTTGTCAATTACTTTAATGACAAACATTCTCATATAACCCCTTTCTAGTATTTCATTTCACATGCAAAAACACTTTCTGCAATTTCACCTAAAAATCTGTTTCGGTATCTAGTGAAATAAATTCCTATGCTTGTTATTCTTTCCGGCATGAAACTTTTGCTCCAAATGGATGTCGGAGTCTCTTAAGTGTGTCACCCTACAGTTCGCGAATAAGGCGTACATGATCGAGACCCCTCTCGGATCAATAATCAGAAGCGGGATCTGGAGACCCATACTGACTCCCACACATTCAGCGATGTCTTTCTTGTGATTGCGAGAACCTTTTACGCTAGTATATTAATCCCTTTGTTTCGTGAGATATTACATGTTCGAGATTCGATCATCGGTATCTCCATACCTATTTTTATCTCATTACTAACATGCACTCTTTTCTCATTCCCGTGATATAACATTCTAGTGATCAAATCACTTGCTTGCAAGCTAATCAATGTGATATCATCAAGAGGGCCCAGAGCATATCTATCCGTCATCGGGATGAAAAAATTCCACTCTCGATCCATGGGCCTCAACATAACACTTTAGTAGTTCTGAACCCATCTTTATAATCACCCTATTACGGTGTGACGTTTATGTTATCAAGAAACTCTTCCGGTGTTAGTGATTGACATGATCTCATGGTCTAAGGATTAGGATCACTTTGTAAGTTGTTATACTAATATAAACTCAATGACTTTGATCGTAATGCTATACTTCGGGTGAATGTTCATCACATCATTACACTAATGTTGTGACCTCGTTATTAACAACATCCAATGTCCATGATCAAGAAACCTTGATCATCTTGTTAATCAACGAGCTAGTTTATGAGAGAGGCATAACTAGGAATTTCCTTTTTGTTTATTAAACACACATGTATTAACGTTTCTGTATTAATACAATTATAGCATGCAAAATAAACATTTATCATAAATAAGGAATATGATAATAACCACTTTATTATTGCCTCTCGGGCATATTCCCTTCAAGGGCTTCCTAGGTCAAGAATACACATCCGACAAGGAGGAAGAGGATGAAGAGAAGGTTGGCCGGTTTGGCCTTCGCCGAACCCGGGTCTCTCTTCACCTACGACTACACCAAGGACTACACCAACGACTCTTCTACTCCCAAGGTCACCGCCACTTGCCTTATGGCAAGGAGCTCCAGGGACGAGTCTGAGGAGTGTGGGGATACGGAGAAAGTGGTAGGTGTGACCGGTTTCACTACAAGAAATGTGTTAACCTATGACCTTTTGATAGTGACCGTAGATAAAATTGTCATAGAGTTATGACGATTTCACACCAGATGATCATAGGCCGTTTGCGAGAGTCAAAACCCTGAATAATTAAGACGATTTGGCTTAAAAACGTCATAGTTTCAATACATAAAATCGTCATAACCAACAAGATATAAGAGAGGACAATATCGGCCGTTGGATATGAACCCGATGGACGGTTGAGATAGTGATGTTTGGAAAGTTGCCATGGATCGATGACCTGGCATCGAGTCATCGCGCGCAGTCCTGGAAATATTTCGGTTTGCCACACTCCTCGCGCCCAGTCACGCGCAATTGACCAATCATTTTTGTAAGTCCCACCGAAGAACCCTAGTTCTATCCCCGCCGCCTCCCACTGTATTGTTCTCTCCGCCGCCGCCGCCCTACATTTCCTGCCGCAGCCACCCCGTCACCCGCCGCAGCCTAGCGTCTCCCCACCTCCGGCCACCACCGCCCTCACCTCTCTGCCAGGGGGAGTGGAGAGGGTCGGAGAGCTACCTCCCTGCCTCTCCTCACTCAATCTTGACCCCTAGTTAGCGCGGTGCCTCCGACTTCAGTCCCCTGGACCAACCTCGTAGGCTCCGTCGAGCAAGCCCGTGCGCTTGCGCTCCTCCGCCACTGTTCGGACGCCGCTATCACTGACCCAGGTGCGTGTGAGCAAATCCCCTCCCCGTCTCGTGAATCCTTTATGGGGTGGGATATTTTTTTTAGTTTACTAATGGAGGATGGGGTGGTGAAGTCGGTTTGATCGATCTCCATTGGCGCCACGCAGGGTTGGGGGCTTGGGCCTCAGAGGAGCTTCTTCCTGCTTGCTGCTCCAGGGCCGTCCGACCGGCAAATCGTGCATCCCTGAAATCTCCTCCACCTGAAGCACGCAGATCCAGAAGCGGGGAATAAAGGCTTGCATCAACCCGATCAACAAGATCTGATCTCCGTCTCGGTAATTATTCCCCATGCCAAGGCCTACTCTTTTTCTCTCTTAGATCTGCGTATGTGAAAGGGATCCAAATCCTTTGGTGGCTACTCCGTAGACATGTTTCAGTGAACCTCCCTAACTCGTGTTGTTGCTTCAATATATTCAGATTGATGCCCTATTTGCCTCCTTTAACATGTAGTTAGTCTACATGTATGAGAAGCGGTAATTAACATGTGCTTTACATGGTTCATTGGTTCATGTGGTGCTGACATATAACCGGGATTATAATAGTTGGTATTGCCTATACGGGTCAGTGGAAGATAGTTGATCCCCTCTGAGTTCCATGGCACACATTATTCTGTTCCAGTCACATTCGTTGAGCAAGTACTTTGCTATTTTTATTTATGTTGTCAGAACATTTTGTGATTTATTTGCTAGTGACAACAATCTTCATCAATAGTAATACTATATTTTTGCATGCTATGATACTAACCGGAACTGGTTTTTGTTTTCCTCCTCTATAGGGTTGTTACACAGTAGCCCAAATTTCCTGACGACATGATTCCCATCATTACATTTGCTGTTTCCTGGTGCTCATTGACAAGATCACCTTTCCCATGGCGAACAACTCAATGTATATATTATCTGGTCTCATGACTTTGCTTGGTCGCGTCTAATGATAAACTCAGGTATTGTTTTGGCAATACATTGCTATAGGCTCAGGGTGTTGCACCCTTAGTTATATTTGATTGTGGAAGTTACGTGCTCAAGTGATATATGCCTGTCAGATGCTCCAAGTGCATTCTGAACTACCGCACCCTAGTTTATTTGTAAGTATATTGAGAAGCACAGAATGTACACTTCATAGCTCTTGATTTTGACACCTAGTTATTAGCCGGCCCATGTGTACCATGTGGTTCTATTAAGCAAATGGTCTCTATTGCTTTTCACTTTTTCAATTCATTTTAATGCCTTGTTTCTCTGCCAAAAGTAGAATGATGAGAAGAGAAAGATCACTTGGTTTTGGTCACTTATGTGTTTATGTTGGGTAAATGTGAGCTACATTGTCTATGCTTCAAATTACTTACGTTTTCTGCTGTTCACTCTATTTATATCGTGCAAATATATATTTATTGTATGGCTTATTATCTATTATATAAATCTAATATTGATGACCCTGTTTTTATGCATTGATGGGGACATTTGTTACAGTAATAATATATATTGTGGATAACCTCCTCTGTGTTGTTGCATATACACGTTAGTTTCCTTGAGTGGCCTTCTACCGATGGTTTCAAACATCAAGGTGCTCTTACAACATTGTTTAGCCATGGAAAATCTAGGATAAAATTTATCCTAGATATTGCATAGAGTTACATCAAATGATATATCTCATAATATGTTAGGCACTGTATAATATGGAACAATAAAGTGATGCTTCTATTTTGCTTATGCTAGAGTAATGCATCAACTTATATTTTTGAAAACCTTGAGTCAATATGTATGCCAATCCTACTAAGTTTCATTTTTAAGAGCTTTGGGAAATGGCTTATTTTATATTGCCAAAAGAATTTTTCCACCTTTGTTGTATCCAATACACAACTGCATTTTGTGAAGTATTAAAATGGTTTTGTGAAGTATGGAGATGCTCTGTTCTAATGACCCGACCTACTAAGAATGGAAATTTCTATCTTAGCATATTTGGTCTTTTGTTAATTCCAGATCGTCAGGGTCTTAGGAACTTCAGTAGGTCACACGTTGCCCTATGTAGAGTGTTGTGGTCCTGGATTTCGTTTGTCGGGTTGTAAGTTTGCTAAGCAATTGAGAACCATATAAGTACTAGAGTTATATGAAGTGCTTGGAATCCTCAGTTGTTATTTTGTTTTTGATGTTAGCTGTAGATGAAGCACACCTGAAAGGCTAGAATTTGGTTCAGTCCTGGAACTATTTTGTATATGAGAAAATGAATATTAGTGTTGAAAAATGATCTTCCTCAATGCCCAATCAGTCTACTCGCACTACTTTGAAACTTGTCTACTCCACTGAGTACTTGACTTGTATGTGTCCTGTCATCTCTTGTGTTTTTCAGGTTATAATCATAATGGAGGAGCAATGAGGGGCGAGTACCGGACAGCGGACTGGGAGGATGCGGCAGTGGCTGAGGTCTCTGGTTGCCTGCCGTTCAGCGGATAATAGCAGATCATGGAGGACGAAGTGAACATCAGTTTTCCCAAGATCACCTCCGCCTTCACCTCGTTCACCTCTCCAGCGGCAAGATCGGCGACTGCTGCATCGACATGCTCAGTGTTGTGCTACTATTTGGGTGCTGCTGTTTTTCATCTTTTACCTGCATAATGGTGTCAGTAGACTTACCTTTTAAATAAAGGCTTAAACTTATCAATTCCATTGCTTCTTAACTATAAGGACAACACCTCAATCGATAGTCAGAATGACATGGAGGGGCTCTAGAACTTCTACTTGGAGTATTTTTCATGCAGCTGTACTGTTTGCTGAAATGCTTAGATTCTACTTGGTAGATCAGACTACAAATGGTTCGGGGAAAGTAGCAAGTCTGAAATATCTAGGTTCCATTGCATAATCGAATTATAAAATGTTCAGAAACTAGAAATAACTCTGTTTCTACTCTGTGATTCTGCACACGTGGTCCTCATATTTTGTAGAGTTCCTTTGTGATGTTGAAGATATGGTCTGAATATATTTGTATTAGGATCTAGTTGTTTCTCTATGATGTTATTTTATGGTCACCATTTCATGTTCTTTCTATTTGGTCTCTATGATGTAAGTGATACTGATATCTGTGTAAATTGTATGGGCATACAAGCTACATGATGAGGCCGTGTTGCGCCTCGTCTGCTTCTCCAACCAGCTACATGCGAGGTACGGGCAAGCCTGCGGCGTCGGCGCCTACGCCTCTCGCTCACCATCGACTCCCGACGGCGGTGGTCGGGCTGGTGGTGTAGCGCGACCCGACGGGGCGGGATCTGGACGCGCTCCACGTGCTGGTCTAGGCTGCGACAAGCCCCTCGCCAAGTGCTTCGACGTCGACGTCAACGAGTTCATTGCCTCCGACCCCGCCTACGCCCCCAGGTATCTGCCTGTCCTACCCTCTCCATCTCAGGTTCTGCTAAATTGCTGTTCCTGCTAGGATTTTGCTGTTCTTATTTATCCTATTTTTGTAGTTCTTATTTATCCTATTTTTGTCTTGTCATGTACCAACCTCTTCAAATATTTGTGTAAATTTATGTGGTTCATAGAGCTGTCAAAAAAGTTCGAGCTTGACAAACCATTTGAACTCGATTCGTTATTTGCTCGACTCGAGTTTGGCTCGAAGTCTAAACAAACTAAACTCAAACATGTCATCAGGCTCGCGAGCTTCATGAGCTCGAGCTCGAATGTTCGCTCAAGCTCGGTAAAAAGCTACGATAGTCCACTTGTGATAAATATTTTAGAGCTATCCTAGGCCTGTTATTCTTTTTATGTTAGCCCAATAAATTTCAAGTCCATGTAAAGAAGAAATCCATCGTTGATTGCTCCACTTCCATCTTTTTTAGAAGAGTTCCACTTCCATCTAGTAGCTCATGATTACAGAAAAGAATGATAGCAGGCCTAGCCTCTTGGTACAAGAGAACATTTTGGGCTTTGGCAGCCTCGTACAACCCAGAGTTAATTCGGGTGTCAGGCAGTTGTAGGCTGTAGCATACACGGCAGTATTTTTAGTCCCACCCTGCTCAGCGATAGAGGGTAAGGGTGGTGTTCCAGCTATATATTGAGCCTGTGGAGAACCTTTGAAGAGCAGTGTGCCGCTTTAGGCCAACGATCAAACACATAATTTAATTTGAAATTAAAAATAAAACAAACGAGCTTTGTGAGCTCGGCAATCCTTTGACAAGTCGAATTCGAGCCTGTCTTTCAGCTCGCGAGCCGAGCTCGAGCTACAAAAATAGCTTGTGCTGCAAATCTAGCTCGAGTCGAGCTGAGGTGTATTCGCTCGAGCTTGGTTCGTTTACACGTTCATATAGTTTCTACTTTCTATCATGAATAGCCTGTAGCAATTTCATCTAATATTTGCTATGCTATGCTCCAGTTTTTTCTTCGAAATGCTATGCTTTAGGTTGTTGTATAATCTGTCGATGCTTTTTACAATCCTTTCATAGATATATGTTTAGAGTACTGTACTGTACTTCTCTACCACTAGCTGGCAATACTTTACATCTGTTTATTTTTCTAGCTGATCTATGTTATTTTTACAAGATATTGCTTTCTTTTCCAACTAACAGCCATTACCACACTTTCATTTCTTTTACAGGAGCTCCAGGATGAAGGTAAAATAAGCAGAAGCTTCATAGTCAGCAAAGAGTTGATGCTAGTTGTAACTTCCTGGGAGTTTATGGCTAGTTGTATGTTTGTGGGTGTTTTGTACTATGGAATAGTTGTATTCTTGGGTTTTGTTAATTATGTCTGATTGTATAGTTATATCTACATTTTACTTTTGTAGTTGTTTTGTATTCCTGGTTTATGTTTGATTGTAATATAACGAATGTGATCTGGGCCATGCTTATCGAACTATCGATTATTTAATGCCTGTACTTTAGAAATGATCTGAATGTCAGTTGGGCTCTAAAAAGGCCATCATCCAAAAAAAAAATAGTGGACTGGAGCAGCGAGCAATACTACAAAAATGGTTGAAATAAAAAAATAACTAAAAGCTAAAAAGGCCTTGCCCATGAAAATAAAAGGGCCATAATATTGGGCTTGGCCCAAGCAGCAAAACGGGAATTCCCAAGAAGAAATTACTGGACTGAATTTTGGGCTTGGCCCATGTAAACGATTGAAATGGATCGGGCTGATTCTCTGCCACGTAGGATCTGCCATGTAGGATCTGACGTGTCTAGGCTAGATGTCCCATGACGATATTGGATCGTCATAGAGGTTATGACGTTGCGAAATCGTCATAGACGTTTATGACGATTTCGCAAAAATCGTCGTTATAGTTCATTTGCGACGCCCAGCTTTCGACGATCTCAAAATCGTCATAGAATCGTCATAAACGGACTATTGTGACGATTTTGTGACGAAAATAGAGGGTCATGTATAGCCATATTCCTTGTAGTGTTTGGCATATGTCGAACCCGGTTCACCTCTCACCTACGACTACGCCAAGGACTACCTCAAGAGTTCTCCTGTTCCCAAGATCGCTGGCTCTTGTCTTATGGAAAGAAGCTCCAAGGTAATTGTCTCTCCTCCATCCCTATCTAGCGTCTTGGATGATCTTGAGAGTAACCATGATAGTGATAGTGATGAATTTGGTGAAGAATATATAAAATAAATGTATGGTATCATGAAATCTCTTCCTCCCATTGCTCGTGCTAGAGTCAAGCAATTAATGGAACTTGTTAGCTCACGTGATGAGGCCATTGATAGCTTGGAATCTCATATTAATGATGAGAAACAAAGATTCAATCTTCTTGAGCAAGAGCTTTGTGAGGAAAAGAATAACAATTCATTTCTTAAACTACAAACTAAAATTTTTGAAATTGATAAAGCAAAAGACATGGACACTATTGATAGGGCTAACTCTTTGTCCCAAGAGCTTGATGCCTCAAAGAAAGAGCTTGAGGTTGCTCATTCTTCTCTTACCAAGGACCTTGAGCACCTTGAAAAGGCTAGTTTCCTTGTCAAGTGTGAGTTCATAAAACTTGGAGAGAACCATGACCAACTTCGGGTGTCCTATGAGAAGGCTCTTGGTACATTAAAGGATCCAATTATTGTTGAAAATGATTCTTGTGCCTCTAACTCTACCTTTGATCAAACTATCCTCATTGAGGAAAATAAGAAGTTGAAAGAGCAACTTGAGAAAGAGCGTCGTGCACCTACCTCCAAGGGAAAGATCCTAGATGAGATTTTATCCCGTCAAAAGACGAAAATTTCCAAGGAAGGTGTCGGTTTTGATCCAAATAACAACACGAGCAATGCCATTGCACCAAAGAAGATAACCTTTGTAAAAGAAGGTGACAAGGTGGTTGACCAAGTCAAAAGGAATGTTGTGAATGTGGGAGCCATGAGGGGCAATCCCAATCATAAGTATGCGGGAAATTCTAATCCTTCCTATGTGCTATGTAAGGGCACTCAAGGAGATGTATATGCCAAATATGTTGGCCCTCGAAATGGTTATGCTCATAGATGGTACTCAATTTGGGTACCAAAGGATCTTGTTGCTAATGCTAGGGGACCCATTACTCAATGGGTTCCTAAATCAAAGAATTGATTTTGTAGGGTTATGCCTCCGATGGATCAAAATGGGTGTTTGATAGTGGATGCACCAATCACATGACCGGAGGTAGAAGTGGGCTTGACCAATTCATTCACGATGTCAACTCAACGTCAAGCATCACTTTTGGAGACAACTCTAAAGGAAAGGTACTAGGTTATGGTAAGTTGGTGATCTCCAAGGTTTTGACTCTAGAGACTGTGTTACATGTTGAAAACCTTGGTTACAACTTGCTTTCAATTAAACATCTTGCGGATGCCGGCTATGACTCCTATTTCTCTAGAACTTTTGTGAAAGTCTTTATGGGTGATGATCTCAGCTTGGTTCTCATTGGACACGTGGAAGACGACCTTTATGTGGTCGACCTCTCGAAAGAGAGCCAATCTCTTCCTACATGTCTAATGGCCAAGGCTGAGAAGGGATGGCTTTGGCATCGTCTCCTAGGTCATGTCAACATGAGAAATCTCAATCAACTCCTAAAGGTTGAGCATATTATTGGACTAACCGGTGTCTCCTTTGAGAAAGATCGTGTGTGTAGTGCTTGCATTTCAGGAAAGCAAATAGGGAAGCATCATCCTTCCTTTACCAAGGTGGCCACGTCAAGACCCTTGGAGCTTCTCCATTTGGGTCTCTTCGGTCCATCAACATATGACTCCCTTGGTGGAAGAAGATATGGTCTTGTCATTGTTGATGATTTACTCAAGGTATACTTTGGTCTTTCTTCTCAAGACGAAGGATGAGACCTACAAGGAATTCATGATCTTTGCCAAGCAAGCTCAACGCACTCATGGAGTGGAGATCAAGACCATTAGAACCGACAATGGCGCCGAGTTCAAGAACTACACCATGAAAGAATTTGTTGAAAATGAGGGGATCAAGCATGAATTCTCAGCTCCTTATACCCCTCAACAAAATGGTGTTGTTGAAAGGAAGAACCAGACAATCATTGAGATGGAAAGAACAATGTTGAGTGAATTCAAGTCCCCCCACAATTTTTATACCGCGGTCCACTACATGAACCGGCTCTTCCTCCGAGCTCCCTTTGACATGACTCCATACGAGATTCTCACAAGTAAGAAGACCAATGTCAACTACTTTCATGTCTTTGGATGCAAGTGCCTCGTCAAGAACAAAAAGGAAAAGCTTGGTAAATTCGAATCTAGAACTATAGAGGGTATATTTGTTGGTTATGTGGAAAACTATCATGCCTATAGATACTACAACAAAACCAATGGTTGTGTTGAAGAATCTTGTGACGTGGAGTTTTTGGAGAAAAATGGCCCCCATGAGGGGCAAGTTTCTTCTCGTGATGTAGGTGATGTCGATTCCTCCCAAGTCATCAAGTTGATGGGTATTGGGCATATCTTGCCCACCGAGTCTCACATTCATGTTCAATAAGATGATGGGTAGAATCAAGCTCAACTCAAGAGGAGCCAAGCTCTACCCAAGTTGAGCCATCAAATGCACCACAAGATCAACATCTCACTCAAGATGCCATGCAAACCGAAGAACAAGAACCAAGCCCTCAACCCTTTTAACAAGACCAAGTAGAAGATCAATCTCCTCCATCCCAAGGTCAAGCTCAAGATGGTGTCAATGATCAAGGCCCCTCAAAAGATGAATCTGTTGATCATGAAGGCACAATTCGGAAGATCAAGGCCGCCTCCATTGCAAGTGGACTTCAAGTCAACAATATCCTTGGAAACATATCAAGAGGGATCGAGACCCGTGCCAAGAAGAAGAACCTCACAACCTTTTGTGGGCATCATGCTTTTGTGTCCAACTTTGATCCCCTCAAGGTTCATGAGGCTTTGGAGGATCCGGATTGGGTCATTTCCATGCAAGAAGAACTCGAGTGTTTCACCCGCAATGAAGTTTGGTCTCTAGTGGAGAGGCCTAAAGATCATCGCATCAATGTCATTGGGACCAAGTGGGTGTTCAAGAACAAGCACGATGAGAACGGGGTTGTCATAAGAAACAAAGCAAGGTTAGTGGTGCAAGGGTATGCCCAAATAGAAGGTATTGACTATGAGGACACCTTTGCACCTGTTGCTCGTCTTGAAGCTATTCGTCTCTTGCTTGCTTATGCATCTTTCCATAACTTCAAGCTTTATCAAATGGATGTGAAAAGTGCATTTCTTAATGGTCCCTTGAAAGAGGTTGCATATGTATCTCAACCCCCAGGTTTCGAAAACACACGCTATCCCAACCATGTGTATCTACTCCATAAGGCTCTCTATGGACTAAAGAAAGATCCTCGTGCTTGGTATGAGAACCTTAGGGATTTTCTACTCATGGATGGGTTTAGCGTGGGTAAGGTCGATTCCACCCTTTTCACCAAACAGGTTAAAGGGGGTGGCTTATTTATTGTTCAAATTTATGTTGATCATATTATCTTTGGTGGAACTAACGAATCTCATAATAAAGCTTTTGCCGAGTTGATGGCTATGAAATTTAGGATGTCCATGATGGGGGAGTTGAAGTTCTTTCTAGGCTTCATCATAAAGCAACTTCCTCACGACACTTTCATCTCTCAAGAGAAGTACATTAAGGACATGCTCAATAAGTTCGAGATGGCCAAGGCTAATCCCATGAAGACACCCATGCCACTAAATGGACAACTTGGCCTTGAAGTTGGTGAGAAGGACGTGGATCAAAAGGTATATCATTCTATGATTGGTTCCTTGCTCTACTTTTGTGCTTCTAGGCCGGATATCATGTTAAGTGTTGGAATGTGTGCTCGTTTTCAAACCGCTCCCAAGGATTTCCACTTGATGGTGGTTAAACGGATTTTTAGGTACCTTGTTCTCACTCCTACTCTTGGGATTTAGTATCCAAAGGAATCAACCTTTGAGCTTGTTGGCTATTAGGATGCCGATTGGGCAGGTGATTAGGTTGACCGGAAATCAACCTCCGGGGCTTGCCAATTCATTGGCCAGTCGTTGGTGAGTTGGTATTCCAAGAAACAAAACTCCACAGCCCTATCCACCACTGAAGCCGAATACATTTCCGCGGCATCTTGTTGTGTTCAATTGTTATGGATGAGGCAAACCTTGAAAGACTATGGTGTGTCTCTTGGTACGATGCCTCTTCTATGTGACAATGAAAGCACAATAAAGATCACCAATAACCCCGTCCAACATCGCCACACAAAACTTCCTACGTGACCATGTCACAAATGGTGATATCAATCTCACTCATGTGGGTACGATGTTCCAACTGGCCGATATCTTCACGAAGCCTTTGGATGAAGCCCGGTTTGTCATGTTGAGGCGAGAACTCGGTATCCTAGATCCTCAAAACTTGGATTGATTTGCTTCTTGCACTATATTCTTGCTCTTAACATCCTATGTAGCCTAGTTGTGCAGCACATGTAGGGATGGTCATCTCACCATGTCTTGGTTTGATGCTTACATATGTGTGCAACATAAATTGATCTCGTGTCATGATATGGGTCCAAGCATCTATCTTTGAGGCCCATGACATGTGTGCTTAAACATAGGGGGAGAAATCCTCCGCCAAATGGTTGTTTTTGTGTATTGGGTGCCTTGATGTTCAAAGCTAAATCCTATGTCCATGGTTGCTCTTTGTTTTTCTTCCTAACCTTGTCAAATGGACAGTGCTTTATCTGGTTTTTCATTTGGACTTTGTGTATATGCTCATATGATTTCTCACAATTCATCATCTCTAGAAAATTTTCCTCATACGCTGTCTCTAGAAAATTTCTGGCAAAAATTCCGGTCTGCCGGCCTGGCAACCGAAATTTCCAGCGACCGCCAAAAATTATGGCAGCAGAACAAAAATCCTTACAGAATACGGTTTCGGTTCTCTGCCGAAAATTTTGGTCGCCACCGTAAATATCGGTCACGGGGCCGGTCCACCGATGCTCTTGCCTGAAATTCAGCGTGGGTGCCAGTTCGACCAGACTTATTGCCGAAAAATTTCTAAGGAGGGTATTTATAGCCCGCGTGTGGGGGAGTTCCACCTTCTTCCTTCTTTCTTCCCCACGCCCTCCCCTCCTCCATGGTTGCCGCCCCAATATTCCCCACCCCCCATAGGCCCTTCCCTCCACCCAAATCCCTCCCCACTCCACCAAGTTGTAGATCGGGCCTCTACAAGTCTTCTCACCGAAGGTTTTGTTCTCTCCTTTCCTGCATTGAGAGATCGGGGAGTGCTCTCCCTCTTTCTCGTGTGGTGTTTTCTTCTTGCCCATCTTTGGCAACGGGGGGCATGGCTTCTTCTTCGGCATCCGAGGGTATTTTGCTCTTTCCTCCTTTCTTTACCTTTCTTGTTGGTAGTGAAACCCTAGCTTTGTCAAGCTTGTGCTTCCTTAGTTCTCTCTACCCCTAGTAGAGTAACTAGGCTAGTACCATCCTAGTTTCACCCATGTTCTCCCACATGTTGTTTTTTGCGCAAGTACTAAGTCATGGATAGTTCCCCAATCGATTGCCCTGAATTTTCGGTCCCATGCCCGGTCGAGCCGATACCGTCGCCGAAATTTCCGGTCACCATTCTGGTCCACCGAAATGCTCACTGGAAATTTCGGTCGAGCTTCCGGTCTACCGGAACCGTCGCCGATCATTCCTTGATAGGATCAGTTCTGCTGGACCTGGAGCCGAAACTTCTATTTTGCTTGTTTTTCTGTCCATGCGCTTGCCCAACTTTCATTATGTGTTCTTGTGAGCTCTTTTATGGCATATACACTCATTTGCTTGATGACCCACAAGTATAGGGGGTGTATCGCAGTACTTTCGATAAATAGGAGTGTCGGTCCCAACGAGGAGAAGAAGGTGCTGAACAGTGGTGGTGAGCAGGAAATCCTTGTGAATACTTAGCAAACGGATTTTTAGGTGTTTTCTAATAAGGCAAAAAAAACAATGAGCAAGTAGAAAAGGTAACGAACAAACAGAGCAAATGGCTCAATCCTTTCTAAGCAAAGGACAAGCCAGTGGAAATACTTATAAGGACCAAACGTTCTCGAAGACACATGGGAATTCTGTCAAGTGCTTTCGCTTCAAATAGCTGAGTACTCTTCTCTGGTGTTGTAAGTGTTGTGTGGGTGAACCTGTGCTAACATACCGACCTTACTTGTACTAATACATACTTGTGATTAAAACCCTTGTAAACATCCGTAACTATAGGAAAGTAATTAAGAAATAAATCTAACCGTGGCCTTAAAATCTGAGATCCTACACTCCCTTGTGCAAAGGTGTCCTAACGGGGGTTCAGGTTTCTATCACTCCGGCAACCCCGTAATTAGTAGCCAAATACACAATGCACTCCCCTAGGCCCATAAATGGTGAAGTATCATGTAGTCGATGTTCACATGACACCACTAGAAGAATAGCACCACAACTTAAATACTAAACCATTGAATAATAACTCATCACAGATTCACTACTAACAACATGACTTCTCCCATGTACTCAAGAACACAATGAACTACTCACAAGAAATCATATGGATCAAGATAAAAGATGATATGGTAATGGGTAACAATCTGAACATAAACAATAATCCAATGGTTCCACTCACAAGCATCAACTACAATAGTAATTAACACCGGGAAGGTTTCCCTTAATGAACTAAAGCAATATCCAACACAATTGTTACAGCGGTATGGAGTGGTGATGATGGTGCTGGTGGAGATGATGGTGTGGATGATCATGATGATCCCGATGAAGCCTAGCTTGATGATGGTGTTGATGGCGACGGTCTCCCCTCTCCAGGAAGGAATTCAGTAGAAATCTGTCTGCCGGAGAGATCTTTCTCTCTCGGTGTTTTCCGCCCCCAGAGGCGGCGGAAATCTATGTGTGGTCGCACCCCTGTCCTTAGGGTTTCGTAGGGAAGATATAGGCGAAGGGGTGGAGTCGGGAGCCGGGCAGGTGGGCCACACCTGCCCTAGGCATGGCCTAGGAGGGACCCACACCTAGGGGTGTGGCCCCCCTGCGGCCCCTCTTCGCTCCTCCTTCTGGCTTCCTCAATCTGCTGGAAAAATAATATTTTCCCATATTTTTCTGGTATTTTTTTATCTTCACGAAATTGCACCAAAACGCCTTATTTTCCATCAGAATCCAGACTCCGGCAGTTCATCCTCCAAGAATCATCCAACATGCATAAACAGATGAAAATCCATAAGTAATACCTCATAATAATACATATATCAATGAATAGAGGTAAATATGATATAGAAAGGTGATGCAAATTTGGCGTATCACTGCTTTATTTGCCTTGAGTTCTTGTGTGCTTCTTGTGCAGCGTCTAACCACAGCGATTTTGAGCCAGACATCGGCAAAAAGATAAAGCTTACTATTTAGCAGCCTCCTCCTCCCGCTCCTCGCCTCACTCAGCGTCAACAAGAAGCTGCTATCGCATGGGGTTCTGGCTCTGCAAGTGGACAGAAGAAGAAAGCCTCTGCTGGAAGATCTGCTCCCAAGGGAAAGTACAGTCTTGGTCCTACTGAAGAAGAGGTTCCTCCCAACTACAATACTGCTTCGGAAATCTCTGTGAATCAGTGGTGGGACTTAAGGAGGCGGAATCCGTACCGGTTTCCCAACCGCACCTATCTTGGTGCTGACAGAATGTTCTGGACTGACACTCATAAGTGCTTTGGGATGACTTCTACAATGAGCCAACTCGTATGAGGCGGGGTTTCTTTGTTCCTCTCAAGTATCTCAATGAGGACCACTATGTTCATTACCTCTATATAGATTTCGAGCATGTGGATGTGGCCCTGAAGAAGATGGATGTCTTTGGTCTTGCTACTATGAAGGTTAAGCTCATGCCAGATCTCATTCGCCAGTTCTTCTGCGCTGCTTACTTTCACACTGATGATGCTCACACTGTCACTTGGATGACCGGCGCCAAGCCGTACTCGGCTTCCTTTGATGATTTCTGCAATGCCCTGGGTTACCCTCCTGACCGTGTCTCTGGCTTCTGCATTCACTCTGAGAAGGCCTTCAGTGACAACTAGCTCCTTTCATGCTACCCCAGTGAGCCCAGCCATGAACCTCCTAGCTTGTCAGGCATGTACTACTACTATATGGTGCTTGCTCGGTTCTTCCGCTACAATCTTGTGAGCAAGGCTGGTGATGCAGTTGATGTCCGTGGTCACCACAATAACCTGCTGTACTACTGTGATCCTCGTCGCCTACGGAAGATCAATGGGTGTGATTTCATCTACTGTGAGATTTAGCGGTCCATCGAGAAGCGCATGACTCCCAACTTCTGTCAGTATGTTCAGCGTCTGATTGAGGCCATCGTCCCTGCATCTGCTATCCCCAAAGGTCCACGTGAAGATATGGAGGAGTTCACCTTACCTTGTTGGGGCTCTCATGTGGATCTCCCTCAGATGATGTTGTCGGAGCTCCGGACCAAGCTTGATCATGATCCTCTTTCTTTTGGCTCCCACTCCCGTCCGGACCTTCCCCGTGCTCTTCCTCACAAGAAAGGTCTTGCTCGTTTCTTCAACAACTTGTGGGATATGTGTCGCTCCTCCTATGATGTTGCCCATCGCAGCTTAGAGCTCAGTTAGGAGAATAGGAGGCAACACAATGCCTTCTTGACAGAACATGGTCGCCCAGTGCCAAACTTGGGCAATGCTTCAGCTCCTGTTCCTTATGTCAAGTTCGAGAATCCACCACTGGATGAGGACATGTTTAGGGGTTTTGATCCATCAACGTTCCCCGAGTTTTCCACTTCTAGTTCCTCTCAACGTCACGCTACACCTACAGGGAATGATGATGAGGATGAGGACGAGGACAAAGAGGAGGGTGACGACAAATAAGAAGAGGAGGAAGGAGCCAATGATGATGATGACGATGAGGACAACTTTGCTGGCTAGATCGTTTTCTCCACTTCTTTCTTCCTTTTTTGGTCTCGATGCCAAAGGGGGAGAGAGAGTAGAGTCGCTTCTTTCATGACTTGCCTCTTGCACAAGCCCTACTTTGTTCGTTTGTCTCTCATGGGCTTGTGCTTTTATTTGCTCTATCGAACTATTTGTGTGTGTGTGTCTGGACAACTCTGCAGTTCTCTTATTGTACTTGGATTTCCTATCAAAATGTGCTTCCTATTATGTGCTAGATCTAATCGTATCATAATATCATCTTTTGACTCTAGCTCGGTTTGTCATCGTTAACCAAAAAGGGGGATATTGAAAGGGAAAATAGGCCTTATCTAGTGTTTTGGTTAACTATGACATCGAAGCTAGAGAGCGGACTAATATTTCTACTAGCTTCTCTACAGGTGAGAGTCCGCAGGTTGTTGGTGAAAGGCGATGGGTGACCCCCCATTCGTTTCTATATGAAGAGCATGTGGTGTTATTTATTATTCTCTCTTATTTACTCTTGAGTTAAATAGGAAACACCGCACTATTAAGAG
This sequence comes from Avena atlantica, assembly GCA_910589765.1. Lineage (NCBI taxonomy): Eukaryota > Viridiplantae > Streptophyta > Magnoliopsida > Poales > Poaceae > Avena > Avena atlantica. Next base: position 262,405,321 of record OU342738.1, read on the forward strand.
GGGTGATCTCGATGCGCTCTTTGGGGTTCTTCTACACCAAATATACTTCTCATCATCCACCGCCACACACCCGTTCGAAGAGAGAGAGAGAGAGAGAGAGAGAGAGAGAGAGAGAAATATCCATGAAAAATGAGTCTAAAGGGGTTACTGTGAAATCGGCAGAACTGCCGGCACCGTTGGTGCTGTCGCCGGAATTTCCGGTCGCCGCTGGAAATTCTCAGTAAGCACCGAAATGGCTTACTGCAAGCACTTTCCTCTGCTCGCCGAGAATTCCGGTCGCCGCCGAAATTTCCGGCGTGTGGTCCGGTCCGCCGGAGCTGTTACCGGAATTTCTGGCGAGCAACTTGGTCCGACCGGACTTATTGTCGGTTCTGTTGCAGGAACCCCCAAATGGCTCTTTTTCTCCTCATACTATATATACCCCTTTGTTCTCCACTGAGAGGTTAGGCATTTCAGTAAAACATTCATTTCTTGAAGCTCTCTCTCTCCCCCATTGTTGAAACACAAAAGCTTGAGGATCTCCCATTCTACCCAAATCCAAATCCCTTTGGTAGAAAGGAAGAGGAGGTCCCGATCTATGTTTAGACCAAGACAAAGTTCATTTCCCCTTGATTTCATCGAGTTAGCTTGTTCCTCTTGGGTTTTTTGGGAAACCCTAGGCGGCTAGGGTCGCCGGAGGCATTCGGCTTGTGATTTGCTCCGTGGAAAGTTTGTGAGGGTTTGGAGATTACCTTAAAGTCTACCACGAGTAAGTGAGATATTCCTTCGTGGGATAGGCTCGGAGAAGAAGGTGAGCCTTTGTGGCACGTGAGGAATCCTTCGTGGAACCTCACACCTCTCCAAGTGATGTAGCCCCCTTCCCAAAGGTGGTGAACACGGGAATACATCTTCATCTCCATGTGCTTCAATTTTTCCTTAACCGATCTCTTAATTGTGTTGTTTACCTTGTGATAGCCTTCGATCTTGAAGTATCTTGTTCATCATCTAGGTTGCCTCACCTAGTTTGAATTTAGGCTCACTTATATTCCGCAAAGCCTAAAACTTGCAAAACATTATAAAGAATTTTGTAGAAACCTATTCACCCCCCCCTCTAGGTTAACCATCTTACACTTTCACCAACCAAAGAAGATTAGTCAACTATATGAAGTGAAAGAACTTGAAAATATTCCCATGTGTCCTCGAGAACATTTGGTCATCTTAAGTAATACAAACTGCTTGTCCTTTGCGGAAGAAGGACTAGGCCACTTGCTGCAATTATTTTTATTGTCTTTTATTTACTTGCACTTTATTTATCTGCATTATCAAAAACCCCTAAAAAATACGTTTGCTAAGTATTTACAGTGAATCCTTGATCCAAAATGCTTGTCAACACCTTCTACTCCTTGTTGGGTTTGACACTCTTATTTATTGAAAGTACTACGATACACCCCCTATACTTGTGGGTCATCAAGGCTATTTTCGGGCGCCGTTGCTGGGGATTGAAGCGCTATTGAAGAGTGGAACTGGTAAAGGAATTTCTACTGTGAGTATTGGTTTACTTTTTCCTGTTACTTTATTTCAATATGGATAACACAATTAGTTTCCTATTTTGGAAATCTACTACCACTGCTAAGGTAGTAGATGAACCACCACCTGCTGAAATAGATCCTTTTAACATACCTACGAAAATTGTTGATTGTGTTATGGATAATTGCTATTTTGGAGATGGAACTCTCCATCCTGGTGATCATTTCATCTTTATACATGAATTATGCGAGTTATTCAAGTGTGTAGGGATTACAATGGATCAAGTTAAGAAAAATCTATTCTCTCTATCAATGAAAGGCAGATCTGAGGAATGGTATAAGCTGCTGAAGAATGGCCGATCTATTGAATGGGAGGAAATTGTACCTCTCTTTTATTCTAAATTCTATCCTCCTAGTGAGATTCATAGAGATCGAAATCAAATATATAATGTTTGGCCTCGTGATGGAGAGAGTACTGCCCAAGCTTGGGGAGATTGAAGTTACCAATGCTTAAATGTCCCATTCATGAGCTCCCCAATAATATAATTATTAATAACTTTTATGCAAGGCTTTCTCTTCATGATAAGGATTTATTGGATTCTTATTGTGCTGGATCATTTACACACATGAAAGAAGAAGCTAAATGGGATCTTCTAGATCGTCTTCAAGAAAATACTGAAGCATGCGAGAATGACAGAGGAAGAAAGTCAGGTATAAATTTATGATTATGAATGCATTAAATCTTTTATGGGAACTGATGACTTTCATAATATTAGTATTGTTTGTGGTCCTGATTCTCAAGTTCTTGCAAATTGTTTTAAGGCCTTTGCTTATTATATTGAAATTATGAAAAAGGAACGGAACAAGTATCATGCGCCATATAAAGATACTGTTAATTGTGTTCTTGCTAGAAATATTGAAGTTTGTACCGTTGATTATATTTTTCCTGAACCTTATATTGAGAAAATACCTTTACCTGCTAAGGTAAAGGAACATTATATGATAACTAGTGTGGTTAACAAAAGTACAAAGAAAGCTGTAAAACGTGATGAACAAATTAATGTTGAACCTGTAGTAGCAATTGTGGAAGACCTTGTCACTAAAAATGTAGAAGATGGACATATTATGTTTTGTCAAGATGCTTCTAATATTGTTTCATATCCTAGTAGAACTAGGAAAGTTAGTGTACCTGTGCTTTCTGTCAGAATAGGTGATCATTGCTATTATGGTTTATGTGATATTGGTGCAAGTTCAAGTGCTATTCCTTATGAGCTTTACAAAGAAATTATGCATGAAATTGGTCCTTATGAACTTGAAGATATTGATGTGATTATTCACCTTGCTAATAGAGAGACTATCTCTCCAATTGGTATTGTAAGAGATGTGGAAGTTCTTTGTGGTAAGACTAAATATACTGCTGATTTTCTAGTGCTTGGGTCAGCTACTAGCAAAACTTGTCCTATCATTTTTGGTAGACCTTTCTTAAACACGTGTGGGGCTATTATAGATTGTAGGAAGGAGAAAATTTTAACTAAATTTGATGGAGAATCTTATGAGTTTAATTTTTCAAAATTTGCTAAAGCTCCTTATGAAAATGAATTGCCTGATGAGGATTTTAGAGTTGAACAACTTGCTTCTATTTCTCTTGCTCCTAACAATGCTTTGCAGCAATATATGGAAGACCACGAAAGTGAGATCTTCATGGAAGAAAGAAATGAGATTGACAAGATTCTCCTTCATCAACCCGAGATGCTTAAGCATAATCTACCTGTGAAAGATTTGGGTACCACATTACCACCTGAAAAGGCTCCGGTTTTTGATCTGAAACCTTTACCTGATGATCTTAAATATGTTTACATTGATGATAAGAAAATATATCCTGTTATTGTTAGTTATAAACTTTCAGTAAAGGAAGAGGAAAGATTATTACAAGTATTGAAGAAACACCGAGGAGCTATGGGATATACTCTTGATGATTTAAAAAGGATTTATCCTACTATATGTCAGCATTCTATTAATATAGAACCTGATGCAAAACCAGTGGTTGAACATCAACGTTGTTTAAATCCTAAGATGAAGGAAGTGTTAAGAAATGAGGTATTAAAACTCCTTGATGCTGGTATTGTTTATCCTATTGCTGATAGTCAATGGGTTAGTCTTGTTCATTGTGTCCCTAAGAAAGGAGGCATTACTATTGTGCCTAATGAAAATAATAAGCTTATTCCTCAAAGAGTAGTAGTTGGTTATAGTATGTGCATTGATTTCAGAAAGGTGAACAAAGTTATTAAGAAAAATCATTATGTGTTACCTTTTATTGATCAAATGTTAGAAAGGTTGTCTAAGAAGACTCACTTTTGTTTTCTAGATGGATATTCTGGATTCTCTCAAATTGCCGTTAAACAGCAAGATCAAGAGAAAACCACTTTTACGTGTCCTTATGGAACTTATGCTTATAGGCGTATGCCTTTTAGTTTGTGTAATGCACCTGCTACTTTTCAAATATGTATGTCTACTATCTTTCATGGTTTTTGTGAAGAAATTACGGAAGTATTCATGGACGATTTTTTCGTCTATGGAACTTCTTTTGATAATTGTCTGCACAACCTTGATAAAGTTTTGCATAGATGCGAAGAAACTAATCTTGTTCTTAATTGGGAGAAATGCCACTTCATGGTTAATGAAGGGATTGTCCTTGGACATAAAATTTCTGAAAGAGGCATTGAAGTTGACAGAGCCAAAATTGAAGCAATTGAAAAAAATGCCCTGTCCTAGGGATGTTAAAGGTATTCGTAGTATCCTTGGTCATGGTGGTTTCTATAGGAGGTTTATTAAAGATTTATCCAAGATATCAAAACCTCTTACTAATCTTCTCCAAAAAGATGTACCTTTTGTTTTTGATGATGATTGTAAGGAAGCTTTTGAAACTCTAAAGAAAGATTTTACTACTGCTCCTATTGTCCAACCACCTAATTAGAATTTACCCTTTGAAATTATGTGTGATGCTAGTGATTTTGTTGTAGGTGCTGTTCTTGGACAACGAATAGATAAAAAATTGAATGTTATCCATTATGCTAGTAAGACTCTTGATGCTGCTCAAAAGAATTATGCTACTACTGAAAATGAGTTCATTGTTGTAGTCTTTGCTTGTGATAAGTTTAGACCTTATATTGTTGATTCAAAAGTTACTATTCATATCGATCATGTTGCTATTAAATACCTTATGACAAAGAAAGATTCTAAGCCTAGACTTATTAGATGGGTGTTGCTTTTACAAGAGTTTGAGCTAGATATTGTAGATAGGAAAGGTGCTGAAAATCCTGTTGCTGATAATTTGTCTCGATTGGAAAATATTTATTTTGATCCTATGCCTGTTAATGATAGTTTTTCAAATGAACAGTTGGCTGCAATAAAGGTAAGCTCGCGAGAGAGTCCTTGGTATGCTGATTATGCTAACTTTATTGTTTCCAAGTATTTGCCTCCAAACTTTACAGCCCAGCAAAGAAGGAAATTCTTTTATGATTTGAGGCATTATTTTTGGGATGACCCACACTTATATAAAGAGGGAGTGGATGGTATTATGCGAATATGTGTTCCATAATATGAACAACAAGAGATATTGAGAAAATGTCATGGTAGTGCTTATGGAGGACATCATGCTGGATATAGAACCGCAGAAAAGGTTCTACAATCAGGTTTCTATTGGCCTACTCTTTTTACAGATGCAAGAAAGTTTATTTTATCACTTGATGAATGTCAAAGAGTTGGTAATATTTCTAGACGCAGTGAAATGCCTATGAATTATTCTATTGTTATTGAACCATTTGACTGTTGGGGATTTGACTTTATGGGTCATTTTCCTCCTTCAAAAGGTTATACTCATATTCTTGTTGCTGTTGATTATGTCACTAAGTGGGTAGAAGCCATACCTATAAAAATTGATGATGGTGAGACCTCTTTAAAAATGCTTAAATATGTTATTTGTCCTAGGTTCGGTGTGTCTAGATATCTTATGACCGATGGAGGTTCTCATTTTATTCATGGTGGTTTTAGGAAGACCCTTGCTAAATATGATGTTAATCATAGAATTTCTTCAGCTTATCATCCCTAAACAAGTGGGCAAGTAGAATTATCAAATAGAGAAATTAAAACTATCTTGCAAAAGACTGTTAATAGATCTAGAAAAAATTGGGCTAAAAAGTTGAACGATGCTTTATGGGCTTATAGAACTGCTCATAAAAATCCTATGGGAATGTCTCCTTACAAAATGGTTTATGGAAAAGCTTGTATCTTGCCTTTAGAATTAGAACACAAAGCTTACTGGGCAGTGAAAGAACTGAATAGAGATTTTAAACTTGTTGGTAAGAAAAGATTGCCTAACTTGAGTTCTTTGGACGAGTGGAGAAGTGAAGCTTATGAAAATGCTAGACTCTTTAAGTAAAAAGTAAAAAATGGCATGATAGGAGAATTCTTAAGGGAGAGTTCCATGTTGGTGAGAAAGTTCTATTGTATAGGTCTCGTCTCAGATTTTTTGCAGGAAATTACTCTCAAAATGGGAAGGGTACTTTATCATTGAAGAGGTATATCATTCAGGTGCAATTAAAATTTCCTCATTGAGAGACAACACTACGCAAGTGGTGAATGATCCAAGGCTCAAACATTATATTTCTGGAGATTCTTATAATGAAGATATTGATATTATTCAAGTGATGACTCCGGAAGAATTAATTAAAGACCAAATTGAGGAACCTGCAGAGTCTATTTTCAAATAGGTAATAGTTCTGATAAGAAAAAGTTTGCAAAAACTTTTCAATTTATATTTTTGTAGTTTTTATCTAACATGGAAGATAATGAGTCGAAAGAGGGACGAAAACGGAGCCCGGGGGGCTCACACCACCCCTTGGCACGGGCCCACCTGGCCGCGCCACCAGGTGGTGTGGCCACCTCGGAGCTCGTCTCCGACCCGTTTTCTCCCAGTACCTTCCTTTTGTCATTAAACTTTGTGATATATAATCCCCTGGATCCCCCGAGGTCCGTTTATCGTATTTTCGCCGTGTTTTCGTTTCGATATGTTTCTTTCAGGAAAGTGCTTAGTTTTTGGAGCCGCCATGTCTTCTTATGGATCACCCAAGGAGGATTCTTCCACGGATATCCTTAACCCATACATGTATGAGCTTAAGATCTACCCCAAGGAGTTATTTCTCAAGGATGGGAAGGTACAGATAAAAGAGGTCTAGGGCCCTAAAGGAGAAGGCAGTCTAGAGGATAGGATGTAAGCGCTAGAGCAAGAAGTCTTTAGGTATAAGAAGATGGCGGGATGCGAAGTGGGCGTCATCCATAAGATAAGTTCAGAACTCGTTGCCCAGCACAAGAAGGAGACTGCCAAACTTTGGGATGATATCCTCTCGCTCCATCAGACCACCAACCAATTACAAGCACAACTCTAGGACATGCAAAATCAAAACTGTGAGTATGAGGCTAGGTTTAAACCCATAAGTTCTGCTGCTAGTTTCAGGATATTGGAAACCAAGTTGTGCTCTTTTTATGGGGAGCCTTTACCTTGGAAGTCTGTTGACGACAAGGAAACACCACCACCGCCAAAGGAGTAATTCATCATCAGGTTTTGGCATCCCCTGGTTTGTTGCAAGCTTGGGGGAGTGTTGCGGTATCACATCATTATCTTTTATCTTTTTACCTTTTTAAGTAGAGTCATATCATGAGTAGGGAAGTTATCATATAGGATGGTTTGCATTGTGGAAGTATGTCTCCTATAGTTGGTTATCTATGTATCCCTTGGTGTGAGTGTCGTTATGGAATATTAATGAGAAGTTTTATCATTTACTTTTTGCACATCTTATTTTAGTTTGTAATTTCTGTTATATGATTTATCTTGTTGTTAGTATTGGTATAACTTTGGGAGCATCAAGTAAATTTAGTTGGTTTTGGCAAACTTAGCTTCGGTCAGTAGCAACACTACTTTGAGAATTCAGTGGAAAAGAGAAAGTACTTGTAGAAATATTATTTCATTATCTTTCTTGATTGGCTCATAAGCTTAGTATTATTAGGTTAAGATCGTTTGTGCTTTCAAGGAAGATTGTATGATTGTTTCTATCACTTGCATTTTTGCTTGTTTCCCTGAATTCTTATGCTTGCTACCGAGCCTTGATAGCCAAAAACCTGTACTGAGAGGGAATGCTTCTCATGCATCCAAGCCTTGAACTAAAACCTATGCCAATTGTGTCCACCATATCTACCTATTAGCATTGTTCCTATTCCAAGTAAATTCTCGAGATTTATCTATCTTCCAAATTAAAAAAAATGTTATGAGAAAATTAGTTAGTAAAGCTCTCACGAACTTGATGGCACACTTTATTTTGTTGTACTTAATAAATTTGAACCATTGTGACTGTTTTATGATGCTTATATGCTTACAAATTATAAGTTGGGAGTTAGGAAAACCATGTTGTCATGGGGTCCACTTTCAACATTGCACTTATTCACTTAGTTGATATCATGTTCTTTTTTTATGGATGTCGGCGGTGTAAAATAAAAGGGGAGCTTGTAAGCTCATGGAGTTTGTATATGTGTTAGAGAAACGCCTGGGCGGCTAGCCTAAGCATGACTAATCATGGTGGAAACTTGCAGCATAACCATAATGAGCATTCTGTGAAGCATCCTCAATAAAAACCTATACAAATAGAAAATAAAAATATCGTTGAGATGCTCATTGTCTGTTGCCTTGTCATTTTGATATGGGATAGCTCCTGTGTCATGGGGCAAGGGGTACCCCGTTGGCGGTTCTCTATGATACACATACACTTATAATGACAAGAACTTTCTTGTGACCAAAATTGTGTAGCATGAGGTCTGGTACTTGTAATCAAGGGGCATGAGATTTTCAACTTATGATTTGTCAAGCATATAACTCATATTTACCTCACATTAACCTTAAGCACTTCAAGATGCTTATGATATGGGCAATGAGAGCTCAAAACTAGTAAGTACCATAATTTTTGGCAGCTCTTTATGAAACTTGAAATATCTGCTTCCCTCGGCGAAGGGCCTATCTTTTACTTTTATGTTGAGTCAGTAAACCTATTCCTTTCTATCTCAAGCAAGCATTTGAGTTGCTGTGATTCAATCATCCATATGTTGATTTATTCAATCTTGTTCCTTATGTTCCTTGTTTTGCACAATACCCTTATCTAAATGAATATAACTTTTAAAAGCTATCATTGTCGGTAAAAATACCATTATAGACTCCTGCAATATAAACTCCTTTATAAAAGCTTTGCCTAAAACTAAGTATGATTTGTTAATTGTTCTCTGACCAAGAACAAAGTTTGCCATCACCAAATATGATTTTCTTTGTGTATCTTTATTGTGACTCCCTTACTCATGGCAAGTTAAGTTATATAATAGTGATTTGTTTTCTGTTATAATTTTTATATTGATAAATGTGATGTTTCTTGTCCGTATTCTCTTTACCGACACTTCACTCCATAAACCTGTGGTCATGTTTACTGAGCTCAGTTTTCGCTTGGGGACAAGCGAGTTCTAAGCTTGGGGGAGTTAATACGTCCATTTTGCATCACTATTTTATATCATAATTTACTGTTATTCATTGATATATTTCATATTAAGAGATGATACTTATGTTATTTCATCTATTTTGCATGTTTGATGACTTTTGGAGGATGAACCGCCGAAGTCAGGATTCTGATGGAAAAAGCTCTATCTAGATGCAATATTTGCGAAGATCATAAAATCCCAGAAAATATAAGGAAATTCCTATTTTTCTAGAAGATGAAGATAGCCAGAAGGAGGAGTGGATATGGGCCATAGGGGGCCCACACCACCCCTGGCGCGGGTCCCCCCTAGGCCACGCCACCAGGTGGAGTGGCCACCCTAGCCCACCTCGGGCATCGCCCCTTCAGCGTATTTAATCCTCCCGAAACCCTAAGACTCGGGGAGCAACCACAGAAAGATTCCGCCGCCTCTGCCGGGCGGAAACTACAGAGAGAGAAAGAGCTCTCCGGCTGGCAGAAATATGCTGGGGAAATTCCTTTCCGGAGAGGGGAGATCATCGTCATCGACACCGTCATCAAGCTAGACTTCATCGGGATCATCACCACCAGTACCATCACCACCACGCCATAGCGCTGTAACAATTGGGTTGAATCTTGCATAGTTCTTAGGGGAAACTTTCCCGATGTTGATTACTTGTTGTAGTTGATGCTATTGAGTGGAACCATTGGGTTATTGTTCATGTTCAGATTGTTACTTATCATTATTTCATCTCTGATCTTGATCCATATGATGTCTCGTGAGTAGTTCGTTTAGTTCTTGAGGACATGGGAGAAGTCATGTTGTTAGTAGTGGAATTATGTTGAAATATTTAATGGTTTGATATTTAAGTTGTGGTGCTATTCTTCTAGTGGTGTCATGTGAACATCGACTGCATGATACTTCACCTTTATGGGCCTAGAGGAATGCATTGTGTATTTGGCTACTAATTATGGGGTTGCCGGAGTGACAGAAACCTAAACCCCCGTTAGGAAACCATTGCATAAGGGAGTGTGGGATCTCAGAGTTTAATGTTGTGGTTAGGTTTTTATCTTAATTACTTTCTTATAGTTGCGGATGCTTGCAAGGGATATAATCACAAATATGTATTAGTCCAAGTAAGGTCAGTATATTAGCATAGTTTCACCCACACAACACTTATCCAACCAATGAATATTAATCAACTATATGAAGCGAAAGCACTTGACAATATTCCCATGTGTCCTCGAGAACATTTGGTCATCTTAAGTAATACAACCAGCTTGTCCTTTGCTGAAGAAGTATTGGACCACTTGCTGCAATTATTATTGTCTTTTATTTACTCGCACTTTATTTATCTGCATTATCAAAAACCTCTAAAAATCCGTTTGCTAAGTATTTATAGTGAATCCTTGATCCAAACCGCTTGTCAACACCTTCTGCTTCTCGTTGGGTTCGACACTCTTATTTATCAAAAGTACTACGATACACCCTATACTTGTGGGTCATCAATGACCTACCACCCATCACTCTAAATCATAGTAAACAAACATAACGTGCAACCAGCACGGGTGATAAAGCCTCAATAGGTGTTAGGTAACGAGTCTTCATCACCCGTCTATGCTAACGTATCAACGGAAGTAAAGTCTCGACAACTAACACGTAGCCTATTCTTTTCAATTAAACTTTCTCAACACGTATACGAGAACGACTGTACCCAACACGTTATATAGTGGATAACTTATGTGTTATAGGATGAATAACTTAAATATTATAGATAGATAACTCATGTGTTAGGGGTTGGTTATGTTTGGTCCAAAACAAATCATCTAAACATATCAACATAGGATCTAGTTTGAAAGATCTCGTTGTGACTAGTCCAACGGTAAAACCAGATCTTAAATCGGAAAACGGTTTAATCTATAAGACATTTTAAATTGTTGAAGACATTTTAAATTGTTGATTTGATACTAAGTTAGGTACAGCGCGCATTCATACCTTTCGCCAGGTTTGAACAACACTACGACTGATTCACCATCTCCTTTTGTCTATGCATATGGTTTTCTCATATGTACGAGGGCCATGGCAGCCAAGCGTCCTAGGCATAGCACCGCCGCTGGCGTTGGCTGGGATACTCTCTCGTCCCAATGAGTGTAGTCTGCCTCCCATCCAGGGAATTACACACGGAACTACTCAGTTTGACTTAACGGTCGTCTTGACCTTTTTATTATACGCGATGAATATAACAGTTTTTCTGTTGTTATTTAGAAAAACTAGGATCAGTTTCTGCACAAAATGAGTCCAATAAATTTTGATGGAAGTGTTAGCGATGCGGTGCCTAATTAACAAATTCTTTCAAAGCTGTTCTTAATGATGCTAAGGCTGTTAGCATTTAAGCATCGTTCGGTTTGGTTTGATCCATGGAACTACGTTCTCGTCAATTCTTATGGACGCTTCATAGCCCACGGCCTTGGCGCTGCAGGTGGTGTCAGAAGCATTACTTGTTGGTCATAATAGACAGGCACAGGAATAACGTAATTGTAGGGTAATGAATCTTGCTAACGGCGGTAAAGTCTCGACACCTTAACATATAGGATATCCTTTCTAATTAAACTTGCTCAACACGTATACAAAAATAAGAACGATTGTACCCAACACGTTTATATAGTAGGTAACTTATGTGTTACATGATAGTTAACTTACATATTATGGCATGGATAACTCAAGTGTTTAACTGTTTGGACCTAAAAAATTCATCTAAACATATAAACATGGGATGTAGTTTTAAAGATCTCGTTGCGACTAGTCCAACAGTGAAAACGGATCCTAAATCGTACACAAGATATTTTAAATTTTCGATTTGATCCTAAGCTACGTTCACACTTTCCGCCAGATTTGAACAATCTGCCATCGGTCTAAGAATAGGTTTCTCGTTAAATAACCTTAATTTCTGGTAATTGATTCACCATCTCCTTTATCTATGCATATGGGTTTCTGGTGTGTACGAGTTGCCATGGCGGCCAAGCGTCCTAGGCACAGCACCGCCGACGGCGCCCGCCGGGACACTCTCTCGTCCCAATGAGTGTAGTATGCCTCCATCTAGATAATTACATCATGGAAGTACTTTGACTCATGGCTAAGCCAACTAACTAGGATCAATTTCTGCACAAAATGAGCCCAATAAATTTTGATAGAAGAGTCAGCGATCAGTGCCTAGCAAATTCTTTCACAGCTGTTCTTAACGATGCTAAGGCCGTTAGCATTTACGCACTGTTCGGTGTCGATTGATCCATGGAACTACGTCCTCGTCAATTCTTATGGACGCTTCATGGCCGATTTCATGGTAGATTGGCCCACGGCCTTGGCACTGCTGGAAAGAAGGTGGTGTTAGAAGCATTACTTTTTGGTCACAATAGACAAGCACGGGAACAACATAATTGTATCGAACTTTGCCAATTTTGCCCCTTGACCAAATTATACTACCCATGTTATAAGACCTAGTACAATTGATACTAGTCATGTTTTAAGTACTAGTACAAACTAATCTAGTCCTTAGGAATCATGAAAATGAATGGACCAAAACGATTTGAGGGTACTTGATAGGAACTAGGATCCTACCAGGTCTCGGCCTTAGGTTGTAGGGGTGGAAGGGAGGGTGGAGAGGAGCTTGGCGCGGACGACGGCGGCTGGGCGCCGTGGCCACGCGAGGAGGGAGGAGGCATCGGTGGCCCAGGGAGGCGGCTAGGGTATAGGAACTCCGACTCCTGAGGGAGTCAGCAACAAATATGTTTATTGCTTGTCTGATACGTAGTGATTACATGTGTTTATATAACAATCTAGCTAATCAAAACCCTAGATAAGATGGACCAAGCCCTTAAACCGGTCCACTATTGGACCTCTTCCGGCTGTAAGTCAGCCCGGTCATAACATCTCTCCCCGCCTGCGCAAACAGCTCGTCCTTGAGCTGGATATCTAGAAACTGATGGCGCCCAGTACTATTGTGGGACGCTTTGTTGGAAACCCCAAGAGCAAGGTGTGATGAGCACAACAGCAAGTTTTCCCTCAGTAAGAAACCGAGGTTATCAAACCAATAGGAGGAAGAAAACGTCACACAGGTGTTGTAAGCAACGTGGAAACCTGCACAACACGAACTCAAGACTTTGCCCCAATGAACAGTGAGGTTGTCAAGCTCACCGGTTTGCTGTAACAAAGGATTAACTGTATGGTGTGGAAGGTGATGATGGTTTGCAGAAAGTAAACAGTAACAGTGGAAGATGTATCAATGGTATAGATTTGACCAGGGTCCATAGTTCACTAGAGGTGCTCTCCTTAGATAAACAACATGGCATGAAGAGTAAACAAATTACAGCAGAGCAATTGACAGGAACTGAGCAAGGCATAACAATGCAATACTAGACAAAAAGATCTTATGAGATTTGATTGGGCAATACAACAATATACATAGACCGCCGTCCAACTGCTTCTATGTCTAGAAGTCCACCTTCAGGTTATCATCCGAACTCCCTCCAGTATTAAGTTGCAAGCAACAGACAACTTCTTTAAACAAAGTGTGTAAGGTAAACAATCCACTTGTTCCATGAACAAGAGACAGTTGTTTTCTCCCTAGTGGCAACAGCATATCTACCATCGAAGAGATTTCTGTCACTTCCCTTGAAAACTAGAGGCATGAACCCACTATCGAGCATAAATACCCCCTCTTGGATTCACTAGCAACTACTTGGCCAAGATAGCTACTAACAACGAAGAGCATGCAAGATCAAAAACAACACAGACATGATAGAATCAAATAGAAAAAATCATTAATAAATCTTACATAGTAATCTCAATATCCATCGGATCCCCGCAAACACAACATGCATGATTACAAATAGATGAGATCTTGATCATGAACGGAGTTCACAAGATCTAGACATGAAAGCACAAGGAGGAGATACAACCATCTAGCTACTACATGGACCTGTAGTTCAAGGGACGATGATGGCGGCGGCTACAGACGGTTTCGTGGAATATTGATCGGGTGTTTAGGGTTTTGGCATCGGGGGGACTTTATAGGCGAAGAGGCGAGGCAGGGGGCAGCAGGGCGGCTGCACCCCCCAGGCGTGCCTAGCCCTAGGTCGCGCCGCCAGGGGGTGTGGCCCCTGGTGAGCCTCCTCAGTCTCGTATTCTGGCTTCTTGTTGCCCGCGGTAAAATATTGACTTTGGATTTTGTCCCGTCCAATTCCAAAAATTATTGATTTTCTGCCTTTCTGGAACCAAAAACAGAAGAAAACAGACAACTGGCACTGTGGCAACTTGTTAATAGGTTAGTTCCATAAAACATATAAAAATTCCTCAAAGTCTAGACAAAGCAAAGCAAAGTATATACTAAACAAGCATGGAACATAAAAAATTATAGATATGTTTCCGATGTATCAAGCATCCCCAAGCTTAACTCCTGCTCGTCCTCAAGTAGGTAAGTGATAAAAGAATAACTTTTGAGGTGACATGCACCATCAAAATCAAAATCAAACCATTTGCAAGCATTGAAAGCTGGGATCAAAGAACTCTAAACATGTGCATGAAAGATGGAGTTCTAACAGTAAGACAAAGTAACTATGCATGCAACATGAAAGGCTACAAACAAAGATCATGAATAACATGCATTGAAAAACGTTTGTTTGTTTCACATACAGAAAACATGGCATAGTGGCAATCAGCTTGTCCCTCATAGAGTAGCAAATGGATGCATAGAACACCTTCAAAGTTCATAAGAGTGACTAGGTACAAATAGCACAAGAACAAGCAATATCAACAATATGCATCAATCAATAAGTTTTGGGACACTGCACATAGAACTAAGAATGTCAACTATGCTCTCTTAATGGTGCCTAAAAGATAGAAGGTGGAGACTCAACATATTAGTGGAAGAAAGGTCCTTCATAAAGGGAAGCAAGGATTTCAAGTTTCAAAAAGAGCTTACAAAAATTATGGTACTTGTTAGCTTTCAGCCCTCATTGCCCCTATCATAAGAATCTTGAAGTGATTAAGGTTAAAGTGAGCAAACTATGGAGTATATGCTTGACAAAGTATAAGTTGTCAATCTCATGTCCCTTGAATACGAGGGCCACACCTCATGCTACTCAACTTCAGTCACCTGTAAGTTCTTGTCATAGTAAGTACATGTGTATCATAGAGAACAGCCAACAGGGTACCCCTTTCACATGGTACAGGAGCTATCCCATAACCAAAATGACAAGGCAAGTAGACAATGAGCATCTCAGCGATATTTTTAGTTACTATTTGCATAGATTTTTATTGAGGATGCTTCACAAATAGCTCATTCTAGTGATGTTGCAAGTTTCCACCATGATTAGGCATGGCTTAGGCTAGCGGCCCAGGCATTTCTCTAACACAAAATACATAACTCCAAGGACTTACAAGCTCCCTCTTTATTTCACACCGATGACATCCATAGACAAAAGAGCATGATATCAAGTGTGTACAAAGTACAAGTGCAATGTTGAAAACGTTCCCCATGACAGCATGGTTCTGCTAATTCCAACGTATAAGTGCAAGCATATACAACATAGATGACACAATGGTTCAAGTTTATTAGGGGAAAAGAATATAAATTGTGCCATCAAGTTCGTGAGAGCTTTAATCACTAAGTTTTCACATAACAAAATACTTTTTAATTGGAAGATAGTTGAAAACAAGAATATACTTGGAATGGTGTAACACAGCATGCATAGGAATTTATAGTGGACACTTTGGAATAACTTGGTTTCTTGGGAGTTGAAAGCATGAGTAGAGCTTACTCATACAAGTAGAGGCTAGCAAAAGACTGGGAGCAACCAACTAAGAGAGCAATAATGGCCATAATCATGCAGAGAGACAAAACATTACTAATCAAGGCATAGGGTGGTACTACAAGTCAAGGACTAAATGATCATAGAGGCCATGGTGACTTGTTCATAGTAATAACATGGTGTGAGCATGTGCCAAGTCAACCCAAACAAAACATCAAAGGAGAATACCAAAATACTATGCTTTTTGCATGCTAAAACAACGTATAATTTCTTCAAGGCACACTAAGCAATCCCAATTGTTTAGAACAAGACATGCTACAACGATAATCACTAAGCATAAGGTCAAAACAACACTTAGCATGTCATGCTAAAGTCTAAGTCACAGTCAATGCAAGCTCCTCTTGCACTTCAAGCAAGAACTTACTACTCCTTTCCAACACCAAGCAACTTATTTGCAAAATAACACAGCGAGAACAGGCGTCCAAACTTATTTATTCAAGCAAACTAAACAACCTAAGCAAAGCAAATGTAAACTAAGACGCTCCAAGAACAACAACTGTGCATGAAACAATAAAAACAAAGTGTCTAGACAGACCTGAGCTTTTTATTGATGAAGAAGGGGATGCCTTGGGCATCCCCAAGATTTGACGCTTGTACATCTTGGATATTTATTGGGGTGACACCATGGTGGCATCCCCAAGATTGAGCTTTTGTCCATTCTTCATCTCATTGCATCATTCTCTCTCTACACCTGAAATTTTTCCTTCATACAAAACTTCACACAATCTTCATTAGCAACATTAGTGTATTCAAAAGATAATAGACCTTTGGGTTTAGCTTTGGAACAGAAAACTTTCACTAAGAACACAAGCTACTGAAGTAACTTCCTTTAAAAATCTCAATTCCCCAAAAGAGAAGTCAAAAAGAAATCGATAAGAAGCAAATGCAAATAATGGTAGAAATCTGTCAAAACAGACCAGAAGGTAGAAACCTATTTTTTCGAAGACCTTCTGTTGCTCAAATCAAAAAGTGTTGAACTAAAAAAAGTTAGATAACATACTGGGGGATTTATTCGTAAAGTTTTATCTCAATCCAAGTTACAGAGACTCCTCACGAATTTTTATGGTGGAGGACAGAAATCTGTTTCGGGACAACAACTCCCCAAAATCTTACTTCCCTCTCATTAGAGGTCATTCTTGGCACAAAAGGCAAAAAAAAAGATAAGGAGAGGTCATTACTGAAGTAATAACTTTCAAGACTTAAGGAAACTCTTGGGTTATCTTCCAATAAGTACTTTTATTTAACGCCTTTAAGTTAGGCACGGGAAGCAAGAAATCAAGTATTTTCAAATGAGGAAGCATTAACTCTCTTGTTCTTTCCTTTCTTACCTTTCTTCTTCTCTTTAGGGAATATATGATTTCTTACTGGAGGAGAAAAATGCATAATTCCTTTTCCCACATCTATTATTGCTCCAAGGTGTTTCAGTAGGGATCTTCCAAGTGTAATCTGTCATTTGCCTACACATTTAATAACAAGATAATCAGTAGACACCATTTTCCCTGAGATTTTTGTAAATAAACCTTCAGATATTCCAATGGGTAATAAAGTGGCATTATTAGTAAGAGATATTTCCTCTCCTCCTTTAGAAAGTCCCCAAAGACTCAAAGACTCATAAATATCTTTAGGCATAAGGCAAAATTCATACATGATACCACAACGAGCATCAAAAGTTGCACTATTTATTGTGACTTTGATTATGGGAAACCACTTTGAAGGCTCAAAATTCATTGGAACATAATTATGGTACTCCCTAAGTGTGTGATAGCAACTATTCAAAGCAGCAGTACTAGACTCAAGAGTGTTCAACCTAGCAAAAATATCTATGAAAGAGGAATCAGACTTGCCAGGGGTATTATAAATTATAATCAACTTCTTTATAGCATCAAAAGCTTCATCCTCGGTACATTGAAAAATATATTTCTTAGCCACAACATCCAAAGCATATATATAACAAAGAGCAATACCATGGTAGAAACTATTAATAACCAAGCTAAGACTCATCTTAGGCTTAGTTTTCCTTTGTAAAGCAGAGAGTCTAGACCAAGCTTCTTTAAAACTCTCTTCACTTTTATGCTTAAAAGTGAAGATCTCTTCCATAGGTGTCACGGAGATTGGACCAAAACCAGACATGGTAGCAACTAGGGCAGGAACTATTTTTTTGTGTGTTTTTGAATAGAGAAAGAAAACCAAACTAAACTAAAAAATTTGGAGTTTTTGATAAAAAGAGGCAAATAAAACCAAACAGAAGAAACTAAGCAAACTAAAAACAAAGTAAAGAGAAAGGTTGAGGAGGACTCCCCTTACGAAGACATCCTTAGCCTCCCCGGCAACGGCGCCAGAAAAAGCTTGATGGCGCCCAGTACTGTCGTGGGACGCTTCGTTTGAAACCCCAAGAGCAAGGTGTGATGAGCACAGCAGCAAGTTTTCCCTCAGTAAGAAACCGAGGTTTTCGAACCAGTAGGAGGAAGGAAGCGTCACACAGGTGTTGCAAGCAATGTGGAAACCTTCACAACACAAACTCGAGACTTTGCCCCAACGAACAGTGAGGTTGTCAAGCTCACCGATTTGCTGTAAAAAGGGATTAACTGTATGGTGTGGAAGGTGATGATGGTTTGCAGCAAGTAAACAGTAACAGTGGAAGATGTATCAAGGGTAAATATTGGACCGGGGTCCATTGTTCACTAGAGGTTCTCTCCTTAGATAAACAACATGGCATGAAGGGTAAACAAATTACAGCAGGGCAATTGACAGGAACTGAGCAAGGCATAGCAATGCAATACTAGACAAAAAGATCCTATGAGATTCGATTGGGCAATACAACAATATACATAGACTTCCATCCAACTTCATCTATGACTAGAAGTCCACCTTCAGGTTATCATCCGAACCCCCTCCGGTATTAAGTTGCAAGCAACAGACAACTACTTTAAGCAAAGTGTGTTAAGGTAAACAATCCACTTGTTCCATGAACAAGAGACCATTATTTTCTCCCTAGTGGCAACAACACATCTACCATCGAAGAGATTTCTATCACTTCCCTTGAAAAGTAGAGGCATGAACCCACTATCGAGCATAAATACCCCCTCTTGGAGTCACTAGAAACTACTTGGCCAAGATAGCTACTAACAACAGAGAGCATACAAGATCACAAACAACACAGACATGATAGAATCAAATAGACAAAACCCTTAATCAATCTAACATAGTAATATCAATATCCATCAGATCCCCGAAAACACAACATGCATGATTACAAATAGATTAGATCTTGATCATGAACGGATCTCACAAGATCTATACATGAAAGCACAAGGAGGAGATACAACCATCTAGCTACTACATGGACCCGTAGTCCAAGGTGGAACTACTCACGCTTCATACCGGAGAAGAAGGCCTCCAGGATGATCTCCCCTCCGGCAGGGTGCCGGGAAGAGCTTCAGATCCCTCCCCCCCCCCAATCTAGGGACGATGGCGGCGGCTACAGACGGTTTCATGGAATATTGATCAGGTGTTTAGGGTTTTGGCATCGGGGGGACTTCATAGGCCAAGAGGCGAGTCAGGGGGGCCACCAGGGCGGCTGCAACCCCCTAGGCGCGCCTAGCCCTAGGCCGCGCCGCCAGGGGGTGTGGCCCTCTGGTGAGCCTCCTCCGTCTCGTATTCTGTCTTCGTGTTGCCCACGGTAAAATATTGACTTTGGCTTTTGTCCCATCTAATTCCGAGAATATTAATTTGCTGCCTTTCTTGAACCAAAAATAGAAGAAAACAGGCAACTGGCACTGTGGCAACTTGTTAATAGGTTAGTTCCAGAAAAAATATAAAAACACCTCAAAGTGTAGACAAAGCAAAGCAAAGTAGATACTAAACAAGCATGGAATATCAAAAATTATAGATACATTTCCAACGTATCAGAAACTGATAGCAGAACTTGTTGAGCTTCTCCCGTGTATCGTCGTCCATAGAAAGGCCAGTCTAGTGCACCAGGACATGCCAGATACCGCGGTGTTGATGCGTCTTCAGCACCTTCTCGGATCCTGACAGGATGCGTCCATCATCCATAGGAGGGAGAGCCAGTGGCGTTGCAGGAGGATCTCCATGGTAGGCCTTCAACAAGCCGACATGGAACACGTCGTGGATGTGGGTCCCAGGCGGCAGCTCCAGACGGTAGGCGAGTGTACCGACGTGCTCCAGCACACGAAAGGGCCCGGTGTAGCAAGGGCCCAGCTTGCGCTTGGCGCGCGGGTCCAGGGACTGCATCGTCCTATGAAGGAGGCGTAGCCACACCCAGTCGCCCTCCTCGAACTTCGCCTCGCGATGATGGGCATCATAGTACTTCTTGGCCAGCTGCTGTGCCTGGTGAAGACGTTGGAGCGCCTCGGCCAAGATGTCGTCGCGGGTGCGGAGCAAGTCGCATGCGGCCTCGGTCCGAGCCGTCCTGGGCTCAAACGGTAGCGTCACCGGGGGCGGCCACCCGTAGACCACCTCGAACAGCGTGGTGTGCAGGGCGGTGTGATAGGAGCTGTGTCGGGGGATGACCCGCGGGTGGGGTAAGCCAGGCCCAAATAGGCCAGCTCTGGAAGGAGCAGGCCGCCTGGCCCTCAAGAATAACAACTCCAGCTGGTTGTCCAATACCGCATGGCTGGGCTTATAGCTTTCCCGGCTGGCCCGTCTAGCCGGAAGCCAGAAGAATCGGCTGGGTGACCGCTTCCACCCGGCTCACCTCGGATTCTATGGAGAGCTCGGAGGGACTGACACTATCTTGCGGGGTATGCCTATGGCCCTCCCTCGTCATCAGACAGGCTGGTGTGCCATCACGACCGGCGCTACCCGACGAAGCTAAAGCAAAGTGGTCGGCTGGCTGGCCAAAGCAGTCCGGCTGACCGTTA
This sequence comes from Avena atlantica, assembly GCA_910589765.1. Classification (NCBI taxonomy): domain Eukaryota; kingdom Viridiplantae; phylum Streptophyta; class Magnoliopsida; order Poales; family Poaceae; genus Avena; species Avena atlantica. The sequence goes on from OU342738.1 coordinate 262,426,120, forward strand.
AATCAAGGCTGACGCCCCAAAGGAAGCCCGGGTGATGGCTAAAGAAGAGGGTGACGATAAAATAAGGGTGGACTGGGTCCTGGCCACCGGTTGGGCCCTGCAGCCGACCCTGTACTATAAACCCATATCCAAACAATAAACCCTAGGGCCCGATTTGTAACCTGCCCTCCTAGACCAGTATATAAGGGAGGGCAGAGTTGGGGTTCTAGGTAGGCAACAATAGAAGGATAGAAGTGCTAGCCACTAGAAGTGATCTTCCCTTAGCTCTTGATAGTTGCTAAGGAAACAGCTCAAGGAGCATTTGTACTGGGCATTCGCCCCCTCATATAGTTCATCTTGCAGGAGTAGGGGTGTTACCTCGCCGAGAGGGCCCCGAACCTGGGTACATCGCTGTGTTTGTAGTTTACCGTGCCCAACCCGTTGCGTGGGCCACCTATTGCATCTGAGTGTCCCTTCTTAGCCATCCCCGATGGCACTGTCGTGTTCCACACCATGACAGTTGGCGCCTACCGTGTGGCACAGCGCTTCAGCTGGGATCATCTTCCGCACGGGACTTTTGCTCGTCACCGGCGAACACGTGGCCTCTGGCCTCGTTCTCACGTTCGGTGCTTTTGACTGCGTCATCGACAACGCCGCGTGCTTCGCCGAGAACACCTTCCCCGCCAACGGCTCCGTCATGCATTTTGGGGACATCCGCGTCTACGTCTCCACCATCTCCGAGGCCTTCCCCAGCGAGGTCACCCCCGTCTTCGACATACCTCTCAGCCGACCCACCAACGGTCCGTTCGCGATGAGCGGTTGCATCGAAGTCATGGTGATGAATGCTCGTGAAAACCATCGCCCGCCTCAGGAGCACCGAGCAGGAGGATAAAACTCCACGCCTGAGCAGGAGCAAGACCCGCTCACTGCCTCCATCCAGCACTTGCGTGCTCCGGTCGTCGTCTAGGTAGACCTAGTAGCTGCCGCGGCCGCACTCGAAGCGACGCGCCAGAAGCTCCTGGAGGAGGCCACCAAGGTCATAGCTAACCAGTGCCGGTTAAATGCCACTGTGCATGAGTACAACGCTGATCACGGCTTCGTCAGGTAAATCCAGCATCGGGGGCGCGACCTGGCATCGGAACTGGACCGTGTCGCCGATTCAAATGCATGAGTGGCGTGACCCGTCTACAGCAGCCCCACCAAGAACATGAGAGCGGCCGAGGCGGCGGCCACAGAGCTAAAACACCTTGAGGGCGAAGAGCTTCTATGCCAGCAGGAGCGCTTCCAGGACCTCCTCGCCACCGCCAACAAGCAGCAAGCTGAGGGCGCCCCCAGCCAGATGGGAAACTCCCGTGACATAGTCATCCGCAAAGGCGCAGAACAGACGGCGCACAGAGGAAGCAAGAATCAGCAGGAATCTTCCCCGGGAGGAGCCGGCAGAACAGCCGCCCGCATGGCAAATCTGGCAATCGCAGTCGTCACAACCGAGACGTGGTTACCTCCAGCGCGAGCCGAGCTCCGGCAGCAGGAGCGTCCCAAGGAAAGAAGATGCGTGCTCCATAAAAGGGAGCAGAGACGAACAAGGACCCGCATGTGTCACGACTAAAGGGACGGGTTGGCCCCCGAGAGCCGGCTGACGCGCGCGAGCGTATCGACCTCCTGGTGCAGTCGCCCACGATGGAGGAGGAGAGTCCGGCTGGCCCGAAGTATTTCGGTCCGCGGATCCGGAACGAGCCGTTTCCCAAGGGTTTTTCGCTCCCAAGGGACACGCCAAAGTATAACGGCATGATCAAGCCCGAGGATTGGTTGGTAGATTACACTACAGCAGTAGGAATCTCCAACGGAAATCTCCGCCTGGCCGTCCGCTATGTCCCCCTCATGCTCGTCGACTCAGCAAGAACATGGATCAACAGCCTCCCCGAAAACAGCATCAACACCTGGCTGGACGACTTCGAAGAAGCGTTCATTCGCAACTTCACTGGAACATACAAGCGGCCGGGTCGACCTCGCAAGTTTGCCCTCTGCGTGCAAGGCAAGGATGAGTCTGACCGCGCCTACCTCACCCGGTGGACCAGCATGCACAACTCGTGCGAGGGGGTGCGAGAGTACCAGGCAATCAACCTCTTCACCAACGGCTGTAGAGACGGCACCATGCTGAAGCACAAGCTCAGCCGGGCAGACCCGCAAACGATGGCCCAGGTCATGGCCATCGTGGACAAGTACTCCACCGCCGACGCGGCCATGAAGAAGCCCATCGTGGTAAATGACCAAGGCCAAATCGTCACGGACGAGCAAGTGGAACACCGCCAGCCGGGCGACACGGCCAGGACAACCATCACTTCAAGAGGAAAGACGACCAGCCGGACAGCCGGTACGGAACAAAGCAAGTGCAGGAGATCCGGCCGCAGGCGATAGCCGGAGGCAGATACCAGATGATAGGCCGCCTTGGCCTAAATACACCATGGAGTCCATGCTCGACGGGCCATGCAAGTTCCATAGCGGCGGTAGCAAGCCTGCAAACCACACAACGCGCTAGTGTAGCTAGGCGAAGAAGATGTCTGAAGCTTGTGGGCTCCCACCACCACCTCCACCGCTAGCCGGAGGCCCACCGGACAACAGGGAGAGGCGCAACCGCCACGAGGACGACGAAGATGGTTACCCGCGACAAGTGGGAAACTACCACATCTTCCTTACGGAACCAGAGACAAAGCACGCAAAGCGGAGGCGCGAGGCAGAAGTAAACGCGATCGTCCCCCCGTCCCCCAGTACCTGCACTGGTCGGATCAGGCGATCACTTGGAGCAAGGAAGATCAGTCGGCTGTGCTACCAAGCCCTGGAAGCTACGCGCTGGTCCTCGAATCAATCATCTCCAAGAATCACTCGTGCCGCTTCTCCCGAGTGCTGATCGACGGTGGCAGTAGCATCAACCTCATCTACCGGAGTAGCCTCGAGCGGCTCGGCATTAGCGAATCCCAGTTGAAACCCTCAAGCACTTCGTTCCACGGAGCAGTACCAGGCCCATCCCACTCGCCAATCGTCAAAATCCGGCTGGATGTCATCTTCGGCGACGAGAACAATTTCCGTTGCGAACCAATCTGGTTCGAGGTGGTGAACCTTTCCAGCGCCTACCACGCCATACTAGGGGCGCCCATCCCTCACCAAGTTCATGGGAGTACCGCACTATGCGTACCTAAAGATGAAGCTCCCAGGCCCAAAGGGAGTGATCACCATTGATGGCTGCTACAAGCGGTCGATCGAATGCGCTTCAGACGGCTCCAAGCTAGCCGAAGCGATGATCATCGCTAAGGAGAAGCGCGTCATAATGTAGAATGTAGCGGCTCTGCAAAAGGACATGCCGGATGGAGAATCACAATTCAAGCCCTCGCAAGGCACGAGGAAGATCCTGCTAAATGAGAAAGACCCAAGCAAGTTCGTCCTGGTTGGAGACGGCCTGCATAGCAAATAGGAAAGCGCGCTCGTCGACTTCCTCCGTGAGAATCGAGACATTTTTGCATGGTGCCCAAAAGACATGCCAGGTGTCCCGAGGGAACTCGCCGAGCACTCTATTCATGTTCGACCGGACGCGAAGACGGTCAAACAATCTTTACGCCATTTCGCCGAAGAAAAAAGAAGAACCATCGGTGAGGAGAACACGCGGCTGCTCGTAGCGGGCTTCACCATGGAAGTTTTCCACCCGGAATGGCTGGCCAACCCGGTGCTGGTGCTGAAGAAGAACAAGACATGGCGCATGTGTGTTGACTACACTAGCCTCAACAAAGCATGCCCCAAGGATCCTTTTGCTCTACCGCGGATAGATCAAGTCATCGACTCCACCGCTGGATGTGATCAGTTGTCTTTTCTAGATGCTTACTCGGGTTATCACCAGATTAAGCTCAATGTAACCGATCAAATAAAGACATCGTTCATAACCCTGTACGGGGCCTATTGCTACACCACCATGCCCTTCGGTCTAAAAAAACGCAGGAGCAACTTACCAGCGCTGCATGCAGAAATTCCTACGTCGACGATGTCGTCATCAAGACCAAGGAGCGGCACACGTTGCTCAAAGAGCTGAAGGAGACATTCGACAACCTCCGCCGCTTCTAGATCAAGATGAACTCGGAGAAGTGCGTATTCAGTGTCCCATCCGGCAAGCTCCTTGGTTTTATCGTCTCCGAGCGAGGAATCGAGGCGAACCCGGAGAAGATTGGAGCCATCAAGCGTATGGAGCTGCCGCAAAACCTGCGTGACGTACAGAAGTTCACCGGGTTCCTGGCCTCCCTTAGGCGGTTTGTCAGCCGGTTGGGTGAGAAAGCCCTCCCCCTGTACCAACTCATTAAAAAGACGGACAAGTTCGTATGGACAGCTCAGGCGGATGAAGCTTTCCGGGACCTCAAGCGCATGCTCACCTCGCCACCCATTTTGGCGGCGCCAGCAGCAAAGGAGCCTATGCTGATGTACATCGCTGCCACCAACAGAATGGTCAGTGTGGTACTAGCGGTGGAAAGGCCGGAATAGGGGAAGTCCCAGCCGGTCCAACGCCTCGTGTACTATCCAAGTGAGGTGTTGTCGCTCTCCAAATAGAACTACCCGCATTACCAGAAGCTGGTGTATGGCGTGTACATGGCCGCCAAGAAACTCGAGCACTACTTCCAAGAGCACTCGATTCGGGTGGTGGCGCTGGCCCCGCTTTCGGATATTATCGGCAACAAGGACGCCACCGGGCGTGTGGAAAAATGGGCCATCGAGCTCGTTGCGCACAACATCCAATATGAGCCAAGAACGGTAATCAAATCCCAGGCACTAGCCTACTTCATCGTCAACTGGGCAGAAACCCAGTACATGCCACCGGCCCCTAACTCAACGGACTGGAAGCTAAACTTCAACGGCTCCAAGATGCGAGGAGGGATTAGAGCCGGAATTGTCATAACCTCGCCCAAAGGCGACCGGCTGGAGTACGTCCTCCAGATTCACTTCAAGGCATCCAACAACGTCGCCGAATATAAAGCGCTCATCCAAGGGCTTAAGATGGCCAAGCAGATAGGCATACAGAGGGTACTATGTTTTGGAGATTCGGACCTGGTGGTGCAGCAGGTATCAGGTGAGTGGGACGCAAGGAACGCAAACATGGAACTCTATCGTTTCTTTGTTCAGTAGTTGTGTGCTTGCTTCGAAGGATGCGAGTTCCACCACGTGCCCAGAGCCAACAACGAAGCCGTTGATGCCTTGGCCAGGGTCAGCTCAACAAGACAAGCCATACCGCCTGGAGTCTCTCTCGAGCACTTGCGCAAGACCTCCATCACCCCATCACCAGAATTTCGGCTCCATCGTACTCGACACAGATCCAGGAACAGTCGGTGTCGCGCTGCACCCGGAGACTGTCGCGCCGCACCTGGGGACTGCCTCGCCGCACCCGGGGACTGCCTCGCCACACCCGGGGACTGCCTCGCCAAACCCGAGGACTGCCTCGCCGCACCCGGGGACTGCCACGTCACACCCGGAGACCTCCTCGCGCCAGCTTGCAGTCGACGTCAGCAAGCTCCCACCCGATAAGCCTCCCGACAATCCGGAGCCGGCCATCCGTGAGGAGACTAAGCTCATCATGCATACGGTGAACACCATTCAGGAAACACCCGACTGGGTGAAGCCGTTCATGAACTTATTGGCCAAGGACGAGCTCCCAACGGAAGAAGTAGCCGCATGACAAGTATGGCGAAGAGCAAGCGCATACACCATCATCAACAACGAGTTGTACAAGCGCAGCGTCGGGGGCATCTATCAGCGATGCGTAAGCCAAGAAGAGGGAACCAAGATCCTAGTGGACATACACCAGGGAAAGTGCGGCCACCACGCCTCATCAAGAGAAATAGCAGCCAAAGCCCTCCGACACGGTTTCTACTGGCCGACAGCACTGAAGGACGCTGAGGAGCTAGTCAAAGCATGCAACGGCTACCGGTGATTCAGCCAGCTGAAGCACACACCGTTTGCGGCACTCAAGACAATACCAATCACCTGGTCGTTCGCAGTCTGGGGCCTGGACATGGTTGGGCCATTCAAAACAGCCTGTCCGGCATGACGCACCTGCTCATACCGTAGACAAGTTCACCAAGTGGATCGAGTCGAAGCCCATCAAGAAGCTGGATGGAGCAACAGTGATCAACTTCTTCACGGACATCATCATCTGATTCGGTTACCCGCACATCATCATCACATACAACGACACCAATTTCATGAAGGGGGTGTTCGCCCGTTTCTGCAGAGAGAAGGGCATCCGTCTAGACCTGGCATCGGTGGCACACCCACAATCCAACGGACAGTGCGAGCACTCTAACGGGCTGGTTCTAGCCGGAATCAAGCCAAGACTGATCGAACCGCTCATCAGATCACCCGGATGCTGGATAGAGGAGCTGCCAGCTGTGCTTTGGAGCCTGCGCACCACACCCAACCGCTCAACTGGCTTCACACCGTTCTTCCTTGTCTATGGGGCAGAGGTAGTTCTCCCCACAAACATCCAGTTCGACGCGCCCCGCAAACAACTCTACACGGAGCAGGAGGCCAAAGAAGCACGAGAGGACAGTGTGGACCTGCTTGAGGAAGCACGTGAGTTAGCTCTGTCCAGGTCAGCAATCTACCAGCAAGACCTGCACCGCTACCACGCCAGTCAGATCCGGCCCACCTCGTTTCGCTAAGGAGATTTGGTGATGCGCCTCGTCCAGAGTACCAAAGGAATGCACAAGCTATCCCCGCCGTGGGAAGGCTCATTCATCGTCAACCGGGCGCAGCCCAACAATTCATATTATCTGATTGACGCCCTGTAGCCGGTAAAGAACAAGGCAGATCGCTCAGACGAGGAGACGGAACGCCCATGGAATGCAAGCCTACTCCGACCATTTTACACTTGAACAATAAGTGTATGTACCTTCCCTTTTCATGTAATAAATGAACAAGATTGGAAGCCTCGGCATAGTCCCGAGGGCTTTGTCCCAATTCTATGCACCACATTCGCCTTCGTATCGGCTGGCCTGGACCCCCATGATTTCTACAGGCGGCATAGTATTGCACACGGTTCCTAGAGCAAACTCTTCGGTTCCGACTTCAGACCGCAAGCCGGCTGTCGACCCGGCAAGAGAAAAAACTCAAAGTACATGCTGCAAGAGAATGCCAACACAGAAAGCAAGGGCTCCTAGGCGAACTAGTCGCGCCTACGCGAGCTAAGCCAACAACAATGAACCGAAGTATCACGAGGCACGCCAGCTCACCTGCTCCTTTGGTTCCGGCTGTAGACTGCAACCCGGCTGGCAGTCGGCAAGGGCAACGCTCGAAAGGCCAATGCTCGCTGAGAAAAGGGGAGCTGCTAACGGCTTAACTCAAAGGGGCGCGCCTCTTCGTTCCTTTTTTGTTTAGTCCTAACTAATGAATGAGCATATGCATAACGAAACTAACCCCAAGCAACGCTATGTCTCGCGCGACTCGAGCCACAACTTGACAGGAAATGTGACGGGAAAGAGCTTCGACCCGGTTGGATACCACCAGTCGGCCCGAACCTCGGGGACTACACCCATTGGGTGTGCTCCCGTGCACCCATAAATTAAAGTCAAGACGGCGAAAGAGATTCGACCCGGCTGGCTACCCCCAGCCGGCCCGAACATCGGGGACTACACCCAGTGGGCGCGCTCCCGCGCACCCATAAACCCAAGTCAAGACGGCGAATGAGCTTTGACCAGGCTGGCTACCCCGGCCGGCTCGAATTTCAAAGACCACGAATGACAAAGGAGTAAAGATAGAAACGCCAAAGACAAACAAAAAGGCAGAATGAGCCAAGAACTAAAGACGCACCGAGCCATAAAGCGAAACACGAAGGTTCCGCGCAAATTCATAATTTGATGACAAAATTCATCCAAAGTGTAGCAACAACAAAAGATCAATTTAACAAATACACCCGGCATTCCGAGGATCAAGATTCTGGAGCCGGAGCGGCGGAAGGAGCGTCAGCAGCAGGGGCAGGAGCCGGACCGGCAGGATCTCTACCAGCATCGGTTCAAGGAGCTTGGCTGGTAGAGGCAACGTCGAAGGGATTCCAGGGCTTCGGGATCCAGTGGAACGGCCGTGGCTCACGGGGGCGCGAAAGTCACGCTCCAGGTCCACGTAGGTGCCAATCTTCACCCCACAGGGTTGGATCGCCGGAATGCTGGCACGAAGGCCCTCATAGCTCGTCCCAAGACAGAAGCCACGAGTGAGCACACTAAGATCAGCACCCGAGTACAACGACTTCACCAGGGCCAGAGCCATCTCCACTCCGCCTCGGGCAGCCCATTCCTTCTGGATCTCCAGCACGTCGATGCCCTTGGACAAGGAAACAACTAGGCTAGCAATGTCATGCAGATCACCCGCATCCGGCCAGATGTAGTGAAAGAGGTCGTTGCCAACGGCACGAAGGCCATTGCTATCTTTCTCCAGCACCTTAACCAAGTCGAGGGCGGTCAGGTCGCGGCCAGCCTCCTCCTTGGGCAGCTTTTCCAGAGCCATCTCGGTTGACCCAGGGTAATGAGCTGCAACCAAGGGTAGAACTGAATGGTTAGACCAGATTCAACCAACCATGAGACAATGGAGGAGGGAAGCTGAACAACTTACTGACAACCATCTCCGAGACGCTCTGGAGGTGCTGAGCCAGCTCTGCCTCCCGGGAGCAGAGAGTCTTGATCGTCTCCTCCTGTTGGGTGGAGATCGTCTCAAAATTCTTCAGTGCCTCCAACCGGATGTCAGCTGCTTTCTTGCCCCCTCTCCACGCTAACCTCAAGTTGATGCTTGGCCGCGGCCAGTTGGTCGAACTGCGCCAGTCGCACCTTGTTCGATTCTTCCAGCCGGGCAACCTCAGCTTTGAGTCGCTCCACCTCCTTCTCCTTGTCCTGGATCATGGCTGTAGGAGGATACCCGATGGTCAACAAAAAGCGGGAAAATGGAGCCAATCGCCAAGATAGGTCGGAAGAAGCCATCTTACGGCCTAGATCCTGCGTGTTCTTCACCGACTCTGCAAAATCTCTCTACGGCAAGAAAATGAATAAGCAACGGAATGACAAATCGGCTGGAAGAACAGAAAGATGTTGGGGAGAATCACCTACCTCCATCAAGACAGATAAATTTTTGGCCTCGCCATAGCCCTTCTCCATTCCCTCAACCAGGTGGCGAACCTGGTTGAGTGCGATGGGTGTCGCACCCGAGAGCTGGGCGAGGATCACACCCAGCGTCAGCATAGACGGAGCTGGCCTCGAGCCGGTGCCGACAACCTCGTCATCATCAGTAGCCGCACCCGAAGGCACGGCCACCACCAACTCCCTCCCAGCCAGCGCAGAAGCACCCGGCTGGCCGCCGCCCGCCGCAAACGCATGCACAGCCGTGGCCTCCTCCGTCGCCTCCGCGATGACGGGCCTGGCGGAACTGGCCGGAGCATCGCTCCAGGCCAGGTTCACACCAGCCCTAGGACGAAGGAGGGGGTCTCAGGGTCCTGTGCAGCCGCGAACATCTTCCCCAGCCGCGAGGATGCGGGCGCCTGATGCAGCAGCCCCGTGGTCGGAGAACCCTAAGGAGCCCTAGGCGGGGACGGCGCGGCAGGTAAATCCGGTGCGGGTGTAGCCGGCGACCTCACCACCTCCTCACCCGGCGGAGGAGGGGGATGAGCAACGACGGCAGCGCCACCATCGCCAAGCGACATCGCCTCGCTGCACAGAATGAAAAATAAGAGAAAGCACCAACAAAATCACAGAATAAGAAGGGAGACGCGGGGAGGATGCTAACCCAATGACGGATGGCAGAGCAACGGCTTGGCGCCCCCGGCGCGTCCTTTTCTGTTCAAATGGAGCTGGCGCAGCAACAGACGCCACCCTCTTCCCCCGGGCTTTCGCCACGAGTTTCTCTCGGCCGCCCTCCTCATCGTTGGCATCGACTACAGCAAAAACAAAGTCTGAAGCCACCATGGCCCATGATGAGGGAAAGATCTGTAGCCCGCATATTACCATGAGGATCCGAGGGGCAGTCGTCCGACCGGACAGGAAACCCTTCGGGCTCCGTCTGGGGGGCACTTCTTCGGCTTCTTGTCCGCCAAGAAGGAGGGGAGAGGGAAGTCCCCCATACCATCTTTGGCTAGCTGCACTGTGAACAACTACTAAAAAAGGGGATCATAAGGCACCCAAGGAGAGCTAACAACAATGCAAGAAAAACGCAAGGGAACCAGAGAACAACTTACCCGGGGCGGCAGGCGGCCGCGATGGTACGGCGAGCAGGAGTACGCCCAGGTCACCTTGACGCGGAACTTGGAGATCATGGAAATCCAGTTCCGCAGGTCCTCGTAGGGCACATCCTTCCACGACGTCCTCGTCGAGTCATCGGAGGTCTACAAATGGCACATCTTGTGTGACCGCTTCTGCAGCGGAAGCACGCGACCCACCATCCAGGATAGCGCGATGTCCCAGGCGGTGATCCGCTCCATTTCCACCATCACCTCCACCCGGGCAGCCATCCGGTCGAGGTCCGCCGTCGCGCCCATGCTCTTCATTGTCCAGCCCTTCTGCATAGAAGGAACATTGACAAAGGGCGGGAGGCAGATCCAGTCCACCTCTATGGCATTGCTCACATAAAAATATGAGCGCTGCCATAGCTTGACGTTGTCCGGAAGCTGGAACCGCGGCATTGGCGAGGAGGGATTTGGATAGATGGCGCAGCAGCCTGTCTGCGTTAGTGGGCCATCCTTGGCAGTGTTCCGGGTCTTGAAGTGGAAGAACTTGAGGAAGTTTGCCACCTCTGGCCACACCCCGAGGTAGGACTCGCAGCAGGCCACATGGTGCACCAGTTGCGCGATGGCGTTCGTTCCGAGGTGGTGGAGCTGAAGGTCGAAGAAGACGAACAGTTGAAGGAGGAAGGGGCTGACGGGGAGACCAAAGCCGCGGGCGAAATGCGTTAGGAAGACGACGCACTCCCTCGGCAGAGGGTCCGACACCCGCTCCCCCTTCGATGCAAGCCGGTGCTTCACCAGCATCGACGACGGAAGAAATATCCCCCGCCAATACTTGTAGACGAGGTCGTCCGTGACGAACGACCCGCACTAGCCCCCGCGCTGCTCCGGCGACATCTCTGCAGAAGAGGTGGCCATGGTGAATGATGCGCGGCGGCTCCGGTGGCAGCAAGGAGAAAGGGCACAAGAAGTAAGGTATGCTAGAAGAAGAGGAGAAGATGAGCCGAAGGACGAAGAAGTGTGGGCATCGCTCCCCTTAGAGCCCTATTTATTCCCGCAGGGCGGTACCATCGCCCCTTCGGTTTCCGCATGACGCGTGGCTACGAGGCACCCCAGCCGCACGGCGTTACGGCTTCGGATCGTTTATTCCATCATAACAACCACAGAAGATCCACGGGCGTTACCGGGAGACAAGGCGTGCGTGCTCGCCCCGAGAAACCGCTGCAGTAGCTTGCGTGCGCAGTTGCCAAAGACTGACGCAGCGACTCGGAAGTCCAACTAACGCGACGTGCGCCAGAGCAGATGTCGTGGATGACGACATCACCTAGGTCATCAGGCCAACGTTTCGTCTTCAGCTACGCCAGTCGGTCCCTGACTTTGCTTTTTACACCCAGTGGGTGGCCATCGATTCCGCAGCCTGTTAAATGCAGCCGGAAAGCAAAAGGAAAAAGCAAAAAATGCAGCCGGATGTAGCCATACGACTACGCAAAGATTTCAAAGGGAGCATGCAAGACCTTACCCATCGGCCAAGTCCATACGCGCTTGGGGACTAGTGTCGGAGGGATGACCCCGGGGTGGGGTAAGCCAGGCCCAAATAGGCCAGATCCGGAAGGAGTAGGCCGCATGGCCCTCAAGAATAACAACTCCAGCCGGTTGGTCAATACTGCCTGGCTTGGCTTACATCTTTCCCGGGTGGCCCGTCTAGCCGGAAGAAAGAAGAATCGGCCGGGTGGCCGCTTCCACCCGGCTCACCTTGGATTCGATGGAGAGCTTGTAGGGACTGACGCTCCCTTGCGGGGTATGCCTCTGGCCCTCCCTCGTCATCAGATAGGCTGGCGTGCCGTCACGACCGGCGCTACCCGATGAAGCTAAAGCAAAGTGGTCGGCTGGCTGTCCAAAGCAGTCCGGGTGACTGTTAAAGCAAGGCTGATGCCCCAAAGGAAGCCCGGGTGATGGCTAAAGAAGAGGGTGACGATAAAAGAAGGGTGGACTGGGTCCTGGCCGACGGCTGGGCCCTGCAGCCGGCCATGTACTGTAAACCCATATCTAGACAGTAAACCCTAGGGCCTGATTTGTAACCTGCCATCCTAGACCAGTATATAAGGGAGGGCAGAGCTGGGGTTCTAGGTAGGCAACAATAGAAGGATAGAAGTGCTAGCCACTAGAAGTGATCTTCCCTTAGCTCTCAATAGTTTCTAAGGAAACAGCTCAAGGAGCATCTGTACTGGGCATTCGCCCCCTCATATAGTTCATCTTCCAGGAGTAGGGGTGTTACCTCGCTGAGAGGGCCCCGAACCTGGGTACGTCGCTGTGTTTGCAGTTTACCGTTCCCAACCCGTTGCATGAGCCACCGATTGCATCCGAATGTCCCTTCTTAGCCATCCCTGATGGCACTACCGTGTTCCACACCGCGACAAGGTGTTGTAGCAGTACTCCGCCCATGCCAACCAGTCTACCCAAGTGTGTGGACGATCACCTGTAACACAGCACAGATACATCGAAGTCACCTTGTTAACCACCTCAGATTGGCCATCCATCTAAGGGTGGAACTCCGTGCTTAGGCGAAGCTTCACGCCTGCCATCCGAAAGAGATCCCGCCAGACGTGACCAGTGAACACCGGGTCATGATCGCTGACGATGGACGAAGGGAACCCATGGAGGCGGACGATGCCATCGAAGAAGGCGCAGGCCACGGACGTGGCGGTGTACGGGTGGCCGAGCGCAATGAAGTGCACATACTTGGAGAAGCGGTCGACCACCGTGAGGATGACAGACTTGCCGCCCACCTTGGGCAGCCCCTCGATGAAGTCCATGGAAATATCCGCCCACACCTGTGAAGGCACATCTAGGGGATGTAGGAGACCGGCTGGCCGCAATGTCTCCATCTTGTTGCGTTGGCACATCACACACGACCGTCCCAAGCCTGTACCAATGCACGATCGCCAGGGATGTAGAAGTCTGCACGAAGACGATGGAGGGTCTTCTGCACACCCTCATGGCTGGCCGAGTGTGCCAAGGATAAGACCTGGTGGCGAAGGTCGCCGTGGTCGAGCACGAAGAGGCGGCGTCCGTAGAGGATCAGCCCGTCGGCCAAGCGCCAGGGCGTCTCCAGCTCGCCGGCGTCAAGGTGCTGGCGTAGTCCCTGCGCATCCTCGGCCGTCGAACTAGCCTGGCAGATGTCGTTAATGAGAGAAAACAAGGGCCCGGAGCGGACGCGCATGACAGTTCCCGAGGAGGCGACATCCTCCAGAACCTCCTCAGTGTCGCGGCATGATAGGGCGTCGGCGACCGTGTTGAGACGGCCCGGACGGTACTCGACGGTGAAGTCGTAGCCAAAAAGCTTGCTGATCCACTGGTGCTGCGGAACTGTGGATAGGCGCTGGTCCAGCAAGAACTTAAGTGTTGGGGGTGACCCCGGATAGGGTCAAGACGGGGGAAGCCAAAAGGAGTTTCCCCGGTCTTATGCCGAGTTACTGGTTATATCGGCCGAATCATGTAAAGGTCGGCCGAGATAAGCATGACCATGACCTTTACCAGAAGGGTTGTACGTTATTCGGCCGACGTACGAGTCAGGTCGGCCAGGCAAGTCCGAATAAGCCAAAATGCAGGTGGAGGCCAAGCCGAGTTAAGCAAGGCAGGGCCGAATAACACGAAGCTTGCAGGAGAAGGAAGAACCTAAGGTCAAACCCTAGCCTCGGGCTAGGAAGAATCTGAACAGAGCCAAGCGCAAAGGACAAGGCGCAGAGCAGCAGAGGAGCAGAAGGAGGTCACGGAGGAGACAGTCCTGGAACCCAAGGCATGCAGGTGGGGCTCTCTCGAACTTTGCTGTCATTAGAAGAGGGACACGGAAAGGATCTCGCCGAGTTACTATATTGGGACAAGCATATTCCTCGAATATGCTTGCCACGTTAGCCCTAGAGGAGCCAAGGCACCCCTTATAAGGAGAGGCTTGGGTACTGAAGAAGGGATCGGCTCATTTTCTACACCATTAGGCTTGTAGTGTTCATCTTCTTTTCATGCATACAGCTCGAGGAGCACTTGTAGCCCACGAGAGGAGAAATAAAGATCTGTACGTCGGTCATTTGTGTGTAGAATTAACTACATCTTCCCTCCCCAGATCCCTCTAGCATCCATTGGCCCCATACTTTAGCCTACCCATGGCATCTGCCGTGCCGCCACCACGACAGTTGGCGCCCACCGTGGGGCTAGCAGCGGTGCTAGCTGGAGTCATGATCCGGACGGGAAACTTCATCCACACTGGCGAGCGCGTTGTCTCTGGCTTAGTCCGGGGATTTGATCTCTGTGACTATGTCAGCGATAACACAGGCAGCTTCAGGGGGAAAGCTCCTCCGCGTAATGGCGTCTTCATCAACTTGGGAATGCACCAGATCTACGTCGGCGTCGACACCTCTGGCATTTATCCTCACCAACTTATTATTGTAGGAGAGCCCCTCCTTAGCGCTGCAAACGGTCCGCGCGGAGAGCGCCCCGTCAGCAGCGTCGAGGTGATGGTTGCAGCCGGGGTGCAGGCAGGAGCAGCGGGCGCCGGATCAAGCAAGGATCCGACGACGGGTGTGCAGGTGACCACAACGCAGGCAGCTCCACCGCCCACTGAGGTTGATCCTTCAGTAGCCAACCCAGCCGAGGTGCAGGAGACGACCCCAAAGGCACTAAGGGTAAGATGGCCACCTCTGGAAAGACCAGAAAATATTCTCCAGGCAACTATAGATAATCTGACTACGCCTGTAGCGTCGATACTTGATCCGGCTAATGCTCAGGCAGAATTAGAATAAACCAGGCAAAAAGTACTGGTAGAGGCAAAAAAGGTGTCGGCATTGCGGGAGTCCTTAAACAGGACCCTGCGAGAATATGCTAAGGCAAACAAGCTTGATGTCGCTCCCGAGCGGGTTGATGAATTAAGATTGAGAGGGAAGAACCTCATGGATGATATCAATAAAGAGCATGAGACTCATAAGGCAGATTCAGTCGATCTAGGCTTGCCAAGGTATAGTACCCCGGCAAAGAACCTAAGGGCGGAAAATGTCGCTGCACTAGAGTTAGAACGACTGACCGGCGAAGCCCGGCAGAAACAGCAATAAAGAGTGAATGAGCTGGTGCGCATTGCAAACCAGCAGAATGAAGAAATGCTCAGGGCAGACCCGGGAAGGCCTGGTGCCTCACGAATGGTTCATTCGGCTGGTGTAGCACCCGCCCTATCTGTGGCCCGGAAACAATGCACGAAAAGACAGAGCAGTAACTTCAGGAAAAAGAAATAAGCAAATTGTTCCATATGATCCGGTAATAGCCGGAAAAGCAAATGAAAACAGAGGCAATGGGAGCCGAGGTAACAGTGGCAAAAGAAACCCCGGCCGTGCCGACAAAGGCAACGGAAGCCGAGGTAATGGGGATCTCGGAAGATGAAATCATGAGAATAATATCCCGGTAGAAGGAAGGAGAGATCCGCCGCCCAATCCTCAGCCGAGATATGAACCTCGGCAGGAAAGAGAAGTGAGACCTGCTCGCCACAATCAGGTGAATGAGAGGTACAATGATGGTTATTCAGATATGGAATATGCGGGTCATGGTGGGAATAACCACTATGGAATGCAGGAAAGGGTTATGTACAGAGATTTGCAATCAAGTGATGCAAGAGTAAAACTGGACCGGCTGTACCGGTCCGAGTTATTAGAAGAGCAGGGTCCGCCGGGTCCGGCATGTTTCGGACCACGGATCATGGGCGAGCCGCCAGTGCCGAACTTTCAGCTGGCAAGAGGCACGAAAACATACAATGGGAGCACCAAACCACATGATTGGTTGATTGATTATGCCACTGCAATAAAAATAGCAAGTGGAAACTTGCGATGGGCAGTAAGATATGTCCCGCAAATGCTGGAAGGACCGGCCAGAGTATGGCTGAATAATCTGCCTCTAGGCAGCATCAACTGTTGGTTGGATTTTGAAGAGATGTTTGTCAGCAACTTCACCAGTACTTACAAAAGGCCAAACAGGCTGCAGCAGCTAGCCATGTGCAAGCAAAGACCGAATGAGACATACAGAGAATTCTTAACTCGGTGGTGCAACCTCAGGAATTCATGCGAGGGAGTTATAGAATCACAAGCGGTAGCTTGGTTCGCTCAAGGATGCCGTTATGCCAGTGTCTTGTGGCAGCGACTGCAAAGAGATATGCCAACCACTTTGGCAGAAACCATCAGGATAGCGGATTCGTATGCATTGGGAGATCCGACGCAACCAGAGCTGATGTCGGCAGATCATCGGGAGCATCAAGATCAATATGCAAGAGATGTGGCCGGGTCATCAAGGCGCAATGAGTTCAGAGGAAGAAGAAGAGAGGAAAGACCGGATTACATATATGCCTCCAATCAGGTGGCAGCGGTAGTGCAAGATCAGACGAATCACGGAAACAGTCAGCAGCAGAAGAATGGTCCTCAACAATGGACACCAAGGAATGAAGGGAAGAGACAGTGGACACCAGAACAGAAGAAGCAATGGCAGGAAAGGCCGAAGTACACGTTTGAGTCCATGTTAGATCAACCGTGTAAGTTTCACACTCCAAACCCGGCCAAGCCAGCCAATCATACAACTCGGCAATGCGCCTGGATGAAAAATGCAATGGGTAACCCGGCGGGCATGCAAGCACCTTCCCACCAGGCACATTAGCAGCAGCAGCCGCAGTTGACTGGAGCAAATGCATAGCAACTAATGTTACCCCCTCCTCCCCCGAGGTATGATAACTCGGACCGGAGAGATGCAGTGCATCAAGTGATAAATCAAGGTCAGGATGGAAGGACGAACCCAGGAAATAATGGACACAATGATTACAGGGAACATCATCAATCATATTGCATGTTCACAACAGAACAGCTAGATAGGCAAAGTGTACAGCGCCGGCATATGGAAGTAAATACAGTTATGCCGGCAGTACCAAGATATGTGCCTTGGTCAGATCAAGAAGTAACTTGGAGCATAAAGGATCACCCCAAAATAATGCCGAATCCGGGGTAGTACGCACTCGTACTAGATCCGACATTTGTCGGACCGAGCATTTATGTGAAATTTTCAAAGGTACTCATTGACAATGGGAGCAGTATCAATATCATGTACAAGCATACAATGAATAAACACGGAATATCGCAGAATATGCTGCAATCCACGAGAACCACGTTTCATGGAATAGTGTCGGGACTTTCGTGCGAACCCATTGGGAAGGTTCGGGTAGATGTGTTATTCGGCACAAGGGATAACTACAGAGCAGAAAATTTGGAGTTTGAAGTGGTGGATCTAGAGAGTTGCTATCATACTTTACTCGGGCGGCCAACATTGGCCAAATTCATGAGCAACTGCCACATAACTTACTTGAAAATGAAGTTACCCGGACCTCAAGGGGTGATAACAGTAGCGGGAGATTACAGGAAGTCGATGGAATGCGTCTCGGCCGGATTAAACTTGGCCGAGTCATTGGTGACTGCGAGAGAAAAAAGAAGGATTCAGGAGGTAGCGACTCTCGCTCAGTCGGTGCAACTAAATATGCCGGCATTGGCCAACCCACATGGAAGCATTTCTTTCCAGCCGACTAAAGAAACGAAAAAGGTCCAGATAGATGAGCAGTTCCCAGAACGCACTGTCACTATTGGTGTCGGCCTAGATGCCAAATAGGAAGGCGAGCTCACCAACTTCCTCCGTGAGAATCGGGACATCTTTGCATGGTCAACTCAGGACCTGCAAGGTGTGCCGAGGGAGTTGGCTGAGCACTCTCTGCATGTAAGGCTAGGAGCAAGGCCGGTGAAGCAACCTCTCCGCCGCTTTGCCGAAGACAGGAGAAAAATAATAGGGGATGAGATAGCTCGGCTCCTTGCAGTCGGGTTCATTATGGAAGTACTTTATCCGGATTGGCTATCAAACCCGATGCTAGTAGAAAAGAAAAAGGATGATCCAAATGTAGCCGTCGTATGGCGAATGTGTATTGATTACACGAACCTGAACAAGGCGTGTCCCAAAGATCCTTTTCCTTTACCTAGAATTGACCAAGTCATTGATTCGACCGCTGGTTGTGATCTGTTATCATTTGTATACGCGTATTCTGGTTTTCACCATATACCATTAAATCCAGCTGATCAAATAAAGATTGCGTTTATTACCCCGTACAGGGCTTATTGTTATCGCACCGTGCCATTCGGCCTGCGTAACGCAGGGGTAACGTACCAGAGATGTATGCAAAAATGTCTACATGACCAGATAGGAAAAAATGTACAAGTATATGTAGATGATGTGGTTATCAAAACCAAAGAGAGCAAAACGCTACTGGATGATATTCGGCAGACATTCGCGAACTTGAGAAGGTTCCGAATGAAGCTTAACCTGGAAAAATGCACCTTCGGTGTACCAGCGGGAAAACTACTCGGTTTTCTCGTATCTAGCCGAGGTATAGAGGTCAACCCAACAAAGATGAGAGCGGTAGAAAGGATGGAATTGCCGAGATGTCTAAATGACGTACAGAAGTTCACGGGTTGCCTGGCCTCGCTTAGCCGATTTGTATGTCGGCTGGGAGAGAAGGCGCTACCACTATATCAACTGATGAAAAAATCTGATAAGTTCATTTGGACACCACAAGCAGATAATGCATTTCATGAACTAAAGAAGATGTTGGTCACATCACCAATCTTAGCCTCTCCATTGTCAAAAGAGCCTATGTTAATTTACATAGCCGCCACAAACAGAGTGGTAAGTGCGGTGATCGTTGTGGAACAAATTGAAGATGATAAATCAGTACAAAGGCTGGTATATTACCTAAGCGAGGTACTATCAGCCTCAAAACAGAATTACCCACATTATCAGAAGATGGCATATGGAGTATACATGTCGTCAAAGAAACTTAAACATTACTTCGAAGAGCACCCGATCAAAGTGATCTGTGAAGCTCCCATAGCCGACATATTGAGCAACAAAGATGCAAGTGGCCGAATAGCAAAATGGGCAATTGAATTGTCACCTTATGCTCCGCAATTCGATAGGCGAGATGCAATCAAATCTCAGGTTGTGGACGACTTCTTCGTGGATTGGGCCGAGGTATAATATGAGCCACCATTACCAGATCTGAATTATTGGACAATGCACTTCGACGGTTCCAAGCTGAGGAATGGCTTGGGGGCAGGGATAGTGTTAACCTCGCCAAAAAGAGATTAGCTGAAATATGTGCTACAAATACATTTTGCCGCATCAAACAATGTAGCCGAGTACGGAGCACTCGTCCATGGATTGAAGGTGGCAAAAGAGATTGGGATACGTCGGATATTATGCTACGGAGACTCAGATCTTGTAGTACAGCAAGTATCAGGCAATTGGGTTGCGCTAGATGCCAATATGTCCTTATATAGATTCCATGTGCAAAAACTCAGTGGATACTTCGACGGATGTGAATTTCATCATATACCTCGAGCATAAAACGACGCTGCAGACACGCTGTCAAAGCTCGGATCAACCAGGCAATCAATTCCCCCAGGTATCGCCCTAGAGCACATGAGAAAACCATCAATAACACCATCACCAGAGTCCAAATCCATCTTTATTTCGGCGAAATCAAGAGAAGATAGTATGCCGATGGAAGTTGACAAAGAATGTAACCCGGAGTTCCCGAAAGTGAACTCGGCTGATGCACGGATGGATATGAAAAATTCCGAGGTGGTTATGTCGGCGGAAAATATGGAAATAGATAATGAAATTATCCCAGAGAAAATCATGCCAACATGGGCGCAACCCATATTTTCCTTCCTTAAAGATGCGACTTTGCCGAATAACGAGGTATTGGCTAGACAGACAGTGAGAAGAGCTAAAGCTTATACAATCATAAACAATGAGCTGTATAAAAGGATCGTCACAAGCGTGTTGCAAAAATGTGTGGATTCGGCGGAAGGCCAAGAGATCCTCCTAGATATACATCAAGGAGAATGCGGGCATCACGCCTCGTCTAGAGCTTTAGTGGCCAAAGCATTCAGGCATGGATTTTATTGGCCAACAGCGTTGAAAGAGGCCAAAGAATTGGTGGAAAAATCTAATGGTTGCCAGCAAGATACATATGCCATCGTCCGAGTTAAAAACGATACCAATTACTTAGCCGTTTTCTGTATGGTGCTTAGATATGGTGGGACCATTCAAGCCGGCCCGAGGCAGGATGACCCACATTTTAGTCATGGTCGACAAATTCACAAAATGGATTGAAGTGAAACCAATAAAAAATGTGATGGAACCACAGCAGTAAAAT
Source organism: Avena atlantica (assembly GCA_910589765.1). Classification (NCBI taxonomy): domain Eukaryota; kingdom Viridiplantae; phylum Streptophyta; class Magnoliopsida; order Poales; family Poaceae; genus Avena; species Avena atlantica. The sequence continues at coordinate 262,446,600 of OU342738.1, forward strand.
TCCTCAAAGATATTATCTTGAGATATGGTTACCCACACAGTGTTATTACAGACAATGGTTCAAACTTTGCTGAAGGACCTTTTGCTAGATTCTGTCAAGAAAAACACATAAGACTAGATGTCGCCTCGGTGGCTCACCCAGCATATAATGGGCAAGTAGAAAGATCCAATGGACTAGTATTGTCTGGAATAAAACCCCGACTCGTCGAACCACTGCAAAGGTCGGCAGGGTGTTGGATCGAGGAAATACCAACAGTATTATGGAGCCTCAGAACTACCCCAAATAGGTCAACAAGGTATGCCCCATTTTTCTGGTATATGGAGCAGAAGCCGTGCTTCCAGCCGACATAATACATGACTTGCCAAGAGTTACCCAGTATACAACCGGTGAGGTAAATGAGATAGCTCGGCAAGATGATGTTGATCTGCTAGAAGAAGCCAAGGAGTTGGCACTATCAAGATCAGCTATTTATCAGCAAGACTTACGACGATATCACAGCAAGAAAGTCAATCCACGAGTGTTTAAAGAAGGAGATTTGGTCCTTCGGCTAGTGCAACGCACAGCCGGCATGCACAAACTATCGCCACCATGGGAGGGACCATTCATCGTGAGCAAAGCATTGCACAATGATGCATATTACCTAATTGATGCTCAGTCATCAGAAAAGAACAAGGCAAACAAAGCTGGTGAGGAATCAAAAATACCATGGAACATAGCTTTACTTCATCCATTTTACTCGTAGGAGTCATTTATGATAAGTTGTAATGTGACGCTTCAGGTCAAAATATCGACTATGTATTAAACCTCGGCACCTTGAGCAGTGACTCGGGGACTGCCCTATGTTATTTCTCATTTATGGATCATGTATTAAACCTCGGCACTTTGAGTTATGCACTTTGAGCAGTGACACGGGGACTGCTCAACGTTATTTTTTCCTGAATTATGTGTTGAATTTCAGGACCTCGAGCAGGGAACTCGGGGACTTTAATATATTATCCCTTATCACGAGTTAAGTATTAAAAGCTCGATTTCTAGAGCACTGACTAGGGAATTGCCCCATGATGGTCACCCGTCACAAAAATGGGCATTAAACTTCGGCACCCCAAACGGTAGGTCAAAAGTTACCTTGAATGATATTATTTCGATTTCCCCAAATATGGGCTTCGGGATTTATAGCTCGGATAGAGATCAACAACACAATGGTTGAGCCGTCGAACTTATAAAGGCCAGGCAAAATTAAACGCCAAACTAAGATGGGTCACCAAAGCAAAGATTTAAACCAACAAGATCTGTTTAGACAGACTAATAACGATCGCCATCATACGTGCCTCAGCGGCAAAAGGCAAAAGAGGTTCATAACACACAGAAATTCGGACAATTGTTTCACACACATCATACGCCTGGCATACCGGGGATAAGAAACAACTTAAAGTTTTTGAACCTAAGGGGCGGCGACTTGGTCAGGCACTAGGCGCTTCGAGGTAGACGGCACCTCGGCCAAAGTTGCTTCGCCCTCCACAGAACCAGGAGCGACTTCGGGGGAAGCCCGGGGCTATTGAGAAACATTAGCTTGAGCTTGAGAATGCCCAGTACCTTTGGAGGATGATCGCGCATCGCCGTCCCCATCCGAGCTTGCGCTGGAATCACCAGAAGTATCCGAGTCGCCCTCATCCTCGTCCTGGTCAGCCGAATTTGTAGGGGTTCATAGCATGGAAAACAAAAAAATTCTACCGCATGCAAACAAACAAGCCAATATCTATCTACTAGATTGTAGCAACGAGTCGATAGAGGAACTCACCCTCGAAGATTCCAAAGCGGTTAACGAGAGCAGATTCTCGTGGGTGATGTAGTCGTACACTTGCCGATCTCAAGATCGCGTAGACGATCCTTCCGGCGCTGCGTTCCGGCAGCGCTCCCGCAGTCGGTCACACGTTCGGTACTCGACGAAGACCTTCCTCTCCCTTGTTCCAGCAGGCAGCGGAGGTTGTAGCACTCTCCTCGCGATTCCGGCAGCACGACGGCGTGGTACCGGAAGTAGAGGGGAGATCTCGCAGGGCTTCGCCTTAAGCCGGAGCGAGTATGGTGGACTATGAGAGAGCCCTCGACGATCTAGGGTTTAGACACGCCGAGGAAGAGGTGCTAGGGCGGCGGCTAGGGTTTGGGGCTTGCCCAAGTCAGCGCCAAGGGGAGCCCTAGGAGGTGGCGGCACCAAATTAGGGTTTAGAGGAGAGGATCTTGTGTGTCTTGGAGGGGCAGCCCTGCCCCTCCCTTTATAGGTGGGAGGTGCGGCCAAGGGGAGGGGAATCCCTCCCCAACTCGGCTTGGAGGTGGGCCGCCGGTTGGAGGAGGGAACTCCTCCCCAACTCGGTTTCAAACTTCCTCCTCCTCTTTCCAAAAACTTGTCGTTTGACTTTTCAAACTAGCCGTTTGACTTTTCAAACTAGGATTTGAATAAACCCTATATTTATGACAGCGAAGACACCTAGTACATAATGTAATCATACCAACTTGATATAACACTTTCATGTACCCTTTCCCCTCCGGAGTGCCGGACATTCCGGAACCTTCTAGAACATTCCCGATGAAAACACCGGAATCATTCTCCAACTCCGAAACGGGACTTTCCTTATATGAATCTTATTCTCCGGACCATTCCGGATCTCCTCGTGATATCCCGGATCCCATCCGAGACTCCGAACAACATTCGGTCTCTTACTCATCATTCCATAACTACTCAACAACATCGAATCCTTAAGTGTGTCTCCCTACGGTTCGTGAATTATGCGGACATGATCGAGACTCTTCTCTGATCAATAACCAATAGAGGAATCTGGAAATTCATATGGCTCCCACATATTTCTACGATTACTTTGCGATCGAATGAACCACTTACATAGATACCAATTTCCCTTTGTCTCACGATATTTTACTTATCCGAGGTTTTGATCGTCGGTATCTCTGCATACCTAGTTCAACCTCGTTACCGATAAGTACTCTTTTCTCGTTCCCGTGGTATGTGATCCCTTGTGAGCCAGTCACATGCTTGCAAGCTAATTGGATGACATTTCACCGAGAGGGCCCAGAGTATATCTATCCGTCATATGGATGGACAAATCCCACTCTTGATCCATGTGCCTCAACACATACTTTCCGAACACTCAATGCCACCTTTATAGCCACCCAGTTACGGTGTGGTGTTTGATGTCATCAAAGCATCCTTCCGGTGATGGTGATTAGCATGATCTCATGGTCGAAGGAATTAGGTTACTATGTATCAGAAAGCTTATAGCAAATGAACTATATTAAATGACTTGATCTTTATGCTACGCTTAACTATAGGAGTATGTCCATCACATCATTCTCCTAATGATATGACCCTGTTGTTAATAACATCTCTATGTTCATGATCAGGAAACCATGATCATATATTAACCAACAAGCTAGTTTAACAAGACGCTTCACTAGGGACTCTTTTATGTTTACAAATCACACAAGTATTAATGTTTCCGGTTAATACAATTATAGCATGGTATGTAAACATTTATCATAAGTATGAAGATATGATAATAACCACTTTATTATTGCCTCTTGGGCATATCTCCAACAGTCTCCCACTTGCACTAGAGTCAATAATCTAGTTTCAAACTTTTGTGTATTCAACACCTATGGCTTTCCGGTGTTGTATGTACACGATTGCTAGTGGTCAACTTATCTCCGGATCTGACACTTCCAGGTCCGTGTGTAATTGCATGTCTTTGCTTCTCTACGTATCACTCATTCTCTAATGAGATGGCTTTGTACAAATTTGGTCCTTTGGTGTGACCTTTAGTTCTTTGGGGTTAAAAACATGTTGATAATATTGTCGTACAATATATCTTCATAGTATTATCCCGCCGTGAACTACACCTAGTTTGATAACAAACTACTTGACACAAATGCCCTCTTTAGCTGCTATTATAGCAGTCATATACTTAGCCTTTTGTTGTAGTATCTGTCACAATGTCTTAACTTTGGAACTCATCCAAATCCATTATGGAACTCACTTTCCATTATATTGTGCCACCCTTGGTTTAGATTGAGATAAACTTAATTTGTACTTTGTGACAAAACTAGTATCAATGAAGTACTTTTACAATGAACTAACCATCTATTTGTCACTTCTACAAATAATATACTCTTAGTTCTTCCAAAAGATCATAAGAATATTCTTACTATTGTCCAATGATCATCTTATGAATCATTCTGGTATATGCTTATAACATTTAGAGCATAGGACATATCTGGATTTGTACATATCACAGTATGATTGATATAAATACTCTTTGTGATTTCATACATCAAGTATCAATCTATACTTGAATCTTTGTTTCACTTACCAAGTGTCTATACACTTGAATATATCAATATTGAACACATTCAATCCTTTCTGTGCGACAAGAACCTTTCTTGTAGTTCCTATATTGAACTGATTCAATACATCATCTATGTACTTTCGGCACAACCATATTAGCATCTATTGATGCCAAATATTTGGGTTTTGCCTAAACCTTTCATCGAGATGAAATTCTTATCTTGTGTTAATAAAAGATACATTATTTCCAATCAACAATATGTCTTCCACATAATGTATTAGAAACATGTCTTAGCGCTCCCACTTAATTTCTTGCAAATGCAAGCATCTTCATCATCTCTGATGAATTTAAACTCTTTTAACATTTTCATCATAGTGAAGATTCCAACTCCGCGATGCTTACTTCAACCATTGAAGTTTTCATATGCTTTTAGCATCCTTTGAATTAACAAAACCCCTATGGATCATGTTATTCACATGTCCTAGGTAACAATTCTATTAGAAGAACTTGTTTTGTTTATTCAACTACCATATAACAAAATTATATGTAGTGGTTTGCTACACTAATCCGTCTAGACTAAATATCACAATGAAAGATCAAATCTTATCATAGTCAACCTTTGAACATTGTTGTGAACTTTTTCCCAACATGTCTACTATTTCATAGATGTAAAACATCCATGTCTATTTCTTTATAGATCCAAACACGACTGTAAGGTCTTACACCTTTCTCGAGGGTCCTTCAAGTTCAAAACTTGATTTCTCGTGTATGGAACTATCACGGATTATATGGCTTCAAGCCATTTGACGGAGTCAGGGCTCATCATCGCTTCTTTGCATGTAGTCGGATCATTATTGTCAAATAATGATCTAACTCTCAAATCTTGGTATTCGATTGTTCATCCGACCTACTTGTTTCAATAGGAACTTGGATCTCCGTGACCACAACCTTTGAGGTACGTGAGCCATGAGCATTGTTGCTACCTCCGGAACACTTTTCGGCGTTGCGCAACTTTGCACATATAGCTAAGGTTCTTTTAACCTTATCAAAGTTCTATTGTCCTCCCACTTAACTTTTCACGAAAAATTCCTTATCAAAGAAACTTGACGTTCTAAGCAACAAACACTTTTGTCTCCGGTGTTTATGGAGGAATACTTAACAGTTATACAAAGACAGGTTCATCCGACTTTGGTTGCACACATCTTTCTTATGCATAGCATACCAATGTTTTAAGAAAGTACTACTTGGGTTTTATCCCAAACCATAACTTTTATATGGTGTCATTTCAACGGATTATGATGAAGCTCTTTTCAGTGGAAAAACGGTAGTCTCTAAAGCTTTTAATCTTTAAAATATAATGGCAGTTTTATGAATTATACCTTTGATCTTACCATGTCAAACAAGGTTTAATTACATATCTCGAACGCTCCATACTCTTATGGTGTTTCGGTAAATGCAACCACGGAATGATTCCATAAATCTTAGGTATTATGCTAAACTTTGTAACTCAAATATCTTCCTTTATGATCTTTATCATAAACTGTTTATATTCTTGTTACAATGATTTTGCACTTCATTTTGAAAGTCTTTGAACTTTTCAAATGTTTCATACTTCATCCTTATTAAGTAAATATTCATATAATCACTCAAATTTTCGGAGAAAGCATATGAAGTTGAAATCCATCGCTCTTGGCTACACATAATGGACTTCGTACAACAATATGTACAAGTTCCAATAAGCTAGTCATTCGTTCCCTTTTGGCCTACGAACGAAGTTTTAATTATCTCTAGGAAATTTTTCACAAGCGTCATGTGATCAAAATCAAAACACTCCAAAATTCCATCCACATGGAGTTTCTTCATGTTTTCTTTCCAATATAATTTAAACGGCGATATCACTTCCTAAGTGATATTTCAATCAATTTGTCTTTCGACATTTTTAGCACTAGTTTTATGGATGTGATTTCTCCAACGAGATTTGTGAATCATCCATCTTTTATGGATTTTGGCAATTATTTGAACAACCCTTTTGTTCTCATAATACCTGATAAAACAAATCTTGAAGGCAAGCTTTGATGTTTAACGAGCAACACAATAACCCTTTATTTGTTCTCAATGAACATCATCACATATTCTTTTGCTAGTTACTTAGGCCATTGTAGTTCATGAATTGTGTTGTTTCGTATGACGATTCACACCAACAAATTCAGTATCAAATACTTAAGAACCACATTGTTTAATAAGCAAAGAATATAGCCATAACATGTATATCATCTATATACTTAAGCTGAACAATTTTAGTCTTTTCTTTTCTGCCATATACTTATGAGATTCTCTTTCAGTATTTATTTTCTGTTTGAAAGAATCTATCAACATCAATAGTGGAGTCATACATATGACACATAGTCCAAAGCGTGTATAGTTAAATACCAATGTCTTTGGACTTGCACTTTGAAGTAGATCACCATCATCAAATGTTTGGTGTTCTTTCATATTCCTTTCTTTAGTAATCTCTTGGTGTAGTAAACATTTTACCTACATCAAATATTCACCCTTATCATGGAATCGTCCATGATCAAGCTACTTTTAGCTTATAACGGTGAATCACGAGTATAATGTTGCTCTTCAAAACTTTGGAGGATTAGGACAACAAGTGTCTCCAACCCTTTGCAAATTCTCATCAAAATATGAGAACATGAACTTTGCCATATTATACTCTATCATGGTGTAACCAAAACTTCGTTTCAGATATCACAATATCTTCCACACATCATGGTTTCTAAAACAACTCTTTCAGATCCTAGATAACCTTGATATTAAGACAATCCTTTGAATATCAAGAATCATGGAGACAAACATGATACTCATACACTAACACTTGGAATTTTCACTCTTGTTTTAATACCAATTATTAAACTTCATGGAGTAACTAGAACTTTACTGAAAGTTTGCAATAGGACTTTTAAACTTTAGATTAACACTTCAAAACAATACGATACCAGTTTGTAAAGTAACTAACCAGAATTCTATAGTTCTATCATCTCAACTATAACTAAGCGCAAGGTGGTAAACGGATGCCAATGACTACAACAATTATGCAAATTCACTTTGAGTTAATTTATGATAAATAGTGTTCAACTTTTAATCATATTGCTGTTAAAATCCCACTCAAAACAATATCCCTCACATTGTTTTAGTGATCACACGAACCAAATCCACCACATCAAAACCGATCATCACGAGAGTTGATATAGCTTCAATGGCAAACAATCAACATGTTCATCATATCTACTATATGACTCATGCTTTACCTTTCGGTGATCCGTGTTCCTGAGACCATGTCTGTACATGCTAGGCTCGTCAAGATCAAACCTTAGCTTCCGCATGAGCAAATCTGGCTTGCCCACGTTGTATACACTTGCGGAATCTAACACACCCGATCATCACGTGGTGCTTCGAAACAACAAGCTTTAGCAACGGTGCTAACTAAGGGTGAACACTTTATGACTTGAAATTCATGTGCATGAGGGATCATCTTATAATGCTACCGTCGTCTACTAAGCAATACAAGATGCATAAAGGATTAACATCACATGCAATTCATAATATGTGATATGATATGGCTTTTCTTCTTTGTGCTTCCGATCTCCATCTTCTAGCACGAACATGATCTCCATCATCACCGACATTGCATCAAGGTCAATGATGCTTCTCCATGGTTGTCGTCCACCGGCTTCAACTATTACAACTACTTTGAATAGACACGCGGGTCTTAACAGAAATTAAAGACAACCATATGGCTCCTGCCGGTTGCCGACTTACAATAAGGAACATTGCATACATCATATATAATCACAATCATGGCCATATCACATCACTGCACACCCCTGCAAAACAAAGTTAGACGCCTCTACTTTCTTTGCATATTTTACGTGGTTTGGGGCTTTCAATAAGTGTCGTTCTAACTTACGAACAAGAACCACGACACTGATACTAGTATTGTTAATCACCCGTTGTAAATTGGATCTTAACTATGCTAGGAGAAACAGGCACCCGCAAAGCCACTTATGCAATACAAGTTGCATGTCAAGCGTGGAGCAAGTCTCATGAACGATGTCATGTAAGGTTAGCCCGGGCCGCTTCATCCCAACATACCGCAAGATGCAAAGTACACAAGAAGCAATCGACAATAAAAGCATCAACGCCCACAATGACCATTGTGTTCTACTCGTGCAAACAGATCTACATATAGACACGGCTCTGATACCACTGTAGGGGTTCGTAGCATGGAAAACAAAAAAATTCTACCGCATGCAAACAAACAAGCCAAGATCTATCTACTAGATTGTAGCAACGAGTCGATAGAGGAACTCACCCTCGAAGATTCCAAAGCGGTTAACGAGAGCAGATTCTCGTGGGTGATGTAGTCGTACACTTGCCGATCTCAAGATCGCGTAGACGATCCTTCCGGCGCTGCGTTCCGGCAGCGCTCCCGCAGCCGGTCACACGTTCGGTACTCGACGAAGACCTTCCTCTCCCTTGTTCCAGAAGGCAGCGGAGGTTGTAGCACTCTCCTCGCGATTCCGGCAGCACGACGGCATGGTACCGGAAGTAGAGGGGAGATCTCGCAGGGCTTCGCCTTAAGCCAGAGCGAGTATGGTGGACTATGAGAGAGCCCTCGACGATCTAGGGTTTAGACACGCCGAGGAAGAGGTGCTAGGGCGGCGGCTAGGGTTTGGGGCTTGCCCAAGTCGGCGCCAAGGGGAGCCCTAGGAGGTGGCGGCACCAAATTAGGGTTTAGAGGAGAGGTTCTTGTGTGTCTTGGAGGGGCAGCACTGCCCCTCCCTTTATAGGTGGGAGGTGCGTCCAAGGGGAGGGGAGTCCCTCACCAACTCGGCTTGGAGGTGGGCCGCCGGTTGGAGGAGGGAACTCCTCCCCAACTCGGTTTCAAACTTCCTCCTCCTCTTTCCAAAAACTTGCCGTTTGACTTTTCAAACTAGCCGTTTGACTTTTCAAACTAGGAATTGAATAAACCATATATTTTGGACAGCGAAGACACCTAGTACATAATGCAATCATACCAACTTGATATAACACTTTCATGTACCCTTTCCCCTCCGGAGTGCCGGACATTCCGGAACCTTCTAGAACATTCCCGATGAAAACACCGGAATCATTCTCCAACTCCGAAACGGGACTTTCCTTATATGAATCTTATTCTCCGGACCATTCTGGATCTCCTCGTGATATCCCGGATCCCATCCGAGACTCCGAACAACATTCGGTCTCTTACTCATCATTCCATAACTACTCAACAACATTGAATCCTTAAGTGTGTCTCCCTACGGTTCGTGAATTATGCGGACATGATCGAGACTCTTCTCTGATCAATAACCAATAGAGGAATCTGGAAATTCATATGGCTCCCACATATTTCTACGATTACTTTGCGATCGAATGAACCACTTACATACGATACCAATTTCCCTTTGTCTCACGATATTTTACTTATCCGAGGTTTTGATCGTCGGTATCTCTGCATACCCAGTTCAACCTCGTTACCGATAAGTACTATTTTCTTGTTCCCGTGGTATGTGATCCCTTGTGAGCCAGCCACATGCTTGCAAGCTAATTGGATGACATTTCACCGAGAGGGCCCAGAGTATATCTATCCGTCATATGGATGGACAAATCCCACTCTTGATCCATGTGCCTCAACACATACTTTCCGAACACTCAATGCCACCTTTATAGCCACCCAGTTACGGTGTGGTGTTTGATGTCATCAAAGCATCCTTCCGATGATGGTGATTAGCATGATCTCATGGTCGAAGGAATTAGGTTACTATGTATCAGAAAGCTTATAGCAAATGAACTATATTAAATGACTTGATCTTTATGCTACGCTTAACTATAGGAGTATGTCCATCACATCATTCTCCTAATGATATGACCCTGTTGTTAATAACATCTCTATGTTCATGATTAGGAAACCATGATCATATATTAACCAACAAGCTAGTTTAACAAGAGGCTTCACTAGGGACTCTTTTATGTTTACAAATCACACAAGTATTAATGTTTTCGGTTAATACAATTATAGCATGGTATGTAAACATTTATCATAAGTATGAAGATATGATAATAACCACTTTATTATTGCCTCTTGGGCATATCTCCAACAGAATTATCATCAGAGGCATCTTCGACTTCGACGTCATCCGTCGGGTTAGAAAGGAAACTCGGCCCTTTAATCCAGTTATGCACGTCCGCATACTCAACAAGCTGGAAGGCACGAGCTTGTCGGCGAGCGACAAATTCTGGATCCTCAACCCAGCGCGAGCCAGTGCGCAAATTTATCAAGGTATCGAGCGAAATATCCTCGTACCATGACATAATGACTGTGAGCGCCATATCAGCACCAGCTCGTCCAGCGGACTCCCTCCAGAGATTTAACTGGTTCTGGGATGCCATCAATCTTTCCACCAGTATCTTGATCTCATCAATATCATAAGTTCTAGAAGTATTCGGCCAGAGAACATGGCAGGCCCGGATGGCTGCCTGCACCAAATCCCTGCCCATAATCTTCATCGGACCAACGGCAACCAAAGTAGTCTTCCATCGAGTATTCTGGGCTCGCATCTGCGGGGACACCTCGGCGCACACGAGCATTAATCACCGCTCTAGAGCTCACGAGCTTAGCTTCTGGAAAATGGTCTACGCAAAATAAAAGTATATTGGTCAACAGTAAGAGATAGAAGAAGATAACTCGGCCACGGTCAAAGGCTTACGATGAATATAGCTCAGCATTCTCTGAAGATCTTGAGCCTAATCACCCTTGGTCCTCTCAAAGCGAGTGATCTCCTCGCTCATCGCTCATGTCTTGAGTTCGGCAGCCTCGAGGAGTTCTTTATTTTTCTGCAATTGCAGAGCTAGCCGATTCTTCTCTTCGGAGAACTCCTGGTCAACTTTCTCTAACTCGGACTTCTGAGAGAGCTTGAGGGACTCCACCTCGACGCGCAAGCGAATTATCTCGTCATCTTTCTCTTTCAGGTGCGCCGAGTAAGTAGGGGCTTGTTCTAAAAAATGCAGCATCATATCAGGCATGGGTATGCATTCTTGATGTGACGCTGCAAGAGTTTGTAACTCGGCTATACCAAAGCCAAAAGGTTAAAAGAAACCCGGGATAAGTTTCGAACGGAAATCTATAAATAAAAAGGGTAACTAACCTTCCAGGGCCTTGACTTTCTTCTCAAGACGGATATTAAGATTGTTGATATTACCTATTCACTGGCAAAATGAGCTAACACCTCAAGTCCAAAACAATAAGAACTTTACGGACAATACAAAAGTTTGTTAACTTACCAGCTTTCTTCACCACGGGAATGACTTTCTCATACTTATCTTGCAATTTCTTATGTGCGAAAAGCAGCCTTTGGAATTCGTCAGACCGCCGATCATGCGCAACCTAAGCGACAAAATAAATAGCAGTGAGATACTCGAAGCTAAGCCAGATCCGAATCAAGCAAAGCATAACTCGGACCTAGGTGGCTGGATATTCGAAGCTAAGCCAGATCCGAATCAAGCAAAGATTAACTCGGACCTAGGTGGCTGGATATTCGAAGCTAAGCCAGATCTGAATCAAGCAAAGCTTAATTCGGACCTAGGTGGCTGGATATTCGAAGCTAAGCCAGATCCGAATCAAGCAACGCTTAACTCGGACCTAGGTGGCTGTATATTTGAACACTAGGATAGATCCGAATTAAGCAAAGCATAACTCAGATCTGGATGACTGGATATTTGAACACTAAGATGAAACCGAAACAGGCAAAACCTAATAAAACTTCCAAACGAATAACAAGTTATTTGTTTGCAAGCTTCGGGGACTAGAGTACATATAATATCATTCAAATGACTAATCGAACGTCAATAAAAACAATTACCTCGTTCATCTTATCGCTGTCAAGCACGATCTTGGCAGCCAGATGCAAGCGACTGCTGATGTCAGAAAGTTGAAATGGCTGACTGCTTGGATTACCCTCGAGCTGATCAGCAGCGTTCCAGTTATTGGCATACTCAACCAATGAGCCGAGGCTGTTCCCACCCTCAGTACGAGTAAGGACTTTACCTCGGACGTGTTGTGTAACCACCGCCGCCGCGGGGCTCTTGTGAAGAGCGAGCTGAGTATCAGCGGCCGGGGTGACAACGGTCTTGGCATAAGAAACCCCCTTGCGGAGCGCATCAGCAATTGTAGGCTGAGAAGAGCTAGCAATCCCTTTCTGAGATGAGGGAGGTTTCGTGACGACGACCTTCTTGGCCTTAGAAGAGGCGTCGGTAGGAGTCGTTACCTCGGCACTAGGGGCGGTGTCTTTGGAAACAGGAGGGACTATAGTTTCTGAGGGCGCCGAGATGGTGATATCCTCGGCTGGAGTTGGAGTTGTGGTTGAAACTGCGCGGGCCAAAGGAGTCTCGGGGGAAACTACGGGGTTCACGATGGGGGCAGCGGGTTCGGAAGGAGGATCAACTGTCCGAGTTACGTTGGCATCATGTAACACCCTCAGAATCGACCCTATGCAAGTTTTAGCGAAACCCACCAAACCCGCATAGAAACGATTCAAAGGTGCCCACCAGGCACTTTCGTGCGGGTGGAAAACGAAGTAATAACATTACACAACAGTCCTCGATGGGACCCACAGAACAGATATATATACAACATGACTCCATGAGTCAAGAATACAGATACACAGAACAAAGATCCGAAGCACCTTGAAAACGATAGAGCGTCCAGCTACAGACAAGATGCAAATGGGGCTAAGAGCCCTGAAGGATAACCAATGGCGTCCATAACCCTGCCCAGGCCAAGTCGGAAGGGTAACCCTGCTAACGACGTCGAAACCTGCTAAAACAAAAGGGGTGCCGACCAAGGGCAAAGGAAAAAGAGGAGCGTCAGTACTGAGGCCAGTACACGGCGAGGCTAGAATTCGGCGGTCCTCCCCTATATAGGTATGGTGGACTGAAGCGGCAGCGCAGCATGCACTAAACACCCTATAGAGACTCGATATAACTGTCGGCTATCATAGAGGGATAAGAAAGACCTATTCGGAACCAACCTGATGCTACCATCAGACAAACCCATCCTGGTATTTCCCCCTCGAGACCAATCGAGGAAGTCAACCGAGGAACTCACACAGTTGGCAGTTTTACTTATTCAGTTATCGTTGCAGCAATTACTAGTCAGGTATAGATAGTCATCCTGATAAGATAAGGAGTGGGCAATTTTAGTTAACCATTCCATTGTAGTTGCACTCTTACTAGTCAGATACAATTAGCATGAGATATCCCCAAAACCCAGCAGTTGTTGGTACTTTTATTTAGCCATTCCGTTATAGTTACAATACTTACTAGTCAGATACAATGGTAGAAAGCGACAATCCAAACAAGCAGTTGTTGGCAATTTTACTTAGCCATTCCATTATAATGAAGCTGATTACTAGTCATTATAAAGTCAAATTTATAGCACTACTTTAGTTATAGTTGTCTATGATCGAGATACTGTGCTCCAAGTCATCCATAACCGCGGACACGGCTTTCAGAAAGTTTTACCCTGCAGGGGTGCACAAATAGCAACACACACTCGATCAACCTCGGAAAAACCAAATCAAAACCCAACGAGGCCTTCACGACAAAGCAATCATAAGATTCAGAAATATTTCAGGGGGCCACCCCATTGAGTACACCCGCAACGAAGCTAGCTGACTCCGAGACGGACTCAAGGTTTGCGTCAGTGGCTGTAAACGACTGGGAACCCGAAAGTGTGACTGGGCTTGTCGATACCGCGAAAACACTCCGCTTACCTAAACAGTACAGGTGCTCCTCGCACAATCGTAAATTAAGCAGTAAAGCATGGCATAAGTACAGGATAGTAAATAAAACCTCAAACTAGTTTGTGGCCCCAAGAAATAAGAATGAATCAAGCTCTGGCTCAGGGGGGTCCCATAATCCTCCCGGATGTGGATAGCGCGAATATTCAAGGAACAGGTATCAAGTACTTGGGGTCCTACGGAACACAAGTGGACGGTTAACAACCAAATAACATCTATTGCCCACCTATGCCTCTGCATTTACCTACTTCAATTTTAGTTGTTAAACAGTAATTAAAGTCTGGATCATCTCCAACAATAAACACACGACAATACTCCAACAACTGTGGTACTTGACGACACGCAAACAGCACTTGAGCAAGCGACTACGACGCGCAGGTCCAACTATCTACCAAACAACAGGTAATAGGAGGTGTCCAAGGCAATATAAGGCTGCAAGGGACATCACGGGTACGAAAACTAGAGCATCGCAACACAGATAGCAATAGATCAACAGGAGGGAATAAATACTATAAAAGTAAGATAGGTAGAAAGGGGGAGATGCTCGCCTGAAAACATTGCCGAAGGTTCATCCGAAGATCGGGTCGACACTCGCATCAACTCATCGGCCTAGTCCGTGAAGAAGCAAAACACTAGCACAAACACCGGATGCACTATTTAATACTATGGTAGAAAATCGGGCATGATGCATGTATGATGTATGGCATGGCAAAGATGAAATGCAATTAGATCATATTAAGCGGAACCGGGGCCCCGACAAATATTTAAGTGGTGCAAGTTGTTTAGATACCACGCAATTTAAATGTTGTCTTAACAAGGCAAAAATATGACAACGGTTCGATGCACAAATTTAAATGAGGAGACTAGATTTGCCCGCATATGGGCCCCATATTTAATTATGAGGTGAATCGGCATAAGGCCCCCAAACCCACATGAAATGCATGCGAGATGAACAATTAATGCAACAAGTTTTATATATAGCATTTATAAAATAGGGCTCGGAAAAAGGTTCACACATCTGGGGTCGAAGGTCTTGGGGGTTCGGAGGGGTTCCGTGGTTCGGTCTCAGGGTTCGACGGGGAAACGATGAAGTTTGGACTCGCGATGGCGAACTTGAGTAGATCGGGTACCGGGGTCTTTGGATCCGGGAAGTAGATCTTGTCGCACGGACGTCAATACTTCCGGGAAGGAGAACTTGTCGTTGCGGAGATCTTGTCGGGTTCGCTCCATCGAGTCGGTCTTGGCATTTGGGGCGAAGAACTTGGCGTATCCGCGTCGGCGATCTTGGCGTTCTTCAGGTTCGGGTCCTGGCGCCCGAGAGTAAGTACTTGATGGTTCCGAGAAGGAGGTCCTGGCGCTTCGGGTCGGCGGTATCGGTCTTCGGACTCCGTGAACGGGGCATCGGATCCGCATCTATGAAGAAGATCTTGGTGTTTCGCGGTCTTCAGTTCCAGATTCTTCGTGTTCGTGAGGAAGAACTTGGTGTTCGACCATGGTTACCGGAATCGGACTTGGTTCCGGTGTCGGGACGGTTCATCGAACTTGGTAGGAGAACTTGATGCCCATGGTTCTCGCTGAACTTGCCCTCCAAACAGTATCTAAAGTAGACCGGTAGCCAAAGATAGTATCACCAGAGAACGCTTCCCGGCACCATGTCTTCAATGCCTACACGCACGTGGAGCCACATGAGGCAGCGCACACGCATGCTCTCGGAGCACATGGAGCCAGAGCTGCCCACCGGAATGAGGAGGGGAACGCCGGGAGGAGGGTGCTGGCGACGACCGGCAAGACAGGTACTTCGGCGGCGGGGAGAGGCTGGCGGCACTGCAGAGGCTTGGCGTGGTGGAGGCGATGATCGAGGCAGGGGGACCCGGGCGACAGAGGCCGGACGCAGGGGCACGGCACTCTGCAGGGGGTCTGCAGGGGCGAGCAGAGGACGCGGAGGAGGCGGCGGGTCGCGATCGGTGGCGGGGAAGAGAGCCACGGCGCGGGCCACGCGGGAGAGGTGGCGGTTGGTGGCGAGCTTGCGGGCAGAGCAGGAGGGGCGCGGGTCAACGGAGGAACACGTGGTGGCGGAGAGGGCGAGCTTGGGGCCGGGGCAGCGGACGGAGGTGAGGACGGGGGTGCGGGGCCGGCTCGGGCGGCAGGGGCTCCGACGGCCGCGGTTGGAGGCGGGGCGACGGGGAGGCGTCGCGGAGAGGAGGAGGGCGCCGCGGCGGGACCCGGGCAGGGCCGACAGGCGGCGACCGGAGCGGACCGAAGCGGTGGCGGAGGAGGGGGAACCGTGGCCACGGCGGGGTGGTGAGGGGGAGATGCGGCCCTGGCGGCGAGGGAGGCCCGCGACGAGGTGGAGGAGGCCTCCGGCTGCGGCGGCATCAGAGGGTCACGGCAGGCAGGCGGCGGCCGGGGAGATGGGCATCAGGGGAGGGGAGCAGGAAGACGAGGGAGGGGGCGACGCGGAAGGATAGAGAGGGAGGGGAGAGCGGGCAGGGCGCGGGGAGTGGTGGGCCAGGGGGCTGTATGTGTGGTGGGGTCCAGGGCGTTGGGCGTGAGAGAGGAGCGGGGGTCGCGTGGGTAGTACGCAGGAGAGGATGGGCGCGTCGGGTGGGGGTGGGGTGCTAGTGGGGATCGGGTCGATAGGGTGGGGCCGGTTCCAGGGAGTGGTGGTGCGGGTTGAGCCAGGTGGGGGCATGGGATTGGATAGAGGGAAGGGAGAGATGAGGTGGCGGAAGGGGATTGGCTGGGGTGAGGTGGAAGGCTGGGTAGGATAATGGTGGGTAGAGTTTTTGGTAGAAAAGGTCAGGGTAGACTCTGGGGTAGGTTTTATCTGGAGGTGGCCGGCTAGTCTTTCGGGCCTGGCTGACTGCCTCCCAAAATAATATAATTTTTTATTTAATTTAAAAGAAACTTTTGTAAATAGTTTTTAGACAAATAAAAGACCCGGAAAAGTCCGGCGCTTCAATTTGAAATTGAGACGGGGAGTATTTAGAAAACCAAACTAGGCTTTTAGAAAATAGGTTTCGACAAACAAATGCATGATCACATGACGATGCTCAAATGCAATGTGGCATGATGACATGAGCATGCGGTCATGATGATGCAATGCACAAAAACAACGCGATTTTCTAGTAGTGGTTTTGCGGGATGCCACACATCAGCAACGGTAACCACGGGTGTTTCTTTCCGAGGTAATGTCTGACTCGGAGCAGGAGGAGAGTCCACGCGAGCTGGACTAGGAACTCTCGTATCTTCGGGAGGCGGAGGAGAAGGCAGTCACTGGTCTTAACAGAAAGAGGAGCGCTGCAAAAAGCACAGAAAGTCAAATCGAAGGACGGAAAAAGAGAAACAAGAAATACAAATGGAAATGAGCGTACCCAGTAACTCCGGGCATAGTTTTACGCTTCGGAAGGTGCTGGGATGACTTTTTAGTTCGCTTCTTGGGAGAAGCTTCGGAGGCACCCGTTGGAGCGGCACGCTTCCGCGAGGTAGCAGGACGTTGGGAGGCGAGAGGCTCGGCATCGTGCACCTGACCGGCCTGATTAGCTGGGGAAGTAGAAGCCGGAAATGCATAAGAGATAGGCATTGCGGCAACTACCTCAAGAATTTGGACGTCGTCCGAATCACCTTCCTCCTCGTGAGCCGAGGTCTTGCCACGGGCACGAGCCGGAGCGAGATCCGACTTGGGAACGAACTCCTCCGAGTCAGGTTCCCCGCTATCCGGGGTGTTCCGACCTGCAGTCCACGGGAGGGCCAAAACCTCGGCATCTTCAATCTTCTGCTCCGCAAATCTCTGCAAGAAAAGAGACAAAGGAATTAGCAAAAGGAATCACAAACACAATTGGGAGGCAAAACATAAATACGTGAACTTACCTCGGGAGGGGGATTCCCGCGGGTGAACGGCTTCAGTCCCAAGGTCCAATCCTCTGGCATCTCCATCTTAAAGATAGCTCGGACACGCTTCAAAATAAGATAATTGTCGAGCTCGGCCGTGGAGACTCGGTTGGGATCAAGGGGACCACTCATATAGCAGAGCTTATGCGTGCGTTGCTGAAAAGGGTAGATCCGGCTGCTGACGAAGGTGGTCATCAGATCCTCGCCGTATAACCCGGCGCGGATCAGCTCCTTCAGCCGAATCTCCAAGGCCTCGGCCAGAGCATCGCTCTTCCTGGGATTATAAGTCCAATTCTTCTTGGAAGGGGGGCCGATGGATAAAGCAGGGAGCCGAATCTTATCTTCCTTCCCAGAATTCTTGACATAGAAAAACGATCTATGCCATTTCTTGCATGACTCAAGACCAGCAACGCGAGGAAACTCGGATTTCCTCCGAGGTGTGATGGACGCTGCTCCACACTGGGTAAGCAATTTCTCGGAAGGCTGAAGGGATTTGTCTGGAACGACATTGGATCGGATCTGGAAGAACTTGGACCATACATGCACTGACGGCCAGAGGCCGAAGTATCCTTCCGAGGCCGAGATAAAGGCGGATAGAGAAGCAATGGCGTTAGCCGGAAGATGATGCGGCTGCAGGCCGAAGTAATCGAGGAATTCCCTAGCAAAATCACTAAGGGGAAGACCAAACCCGCGAGCGAAATGGGACATAAAAACGACATACTCACCCTCCTTAAGAACATGATAAGATTCCTCGCCGAGTAAGCGACAGGCTACCTCGGCAGGAATTCCGCGAGTTCTAATTAACCACTCAACCTCTCAGCGGGTAACGGTGGAACCTTGCCAGGATCCCCGCTCTGGACCAAACGCTGCATCATCGTCTTCGATGAGCGCGCCGCTAACGGAGCTTGACATGGGGTCGCCGGAGGAGTCCACGGAAGAGGAACTAGCGACGGAGCAAAGCCTAGAGGTGCAAGGCCCCGTCGTGGTCCTAGGCGAAAACGGCGGGCGGAGCGGAAAAGAAACCTCCACGGAGAACCTAGAAAGCAGCAGACGCGTCTAGGGAAAAGTCTAGGCAGTAAGACCACAGAGAAACTCACCAGCGACGGCACTGGAGCAAGCGTACGAGGACGAGGTCGACGGAGCAGAAGAATTAGGGCCTCACCGTCGAAGATTCCGACGAGCGCGCGGCCGCGGAAGCACGAACAGGCGCAAGGGTGAAAGGAGGAAGAAGGGCAACGAGGAGCGAAGGAGGAAAGTAAATCCTCTAGCCCCGTGCCCCTCTTTATAAACACGTGGCCTTAGCGGTAGTGGGATCATGCGTGCGGGCACTAACCGTGTAGATCCTGTATGCGGCATAACCGCTCGCTGCTGAGTGGAACCACACCGACGACCACACGACGCAGGAGAGGATCAGGCCTCCTGACCGATGAGGTGCGCGAGGCGTCGCAGTGCCGACGCGACAGGAACAGTAAACACTGTAGCATTGTCAGCGGGAACTATAGAGGAACAAAAAACTAGAGAAATAATGATGAGTGTTACATGTAGGATGAGGCGTACACAAGAAGCTACACGGATACCTCGAATAAGAGAGGGTAACTTGGAAATAAGGAGAAATGAGTATTGGCCATCTGATGTGACCCGGCCGAGGTACGGACGGGACCACACCAGCTTCGGGGACTAATGTTGGGGGGTGACCCCGGATAGGGTCAAGACGGGGGAATCCAAAAGGAGTTTCCCCAGTCTTATGCCGAGTTACTGGTTATATCGGCCGAATCATGTAAAGGTCGGCCGAGATAAGCATGACCATGACCTTTACCAAAAGGGTTGTACGTTATTCGGCCGACGTACGAGTCAGGTCGGCCAGGCAAGTCCTAATAAGCCAAAATGCAGGTGGAGGCCAAGCCGAGTTAAGCAAGGCAGGGCCGAATAACACGAAGCTTACAGGAAAAGGAAGAACCTAAGGTTAAACCCTAGCCTCGGGGTAGGAAGAATCTGAACAGAGCCAAGCGCAAAGGACAATGCGCAGAGCAGCAGAGGAGCAGAAGGAGGTCACGGAGGTGACAGTCCTGGAACCCGAGGCATGCAGGTGGGGCTCTCTCGAACTTTGCCGTCATTAGAAGAGGGACACGGAAAGGAGCTCGCCGAGTTACTATATTGGGACAAGCATATTCCTTGAATATGCTTGCCACGTCAGCCCTAGAGGAGCCAAGGCACCCCTTTATAAGGAGAGGCTTGGGTACTGAAGAAGGTATCGGCTCATTTTCTACACCATTAGGCTTGTAGTGTTCATCTTATTTTCCTGCATACAGCTCGAGGAGCACTTGTAGCCCACGAGAGGAGAAATAAAGATCTGTACGTCGGTCATTTGTGTGTAGAATTAACTACATCTTCCCTCCCCAGATCCCTCTAGCATCCATTGGCCCCATACTTTAGCCTACCCATGGCATCTGCCGTGCCGCCACCACGACATTGAGGCTGTAGTGATCTGTGCGAACACAAAACGGCTGCCCCCAAAGATATGGCCGTCAGTGACACACTGCCTGGACCAGCCCGATAAGCTCGCGCTCGTACGCCGTGAGCTTGTGATGGCGAGCGATAGAGGGGCGGCTCAAGAAGGCTAGCGGCCCCTCGCCCTAGTGGAGGACGGCGCCGAAGCTGGAGGCATTGCAGTTCACCATGAACGGGCTATCTAAGTTCGGCATCTGAAGTACGGGCCTCGTCGTGAGTGCCCACTGGAGATCCTGGAACGCCGTAGTCGCCTCCGCGTCCCAGGCGAAAGCGTCGCGATGCAGAAGACACATCAGTGGCACGGTGATGAGGCCGAAGTCCCGGATGTACTTCCGGTAGTAGCCCGCGAGGCCCAAGAAGCCGCGTAGCACTCGCGACGACTGCGGGGTCGGCCATGCAGCGACGGCGGTGACCTTGTCCGCATCCATCACGAGTACCTCCACCGAGATGACGTGTCCCGGGTACGCGACAGAGGTCGTGCCGAACAAGCACTTCGAGCACTTGAGGTGGAGGTGATGCGCTCGAAGCTCGTTGAAGATGATGGCCATGTGTTGTAGGTGCTCCGCCCAAGATGAACTGTAGATAAGAATGTCATCAAAGAAAACAAGCACAAAGAGGCACAAGTAGAGGTTGAGCACATCGTTCATCAGGGCCTGGAACGTTGTCAGCGCGTTGGAGAGGCCGAATTGCATGACTAAGAACTCGAAGTGGCCGTGATGTGTTTGGAATACCATCTTTGCAATGGCATCCGGATGCATCCGCACCTGATGATAGTCGAAGTGCAGGTCTAGTTTGGTGAAGAAGCGCGCCCCATGTAGCTCGTCCAAGAGCTCTTCCACGACGGGGATGGGAAATTTGTCTTTGGACGTCACGGCGTAAGGGCGTGATAGTCGATGCAAAAGTGCCACGTGCCGTCGGGATTGCGCACCAGGAGCACCGACACAGAGAACGGTGATGTCGAAATCCGGATGATGCCCTGCGCGAGCATGACCGCCACCTGGCGCTCGAGCTCGTCCTTCTGCAGCTGGGGGTAACGGTACGTCCGTATGACGACAGGCGCCATATCCGATAGCAGGTGGATGTGGTCACATGGTTGCGCCAACGGAAGGCCCTGTGGCTCGCCGAAGATGTCGTTGTGCTGCTGTAGGAGGTCGGCCTGGAGGGGGTGCACCTCGTCAAGCGCGGCCGCCATCAGCTGAAGCTGAGGGGTCGCAGGCCCTGAACCGCCGAAGCCCGTCCATTGGACGTTGCGGCCTCCTGCGTGCCAGAAGATGCGGGAGAGCGCGGCGAAGTCCCAAAGGATGGGGCCCACTGTGGACAGGAAGTTGATGCCGAGGATGAAGTCGTAGCAGCCCAAATCGATGCCGACGCAGTTGATGGAGAAGTGCTCGTTATCGATGAGGATGGGAACCTGCCGAGCCACGCCCTGGCAAGCAAGGCGATCTCCGTTAGCGACAGTGACGCTGAACTTCTCGGCTCCTGACGGCTATAGTGCTAGACGGTGCATGGTGTCCCCGGACAGGAAGTTGTGCGTCAAGCCTGTGTCCACGAGTGTGGTGAGGCGCTCACCGTTGATCGTCACCTGAAGCAGCATGGTCTTTTCCGTCTTGATGCCCGCCATCGCGTGGAGGAAGAAGACGAAGGTGGTCGCGTCGACCAGCCCGTAGGTCGTGACGCCGGCCTCGGAGAGTGTCGTGGCGTCGAGCAGGGCGGTGAGGGCCTCCACCTCCCTATCATCAACGGACTCCAAGTAGAAGAGGCGGGCGCACACGTGACCCGGCGCATATGTCTCGTAGCAGTTGAAGCATAGACCCCTGCGGTGCCGCTCAAGCTGCTCGGCCGAGGTTAGGCGACGAAGGGGCGCGTCGGCGCCGGCAGGCCCGCAGGTGCGGCCCGCAGGGCAGGGCGCGTCGGGGCGGGGGTCACTGGTGCAGGGGTCGCGCGCCTTGGCCCTGTAAGGACTGCTGCATGGCTAGGGCGCGCTGCTCATAAGTGTGTGCATAGTACATGGCCGTCTGCAGGTCATGTGGATCGCGCATCTCCACGTCAACGTGGATGTGGTCGGGCAGGCCACTGACGAAGAGCTCGGCGCGCTGGCGAGCCATGATGCTCGGTGCATGGCACGCTAACGTCTGGAAGCGGTCGGCGAAGTCCTGCACCGAGGAGGTGAAGGGGAGGCGACCGAGCTTAGCCAGCCGGCTCCCGCGTATCGGGGGCCAAACCGAAGGAGACAAAGGTCGCGGAAGTGCTCCCACTGAGGCATCCCGCCCTCGTCCTGCTCGAGGGCGTAGTACCACGTCTGAGCGGTGCCGCGGAGGTGGTAGGAGGCGATCCATGTGCGATCGGATGCCAGTGTCCACTGCCCCCTGAAAAACTGTTCGCACTGGTTGAGCCAGTTCAGGGGGTCGACGGTGCCGTCGTAGGTGGCGAACTCCAGCTTGGTGACGCGGGGCGGCTGCTGGACGTGCGGAGCGGCGGTGTAGGCTCCCTCGTGATGACCCATCGCGGCGGGGGCGAGCTATGTGGCACCAGGGACCCCCTGGCGTAAGGGTCGGCGTACCCGCCGAATCCACCGAAGGCGACGCGGATGGCTGCAGCAACGTCGGCTGGGCGGGCGCCGTTGTGAAGACGGGCGCGTCGAGCCATGCCGGTAAAGGGGACGGCGAGGGCAGGAACCTGATCTGGGTGATCGGGATCCCCTGGTGAGCGGCGGTGTCCGGTGGTGACGGTGTGAAGGCCGCGACCGGCGGTGGTGGTGACGACGCGGCGGGCCCCTGGCTCGGCGGTGGCGGCACGTAGGGTCCCTGGAGGAAGGTCCGGTGGTTCAAGACCGCCAGGGTCAGATCGCGGATAACCGTCGACATCTCCGCCGGAGAGAGGACGGGGGCCGGGTCGAGTGCCGGCGCCGAGGGGATGGAGGCGGCCGGACCCGAGGTGATCGGCGGCGCCCCCGTAGTGGCGGTGCCCCCGTGGTGGCGGCTGGCGCGCCGGTGGTGGCGGCGACGGAGGTGATGGGGAGGCCAGAAGACATCGTCGATCCCGAGCAATCTGATACCAAATTGATAAGAACTATGATCCTAGCAGGTCTCGGCCTTAGTTTGTAGGGGTGGAAGGGAAGATGGCGAGGAGCTTGGCGTGGACGACGGTGGATGGGCGCTGTGGCCGCGCGAGGAGGGAGGAGGCGGCGGTGGCGCAGGGAGGCGGCTAGGATTTAGAAACTCCGACTCCTGAGGGAGTCGGCAACAAATATGTTTATTGCTTGTCTGATACGTAGGGATTACAAATGTTATTAACATATAATAGTCTAACTAATCAAAACCCTAGATAAGATATGCCAAGCCCTTAAACCGGTCCACTATTGGACCTCTTTCGGGCTTCCGGCTGTACTGTTTTCGTTCATCACCCGTGAGCCCAATTGGATTTACAGCAGAAACGTGCCTACAAGCTGCCAACTTTATTTAAGGGTGCTATTAGGGATCGGACGCCCATACTTAGCATCCGTAGGAGCACTCCATTGTTGTTACGCGGAAGATTGATTTGGGGAACCAACTTCAGCCGCATCCCTTAGGTCATGTCAAAACTAACAATAAGTACAAGCAAGGAATCACAAGAGAGAACACAGATTTAGCGAAACAGTGCTAGTGTGGGTGTGATTGAATATACAAATCCATGGGTGTACATACCTCGTGCACTCGTGGAAGATCGATTTGGGGAGCCAAATCCAAGAGCAGAGTTGGAGACTACATGTCAATAATGTCAAATGGGCGCACGGATACCTTCTTGGCCAGTCAATTCACGACTCATGTGTTAAGAGTGCAAACAATTTTCCTACGTCCAATCTGTAATGAAAATAAAATAAGCAATACAGGCATGTTAAAATTCGTAAAACACAGTGGTCACTAGTTTCATACTACAAATGAAATGCAAGAAAGTGAGGAAGAAAGTGGCACCATAGAAATAAGCCCTGACAAGAGGTATGTACCGGATCGGAGGGGATGATAATCATAGTTTATTAAGCTTTGAGACTCGGCAAATATAAATTAGTCTGACAACTGATGCATCTTTGCTTCTGAAGCTAAAGCAGAAACTAAGAGAAACTTCTCTTTCAAAAATAAAATAAAATTTTTATGTTCCTATAATCAATCCTAAATTAGTACCCGCTTATCCTCTTCACACTCCAAAGTCTCCATTGGCACACCCTGCACTTCAATGAACTCCAAATCATCACCACGCAAGAAAATTCAAGTTCAGTATGGTTCTAGTTGGCTAGTACTGTAGTACATATGAAACTTACTATAGATCTTTCTAAAGAAACAAAAGCATCATCTGAGGATCAATCCATCTAGTATCCTATTGGTCCACAAGTTCCTTTATGATTATATGCCATATTTGTGGATCAGCTCATCAGCCACATGAGCAGCGCATAACACACAAAGGCGATATAAATAGGCCTCATCTACCGAATGTAGGCTGGTAAAATCTTGCCGAAGGAGGGGCATCAAGAGGAGCAACCACTACAAATATACCTCCCACGCAGCAAAAAGTACCTGCACGAGTTATTTACCCGGTAGATGAGCAATTGCGGCGCAAATTTTTTCGCACGGCCATGTATACGCCATAGCGATACCGATACATAGTAGTATCGTGGTAGGTGTAGGCGAGCCCATTGCAATGACACGATAGATTGATGGAGGTGTTATGCATTGTACATGATGGTTAGTGTGTCTCACACTGTCACTGTTCAACCAGCACCCGCTGGCTGGTCAGCCTCGTCCCATTGACTGGTGTGACCCACCACCACTGAGCCGTTTTGTTCTCTGTTATTTATATCTCCCTCATGCTTCACTATACTTATCTCTTCCACACACTCCCCCCAACAGCCCTGGGGCAGAAACTCGCGAAGAGCTAGCTCCTTAAGAAGCCCAGGATGGCAGCACTGGTGGTGACCAAGAAACTACAAAATCGGCATTTTGATGGAGGCTCTCAAGAAGAGGAATGAAGCTTTAGGCTTAGCTCCAGCTAGCCACCGAAGGTACTTCATCCAAAGGCAGCGTGGTTTCGTGTCTTACTACTTTCGAGAAGTTGTACAACACGTTGAAAGACGGTTTTAACCAACTCGATACATGCAACACGTTAGTTTCATGTCTCTCTATCATTTACCTCCAGCATGCAACATGAAAGAAAGGATTTGAATTGGCGTTTATGCACTTGTTTGGGCTATATGGAACTGTCGCAATGATGCGTGGTTCCGTGTCTTACTACTTTCGGATCATGTTCTTAAAAAACCTCGTGCACAACCGTCACCTCTCTACGTTGCTGCCTTGCCAGCATTCTCCGCTGCACTGTCAGTTTGTCACGTATCCATCCATGATCGGGGGCGTCTCAGCAGGTCAGCATACGTGCATGCCCGTTGCCAGAAGGGAATCTAAACAATCAATGCACCGAATGCTCTGGTAAACCCCTTTCTTGTTTTTCTATAAAAACTTGGCTGAAAAGCCTGGTTTCTATAAAAAAATCATCGACTGACCAAACTAGCTGTGCCAACTAATTTGGACATACCAGGTTGGTTTGCAAGTGGGACGGGTATGCGGGCAAAAGATAGTCTCAGGTCAGGTCAATCTAATACTCATATAGTTTAACGACAACTTGGATTAATAATTTTAGTCAACAAATTTTACATAATACTATGTTATAAAATTATACCATTGGTTTCATCTTTAAAAATAGTTTTTAATATATTTTTTGAGACATATATTATATATTTTATTGGTTAAAATTGATGGTTAAAAATTTTATTAGACTACGTGTGTGCCTAATAAACCGGACCGGAGGGAGTATAATTTATAAACAGGTTCCAATCTACGCATATAGTATAATTTATACTAGCCACTCCGTTTTGCGGGCCTAAGCGGGCCCGCAACTGCAACCATAATACCGGGTGTTTTGGTAATTGCCTTCATTATTTGCTCCACCAAAATTTAGGCTGCCAAACAATACTGTATCTTGCTATTCATTCCACAAATCTCACACAAGTAGTTCGGCCAAATATGAGCGACCAAACCTCTAGCGAAAAAATAAGGTAGGATATGCTTGTTCTGTACCGAGAGATGAACATAACTCAGGCCACGACTGGGCGCAAAATGTCAGTTCAAGTTTTGTTTTGTTGGGGATTTGGTAAATTTTTGCAAAAGGTTGAAATGGCATGAATAAACAAAATAGCCTGAACTAGCAGTAGTCTTACTACAAGTAGAATTTTATTTTGGTCATAACAATTGGTAGAGCAGATTTTGCCATGTTATGCACAAATCAAACATATCCCATTCTTGGCCAACTACGTATATATGATGTCTACATTCCGCACAAAATGCACCCTAGATCCCGCATAGAGTAAGTTAATCAGGCCCGGACCCTAACTGAAGTAACTCCAACTGAACCTGTGAAGTTGCTCAGATAGCATGAGTTAATAGCATAAAATCACAACTTTGTGAGCTAAATTTACTGATTGATATCACTTTACGGAAAGGATATAAAAAACCACCACAACATTCGTTAGTTGTCTCAGAAAAAACCAATTCGTCACTAAAATCGAATTGACGCTGGTTCTGACGGGTCGGGCCCACCTGCAGAGGTGACGTGGCTCCCCTTTGACGGCTCCCGACACGTCTGTTACCGTCGCTAACAGCGCGCGGGCCCTACCGCCGTCCACCGTTTGTCGGAAGAAAAGGGGGAACCAGATAGGGTTCAGACAGTTCCCCGCGTGCGCCTCCCCTCCTTCATGTACCTGCGATGGCGGCGGCGACCCCCGGCAATGGCGGCGATAACAGATGGCGGCGGACCCCTGGCAAGCTCTGATCCCGTTCCACCTTGTGCTCCGTCCGTGGGGTGCGGTGGCAGGATGCGTTAGGCGGCTTCTCCGACTGATGATTCGCTGCCGCCGATGCAAGCGGCGGCGACATTGTCGTCGGAGGCTAGGTCGGTCGGTGCGCTAGCGTGGGCGGTGATCTCTTCGCCCACAAAAAGCAGTCACCGTTGGGCTACCTCCTTCGGCGGTGTAGAGTAAGTTCCCCTTCTAGAAGCTCGATTCATTCGGAAGAAGATCTGTTGTGTGTGGTTAGATTTAGAAATATAGGTTAATGATGAGACTGTGATCAGTAGATTAAATTTAGAATATTTAGTTCAGAAATTTTAGGACAAATTAGTAGTAGATGAAATTATTACTATCACTAGTCTGTGTCCACGGTTGTTAACTAAAACAGTGACTGTGCAATTCAATAGTAGATAAGATTGATGTGTTGTTTAGCAAGTAGTTAACTAATCATTGTGTATTTAATTATGATAACCTAGATGATGATGTTTGGGAGATTAGATTCAGCTTTCCTGGTGAGGACAACCTGAAAAGAATCATATGCAGATCAGACATAACCAGGCTTAATTTGTTAGCATTGATAGAAGGTTATGGTTATGGGATAGGAGACAGCGTGTACTATGTGAAAGAGAAGGGAAAAGGCAAAAATGGAATGGAGCTCATTTCTAGCATGACCCAAGTAAATGCCATGATTGACAAGTATGAGGAGGAGGAGGTGCTGAATATCACTGTACTAAAAAAAGATTCTATCTGGCCATCATATGTTAACATTGATGATGTTGAGGCAGAAATACTGAATGAGCCTGTGATATTTTCAGTTGACAGTAGAGGAGTCAATTACACATCTGGTGATGATGATGACTTTGTTCTTGTAGCTATGGACATGTCAGATGTGTTGTTCTTGGGCACCCAACAAAGCTCCAACTTTCAGAAGGCAATAGGACCTATCCCTATCCCTGTTGATGTGGTGTCAAAATATGAGGTGGTGTCAGAAGATGATGATTTCTTCTATCCTTGTCAGGTTGACCCTAAGGACCACAACAGGTCAGTCATGGAGGAATTGTAGTACATACAGGAATTAAAGAGAAAGAAAAAGGAGCAGGCATTAGGCTTTGAGCATGGAGACATCCTCAAGAATATGGAGCATCAGAGGAAGCAAAGAGATGATCCCCTTCTGCACTTTGAAGGGGATAATGATGTGGAGGAATTGCAGTACATACAGGAATTGAAGAGAAAGAAAAAGGAGCAAGCATTAGGCCCTGATCATATGGACATCCTTAGGAAGATGGAGCATCAGCGGAAGCAAAGAGATGATCCCCTTCTACACTTTGAAGGGGATACTGATGTGGAGGAAATATTTGAGCCAAAAGAGGTTGACAGTGACTGGGAAGAACCAGATTGTTTCCTCCCCAAAAAATGAAGCCATCCAAGCCAGGTCCAACAGGTAGATCTCACCATGAGTTAGAGGAACCAGAAATGGAAGATTTTGTACCATCCAGTGATGAGGACAGTAGCCTAGCAGATGTTGGAGACAGTGATGATGATGGCAGTGTACCTAAATTCAAACTATAGTTTGGAAAGCAGAGGAAGTTAAAGAAGCTGAAGAAAAGAATTTGGTATGATCCAGATAGGGCTGACCCTCATCAGCAATTTTGTATTAAGTTGTGCGTCAATGATGTGTACCAATTCGGAACAGCACTTAGGAGTTACCACATAGCCCAACTTAGAAACTTCCATTATCACAGGAATTGTAGTGATAAAATAATTGCTTGGTGCACTAAAGAAGGCAAGAAAAAAGGCTGTAAATTCTTTATCACTGCCTCCAAGATTGCCCATGACAAGACATTTTGCATAAGGAAATTCATGCCCCAACACACATGCATACCTCATGGTGAGAACACAAAAGTGACTATTGGCTGGCTTGATGCCCAATCTGAGCAAGCAATTAGAACTGACCCTAATACCTGTGTTGATACCCTGATTGACAATGTGCGGTGACCCATCATACCACTACATGATGTAGTATACTATAGTCGTTGACATAACACCAATGAAACACCGTTCACTAGTATTACATCCCTCGGAGTGGTACAACAGAAACACAACAGGTCCAATACATGGCTAGAGGTTACAACTCACTCTATACATAAGATCCAGAGAACACTCTAGGTTAAAGGGAGAGAAAGAAACTTCTTACAAAGAAGAATCAGAATTAAATAACTCAAAAGCTATCATACTATTAAGACTAGTATCTCAACTAATGGTCTGGCATTGCTGCTATTGCAATACACTAAAGAAATAGGTTCTATGGCTAGAGATTATATTCCTATCCAAGCAATAACTTTGTCTTCACTTGAGTTGGTGTATATGTTGACTTTCTTGAAGAGCTTTAGCTTTTAATGATAATTCCTGGAGCATAACTTGATGTAGACATCGTCTTAATGGCTTCAGAATCTAGCAAGGGTTAAGAAGATACGTTGAGTACGAGCGTACTCGGCAAGTCCACAAGAAAAGGAGTGTTTGATGCACTATATCTACAGCCACAGACCGTAGGTTGTAGGCAATGCAAGTTTTCATAAACATTTCTTCAAAGGTTGCTTTTATTCTGAAAAGCTATGTCCGTCAGCCTTCACGGGTTTACCAGAACTTTCATGGAGTTCCTTTCCCGCTGCGTTTGCAGTTCCTTCCCGGAACAGGGAGTAACAAGTTACAGTTCTTACACTCTGCAGAGGTGCGTTACTTTACCCATGAGAGATCTTAGCTTTGTTGCACATCCTAATTGCAGGTTCGTTCACACTTCCATGGTGTGAGGCCCAGACTAAGATCCAAGCCAATCACTGCCCACTCTGCGACCCCATATGTCTGCACAATCTTTTGGGCCTGGCTCACCTCTGTTAAGCCCCCTTTCGGGCAGGCTAAAACCCTGATGAGTCCCAAAGACTCTATGGGCTGGTGATGCCTAGGTAAGTACCTTATAGCTCAGGCTAAACCCCTGGCAGCCACTCATAGATGATCTAGACACAAAAAATGCGGGGCCTAAGGGTGCCCACCCATATGTTGGATCCGCACAAGGAATCACAACGTCATGTTAAGGTAGTCTTGCCTCCATACGAAGGGAAAAGGATACAGCTGACTTCTCCGTCCCATTCCAAATCTCATGGTTAACGCGTAATATACGGCGCAAGAATCACTGGCGACATTGGTTGTTAAGTCCTAAATAATATGTTCCTTTACCACTGGAACTGTCATAATAGGTTATTACCTCATGGTAAATAACCTATAATCGTATTATTATAAAAATTGTGTTTTCTGACCCTTTTGAAATGCAGGTGATGACAACACTGGATTTGCAAAATACTTTACAAAAAATAATCAAAGGACATGAGCAAGTGTGAACTTGCCTTTTGTGATTGCAAGATTATGCACTCACGGTCTTCAAGACAATATAAGATCCAATATCTGAAATCAGCATCATTGGCCCCGTAAGGACTAATGTTTAAAGAAGCAATATGCTTTTATGCATAAGTAATGTGATGCACTCTATAAACATGGATCCCGGGAATAACGTTGTTCTATGGTTTGGATACTGGAAAGGGTTTCCTTGGAATGTGTTGCCCTTTTAGATTAAGTATCACACTTGTGCTTCTTATTAAGGCTTGTAAGTGTGTGTGAACAACATGTATTTATACAACAATAAGATACACACATATGAAATGCTACTCAAGATTGCTTATACTATAATTGTTTATCTTCAAATTTTACTTTACAAGTAATGTCACTTATAGAGAACTTAAGTGTTATCAATCCTAAGTATATAAGTAAAGTAATGTCAACGTGGATGTGGTCGGGCAGGCCGCTGACGAAGAGCTCGGCGCGCTGGCGAGCCATGATGCTCGGTGCATGGCACGCTAACGTCTGGAAGCGGTCGGCGAAGTCCTGCACCGAGGAGGTGAAGGGGAGGCGACCGAGCTTAGCCAGCCGGCTCCCGCGTATCGGGAGCCGAACCGAAGGAGACAAAGGTCGCGGAAGTGCTCCCACGGAGGCATCCCGCCCTCGTCTTGCTCGAGGGCGTAGTACCACATCTGAGCGGCGCCGCGGAGGTGGTAGGAGGCGATCCATGTGCGGTCGGATGCCAGTGTCCACTGCCCCCTGAAAAACTGTTCGCACTGGTTGAGCCAGTTCAGGGGGTCGACGGTGCCGTCGTAGGTGGCGAACTCCATCTTGGTGACGCGAGGCGGCTGCTGGACGTGCGGAGCGGCGGTGTAGGCTCCCTCGTGACGACCCATCGCGGCGGGGGCGAGCTATGTGGCACCAGGGACCCCCTGGTGTAAGGGTCGACGTACCCGCCGAATCCACCGAAGGCGACGCGGATGGCTGCAGCAACGTCGGCTGGGCGGGCGCCGTCGTGAAGACGGGCGCGTCGAGCCATGCCGGTAAAGGGGACGGCGAGGGCAGGAACCTGATCTAGGTGATCGGGATCCCCTGGTGAGCGGCGGTGTCCGGTGGTGACGGTGCGAAGGCCGCGACCGGCGGTGGTGGTGACGACGCGGTGGGCCCCTGGCTCGGCGGTGGCGACACGTAGGGTCCCTGGAGGAAGGTCCGGTGGTTCAAGACCGCCAGGGTCAGATCGCGGATAACCGTCGACATCTCCGCCGGAGAGAGGACGGGGGCCGGGTCGAGTGCCGGCGCCGAGGGGATGGAGGCGGCCGGACCCGAGGTGATCGGCGGCGCTCCCGTGGTGGCGGCTGGCGCGCCGGTGGTGGCGGCGACGGAGGTGATGGGGAGGCCAGAAGACATCGTCGATCCCGAGCAATCTGATACCAAATTGATAGGAACTATGATCCTACCAGGTCTCGGCCTTAGGTTGTAGGGGTGGAAGGGAAGATGGCGAGGAGCTTGGCGTGGACGACGGTGGATGGGTGTTGTGGCCGCGCGAGGAGGGAGGAGGCGGCGGTGGCGCAGGGAGGCGGCTAGGATTTAGAAACTCCGACTCATGAGGGAGTCGGCAACAAATATGTTTATTGCTTGTCTGATACGTAGGGATAACATATGTTATTAACATATAATAGTCTAACTAATCAAAACCTAGATAAGATGTGCCAAGCCCTTAAACCGGTCCACTATTGGACCTCTTTCGGGCTTCCGGCTGTAAGTCAGCCCGGTCATAACAATACTGTTTTCGTTCATATGCACCCGTGGGCCCAATTGGTTTTACAGCAGAAACGTGCCTACAAGCTGCCAACTTTATTTAAGGGTGCGATCGGACGCCCATACTTAGCATCCGTAGGAGCACTCCATTGTTGTTACGCGGAAGATTGATTTGGGGAGCCAACTTCAGCCGCATCCCTTAGGTCATGTCAAAACTAACAATAAGTACAAGCAAGGAATCACAAGAGAGAACACAGATTTAGCGAAACAGTGCTAGTGTGGGTGTGATTGAATATACAAATCCATGGGTGTACATACCTCGTGCACTCGTGGAAGATCGATTTGGGGAGCCAAATCCAAGAGCAGAGTTGGAGACTACATGTCAATAATGTCAAATGGGCGCACGGATGCCTTCTTGGCCAGTCAATTCACGACTCATGTGTTAAGAGTGCAAACAATTTTCCTACGTCCAATCTGTAATGAAAATAAAATAAGCAATACAGGCATGTTAAAATTCGTAAAACACAGTGGTCACTAGTTTCATACTACAAATGAAATGCAAGAAAGTGAGGAAGAAAGTGGCACCATAGAAATAAGCCCTGACAAGAGGTATGTACCGGATCGGAGGGGATGATAATCATAGTTTATTAAGCTTTGAGACTCGGCAAATATAAATTAGTCTGACAACTGATGCATCTTTGCTTCTGAAGCTAAAGCAGAAACTAAGAGAAACTTCTCTTTCAAAAATAAAATAAAAAATTTATGTTCCTATAATCAATCCTAAATTAGTACCCGCTTATCCTCTTCACACTCCAAAGTCTCCATTGGCACACCCTGCACTTCAATGAACTCCAAATCATCACCACGCAAGAAAATTCAAGTTCAGTATGGTTCTAGTTGGCTAGTACTGTAGTACATATGAAACTTACTATAGATCTTTCTAAAGAAACAAAAGCATCATCTGAGGATCAATCCATCTAGTATCCTATTGGTCCACAAGTTACTTTATGATTATATGCCATATTTGTGGATCAGCCCAGTGGCGGACCCAAGAATTATTCAAAGCCTGGGCAAACGGTGTAATTTAAGTCTAATGACACTGTTTTTTATCAAATTGCTGTAAAATTAGGCTTGTCGGCCAGCCGAAAGCCTGGGCGGCTGCCCGGGCTTAGGGACGGCTAGGTCCGCCTATGGATCAGCCACATGAGCAGCGCATAACACACAAAGGCGATATAAATAGGCCTCATCTACCGAATGTAGGCTGGTAAAATCTTGCCGAAGGAGGGGCATCAAGAGGAGCAACCACTACAAAGATACCTCCCACGCAGCAAAAAGTACCTGTACGAGTTATTTACCCGGTAGATGAGCAATTGCGGCGCAATTTTTTTCGCGCGGCCATGTATACGCCATAGCGATACCGATACATAGTAGTATCGTGGTAGGTGTAGGCGAGCGCATTGCAATGACACGATAGATTGATGGAGGTGTTATGCATTGTACATGATGGTTAGTGTGTCTCACACTGTCACTGTTCAACCAGCACCCGCTGGCTGGTCAGCCTCGTCCCACTGACTGGTGTGACCCACCACCACTGAGCCGTTTTGTTCTCTGTTATTTATATCTCCCTCATGTTTCACTATACTTATCTCTTCCTCACACTCCCCCCAACAGCCCTGGGGCAGAAACTCGCGAAGAGCTAGCTCCTTAAGAAGCCCAGGATGGCAGCACTGGTGGTGACCAAGTACAAAATCGGCATTTTGATGGAGGCTCTCAAGAAGAGGAATGAAGCTTTAGCCTTAGCTCCAGCTAGCCACCGAAGGTACTTCATCCAAAGGCAGCGCGGTTTTGTGTCTTACTACTTTCGAGAAGTTGTACAACACGTTGAATGACGGTTTTAACCAACTCGATACATGCAACACGTTAGTTTCATGTCTCTCTATCATTTACCTCCAGCATGCAACATGAAAGAAAGGATTTGAATTGGCGTTTGTGCAATTGTTTGGGATATATGGAACTGTCGCAATGATGCGTGGTTCCGTGTCTTACTACTTTCGGATCATGTTCTTAAAAAACCTCGTGCACAACCGTCACCTCTCTACGTTGCTGCCTTGGCAGCATTCTCCGCTGCACTGTCAGTTTGTCACGTATCCATCCATGATCGGGGGCGTCTGGTCAGCATACGTGCATGCCCGCTGCCATAAGGGAATCTAAACAATCAATGCACCGAATGCTCTGGTAAACCCCTTTCTTGTTTTTCTATAAAAATTTGGCTGAAAAGCCTCGTTTCTATAAAAAAAATCATCGACTGGCCAAACTAGCTGTGCCAACTAATTTGGACATACCAGGTTGGTTTGCAAGTGGGGGCAAAAGATAGTCTCAGGTCAGGTCAACCTAATACTTCCTCCGGTCTGGTTTATTAGACATGCATATAGTTTAACGACAACTTGGATTAGTAATTTTAGTCAACAAATTTTACATAATATGTTATAAAATTATACCATTGGCTTCATCTTTAATAGTTTTCAATATATTTTTTGAGACATATATTATATATTTTATTGGTTAAAATTGATGGTTAAAAATTTTATTAGACTACGTGTGTGCCTAATAAACCGGACCGGAGGAAGTATAATTTATAAACAGGTTCCAATTTACGCATATAGTACAATGTATACTAGCCACTCTTTTTGCGGGCCTAAGCGGGCCCGCGACTACAACCATAATACCAGGTGTTTTGGTAATTGCTTTCATTATTTGCTCCACCAAAATTTAGGCTGCCAAACAATATTGTATCTTGCTATTCATTCCACAAATCTCACACAAGTAGTTCGGCCAAATGTGAGCGACCAAACCTCTAGCGAAAAAATAAGGTAGGATATGCTTATTCTGTACCGAGAGATGTACATAAGTCAGGCCACGACTGGGCGCAAAATGTCAGTTCAAGTTTTGTTTTGTTGGGGATTTGGTAAATTTTTGCAAAAGGTTGAAATGACGTGAGTTAACAAAATAGCCGAAACTAGCTAGCACAGTAGTCTTACTGCAAGTAGAATTTATTTTGGTCATAACAATTAGTAGCGCATATTTTGCCATGTTATGCACAAACCAAACATATCCCATTCTTGGCCAACTATATATGATGTCTACATTCCGCACAAAATGCACCCTAAATCCCGCATAGAGTCCGCTAATCAGGCCCGGACCCTAGCTGAGGTAACTCCAACTGCACCCTGTGAAGAAAAAAAAAGTTCCTCAGATAGCATATATTCATCTACTCTTGCCTTCAGGGTTCAGATCGTCACCTTTGTTCCCTATTACCACGTGGAGTTAAACCTGTGCAAACACGTACGGTTTGGCCAATTTGACCAGTTTGAGTTAGTTCAAATTTTGCATTAGTTTTAATGTTTAGATTGGATTTGTGAATAAGATTGAACTAGAAATTTTTTGGCTGGTTTAACAGTTTGAGCAGTTTCACTTTTTGCACAAGCGAGTTACCTCCAACTACTGATCCAGGCCTCCTGGGGATACGGATGGGTTTCAATTTCTTGAATCAGTTACAGTATATACTCCCAACACATCGCGTAGGCCTCGTTTCATTTGCCATATACCCGCGTTGATCCAGGCACAATATATAAAGCGTACTTACAAACATCAACAATCCTTCACCCCTTGTCGCAGCTTTTCTGGTGTCGCTCTAGGACATGGTGGCTCTTGTCCTAGGACGCTATCTACTACTCATGGTGATACTCCTCGCGGGCACCTGCGCTGCCGCGCCGCCACTGCGGCAGCCCTCGTCGGCGGCGGACGCGAGTGTGCACGGAATTACGGCCATCTACAACTTCGGGGACTCCATATCGGACACGGGGAATCTCCTCCGAGAAGGCGATACGGGGCTGCTGAACTACACCGCGGAGCTTCCTTACGGCGTCACCATCGGCCGCCCCACCGGCCGTTGCTCCGACGGCTACCTCATGATCGACTTTCTTGGTACGATTCTTTCTCTTTGTGTACGTAACCGCCACAATACTCCTACTACTATATGTTTGCGATTTTACACGAGCGAGCATTTGGTTGTCTGTGCAGCCAAGGATCTTGGCCTCCCGCTGCTGAACCCGTACCTCAACAGGAGGGCGGACTTCAGGCACGGCGTGAACTTCGCGGTCGGCGGAGCCACCGCGCTGACCACGGCGGCTCTCGGCAGGAGGGGAATCACCGTGCCCCACACCAATAGCTCCCTTGAGGTCCAGCTCGGATGGTTCAAGGAGCTCATGACCTCCACCACGAACCGCCCTCGAGGTTAGTTACTACCCACTCACCCTCGAATCAACTTTGTATATATAAACTGAGGCGGCTCATCGTTCTTGTTTCTATGTATGTTTGCCTTTCTGTCGCAGAGATACGCAAGAAACTAGCATGTTCACTGGTCATGATGGGCGAGATCGGGGGAAACGACTACAACTACGCCTTCCTCCAGCCCCGGCCGACGAACGGCCGATACGACGCGATCAGCAACGCCACACGCATGGCGGAAAGCATGGCGCTCGCTCTCGCGCTTGTGCCTCAGGTTGTGCGATCCATAACACACGCTGCCAAGGTATGTCAAGTTGTGCAATCCATAGCAAATTACTCCCAAATTGCTCCTTGCTGTTTCAGTTTTCGAACGTTTTCACATCCAAAGCTAATACACACATGAAAACGTCTCAGGAGGTGCTGGACATGGGCGCCAGAAGGATGGTGATCCCGGGCAACTTCCCCATCGGGTGCATGCCGAGCTACCTGAGCTCGGCGAGCCCGACGACGACCTCCAGTTCATCGTACGACGGCTACGGCTGCCTCGTCTCATTCAACCTCGTGGCGCGCACGCACAACGCGTGCCTGCGGCGCGCCATCGGGGAGCTGCGCCGGTCGTACCCGCGCGCCACGGTGGCCTACGCCGACTACTACGCCGCCTACCTCGAGATCCTCGGCGACGGGCCGCAGTTCGGCTTCCAGGGCGGCGAGGCTTCACGGACGGCGTGCTGCGGCGCGGGCGGCGCGTACAACTTCGTGAGCGGGAGGCTGTGCGGCGCGCCGGGGACGTCGGTGTGCGCGGACCCGGGGGGGCGCGTCAGCTGGGACGGTATCCACATGACGCAGCACGCGTACGGCGTCATGGCAGGGCTACTGTACCGCGGAGGGCTCGCGTGCCCGGTGAAACTCCCGCGCCACAATTAAGGACACTGCGCGCGCCGCCAGTGAGTTGAGTTGATGAGGATGCGATGATTCTTCCGAATATTCGGAATATCTATGTACTTCGGAATAGTGGAAACACAATAAGGAGGTGATGGTCTATTTGGGTGGGTTGGTAACCATCATTACTCACAGCAACACAGCGGTTTTGAAGACCAAAACATATGACCGCCAGATGAGCAATAAAACCTACCTTCTTCAAACGAATAGACACTACGGAATTGATGCAGCTGCAAAATCTAGAACAAGTAGGTCGATCGTCTATATCATTTGTCTATGGGGAAATCTGTACATAGTGTCGTAGAAGGAGATATCAACCGCCCCCCGCGTCGCTCCCACTGGGGTGACACGGGCGGCGACCCTAACCCTAGCCCCTTTAGCTCCCTCCCCCTCAACGTCGTCGGAGCAGGCCAGCGGAAAAGCCCGCCACTCGAGATGAGGGCGGCGGCGAGGCGCTTCAATTTCTCCTAGACCTCGGTTTCACAGCAGGGCCTCGTCATGGGGGGCGGTGGGAGGCGGCCACATAGGGCTTTAGCTGGCGGTGGAGACGACTATGGTCTACAGGGTCCACGACCCGAGACGGTGTAGCTGCGGAGGTGTGCTGGGCTTGCTCCTGACACGTCTGGCGGCCAGCGTGTGGCCGGGAAGCGGGTGTTGCCCCTTCCCTAGTGCGGCGCGGCAGTAGCTGCCTGACCCGGTCTAGGTGGGCCTAGGTCGAGAGCTTGTCCAGCAGGCCAGGTTGGGTTTGTAGGCATCATGCAGTGGCTGTTGCCATTCCTGGCTCTCTGCCTTGTCCGTGCGTTCTGGATCCGAGCCAGGTGGGCTTGAATTCGGTGCTGACAGCCTCTTTCCGCTTCGGTGAGCCCGAGGTGGACAATTCCTGGTCTGCTCCGGGCTCTGGCCTCTCCCCACGAGCAGGCAGTGGCGGTGGTGCATGGCGGCCTACGGTGGTGCTCCTCATACAGGTGGTGGTTCAGCAAGCCTCGGTGAGCACGGTTGCGACGGAGCTGCTGCTTTGCGGCAGGGATATACGATGGTGGTGAATCCCCTGGTGGATGGAGGAGTAGGGACTAGTGTTGAGGTTGGCGATGACAGTGGCGCCCTTGATACTGTGCGGCGTCGGGGCTTCACGAGCCCATTCGGGCTTGGCCGAGCTAGGGAGGGCCTTGTTTACCCGTACTAGATCCGGTCCGCTACTGCCTTCCGCCGGTGGAGGCAGTTTCCTCCCGCGTGCTACTGTACCACCGATCATCGCTGAAGTTTCTTCATTTCGGTCTTACCAGACTCGCAGTGTGGGTCATGGTGAGATAACAATGGTGATTGCAATACCGTAGTGGTGGGTGCTGGTGAGCGGCGAGCTTGGTGGAGCAATAAAAACCATTCGGGAGTATTTTTTTTTTAGGAGTCGGGAGAAAGTCTTGTCATTTAGACATTGACATGGTGACACATGCGGGTGTCGCCATCCTTTCTAAAGGGCATCGGGTGTATCTCTTCCCCTCCTCTCATAGCTTGCCAAAGGAAATCCTAGTACTAGTCCAGGCAGCAATATCGTTGTTTTCGCTTTACTTCTTGGAGGTGTTGCTGGGTATGCAATGCTTCGGAGTGCTAGGCACATGCTGATACTTCTCCGGAGGACACGACTGTTCCGAGTTATCTCCGTTTATGTCAAGCCACCGATGTCGGCTTTCTTTTCTTTCTTATTGTTTCTTTTTGGCCTTGACTTGTGTTGTTCGCTCCAACATTGTTCGCGAAATTGTATCAGGTGGTTGCTTTTTTTTCGGAAAGAGTATATATTAATATTAAAGGGATATCAATTACATCCAGCCTCTGCAACAATGCATGCCCTAACAGCCCTACGGATGCACACAACCTAGAACAAAGAAATAAGAATTACAAAAAAGAAAAAATCCATCTACATAGAACTATTCCTCAAAGTAATGACACTAACACCATCAGAACAACACTAGTAGTCCTCCACTCCAATAATAACGCCTTCAAGAAGAAAACAGTGCCCAAGCGTCGTCGTTGTCCGATCAAAGATCATAGGTTTTCACCCTGAAGAAAGTCCTCGCTCGCAAAACAATGCCTTCAACAAGGTCATTGCCAGGCACAACCAGTTAAGGACAGACCTTGGATTTTCACCCTCCAAGGTAAGACTGGGAACTTTTCCTGTGTTGTATTCCCACACCAACAGTCGCTGCTACGAGTCACAGATCACACAGCCAGTTCTCCG
The DNA here is from genome assembly GCA_910589765.1 of Avena atlantica. Classification (NCBI taxonomy): domain Eukaryota; kingdom Viridiplantae; phylum Streptophyta; class Magnoliopsida; order Poales; family Poaceae; genus Avena; species Avena atlantica. Next base: position 262,486,704 of record OU342738.1, read on the forward strand.
TCACATAAAAATTAAAATCACCATCTCTATCCTCATATTTCTGCTTTCCTGACATTCTCCGCATCTGACTTCACCATGGCTCGATGAATGGCGCTTGGTGGGAACAAACAACAGAGCTTCCCAATGCTCCCGCTGAAACCAAATGGCCAGAAAAACAAGGTATGCACGACCAAATACCTTTCGATCTAGCAACCTCCAGACATGATACGTCCATGTAAGTTCGTCGACGGAGCCTTCCGGAACTCGCCTCTCCAGTCCAGATCAACGGGGGCAGAAATCAAGCAGATCTTCGTCTTCGCACGAAAGAAACCCAAGGACTACCTCCTTTATTAATGCCGACGCAGCAATCCCCACACCGTCGGCCGGTTCCCGGTTAACGGATCGAGCATCTCTCCTTTACCCATAGAAACAAAAGCGCATGAGCACCGATATTGCTGCCTACAACTCGTACTACTACACTATCCCTATGTCGCTCGAAGCTTCGAGACCCCGTCGACCGCCACATGTAGCACCACCAACCAGTAGTTACACCTTACAACATCCCACTCCAATTGGCAGGACCGGCACCCACGGTTGGCAGCACCATGGTCCATCGCTAGCAGCAGCATCACTGATAACCCTTGCAACATCCCTAACTCTAGTTGGTAGCATCGTTGACCACCACTTGTAGCATCGACTTCTCTCGCTAGCAATACCGCAGCCCATCGCTTGCAGCAGCACCGCCCCACTGGTTGCAGCACCACTGCCCAGCCACTTGAAGTATCCAACTCCGGCTCGCAACCACGCCGCTGCTCCTCACACCGCCACCGCCACCCACGATTGGTGTGAATGAGAAGAAAAAGGAAAGAAGAAAGGAAAAATAGCAAAATAACACAAATTAAGGAAATCAAACGCTTGCCTGGGCCGGCCCACCAGATGGTATCGCATTGGCATCGTGGCGCTAACTAACACAAGTGAGCGTTGCATAGGAATTGCCCATGTTCAGACATCTCAAACCATTCAGTTGGGTTCTGAAGGGCTGAAGGCCCCCCATAACAAAGGCAAGAAGTCAAGTGCAGATACAAAATCATACAGCCCGGCCCGTAGAACACCGTCTGACTCGTCCAAAGGAGTACCGAAACTCGGGACTCGAGAGCTCAGACTCCAAGTCGGGGGTTGCCAGTTGCCACGCACGCACGTGTGCCAAGTTTTTCTCCCACATGGTACCGTAGCCTTGGACCAGCACGGCCGAAACGTGTTCCGTGCTGTGTCTCAGGTCAATACATGCGCCGCGACCTCTTCGTACGCTCCGGCCCTATAGCCTCCTGCAGTTTTTGCCACATGCCGATCCCGACAGAAAAAAAAAAAAGAGCAGGCGAATCAGCTCGTGCACGTTCTCTCCGCGCGCGCCTTGAACTTGTTGAACATGCGGTTTGACGATGAGCACGTAGTACGTACGTACGGGCGCTTATTCAAATCGCTCTCTCCCCTAATCGTATTGTACAATCTGACGATGAGCACGTACAGTCGATTTGACTCGACAGAGCGACAGTTGTACATCCTAACTAAATCGTACCGAGAATTGAGGGTTGCCGAGACGGGGAAAGATACCGCCGCTTGCAGCAGGATTCGCGAACGTTCGCCTCAACATCAATCACATGTTTTTTCTGGTCCATACGCTTTTCTCGGACGGGAACAAAAGAAAACGGAGAAAATGTGGAGCGGTCACAACAGGGCAAGCAGCAGTGCAGGGCATCACGGCAGTAATAAATATTCAGAAAATCGGAAGTTGGGAAAATCGATCAGAACATACTCCTCGTTTACATTACATATAGGTGTATTCTAGTTTTTTTTTGTCTTATTAAGCCAAACATATTATAATCCTGGTCAACTTTATTGAAAAAATAGCAACAGTTACTACACCAAATTTGGTTTATCACCAAATCTGTTTGAAAACATGCTTTTATAATATACTGATTTGATGTCGTATGTCGTTAATGTTTTTCTATATAGTTTATTGAATTCTAAAATATTTAATTTAATATAAAAACTTTAAGATGGTACCGTAGGGAAGCCAAGGAGAATACGATTCGAAGGCGACAACCAAAACCCATCTAGGGTACCATACCTCTCGCTGGTGACGTCGCTGGTTCGCTTCGTCTTCGGTGGTCTAGGAGTCTTGAAGGTGTAGTGGACCATAGCCTCTCGTTCGCCGAAGGTTTTTCGTTCTTTGTTTAGTCTGTTTTCGGTGTCTTTTTCTGAATGTTAAGGCTGCTACATACTAAAGTCATAATAGATAATCCCAGCTAGCTATCCTAGCTCCGGTGATCGATTTTTGTGTTCACTTTTGTGATTTTAGGCCAGTTTGTTATGACCTACGGTTTTTATCAATGGCAATGGTTGATCTGGTGCACTTGTGCTTAGTGTCCTTAGCTCAATGGCTTTTCGTCTGTGTGCCTGTTACAATAAGTTTTATTACGACAAGTTAACCCGACTATGGTGATGGATGACGAAGACTCGCGTTAGTGATTATAGTCGTTGCTAGGAGGTCCAAACACCTATTAATATTATTTTTTCATGGTTACCTCTTTATACCCTTTTTATACCGATGTTGATGATTAATAGTGGAATTTTTGGCAAATAAAAATGAACGGAAACAAGAAAACGGAGAAAGTACGAGAAGCAAAACGACGGACACGGTGAAATCATGGCGGGGAACACCCGGAACTCCACTTCCACACCTCCAGTTCCAGCCCCACCCACACCACACGCCTGGCGGAATATGCCTCTCCTATGCCTACACCGAGTCCACGACCACCAACGCATCCCGACGCGCCGGTCCACGGAGCGGCCTCTCTCTCTCTCTCGGCGCCTCCGCGAGCTTTGAGATAAAAGGGAGGAAGGCTATCCGGTGCACAACTCGCGTTCTCCAGTCCCTCGCTGTCGCTCGCTGCCCAAACACAAAACTCCCACTCGCTCGCTGTCCGCCGTACCCCGCTCGCGTCCGGCATCGCTTCCATTCCATTGGTCCGTGGCCGCCGCGGAGGAGGAAGGAGGAAGGCGGCGGAGGGCGGGAGCGGAGCTGCGAGGTTCGGCGCCTTTTCCCTTTCCGAGATCTCTCGTAGCTCTGCTTGATTCCGATCGCGCTTGGCGGTAGTTCAGCTTCGCTCCCTCGTCTCGACCCAATCGGCTGCAGGAATCAATTTGGTAGTTATCGTTGACAATTTCGTCCGAAGAATTGACCTATTCCCGATTCCGGCGAGCATAAATGGATTTCTCGTTCGGTTAGGAGTGTTCTCTTGTTCGTTCTGCCGATGAGGATTAATGCCATTTTTTGTCTCCAGAGTACTAGCTTATTCTGCAGTCCTCTTTCCCATCGCCGTGAAGTGGCACTTCCCGTTCACTCAGTTTTATAATCATATCGTCAATTCGGTGCGAAGAATTGTTTACTGGCTCTGGTTTTTGGTGAACACAGGCCACCCTTGTCCTGTACTTGCGCGCACAGCAACGGAAGAATATCCCCATTTCCCGTCAATTATAAAGCCACAAACACGAGCCTGTGCTCACATCATCTCATCTCACCTCCAGCGTTGGTTGCCCCGCAGGTGTGGTGTTCGTAGGATTGCGTGAGCGAGGCTTCGGAGCTCGGGCATAGCCATGTCCACCGGCGTGGCACCAGCTCCGCTGCCCCATGTCAGGGTCCGTGGCGGCGGCATCGGCTTCACCAGGAGCGTCGACTTCGCCAAGGTCCTCGCCGTTCCCGGCGCGCTCAGGACGGGCTCCTCGAGAGCCAGGGCGCTCGTGGTGAGGAGCTCGAGTACTGAGTCTGATACCATGGAGCTCGAGCCGGCTTCAGAGGGAAGCCCACTTCTAGGTACAAATAATCCTCATGCTCTGGCCTGGTCTCCTTGCATGTTATAAACTAAACTGTAATTCCATGTCAAAGGATTATTACTTTGTACGCTCTGTTATCCATCCGAATGATTGTTTCCCCTTTTGATGTTCTTTAGTTCCCAAACAAAAGTACTGTGAGTCTATATATCAGACAAGGAGGAGAAAAACCCGTACCGTGATGGTCGGGAATGTGCCGCTGGGCAGCGATCATCCCATAAGGATTCAGACTATGACCACTTCAGACACCAAGGATGTTGCCAAGACCGTGGAAGAGGTGCGTGCTCCTGTTCTGAGATGCATGGGGGTTGTTCTCAGTACTGTCTGTCGATGTTAGGCCTGCATAAATCTGTCATTTTGTTTCAGATGTTTTCTGTTTTATTACTAGTGAACTGATGAAGTTATAAACTACATCATTTTCAGGTCATGAGGATAGCAGATAAAGGGGCTGATTTTGTTAGAATAACCGTCCAGGGTAAGAAGGAGGCTGATGCCTGCTTTGAGATTAAGAACACCCTTGTTCAGAAGAAGTAAGTTGTCAACTCTAAATCCCCACATATTCAGTGGTTTCCCATTAATGTTTCAGCGCTTATATTTTTGTTGTGTTTCAACAGTTACAACATTCCCTTGGTCGCCGATATTCATTTCGCACCAGCAATAGCTTTAAGAGTGGCCGAATGCTTTGACAAAATTCGTGTTAACCCAGGAAATTTTGGTGAGTGATGCCATCATGTCTCTCATTTCTGTTGGCTATATTCTTAATCATGTGTTGTGCAAAACCTAAGAATAATACCTGCAGCCGATCGCCGTGCACAATTCGAGCAGCTGGAATATACTGAAGACGATTATGAAAAGGAGCTTGAGCATATTCAGAAGGTTCCAAATTTATTCACTTCCTCGCTGTTGTGTCAGTCCGTAGAAACATATCCTACATGATCTTACTTGAGAAGCCATTTCGATACATTTCAGGTCTTTTCTCCATTGGTTGAGAAGTGCAAGCAGTATGGAAGAGCCATGCGTATTGGAACAAATCATGGTAGTCTTTCTGACCGCATAATGAGCTACTATGGAGATTCTCCAAGGGGAATGGTGATTATCTCCTTTCTGAGTATATATTTGACCATCATTTAGCAGATGCATGACATTTTCTGCATACTAATTTCAGGTTGAGTCTGCTTTGGAATTTGCTAGGATCTGTCGCAGTTTGGACTTCCATAACTTTGTATTTTCAATGAAAGCAAGTAACCCTGTTGTCATGGTCCAAGCATATCGCTTGCTTGTAGCAGAAATGTATAACCTAGGATGGGATTATCCTTTGCACTTGGGAGTTACTGAAGCTGGTGAGGGTGAAGATGGGAGGATGAAGTCTGCTATTGGCATCGGAACACTTCTGATGGTAAGTACACCTTTACTTCCTAGTGTTGTATGAAATGAGTTTCTTTCTTACAATAATTCTGAATTGAGTTGAATTACATGGAATGTTGGTTCTATTCTTACGAATCAATGATATTTTGCTTTTCTAAGATTAGCTGGAAGTCTTAGGTTGCCTACTTGACTCAATAAGTCAATAAAAATGGTATTCAGGGCCATAGCATGACCTGTGGGTTGTGGGTTGTGGTTATGGTGCCAAATTAGCTAAATTCAAATAGCTAATTCGAAAACAGGAGTTTTAGAGCACTGAAGCATGGTTTGCCAATGAGCTAATTTAGATGTATAAGAAAACATTCTACGGCTCACTTTCCAGTGAGTTTTAGAGTACTTAAATAAGTTGCTTTTGTTGCATCCTGAGATCTTTGGCGTGCTATTATCTGACACATGTCACACATATGATTGGTAGTTTTCTGTAAGTCCTATATCATCTTTTTGTTGTCTTACAGGATGGCTTGGGTGATACAATCCGTGTATCCCTCACAGAACCACCAGAGGAGGAAATTGATCCTTGCACTAGATTGGCAAAACTTGGAACTCAGGCTGCAAACCTTCAAATAGGGGTGGTAATGCACTTCTCCTTTCCTTGGTGTTCCATTTTCCTCTTGCTTAGTCGCTATACTGTAATGTTGTTGGTTCTTTTTATTGGTTCTCTGCCTTATCTGATTCCTCGAGCACTCTTAATGCATTTATCCTGTGTTCTTAGGCCCCATTTGAAGAAAAACATAGGCGCTATTTCGATTTCCAGCGTAGAAGTGGTCAGTTGCCTTTGCAGAAGGAGGTCAGTTCAGAAGAAAATCTATAATTAGATCTTTAAACTCATGGAACTAAATTTCTTACAAGTTGCTCTTATAACAGGGTGAGGTAGTAGATTACAGAGGCGTCCTGCATCGTGATGGCTCTGTTCTGATGTCAGTTTCATTGGATCAGCTGAAGGTAACTTGAACCTTTGTTGCCCTCTTTTCGGGAGTGTATTTATACTTTCCATGTGTTACTCCACCAAAGATAGTTTGGTCCAGTTATTCTCTAATCTACACCAGAATGATTTTCTGCAGTCTAATTTCTTACTTTCCATGCATTTAGCAAACATGCTAGTCCTTTGTTAGTTTGAATAACAAAATAGCCACAGTGAAGATGTATTAATTTTGCTATATGAATCTATGTGTTCTGTAATGATGAAAGCATGTTTACCTGCCAGGCTCCAGAGCTCCTTTATAAGTCTCTTGCTACGAAGCTTGTGGTTGGAATGCCTTTCAAGGTCTGATGTTCTGTAACTGTCTTCTAACAGATGAGCATTTCTAGCGGTACTTCAGTTTAAACTGATTGCTTCCTTGTATGATCATCAGGATTTGGCAACTGTAGATTCAATCCTTTTGAGGGAACTTCCTCCTGTAGAAGATGCTCAGGCTGTGAGTTTCAGACATTACTTTGTCCCCCTCACATGACAAGCACATGCAAATACGCTATTCCTTTTTCTAAGCTTATCTGTTACAATTTATATATATATATGCAGAGGCTTGCACTCAAAAGATTAGTGGACATCAGCATGGGTGTGTTGACTCCCTTATCAGAGCAATTATCAAAGCCACTCCCACATGCAATTGTGCTCGTCACCCTGGACGAACTATCAAGTGATTCAATCAAGCTATTGCCAGAAGGTAGCAATTTGTATTTGATTGTGATTTTGTTGTTTTTTGAACTTCTGATTTTTTGCCAACTTCCAAAAACTATATTTAAGATGTTGATTTCCCTGTTTTTTAATAATTACTCTTTTTTTCCGTAGGCACTAGATTTGCTGTTACGCTCCGTGGAGATGAATCATATGAGCAGCTAGATGTTCTTAAGAGTGCTGATAATATAACAATGTTGTTACATAACGTTCCATATGGTGAAGAGAAGACTGGCAGAGTACAAACTGCTAGGAGGTAAATGCATACAGTGGGTCAATTCAAAAGCTCGATTCAGTATTCATTGGAGTATGTCCCAAATTATGCGATGTTGATATGACAAACTAAATGGCCAAATCTCAACTATGGTTTAAGCACGAAAAGTCTTTGACTATATAAGGCCATCAATTTGAGAACAGTCCATGACTTTTTGCGAATGATTTCCAACCCATCATAATCAACAATACGGTGCTCCCACTTTGCTGTGCCTACGTAACTTTTTTTTTCTTGTTTTGCAGGTTGTTTGAGTACTTAGAGACCAACGGTTTGAACTTCCCTGTGATCCATCACATTGATTTCCCTAAAAGCATCGATAGGTGACTCCCAAATATTCCTCCCATTTGAATTGCTTCCTGTTTATTTTGTGCTTACTCGGTTCAAATAAATGCAGAGATGGCCTTGTTATTGGTGCTGGGGCCAATGTTGGTGCTCTTCTAGTTGATGGTCTTGGTGATGGTTTACTTCTTGAAGCTACTAACCAAGAGTTTGAATTCTTGAGGGATACATCCTTCAACTTGCTACAGGGTTGCCGGATGCGCAACACAAAAACAGTACGTTCATGAATTAGTCGATTAATAGATAGCACGTTCTCTGTCGGTAAATCCCCTAAAGTGATATCAACCTCCAGTTGAACTGTTGATGCTATACATTTTTTATGCTTCTATAACAGGTTGAGAATAACCTTCCGAAATCACTTGAATAGGAAAAATAAACTTCCTTGATTATCTCTGCTTATCAGAATATAATTGGAGCCATTTCTCACTGTTTATGAATTCTGCAGGAATATGTGTCTTGCCCTTCATGTGGGCGAACACTGTTCGACCTCCAAGAAATCAGCGCTGAGATCAGAGAGAAGACCTCTCATCTGCCGGGCGTCTCTGTAAACTCTCTATAACACTTCATGGTTTCCACTATTTTTAACTATAATAAAACACTAGCCTGATTCGCTGTATTTGTATCTTCGTGGTAGATTGCTATCATGGGTTGCATTGTTAATGGGCCAGGAGAGATGGCTGATGCCGACTTTGGATACGTCGGAGGTGCTCCCGGAAAGATCGATCTTTACGTCGGCAAGGTAACAGTCCAATACGTCCATACTGAATCACATCGAATGGGTATTTTGGTTTTATTGAACAATAGCGGTTCATCCAGGTCTGTTCGCGAATCTTGCGAACACTGTACAATAGCGTGGTGATGCCATGAAAGTATCTGAAACTAGTCCTACTGCCACCATTGACGCAATGTATTGTTTTTTGCTGTAGACTGTTGTGCAAAGGGGGATTGCGATGGAGGGCGCCACTGAAGCCTTGATTCAGCTCATCAAGGACCACGGCCGTTGGGTGGATCCTCCTACTGAGGAGTAGGCTCAGGCTGTTCCCTGTAGTTCGTTTGTAGTACCTAAAGTACAGTGTGTGTGTCCACAGAGTACATCCCCCCTACACGTATTGTACATCAATTGGAAGATTTAGAAGAAACAGGGGTGGCTGCGAGTCTGAAGACACCCTGGTGAAGCATAAGCAGCTTAGAAAGCTTCTTGAATTTTATATCGAACTGTATGTAGAACCACAGGGCAAACTCCACCGGAGAATATGGTGATTTTGGTTCCAAGAATATGCATGCCACCGTTCTCAACAAAGATGCTACCTGAGATTAGCAAGACAACACAAACATTACCCTTTTCTGGGTTGCTACGTATTGTAGAGATTAGTAAGACAACACAAACATTGTTACTGAACCATCCGTCAAGGAGACGAAAAAAAACAAATACAAGTGCAAAAACTTCAGTCTGAAATTAATCACAGCGAGAGTATGCATAGGCGAGGGAAGTTGACCGGAGCAGAGGAAGCGAGGCCTCTATCAGAACGATGATTCTAGCATGCATGTGACCTCGAGTGCATACATCCACCATTCAGTTTGTTGTGTTTGCTTTGAGATTAGCACATGAAGAGAATCTTTGCATGTTACCTACTCTACACCAGTATAATGTTTGCATGCAGCCTACCCTACACTGGTATATTTTTTCTTATTTTTTAGTAAGTGGATTAATTTCTAGTGTTGGATATAAAAGAGCAATATTTATTGGAGTATATATCATATTAACAATACGTTTAAATCTGTTTATTTATTTAGAATATATCTTCCAAACAAGTCTAAAAAAGGTCAGTTTTGACAAAATTTAAATTTTAAATTTGAAAACATATTCAAACATGATAATCCAAATAAAACTCTATGAAACTAGATACAAAAAATTATGTCTTGAAATTAAACTCAAACAGTTTTCCAAATGTTTTCTAATTCTAATGAATCAAATTTAAAACAGAGTGAAACAAATTGTTCAAAACAACTTTTCACCAATTTACACCAAGTTTTAAAAGTCAATTTTCAAAAATTACCAAAATATATTCAATATTGGGCTTATTTTAAAGCTCACTTTTCTAGGAACATAAATATTCAAACGGTTTATAAATTAATCTTGTGGTTCAAAAGATATGAAATATCTAAATTTTAATATTAGATCTACTAGTATAGAACAAGAAAGAATCTAGCCAACACACAATCTTTAAAAAGCAAAAGGAAGGAGAGAGAAGCTGGGCCATACACGGGATATCCGCCAAACTTGCATTTCTGAGGCCTCTATGGTACATAAAGTCCAACGCCTTGGTCACTACCGCCTCCGTCGAAGCCCGTCTCGACCGCATCCCTAAGCATCTGCAGGTAAGCGGAGAAGTAGTTAGAGTAGGCGATCGTGGCGCCCAGGGATGACCCGCGTCCCCTGCTGCAGCAGCACGTCGTGCATCTGCGCGAAGAGGTTGAGGCCGATGAGGCAGCCGTCGCCGTCGTACGCTGCCGGGTCCTTCTCGTTCACCGCGCTCAGTGTGGCGAGCGGGAAGTTGCCCGGGATCGGATCACCATCCGTGTGGCGCCCATCTCAATTCTCAAGCACCTCCTTGGCGCCGATTGACGATTGTCGTAGTCGTAGTGATGTACTCCGTAGATGCCACGCTCGCCTCCGGCCACCGGCTTGTTCGTAGTTGTAGCGGAAGCTTCTAGCGGATCTCCTGGGGTGAATCGGTGGTGGCATCCATGAAGTCTTTGAACTATTTGAGCTGGACACTTAGGGAGCTGTTGGTTTGGGCGACGGTGATCCCTCTCCTTGCCACGATGTAGGACGTCGAGCAAAATGGTCATATCGTGCTGAACTTTGAGGGGTTATTTCGTGCTGAAGTTTTTGACACATATATATCAGATTTTGTCATTTCTTCACTCATGAATCTAGTAGCACGGCACGGGCAGAGAGTTATGTTTGGACCACACAAAATTGGAACAAAAAAAATCTCAATCTTGACAAGTGACAAAATCAATGCTGTTGTCGTTGAAACAAAAGAGGAACTTAAACTACAAGTTAGCTAGCTAGTCATCACTTATTAAGGCGCGCCAAATCAAGATTGGGGAGAACAAGCTGAAGGATCACAACAACGGCTGCCACCTTTTGCCGCCATGAAGAAGTTGGAACCGTAGAGGTCGTCTCTATGCACCACGCATGTATGATCCGTGTAACTTAACTGCATGCACGCACGTGTTGGATGATCAATAGTATCCCCATGCACGTACACATTCATTTTTCTCGAGTGAAGATGATCATGTAACCCTTTGCACCTTGTTGATTACTACTCCCTTCGTTTAGAAATATAAGATGTTTTAGGTTTGTAAATGAGATGTATCTAGACACCATTTAGTGTATAGGTTCAAATGAATCTAAATACTAAAATGTGTCAAGATACAACTACATCACAAACCTAAAACATCTTATATTTCAAACGGAGTGAGTAGTTCGTGGTCCCCTCTGCTCAGTTGGTAGTAGCTCAAGGCTTGTTGCAGCAGGTGCATTTGTCCTGCTCGTGCTTCATAGCCTGCAGAGAGACGGCCAGCCGGTCAGACGATCGACAGATCTTGTTAAATTTCCTTGATCACGACGTACGCATTATATATACGCACCTGAAGCTGGCTCTGGAGGCCCTTGATGTGCTCCACCGCGAGGTCCAGCATGTCCGAAGTGCTCGTTTGCTGTTGCATTATCCACGATTGATTAGACCAGGCAGGACATGTCCGATGGATAATGGTCTGTGTGGCGGCGTGTGTACGTACCTTGTCCATGTTGGGCACTAGGTCCTGCAGCTTCCTGAGCTTGTCGCTGATCCGCGTCCTCCGCTCCCTCTCGGCGATGCTCCTCGGGTGCGTCGCGCACCCGCGCTTCGCCCGCACTTTGAACGCCACACCGTCCTGCTGCTGCTGCGCCTGCGCCTGCGCCTGCATGTACTTGTCCATCCCCGCCAGCTCCAGCGACGACGAGCTCCCCATGCCGCTGAACTGAGACTCGTACCCGCCCAGATCGAGCGTGCCGATGATGTCCCTCGACTCGTCCCACGGCCCCACGATGGAGAAGCCCCCGCTGCTGCTGCCGCCGCCGCCGGTCGAGAACGACCGCGACACCGCCGCGTGCTCGCCGCCGCCCGGGAACAAGGCGGCGCCCTCCGAGATCCGGGACAGGTTGCCGGCGCCCTGCGGCTGCGGCCCACCGGCCGTGAAGCTTAGCTGGGACCTCATCTTCGCGCTGCCGCCGGTGCTGCTGCGGTGGGCTTCGGCACCGCTTCCTCCGGCTCTCGAGCCATGGAATCCTGATTGGATCATATGCCAAGGAGCCGAGCAAACAGGAAATTACTACGTCAGTGATATGCTAATTAAACTTACATTAAGATATTGGTGGGATCACACCTGACACCCTAATAGCGTAGCACTCTGCAGCTTAATTTAGTATGTGGAGAACAGTTCTAAATGCATTACTTCCTGTCCGACAACTCATCGGTAAACCTATCGGTCTACTAATAAGAAATCAATTGACAAAATGTGCAAGTGGATTTTTTTTTTGAGATCCTGGAATATATTTAGAATGCATCAAACTAGACACCAGGTACAAGTAAAAAAAATAGAAACAATTCCACATTTATTTTAGAAACACACAAGTACAAAGTCCACAATGATCTTTCGACTTCGTCGATGAGATGTGACCGGCGGATCTAGGTCGAAGAAGGCACGTGGATGCCCACCGGTCGACGTGCCACAGCGGCATGTACATCTTTGCTCGCAGAGGGCTTGTTCATCGATTGAGAAAGCCTTGTTGGAGATTGTGCTTCTATGGATCTAGCAATGGAGGAGGCTTTGCCATTTGTTCTGGTGTGCGCCTCGGCGACGCTGGAGTTGGACGGGCTTGTTCATCGACTCACGAACCTTAGGGATTGCTTTGTATTTTAATGTCTCTTAGATTTTTATCTTCAAATTTTCTAGGGAAACCAATTTCTACTGCTTTTTTTCTTAGTTTCCACGCATGTTTGTTCATGTAGCTTGATTTTCTATTAATAAAAATTACGGTTTCTCTAAGAAGCAAGAATACAAACTAGACCAAACTAGCGACACAAGGAAACCAAGCACTCTCATAATTCCACAATGAAATTTTGCAAATAGTGTACACTAAAGTGCAAGTGTAGAGTAAACTGATAAGATCAAACCCAAAAAATTGACTAACACACCAATTAATGGATTCTAATTCAAAACTATTACATATATTGTAACACCCCTCAAATTTGGACCAGACTCTATTTTTATTTTTTGAATGAATTATGTTTAGCATGAGAGATATTTTAGTCCATAAACTTGAAAAAATAGCAACCCGAATTTGGCCACTTGATGCATATTTAGTTCCAAATCACCAACATGCAAGCCACGTAGGAGGACCAACGCGCATGTTGTAGTTGGGCAAGTTTAAGAACATCTAAGACTGGTCATAGTGAGAGTATCATACTATTAGTATCATGCATATAATACTAGTGTATGATACTACCTCTATAGTGCATGGTATCATATGTTAGTATCATAGTAGTAATATATTTAATACTTTGTAGAATCTTAATGTAAATAACACTATAGATTTACATGTAATAGAATTTTAGTTTTACGCAATGATACGTTATCTACCTATGATACTTTAACCCTCTCTTTCTTTATTAATTGTTGTGTCACATCATATTTTTGTCAATATGGCATACATGATACTACTTATGATACTCCCACAAGGACTAACCTAATGGAGTTTTTCTCATAAAAGCATCATAAAAGCACCCCACACTTGCTTTTCCTCCATCGGTTCACCCTAATTAATGCCTTTTACATTACATATTATCATGATCTTGTATCGTAGTGCATGATACTAATTTGTCACTACCTCCACCTTGTGTAATATCATAAACTAGTATAGTATTGTCACTTCATTTATTCATTTGATGCGCTATAATATTGTATCATAATATTTGATGTGATCTACTAGTATTTCTTATTAACCTTCCTCCATTGACACGCTATACTATATCATAATATGATACTAGAATACTCTATCTATCTCTAGTCTCTAATTGAATGTATCATACGCTACGCTAGGTGGTATAGCATGACGCCAAACAAAGCAACAATACCATCAACATCGAACTTGACTCTCTTCTTCCTACAACCAATGTAGGATCGTCGCCATAACATGTAACGAAAGGATGGAGGTGGGTGCGGCTATCAACAAGGAATAATAGTGGTTGTTCCTTGCTCCATGGATTTGTGGCATCAACGGTTTTGTTGCAGAAGGTGGCAGCGAGTTATGGCCACCTCGGCTTGTGGTTTGGGTACCATCCATCGAGCTCCATTTTTGGCAATCATCTATGACTCCCACATCTATGAGGGAAACATTGTGGTGTTATGCACCATTGTGCGTTCAAGATTAACCTCTATTGCCTGCATGATGTGTACATGCGGCATTGGTTGCATGAATAGCCGGGTAACAAGCTACTATAAACTCCCTCATGATACGGATGCATCATTGGTTGTTCCATATCATGTGTGCAAATCCTAGCTTCAGCGTCCTGTGCCCTTCGTTCCCCCTTCCCCTTCTAGGTCACCACCAATGTTTCCCAAGGCCTCGACTACCAAACCAGGCCAATGAATTCCACTGACGCACCTCGCCTCTACCGTATGTGTCTAGTATAGACCCCTGCCCTCAACTACAGACTTCTACGACTTTGTTGTAGTTCTGCACCACCTATATTACTCTCAAGGGAGCCAGACTTTACCTCATACAATATGGGAAGATGTGGACCTTGTAACACATGAACTGCTCGATGAAATGCCAAAGTCATAGAAGGACTACCCGGAGGAGGAAGGGAAAAGAGACAAGGGCATGCAAAACATAAGGCACCTACCATGCCAAGTGTGTGTGTTTGTTGCAGCCAAGACTCGTTTGGACTACAAGCGCACCACTTAGACAAATCTAGGTTCATGGTGTTCATGTCATTTCTGAACTAAACTGGTCCCACCGGCCAAGTTTATCGAGCTCCGTTCATATGAATAAGATGCACTTGGTTTCCAAGATTATTGAACTTTGACCAGCCCAAATATATGATGAATAGTTGATAGAAAAATAGTACCACTATAGGCCGACGGCCATACCTCGTCGGCGTAGCCACCGAAACCCGTCGGCGTAGGCTACGCCGGCTACACGGCGTCGGACTACGTCCCCGTAGGCGTATACTAAGATCCCGTCGGCGTATCTAATCCCGTCGGCGTACGTTATAGGCCGACGGCTATACGATACCGTCGGTGTACACGTCGTCGGCATAGCCTCTGTGGGTCCCACTTGCACCAGCTAACAGCCGTTAACGGCAGGTGTTTTACGCCGACGGCAATGCCGTCGGCCTACGTTGCCACGTGTTGCCCCAAGCAACGTTCACGCCGGCCACACTATTTTCCCCATAGAAGTATATGCCGACGGCCACCCCGTCGGCCTAGGTCCGTAAGCTGGGGCCACACTATTTGTACGCCGACGGCCACCCCACGGGTCTACCCCCGTAGCATTCTCCGTACGAGGGTTGAACAACGCACTCTCTTGGTGGTTTAGGTTTGTTTAGGTCATATCTACATGGAAAACCAAGGATATGCCAAAGGTTCCACCGGTCTACCCTCATTTGATCCGTGACGGGAGCGTCCTCCTACATGTCCAGCATACTTCTATAAGTGTTATCGCATGCAACGTGGACGGTCACACCCGGGAGCTAGGTTTTCCATCTAGGGGCAATCCACCACCCTTGTGCATGTATGCTAGGGCCACACGCATGTTCCCGTGGCATCCCGACACTCAGGCGGTCCTTTTCCGACGAAAACCCTAATCCGAGGGCCCCGCGGGTCTACCCCCGTAGCATTCTCCGTACGAGGGTTGAACAACACACTCTCTTGGTGGTTTAGGTTTGTTTAGGTCATATCTACATGGAAAACCAAGGATAGGCCAGAGGTTCCACCGGTCTACCCTCGTTTGATCCGCGGCGGGAGCCTCCTCCTACATGTCCAGCACACTTCTATAAGTGTTATCGCATGCAATCAATATACTTTTTTGGTAGTTTAGGTTTGTTTAGGTTATTACAACGCATGTGTATTTTATTGTTTTTTGTTTTACATTTATGTTTTAGCATCGCGTTTCAGAAGATTCGCGTTGTTATTTTATGTGTGTGGCGCGGGATATAGAAATGTGAGGTGCAATCTCCAAGTTATCTATAAATTATATCTACATCAAAATTATTGTGGAAAATAAATAAATGAACTATATAAATTTGATACTTGGCACAAAAAAAAGATAAAGGAAAAACACTTGGTAGCTAGGCCGACGGCATTGCCGTCGGCGTAGAACCCATTCTGCCACTACGCCGACGGGCAGGCCGTCGGCGTAGCTTCATGTCCTAACGCCGATCGTACGCCGCTAACCCTGGCCCACCTTGATGGTTACACCGACGGGCTTTCTCACACCGACGAGCACCGTCGGGCCGATTTAGGTTTACGCCGACGGTATTTGTTGGGCCGACGGCTGCCGTCGGCCCGTGGTGCTATACGCCGACGGGATAGCTGGGCCGACGGCCTCCCAGCCCGTTAGCTGAGCCCGTCCAGCTGCGCCGACAGGTCCGACAATTTGTCGTCGGCATAGCCGGAGGCCGTCGGTGTATTCCCTTATTCCTGTAGTGACTCGGAAGTGTTTTGCAGTACTAATTTAACGATATTGCTCGAATATTTGTTCAAAGCAAAACCTTGGAAACTATTCATCGAAATGGAGGGAGTGTCATTTTTTTCTCTCCTTACGCTACCCATCTGGCATGGTATACCATTGAATGATGGAATCTTGTCCTCTTCAGATTAATCAAGCAAAGATGATTAACTAATGAAGTGATCGCCAATAGAGGAAAGGTGGGCACGTGATTGCGGCGTGCACACGACTACGCAGAATGCGTTCGTCTCTATAGGCGCCTACATAAAGTACTAGCTTCACATAGTAGGTTACTATTTTTAGCTAAGGAGGATGCCATGGCGCCATAGTGGATATCCGTCAGCAGCTGAACCTGGACCGAAGACAGCGCTGAGCCCACCATGCCAAGTGGGCGTGCCACGAGGGGCCGCCGTAGATTAAGGCAAGTGGATGGCATTAGTTAAGCTAACCATTGCTAGGGTTTTGAGGCACCAACTAAATCATTGAATATTCTTCGATGTGCAACCAGCATTAGAAAAATAACAATGTAGTACTAACTCCGTTTCAAATATAAGATGTTTTAGGTTTGTAAAGAAAATGAATCTAGACTTGTTTTAGTATGTAGATTCACTTAACTTTAGGATAAATCTACGCACTAAAAGAAGTCTAGATTCATTTTCTTTATAAACCTAAAACATCTTATATTTTGAAACAGAGGGAGTACTAATGCGGACACACACGAAAGCATTTAATCTTCCCTAAAGTCTTCGTGGCTCTTGGTGTCATTATAAGCAAGGAAAAACGAGAAGCCACGCAAACAGATCAGTGCAAGTGGCGAAAGAAACAGAAAAAAAAAAGAGAGCAATTGCTAGTAGTTGCAAGTAGGGTTATATAAAAATAAAGACAAACTAGAGACAGGCCAATACAAAAGTACATGAAAGCAGAGTAAAAGCGTGTTGTCTGAGGAGAAACCGCCATGGCAAGCCCTTAGTTTCGCATCCATCCCCTTCTAGGCTGTTTTTCTTAGATCGGCTCCTCTAGGAAGTTTTCTCGAAACAGTCTTTCACATCGCTATTTTAATATAGCAACCGCACCATACATATTGCTCGGCAGCAGCACAAACCAACCCAAAAGAAAAAAGAGAAGAAAATAATACCAATAACAGAAACAAAGATGACCTACAATCGATGTGTCCTCCGGAGTTGTCCCACCATGCTCCTAGCATTTTGAACCGTTGCATACCAAGCAACTCCTTTAAGAAGGATGCAACGATAACAACATTGATTCCCGGACTGATCCTAGGGGTTAATTACCATATACTCGTAGAGGAGTGGGGAAGGGGTGCACCCAACTCCGTTCAAGAAGAAACGGTGGTTCATGAAGAAAGGGTGGCATCCACAGACGTCACCGTGACATCCGAGCCGATAGAGAATTTTCCCGACCTCCAAAAAAACCACTACCCCTAATGCTACAAAGCACTCCACCCAACTTGTTCCCACAGCAATGCGTCACCACGGTCTTGTCGTCACCCTTGACGTTTTACTATGGTCATAATTGCGAGTACTAGAGGTTGGAGTTTGACAAAAAGAATAAGAAAACACGGTGTAAACATTTATGGGAACACTTTTTTTTGGCGGGTACATTTATGGGAACTCTAGTAATGTTTATCGGAATATTTTTTTTTGGCGCGCGGGTACATTTATGGGAACACTAATCTAACCAGAACAGGCCGGACTAGTTGGTAAAGTTGCGCGGTCCACCTCACGCGCGCACACGGTGCAAGTTGCAGGAAGCGGTCGGCTGGCTAGTGGAGCTGCACTTCTGCGGCGCCCCTAGGTAAAAACAGCGCGCGCGGCTTTATTCCTTCTCGGAAATTCGGGAGAAAGAAAGAAAGAAGGAAAGCGCGCGAAAATGCTGCTCTCCGCCGGCCGTGGGTTCGCCGGCCGGGGACGAAAAACATGGACACCATCGATGCTGATATCAACTGCGTGTTCCCATGGCCTTTTTCACGTCGACAGAAGCATCAAGATTATTCATGGCGGAGAACTACTACTGTACGTACTGGTGTAGAAACTCGGTAGCTAGCTAGACGGATGGGGGAGAGTAATCAGAATGCCGTTAATTCAGGCGGGGCAAAATCAATTAATCTGCTGGTAGGGCTTACCGTCGTCGACCATGAGGTTGGAGAAGAACCCCGCGGGCGAGCTGCTGTGGCGGGACAGCATGTCCGCTCCTTCGTCGTCCTTCATCTCCGCCTCGCCGCGATACTGGGCGCGGTGGATGTCGTGCCCGCGCCCCAGCGAGATGTCGCCTCCGCCGTACCGCAGTCCGCCACCACCACCGGCGGCGGCGGCGGAGGCGTCGCTGCCCGGGTGGTCCCCGCCGTGCTGCCCCGAGGACGAGGACGAGGTGGGCTCCCCTCCTCCTCCTCCTCCCGCCGGCATGAACCTCCTCATGTAGATGTAGTAGTCACCTTCCCTTCCGGCGGCGCAGCCAGCTGCATGCGGCGAGAGGCCGGTCGTGGAGGGGGATGTGGGTTTACGACGGCCGGGCCTGGTCGATCTGCGCGTGTATGTTCTGGCGTGGAATATTGATGTGGCCTCTTCCTCCTATCCTATAGGCGATTCTTCTACGCGGGCGGGTGCGAGTGCAAGTGGCGGGGAGGGACCGGTGAGGCGAGGTGAAGACGGGGGCCCGTGATTGGTTCCGTTCTCGGGCCTCGGGGTGTGTGTGTGTGTGTGTGTGGCGGCGTGGGGACCGACAGAAGAGGCGCTAAGGGTGGGTTCCTTCTCCGTCGACCTACAAGTGGAAATTACGATCCATCGGCGCCTTTCCTCCCGATTTCAGCTCTCAAAGGGGAAAGGGAACTGGCACTCGATTTTGGTTCTTACTCTGCCCTTCCAAATCTAGTCTAGTACTCAGTATATCTAGTGCTGGATTTCATACGTTTCCAAACGCGCCGTTCCGCTGGTCCAACAGACGCCAAGGATATGGAAAACTAGTGTTGACTGACCTAATTAAGTTGGCGCTCGGATCTTTAGGATAGTCATGGTGTAATTAACTTAGGCTAGTGTACAGTGAAGGAAAAGACTTGGAATATAAGAAGGTCATCATCATTTGAACTAATCTTGTCTCCTAATCTCAACCGTACATCATGTATTCTAACATTCCCCATTAGTCGTAGCGGGAGAGAAACGAATGTTTGTGACCGGATTTGAAGTCTTGCGCTTTCGCTGTCTTCTCCATCTTGAGATCATCAACTGTGTCTTGACATGATCATGGCTGGCACCTAGGGGCGGTAAATGTGTCCCCTTCTAGCGCCCCTCTTCCCTCCCGCAGTCACGCTGTTGACTGGAGTTCTTGAGTTGCTTTAGACGTTGTTCTTGATGTCGATGTCGAGGTAGCCGCTCGTAATGTAGTCGTGGTCAAGGTTGGCGTGGTCATTATTGTCGATAGCGCCGAAGGCATAAAAAATTTGCGTGACTTGGTCGTTGTAGGGTTTTAGGTTTTTCGTGCAGTGACGGCAGATATCTGCGGTGGCGGCAAGTATCTTGCCATAGTGCAGCGGTGGCGGGGTTTTGAGTCATATTCCGGCGGTGACAGGTTTGGACCATATTGCGACCATATTGAGGGTTTTAAATAGGCGAGTGAGGCGATTATGTGATCGCCCTAGCAGAGAGCCGGGCTGCGGCAACGACAATTTTGGACCATGTGATGTAGACCTTGGTGATGATTTTTTTGGCGATGTAGAATTTGACGAAAATCTCGGCGTAGTCATACAGCTTGATGTCATAATTTGGTCGTTGTAGTATGGCTCGGTGTAGTGCAGAACTTGGTGTCGGTGTAGTCACGTCTCGAACTAGTGTAGATCTTGACCGCGAGGCTAACTGCTTCGATATCATGTTGAATTGTTGCCCTAACAAATTATTCCAAAAGTCCGAAATGATAGAAAAATGATAGGCAACATATTTATATTCTCATCACTCCAAATATTATTTTTTTAATACTGCGTTAGCCAGGATTTGAACTCAAGACCTCTGGCTTTAATATCATATTAAATTTTGCCCTAGGCAATTATTCCAAAAGTCTGAACTAATGTAAAGATGATAGGCAACATATTTATATGCTCAACACTCTTCCTCACGTCCAGACCGGTGACCTTTTTTAGTCCATAGCGTAGGTTTGGTGTACGCCATAGAATCTTTTTTTTTTAATTGCGTGAGCAGGGTTTTGAACTTGAGACCTCTTGATTCTGGTACGATATTGAATTGTGCCGCCGTGTATGATTTTCATCGGTTAGCACCGCATTTTAGGGTCACGTGAATATGGGATCATAGATTTATTTGTGGCTATTGTTATAATCTGTGGAACTGGGAAAATTCAAAATTGTCTAATCTTATCTAAAAAATGATCTAATCTTTGATCAAAATCGGGTGCGGCGCCCCCGAGGAGAATAGATTGATCTCCCCGGGGCGGTGCATGATGCGAAAGTGGTGGAAGGTCTAGGATCGGTGTCGTGAGACTAACTGGTGGAAGTCCTAGCCAATTATTCAGAAAATCCGAACTGATGGAAAGACAATAGGCAATATATTTATATTCTCAATAGAGACTAGTCTAATTAAGTTATCACCTACATAATGCATAGTAACAATTTAAAAGGATACAGATGCCGTCTAGAGGGGGGTGAATAGGCGGTTTAAAACTTTTACGAGATGGGCTTAACAAAGACGGAATAAAACTAGTGTTTACTTTGTCAAGCACAAAACCTATATAAACTACGGTTCACCTATGTGCACCAACAACTTATGCTAAGCAAAACTAGCAACTATGTGATAGCTAGATATAAGAAATCAAGCACGAAGGCTATCACAAAGTAAAGTGCATAAGTAAATAGCTCGGGTATAGAGATAACCGAGGCACGCAGAGAAGATGATTTATAACTGAGTTCCTCCCATAAAGAGAGTACGTCTCGTTGGAGATGGGGTGGTATCAAACCACCTACGCCACAAAAGGCCTCCCTTATTCTTCGGTGAATCTCACCCCAATGGGATCGATCCACACTTCCACTATCAGTGCACTTGTCGGTGGCAACCGGAACCTCTCACAAGGTTGGGGCACTTCTCCACAACTTAATCGGAAGCTCCCAACAAATGCCACCAAGGCCACAACCTGCAACACCAACAAACCGTCTAGGGTTCCAAGAACCCAAGAGTAAAAAGCTTCTCAACTTTCACTCACCAAATCCTCCGAGGAGAACTCAAACCGATGCACCAAATGCAATGGCAAGAACACAGAAAGTGCTCAAGTCCTTCTCTCCCAAATTCCACAAAAGCTACAAAAGCTAGTGGGAGAATAAGAGAGGAAGAACACCCGAGGAAATCCATAAAAGAAACCCCAATATCTAGATCCCAATATGTTACCCTCACATAGAGGATAGATGGATTGGTGGAGTTGTAGATCTAGATCTCCCCTTTCAAATCCCCCAAAAAGATTCTGGGAGGGATTGAGAGTATTTGCAAGCTCTTGAAGGTCAAAACAATGGAGGAGAGAGAATGCAAGCGACAGGCCTAAGGAGGAAGAAGGGGTCTATTTATACCCCTCCCCAACGAAATATGACTGTTTGGGACCTTCCAGGCCGGATAATCCCCCCCCCCCCGGATATTCCGGGTTCCCCGGGCCAAAAAATGGCTAAGGACTTCGCGGCGCGACTCTCAGTATAGGGGCGGATATTTGGGGCGAATAATCCGCCCCCGAAGGACCAGAAAATCCGCCCCCATTACTAGGAGCCACGCCTCAAAGTCCTTAGCCGTTTTCCAAAAATTGGGCCGGATAATCCGCCCCCATGGCCGGATAATCCGCCCCCCTGAAAACTGGCAGGAACAGCAAAACTGGAACCATCATAACTTTTTCATTCGGACTCCGATTTTGATGATCTTGGGCTCGTTTCGAAGATAGTAACGAGCTCTAAAAGATTATGCAGGGAACCGTCATAGTACAGCAAGGGAGGATAGAACCAAACGATGAAAGTTTTAACCTATCTATAAAAGACAAACCGGTAAAACCTCCAATATCGAAAACACAAAAGAGAATGCATATGAAATCCGTTTTCGATGAACTTAAGCTTGTCATGGAGATTGACACAATATCTAAAACCTCTCATTGATAAGAACCAAATAAGAACCAAGAAATATGATGCCAAGTATGCAAAGGTTTGAGCTCTCACCGAGGGATATGATCAAGTTACTCACTTGAGAGCCCATCTTGATAGTACGGTTATCTATCCTATAAACCGGTCTCTCCAACTAACACCACGAGACCAGTTAGAAAGAAACCCTATCAATATCAAACCTTTGCCTTGTATACTCCACACCTCAGGATGGAGCACCTTTGTTGATTGCACTAGCTTGGTGAAGATGCTCCCCCATACTCCACTATGGAAGAGCCTCTCTTTTA
Organism: Avena atlantica; assembly: GCA_910589765.1. Taxonomy (NCBI): domain Eukaryota; kingdom Viridiplantae; phylum Streptophyta; class Magnoliopsida; order Poales; family Poaceae; genus Avena; species Avena atlantica. The sequence continues at coordinate 262,509,501 of OU342738.1, forward strand.
GGCATATCTTCACATATCCATGATCACCATAAGGATGGCAAGATACACTTGAGATCATCTTATGAAACCTTGATCAACACTTGATCTTCTTCACTTTATTCTTATTCCAAGCTTGAAGCCACCATATGGTTCAAGCATTTTCTATTGACAAATCCTACAAGTAAAACTCAATGCAAACATAAGTCCATAAAACATTGTCATTAATTACCAAAACAACACGTGGGGGCACACATGTTCTTTCAATCTCCCCCATTTTGGTAATTGATGACAATCCTTTGAGAGGGTTTATATAATCAACTTAACGAATAAAAATGGTTGCGCCAACATCAAATACTACACAAGTATGTGATGTTGGTACACCCATAATATATAGAGCAAGCTCCCCCACAATATATGTGTGTGTGATGAACCATTACCGTTGGTGGAGTTTCATCTATATATTCAACATGCAAAGCAACAACAAAGATGCAAGAGCATGAGAGGCAAATGCTTAAGAACAAACTTCCCTTAAACCCTCCAAAACATCTCCCCCATTGGAATCGATTGCCAAAATGGGTGAATAGTTCTAGACGACCAATATAGTAATAATTCTTCCAAAGGTGTGACTTCGCACATATACAATGATGAATACTTGGGAGGGAGTAGAACTATATCGAGGATCCGAAGATTGCCAAAGGAATAAAATAAAAGACGCAATCAATCACAAGATCCGACAAACCAATTTGAAACAACAAATGAGTCCAAATGGAAACTACAAGATATTATTGTGGCATCCCGCAAAACCACTACTAGAAAATCGCGTTGTTTTTGGCATTGCATCATCATGACCGCATGCTCATGTCATCATGCCACATTGCATTTGAGCATCGTCATCATCTTGCGATTGCTTGCATAAAACTATTTGCGGAAAGACCTGTCTTTATTTTCTAAACGCCCCGTCTTTGTTCAAACGCAAAACCCGGGTCCCCGGATTATTTTTGTTTTGTCCGCTATCGGGTTGTAAACGCCCCGTGTTAAACAAATAAAATGTTAAATTATTTTAGTGGGGGCAGTCGAACGGGCCGATTCGACCCGAACGACCACCCCCAGAAATTAAAACGGCCCACCCATAATCCTAAAGCTACCCAACCTAATCTACCCACAACCCCTCCACCTCACCCCAACCAATCCCCACCTGACACCTCACCTCTCTCCCTCCCTCCACCACTCATATGCTGCCATCTCACCCCCCAAACACCCCCTCTCCTTTTCCCTCTCTCTCTCCCCACACACACGCACACAACACACAGCAGCCCTGGCCCACCCCCTGACCCCGCACCTCCTCTTTTCCCCTGGGCCCCGCCACTCCCTCTCTCTCAACCACCCCGGCCCCACCCCGTGGCCCACCCCCCACCGACAACCTCCCCATCCCCGCGTCCACCCGATCCCCCTCGCTCACCCCCGCACCTGCCCCGTCGCCCCGCTCCCTTTCTCTTCTTCCTCCTCCGCTCTTCCCCGCTCCGGCAGCCGCGACCGCGCCGCCGGCCTTCTTCGTCGGCCCGCTGCTCAGGCCCTCCGCGTCGGCCTCGCCACGGCCCCCCTAGCTCCGGCCGCCTGGGCGCCTTCAGCGCCGCCAGGGACCGTCTCCCCGTCGACCTTCCGCCGCGAGCTCGTCCACCGGCCGCGTCTGCCTCCTCCCTCCCCTTGGCAGCCGCCGTCGACGTCATCCCCTGCAGAGCTCCGCCATGGCCGCCGCCCTCCTCCCTCGCCTGCGGCCCCGCCGCCTGCGCCTTCACCGTCGCCGAGCCCGACCTCGCCGCGCCGCTGCGTCTCCCCCACCCCTTCTCCCGCTCGCCTCCGGCCGCCCTGCATCCGCCGCGTCGCCGCTCCAAGCTCCGCTGCTCGCCCGCCCATCCCCGGCGCCCTCCCGCCTCGCCGGCCGCCTCGCCCCTCCGCCGCGTCCTCTGCTCCCCGTCGGCCAGGCGCCCGCCTCTCCTCCGCCTCCGTTCCCCCTCGTCGCCGTCGACCCCGCCGCTCGCCGTCGCGCTCCCGTGCCCGACGCCTCCCGACGAGCTCCTCCGCCCTCCTCCCGCGTCTGTCCGTCGCCTCCGCTGCGGCGGGCCTCCACCGCGCGGGCCGCTGTCGCCTTCCGCCGCCAGGGAGCCGTCCTCCGTCGCCGTCTGTCCCGGAGCCTCCCTCCTCCCTAGCCTCCCCCGCCGGTCTGACCATCCCGGCCACCGCGAGTCGTCGCCTTCCCCATCCTCAAGCCTCCATGTGTGGCCTTTGCAAGTCCACAGGAACACGAGTACCGCTGTTGCAAGGTTTCCCGATGTAGTGCGATTGTTGAGAAATATGGGGTTGTTTTGGTACCACTACGAAGGTGTGTTGTGTCATCGCCGCGACAATCGTGTGGCGAGGATGTTCTCTGCAACCACTTGGCCAGCGGTGCCAACCAAGTTCACCGCAAACGACCGAAGACGGAACCCTAAGGAGATGACGCCGGAGCCTCAAGTTCTCCTTCACGGACGACAAGTACTTCCTCCCGAACGCCATGACCGTCGACATGACCCGAAAACCACGGATGCGACAAGATCTACCTCAGTTGTCCGAGAACGATTCTGTCGAACCCTGGACCCCGAGACCGACCCCGAAACCCCGGAACCCCAAGATCTGCCGAACCCTAATGTGTGAACCCCTTCCCGAAAACCCTATTTTATAATATAATAAAATTGTTGCATATTAATAATCATTCATCTCGCATGCATACTTGTGTGGTTTGGGGTCCTTACGCCGATTCACCTCATAATTAAATATGGGGCCCATATGCGGGCAAATCTAGTCTCATATTGGCCTCATTTAAATTTGTGTAGCGAACCGGTGATATATTCTGCCTTGTTAAACAACCTTTAATTGCGGGGTATCTAAATAACTTGAACCATATAATTAATTGTCGGGACCCCGGTTCCACTTAATATTGCCTAATTGCATCGCACCTATGTCATGTCATGCATCATACATGCATCATGCCGATCTTCTGCCGTTGTATTAAACATTGCATCCGGTGTTTATTCTAGTTGATGTGAGCTTCGCCCCGATCTTCGGTTGAACCCTCGGCAATGTTTTCAGGCGAGCATCTTCCCCTTTCTACCTATCTTACTTTTATAGTATTTATTCCCTCCTGTTGATCTATTGCTATCTGTGTCGCGTTGCTCTAGTTTTCGTACCCGTGATATCCCTTGCAGCCTTATATTGCCATGGCCACCTCCTATTACCTGTTGTTTGGTAGATAGTTGGACTTGCGCGTCGTAGTCGCTTGCTCAAGTGCTGTTGCGTGTCGCCATGTACCACAGTTGTTGGTGTATTGCCACATGTTTGATGTTGGAGATGATCTCGGCTTTATTTATCGTTCACTTCAATTCCTGTTTAACAACTAAAATTGAAGTAAGTAAGCAGAGGCATCGGTGGGTGATAGATAATATTTGGTTTCTGACCGCCCACTTGTGTCCCGTAGGACCCCGAGTACTTGATACCTGTTCCTTGATTTATCGCGCTATCCACATACGGGAATTATGTCACCCCCCTTAGCCAGATCTTGATTCATTCTTATTTCTTGGGGCCACAAACTAGTTTGAGGTTTTATTTACTATCCTGTACTTATGCCATGCTACTGCTTTATTTACGATTGTGCGAGGAGCACACTGTACTGTTTAGGATAGTGACTCGTTTACGCGGTATCGACAAGCCCAGTTTTGGGTTCTCAGTCGTTTACAGCCGGCCCCACAAACCTCGGGTCCGTCTCGAAGTCAGCTAACTTCGTTGCGGGTGTACTCCAAGGGGTGGCCCCCTGAAATATTTATGAATCCTGTGATTGCTCTGTCGTGAAAGCCTCGTTGGGTTTTGATTTGGTTTTTCCGAGGTCGATCGTGTGTGTGTTGCTATTTGTGCACCCCGGCCGGGTAAAACTTTCTGAAAGCCGTGTCCGCGGTTATGGACGACTTGGAGCACAGTATCTCGATCATAGACAACTATAACTAAAGTAGTGCTATAAATTTGACTTTATAATGACTAGTAATCAGCTTCACTATAATGAAATGGCTAAATAAAATTGCCAACAATTGCTTGTTTGGGTTGACGCTTGCTACCATTGTATCTGACTAGTAAGTATTGCAACTATAACGGAATGGCTAAATAAAAGTACCAACAACTGCTGGGTTTTGGGTTATCTCATGCTAATTTTATCTGACTAGTAAGTGTTGCAACTACAATGGAATGGTTAAATAAAACTGCCCACTGCTTATTATATTAGGATGACTCATGCTATCTATATTTGACTAGTAAATGCCGCCACTATAAAACTGCCAACTATGTGAGTTCCTCGGTTGACTTCCTCGTGTGGTCTCGAGGGGGAAATGCCAGGATGGGTATGTTTGGTGGTAGTATCAGGTTGGTTCCGAATAGGTCTTTCTTATCCCTCTCTAATAGCCGACAGTTATATCGCGTCTCTATAGGGTGTTCAGTGCATGCTGCCGCTGCCGCTTCAGTCCACCATACCTATGTAGCCGAGGACCGCCGAATTCTAGCCTCGCCGTGTACTGGCCTCAGTACTGACGCTCCTCTTTTTCCTTTGCCCTTTGTCGGCACCCCTTTTGTTTAAGCAGGTTTTGAGATCGACGTCGTTAGCAGGGTTACCCTTCCGTCTTGGCCTGGGCAGGGTTATGGACGCCATTGGTTATTCTTCAGGGCTCTTAGCCCCATTTGCATCTTGTCCGTAGTCGGACGCTCTAGCATTTTCAAGGTGATTTGGATCTTTGTACTGTATGTCTGTATTCTTGACTCATGGAGTCGCTGTTATATATATATCTGTTCTGTGGGTTCCATCGAGGACTGTTGTGTAATGTTATTACTTCGTTTTCCACCCGCACGAAAGTGCCTGGTGGGCACCTTTGAATCGTTTCTATGCGGGTTTGGCGAGTTTCGCTAAAACTTGCATAGGGCCGATTCTGAGGGTGTTACAATTATGATATGAGCAAAAGAGTGTTTTAAATAACAAATAGAGAAGCTCTCCAATATTTGTGCACAATTTTAAAATAAATGCATTGGAATACATAATGCACAAATATGGAATCCTTGTTTCCCATAAGAATTTAAAACACAACACGTGAAAGATCAAATAAATGCTTAAATAAAATTGAGAAGCTCCCCAAGATTTGTGCATACTTTAAAATTGGTGTATTTCAATACAAAAATGCACAAATATGGAATCCTCGCTCCCCCATAAACATTTAAGGCACAATAAATGAGACATAAGATAAATGAGCATTATTAAATGAATTAGATGAGATCCCTAGAGATAATGCACCAATTATGATAATTGCATTTGGGAACAAGGTGCATAATCATGGAATCCTCACTCATCCAAGTTCATTGAACAATACAAGACATGAGAGAACAAATATGAGTGCCCAAAGATGCAAACAATAGGAATAGGCACCCATAGGCAATTAAATTTTGAAGCCACCAAAGAATCAAAAGGAATAGAAAGGTGGTCTCCAAGGATTAAAAATCAACTAACGTTATCTTCACATATGTGTGTATGTTTCTAAATGGATAACATCACAAAGACATATGCCCATAACAAAACAAGCACACATAAGGAAGATATATAATAAATCACATAAAAGGACAAAACCAACTCCCAAAAAGAGTAAGGTTCCAACAAGTAAACCAAACTCTCCAAACTTTTCATGATGGCACAAAATACCAAAAAGAATAGATCAAACTTCCAAGCACATAAAACCCAATATGGATCAAACAAGGAAGCATAAAAATATTGTTCTAGATAATATAGGAGAGCTCACCCATAAGTAGTACATTATATAGAATTTTCTTTTGAATGCAAAATGCACACAAATGGGATCATCACTACTACCTACAATAAGAAAAACATAACATGATTTCAATAAAATAAGAAGATCCAAAAGAAGCAAGGAAAGCTTGGGAGACAACACAAAACATTTTCTTGGCCAAAGATAGGATAAAATTAAACAAAGGCCAAAGTGAATATGATCAATAAATTCTACCATAAATTGAGTACTCATTGTCCAAGGACAAGAAATATTGGGAATAATTTTCCCAAGGTATCTTGCATGGATATCAAGATCATAGTCACAACAAGAAGCATATAACAAAATATAAGAATTAAGCATGATACTTCGAACAAGATTCTTGGTAGCTTCCAATAGTCACACAATCACTAGTGATTAGATTAACTTGAAGCAAATGGTTTCCATGATGATATAGAGATATAAATATGAGGAAACACATACCAAGAAACACTCTCAATGTGATCAACAAATGCATTCAAACAAATTGGAACTTGTATGAGAAAATGTGTCACATAGGCGCTAGATAATTATCCATATCAATTCTAAGTGACACAACCTCGAATATTCACATTTTTTAGGATTGTAATATGCACTAAGCATATGACTCCCCCATAATGTGATACTACCATAAAACCAACACGAGGCAACAGATCCAAATAGATATAATTAATGGACATTATAGAACTTAAATTTCTCATGTACACACATTTTTAGGATTGTGGAATACCCAAGCATAACACTCCCCCAAAATGGGATAGTCCATTAATGAAGGGAATATGCCCTGAGAGGCAATAATAAAATGTTTATTATGTGTATTCCAAGTATATGATAGATGTTTATTTTGCATGCTATAATTTTATTAATACGGAAACGTTAATACATGTGTGTTTAATAAACAAACAAAAAGTTCCTAGTTATGCCTCTCTCATAAACTAGTTCGTTGATTAACAAGATGATCACGGTTTCCTGATCATAGACATTGTATGTTGTTAATAACGAGATCACAACATTAGTGTAATGGTGTGATGAACATTCATCTGAAGTATAGAATTACGATCAAAGTCATTAAGCTTATATTGCTATAAACAAACTACGAAGTAGTCCTAATCCTTAGACCATGAGATCATCCCAATCACTAACACCGAAAGAGTTTCTTGTTGACATCAAACGTCACTCCATAACTGGGTGATTATAAAGATGGATTCAAAGCTACTAAAGTGTTATGTTGAGAATCATGGATCAAGAGTGGAATTTGTTCATCCCGATGACAGATAGATATGCTCTGGGCCCTCTCGGTGATATCACATTGGTTAGCTTGCAAGCAAGTGATTTGATCACTAGAATGTTATATCACGGGAACGAGAAAAGAGTGCATGCCAGTAAAAAGATCAAACTAGGTATGGAGATACCGATGATCGAATCTCGTACATGTAATATATCGTGAAACAAAGGGATTAAGATACAAGCGTAAAAGGTTCCAACGATCACAGGAAAAGTCATCGTTGAATGTGTGGGAGTCAGTATGGATCTCCAGGTCCCGCTACTGATTATTGATCGGAGAAGGGTCTCGATCATGTCTGCATTATCCGCGAACCGTAGGGTGACACACTTAAGGACACTGGCATCCAGTTGGAGAAAATGTTTCATGCCGAAAGAATAAACAAGCGCAGGAATTTATTTCATTAGATACCAAAACAGGTTTTTGGGTGAAATTGCATAAAGTGGTTATGCATGTGAAATGGAATTCTATCAAGGGGTTATTTGTGAATGTTTGTCATTAAAGTAATTGACAAAATTCTTAATAAATAAAAGGAGTTTTATTTAATGAGAGTTTGCATTAAATTTGGTGGAAATTTAGTAGGAATTTGAGTGGGTTTTTGAGTGGAGGAAATTGAAAGGTATTTAATTTTTTGCATTAAATCCGCCCGTTGTTTGTATCTAGTAGATAGATCTTGGTACATAGTTCCCATCTTAGGAAATTTTTTGTTTTCTATGCTGCAAACCCTACAGTGGTATCAGAGCCGGATCTATGCGTAGATGCTTTACACGGGTAGTACACATATGAGTATGTGGGCGATGATGATCATGTTGTTTCTCCTTTGTTGTAATTTTGGATATTGGTGGCATAGTGGGATGAAGCGGCCCGGACAAACTTTACATGTCCTCGCACATGAGACCTGTTCCACGCTTGACTTGCAACTAGTTTGCATAAGTGGCTAGCGGGTGTCTGTCTCTCCTACTATAGTCAATATCTATTTTGCAAACGAGTTGTCAACAATTTGGTTATCCTCGTTGTGGTTCATGTTCGTAGGTAAGAACGGTTCTATCTCGAAATCCCTAAGCCACGTAAAACTTGCAATGGATAAATTAGAGGCGTCTAGTTTAGATTGTTGTTGGGCTAGTGTTATGATATGGTAGTGTTGTAAGTAGAAGTATGAGATGATACTCTTACAACACACATAGCGTGTAATCTCCATAGACCTTGGACTTACACATATAGGTATGATAGTAATCATACCACGGTCCACATGATAGAGATCATATGCGGGAACCATATCATTTTACTAATAAACATGTGATGTTTGATAGCATCTGATATTGCTTGTTTAGCGCTTTGTTAGCATAATAAGATGATCCCTTTTTTAAATATCAAGATAAGAATGTGTTCTTCCTTTAGTATGCACCGATTATGTTTTTCGTCGCTCCAAGACATCACGTGATGATCGGGTGTTCTTGGATCCACGACCATATTTCGGGTGTAAAACAGTTACACACGCGAATACTAAGGTTCTAACTTGGCGAGCCTAGCATCTACAGACATGGCCTCGGAACACGAACCGAAAGTTTAAGCATGAGTCATATAGTTGATATGATGCCCATTTGATGCTCGCCTTTGAAGCTACACCGACTCACGTGATGATCGGACTTGGTGTAGTGGATTTGGTTCATGTAATCACCAAAAAGGCACGAGGGATGTCGTTTTTGAGTGGGAGTTCATTCGTAATATGGATTAGTTGAACTCAATCTATCATACACTTAGTCTAAACTTTACAAATTCTATTGTAGATGGCACCACCTGCTTTTAATTTCAATGTGTTCATGGAGAAAGAGAAACTTCCAACGAACAGTAGCAACTTTACCGAATGGGCCATGAATTTGAGGATTCTCCTCTCTGCTGCACAAAATCAATATGTGCTAGAAGCGCCGTTAGGCCCCCCACCTTTAGATGATGCCCCTGACGAGGAGAAGAATGTCTATCAGACTCGTCAGGAGGACCACAACTTAGTTCATTGCGGCATATTGTATGGGCTAGAGCCGGAACTTCGAAAGCGTTTCGAAAATGGCAATACTTTTGATACAATGGGTGAGTTGAAAATGATTTTCGACACACATGCTGCTGTAGAGAGCTACAACGCTTTAGAAAAGTTCTTTAGCTGCATGATGGAAGAGCACAGCTCCGTTAGTGAGCATGTACTCAAGATGTCGGGTTACGCCGATAAGCTTGTGTCCTTGGGAATATTGATTCCCATTGACTTAGGCATCCATCGTGTTCTGCAGTCTTTGCCACCTAGCTATAAGAGCTTCGTGATGAACTATAATATGCAAGGCATGAATAAGTCTCTCCCCGAGCTTCTGTCAATGCTTAAAACTGCAGAAGTGGAGATCAAATAGGAACATCAAGTGTTGATGATCAATAGGAACATTAGTTTCAAGAAAGACAAGAAGGGAAAACGGAAGGGAAGTAAGGGCGGCAAGCCTGTTGCCGTGCCTGAAAAGAAACCCCGAGTTGGACCTAAGTCTGATACCGAGTTCTACTATTGTAAGGGGACTGGCCACTGGAAGCGCAACTGCCCCAAGTATTTGGCAGACAAGAAAGCTGGCAAGGCAAACAAAGGTGTATATGATATACATGTTATTGATGTGTACTTGACTAGTGCTCGCAGTAGCACCTGGGTATTTGATACCGGTTCAGTTGCTAATATTTGTAACTCAAATCAGGGGTTGCGGAACAAGCGACCGCTAGCAAGGGGTGAGGTCAAGATGCGTGTCGGCAATGGATCAAGCGTTGATGTGATCGCCGTCGGAACGCTGCCTCTCCACTTGCCGTCGGAATTAGTTATAAAATTGAATAATTGTTATCTGGTGTCTGCACTAAGCATGAACATTGTATCTGGATCGTGTTTGATGCGAAGAGGTTATTCATTTAAATCCGAGAACAATGGTTGTTCCATTTATATGAATGAAATCTTTTATGGTCATGCACCGATGATGAATGGTTTATTTCTTTTGGATCTCGATAATAATGTTACACATATTCACAATGTTGATGCTAAAAGGATTAAACTAAATGATGATATATCCGCATATATGTGGCACTGCCGTCTAGGTCATATTGGCGTTAAACGCATGAAGAAGCTCCATTCGGATGGACTTTTGGAATCACTTGATTATGAATCATTTGATACATGTGAGCCATGCCTTATGGGCAAGATGACTGGAACGCCGTTTTCCGGTTTAATGGAACATGCGACAGATTTATTGGAAATCATACATTCTGATGTATGCGGTCCAATGAGTGTGTCGGCGCGAGGTGGATATCGTTATTTTGTTACTTTCACGGATGATTTGAGTAGATACGGTTATATCTACTTGATGAAACACAAGTCTGAAACCTTTGAAAAGTTCAAGGAATTTCGGAATGAAGTGGAAAATCATCGTAATAGAAAGATCAAATTTCTACGGTCCGACCATGGAGGTGAGTATCTAAGTTACGAGTTTAGCACTCACATGAAAGAGTGTGGAATTGTTTCACAACTCACACCTGCCGGAACACCACAGCGAGATGGTGTGTCGGAACGTCGTAATCGTACTTTATTAGATATGGTTCGATCTATGATGTCTCTGACGGACTTGTCGTTGTCATTTTGGGGCCATGCACTAGAAACTGTTGCATTCACTTTAAATCGGGCACCATCTAAATCCGTTGAAAAGACACCGTATGAATTGTGGTTTGGAAACAAACCTAAGCTGTCATTTCTTAAAGTTTGGGGATGCGATGTTTATGTGAAGAAACTTCAACCGGATAAACTCGAACCCAAAGCGGAAAAATGCGTCTTCATTGGATACCCTAAGCAAACTATTGGGTATTCCTTCTATCACAGATCCGAGGGCAAGGTTTTTGTTGCCAAGAATGGATCCTTTCTAGAGAAAGAGTTTCTCGCGAAAGGTGTGAGTAGTCGGAAGGTAGAACTCGAAGAGGTTATTGAACCTTCTCTTCAAAGTATGGCGAGTAGCACAGCGCCGGAAGTTGTTCCGGAGTTGGCTCCACCTGTTGAAGAGGGAACTAATGATAATGATCATGAAACTCCGAAAGAGAGTACTACCGAACCTCGCAGGTCAAGCAGGACGCGTGCAGCTCCCGAGCTGTACAGAAATCCTGTCATGAATTTCATGGTTGATGAAAATGATGACCCTGTGACGTATGAAGAAGCGATGATGAGCCCGGATTCCAACAAATGGTTAGAAGCCATGAAATCCGAGATGGAATCCATGTATGAAAATCAAGTTTGGAACTTGGTGGACTTACCTCACGACCGAAAGGCCGTGGAGAACAAATGGATTTTCAAAAGGAAAACTGATGCTGATGGTAATGTAACCGTCTATAAAGCTCGACTTGTCGCAAAGGGGTTTCGACAAATTCAAGGAGTTGACTACGATGAGACATTCTCTCCCGTAGCGATGCTAAATTCAGTTAGGATTATGTTAGCAATTGCTGCATATTTCGATTATGAGATATGGCAGATGGATGTCAAAACCGCGTTTCTCAATGGTAATATTGAAGAAGAGTTGTATATGATACAACCAAAGGGTTTTGTCGATCCTAAGGATGCTAACAAGGTGTGCAAGCTTCAGCGATCCATCTATGGATTGAAGCAAGCAACACGAAGTTGGAATCTCCGCTTTGATGAGGTGATCAAAGAGTTTGGATTTTTCCAAACTTATGGAGAAGCTTGTATTTACAAGAAAGTGAGTGGGAGCAATGTGGCATTTCTGATATTATATGTGGATGACATATTATTGATCGGAAATGATATAGATCTTTTAAACAGTGTTAAAAGTTATCTAAATAGCAAATTTTCAATGAATGACCTAGGTGAAGCGTCATACATATTAGGCATAAAGATCTATAGAGATAATCTAGGCGCCTAATAGGGCTATCGCAAAGTACATACCTTGATAAGATTTTAAAGAAGTTTAAAATGGAAAATAGTAAGAAGGGGTTCTTACCTATGACACAAGGCACGACATTGAGTAAGACTCAAAGTCCGGCTTCGGCGGAAGAAAGAGAGATAATGGACAAGGTCCCCTATGCTTCAGCCATAGGCTCTATAATGTACGCCATGCTATGTACAAGACCGGATGTGGAACATGCTATTAGTTTGACTAGTAGGTACCAATCGGATCCAGGTTCAGAACACTGGAAAGCGGTCAAGAATATCCTTAAGTACTTGCGAAGAACTAAGGATATGTTTCTTGTATACGGAGGTGAAGAAGAGCTCGTCGCTAAGTGTTATGTCGATGCTAGCTTTGACACCGATCCGGATGACTCTAAGTCTCAATCCGGATACGTATTTCTCATGAATGGCGGAGCGGTTAGTTGGAGGAGCTCCAAACAACCTGTGGTGGCGGGATCAACAACGGAGGCCGAATATGTTGCTGATTCAGAAGCGGCTCAGGAAGCAGTTTGGATGAAGGAGTTCATATCCGAACTAGGTGTGGTTGCAAACGCGTTGGACCCAATGGTGATCTATTGTGACAACAATGGTGCCATTGCCAATGCCAAAGAGCCAAGGTCTCACAAGCATTCCAAGCATATTAAGCGCCGGTTTCACTCCATCCGCGAGCATGTCAAGGATGGAGATATAAAGATTTGTAAAGTACATACGGATCTCAATGTAGCAGATCCGTTGACTAAAACTCTCCCTAGAGCAAAACATGATCTACACCAGAACTCCATGGGTGTTAGATACATCACAATGTAACTAGATTATTGTCTCTAGTGCAAGTGGGAGACTGAAGGGAATATACCCTGAGAGGCAATAATAAAATGTTTATTATGTGTATTCCAAGTATATGATAGATGTTTATTTTGCATGCTATAATTGTATTAATACGGAAACTTTAATACATGTGTGTTTAATAAACAAACAGAAAATTCCTAGTTATGCCTCTCTCATAAACTAGTTCGTTGATTAACAAGATGATCACGGTTTCCTGATCATAGACATTGGATGTTGTTAATAACGAGATCACAACATTAGTGTAATGGTGTGATGAACATTCATCTGAAGTATAGCATTACGATCAAAGTCATTGAGTTTATATTGCTATAAACAAACTACGAAGTAGTCCTAATCCTTAGACCATGAGATCATGCCAATCACTAACACCGGAAGAGTTTCTTGTTGACATCAAACGTCACTCCGTAACTGGGTGATTATAAAGATGGCTTCAAAGCTACTAAAGTGTTATGTTGAGAATCATGGATCAAGAGTGGAATTTGTTCATCCCGATGATGGATAGATATGCTCTAGGCCCTCTCGGTGATATCACATTGGTTAGCTTGCAAGCAAGTGATTTGATCACTAGAATGTTATATCACGGGAACGAGAAAATAGTGCATGTCAGTAACGAGATCAAACTAGGTATGGAGATACCGATGATCGAATCTCGGACATGTAATATATCCTGAAACAAAGGGATTAAGATACAATCGTAAAAGGTTCCGATGATCACAGGAAAAGTCATCGTTGAATGTGTGGGAGTCAGTATGGATCTTCAGGTCCCGCTACTGATTATTGATCGGAGAAGGGTCTCGATCATGTCCGCATTATTCGCGAACCGTAGGGTGACACACTTAAGGGACACTGGCATCCAGTTGGAGCAAATGTTTCATGACGAAAGAATAAACAAGCGCAGGAATTTATTTCACTAGATACCGTAACAGGTTTTCGGGTGAAATTGCATGAAGTGGTTATGCATGTGAAATGGAATTCTAGCAAGGGGTTATTTGTGAATGTTTGTCATTAAAGTAATTGACAAAATTCTGAATAAAATAAAAGAGTTTTATTTAATGAGAGTTTGCATTAAATTTGGTGGAAATTTAATGGGAATTTGAGTGGACTTTTGAGTGGAGGGAATTTAAAGGACATTTTGTGAGTGGAGTGTCCACCCACATGAATGAAGGAGGGTAGGTGCAGCCCCCATGGCCGGAGGCCACCCCCTTGGGTGCCCCCCTCCTCCTATTAAAGGAGCCCCTCCTCTCACTTGTCTCTCACACCTCCTCGTGAAGGATCTCTCTCCCCCTCTAGAATTTATCCCCCATGGTCTCGGACTAGCGAGATACATGTTCCCGGTGGATATTCGGCAAGAAATGGTTGTGCTTCCGCTGCATCGCTGGAGCGAGGAGGCGGAGGTTGCCCGGTGTCTTATACGTGTGTGCGAGCACGGATGTGCTGCTGCTTTGCGGCGCTAGGACTTCCTCTCGATCTTGAGATCGGCAAGAGATCGTCTACATCAACCACGAGTTGAACTCGTTAAGCTTTGTCGGTCTTGAAGGGTATGTTCTCTACGGATATACATCCGCCCGTTGTTTGTATCTAGTAGATAGATCTTGGTACATATTTCCCATCGTAGGAAAAATTTTGTTTTCTATGCTGCGAACCCTACAATTAATCCCTCACAAGAGCCAAATAAGATGCCAAATATAACCAAGAAAGGCTCAAACATAAGAAACACACATACATGGTGTGCCACCTAATCATACACAAAAATATGCTTGATTCCTCAAGATAATTAAGTGGAAATCACAACATGTATAAGAGCATGGAAGATACAAAACCAACACATGCACAAGGGGGCGAGTAACTTTCAATGTAATGAGTTAAGCATATGTTACCGCAAGGAGGAACATTGGATATATAGTAAAGGCAATATAATCCACATGACTTGAATTGACAATTATACTAGATGAAGATCCCTCAATTCTTCATCATGTAACCAAGTCTCCAATGCCCTCCAACCAACACCTATTGATCAAGTTTTAGCTAGATGGTCCCCAACCAAGTTGGGTCCTAAGAAGTTAGTAACAATAGGCTTGGCCACCCAAATGGTTCTTTTCTTGACACCACATTCGGCACCAACAAATTTGGAAAACACATTGCCAACCTCATCCTTACAAAGAGAATAAGCATTATCAATAATGATAGGGTTGGATGAGGAGATACCAATAGTGCGTGAGGAAGAAATGTGCCCCTTCTCACGGCATATGTAGAAAGTTCTACTCTTGCCATCTTTATTTTTGGATGAAGCAACAACTTGAGGAAGAGCTTGAGTCTTCTTGGGAGGAGACCCATCTCTAACAAGATGTAGAGCTTGAGGCCGCTTCCCTTGTTGCTTATTGCCAAGGGACTTCTTCTTTAATGGGCAATGTTTGACATGATTCCCTTCTTCCCTGCACTTGAAGCAAACAATGTTGGTCTGATTCTTTAGATCTTGTCCATTCTTCTTGTTATCCTTGTGCTTCAACTTGATAGTGGACTTGTTCTTGACATTGGAGTTGAATCCGATCCCACTCTTGTCATTGGGGGATGTTTGCACACTCAAGATTTTGTTGAGTGCGGCCTTCCCTTGATGACCCTTTTTCAAGTCATTCTTCAGATAAGTGACTTGCACCTTGAGCTCTTTGATTTCCTCTACATGGTTAGTTTCAACAAAAGTACTAGAGGAAGTAGATGCTACATTATTAGAGCAACAAGGCACGGAATGTAATTCATCGCGAGATATAGCATGGTTGTGAGAGGATGAATTACAAGGACTAGCACATGGCAATATAACATTTGGAGTAGATATAGCGCTAATGTCCACATGAGGCCCACTAGATGTTACCTTTGACACGATGGCCTCATGAGCTAACTTTAGCCTACCATGGGAGACTAGAAGATCCTCGTGCGAGCTCGAGAGCTTAACATGACTTTCTTCCAATTTCCCATAGTTGCTAGTTAGCAACGCAAGTTGAGCCTTTAGCTCAACATTCTCCTTCAAAATAGATGCTTCACAAGAAATAGAGTTAGTAGCACAAGCATCATCATCATTAGCAAGAGGTGAGGGCAACTTGGCAAGATCTTTTGAATATGAAGCTTTAAGTTGCTCATGCGACTCGGTGAGTTTGATGAGCTCCCTCTTAATGACCCGAGAGCCACTTTCGAGGTGCTTAAAATCCTAAACAAGTTTAGCATAAGCAACTTCAAGTTCATCATTTTTAATCTTGAAGGAGTTTATCACCGCAAGTTCTCTATCATGGTATTCCTTTACTCTAGATAATTTTAGAGTAAAAGTCTCCTCAAGAGATTCTTTGGTGGTTTGTTCTTCTTCAAGGGAGTCCTTTAGTTGAGCAATTTCATTAGCATACTCACGCTCAAGCGCAAACTTTTCATCAATTATGTTTTCTTGCTCCTCAATTTGTGCTTCTAACTTATCAATATGTTCTTTGCTCTTAATAGCAAAGTCCAAGATTTCAACAAAGTTAGAGCAAGCAATATTATTCTTAACAAGGGCACGATAAACAATCTCACCCTTTTCATATAAATCATCAATATCAAGCTCTTCTTCCACATTATCCACATCCTCCTCATCACAAGAGGTAATGGGTTCCAAAGTAGGAGTTACCTTTGAATCCCTAGCCATAAGGCATAGGTGGGTACCGGAAGAAGGTGAAGATGAGATTGCATTTGTGGCTTAATTCAAAACCTTGTCTTGGCCCATAGAATCTTCGGTTTCCTCTACATGGTTAGCAACACAAGCACCTGAGGAAATAGAAGCATTTTTATCATGGCAACAAGAAAAAACAATCATATCATCATGAGATTTATTCAAGTCATTTCTACATGATATGCAAGGACTATTAACACAATCATGTAACAAGTTTGTAGTGCTAGAAGTGTTAAAGTCCAAAGATAGATCATTGCAACTAGATAGAGATGATGGATTATAAATAGTAAGCACACTATCCAAATTGTAATTTCTATCACCACTCACCATATCATTACCTTGTGAAAAATCACATGTTGGTGAAGTGGTAGAAGATGATAACTCATCTTGACCGGAAGTGGAAGCAACACAATCATCTTCAACAATATTGGACACAACATATTTATCTTGAAGTTTTGTCCATAACTCATGAGCGCTCCAAAAAGGAATGATTGAAGAGGTAACTACATAGCTCAAAGCAGTAACAAGCACATTAGAAGCTTGAGCATCGAGATATAAGTTTTTCTCATCCTCACAAGATAGATTTTTGAAAACCATAGGAGGAGAAAAACCTATATCTACAATACGCTCCAAATTTGGGTCCATGTCCCGAAAATGAATAAGCATACGAGTTTTACATATATCATAGTTGGTGCCATCGAATAAGAACATGTCATTGTGCACTAATCCCCTAGCCGACATCTTTACTCTCAAGGCGGTGAAGCCTAAAATGAGAGACCGGGCTCCGATACCAATTGAAAAGGATACAGATGCCGCCTAGAGGGGGGTGAATAGGCGGTTTAAAACTTTTACGAGATGGGCTTAACAAAGGCGGAATAAAACTAGAGTTTACTTTGTCAAGCACAAAACCTATATAAACTATGGTTCACCTATGTGCACCAACAATTTATGCTAAGCAAAACAAGCAACTATGTGATAGCTAGATATAAGAAATCAAGCACGAAGGCTATCACGAAGTAAAGTGCATAAGTAAATAGCTCGGGTATATAGATAACCGAGGCACGCAGAGACGATGATTTATTACCGAGTTCCTCCCATAAAGAGAGTACGTCTCGTTGGAGAGGGGGTGGTATCAAACCACCTACGCCACAAAAGGCCTCCCTTATTCTCCGGTGAATCTCACCCCAATGGGATCGATCCACACTTCCACTATCGGTGCACTTGTCGGTGGCAACCGGAACCTCTCACAAGGTTGGGGCACTTCTCCACAACTTAATCGGAAGCTCCCAACAAATGCCACCAAGGCCATAACCTGCAACACCAACAAACCGTCTAGGGTTCCAAGAACCCAAGAGTAAAAAGCTTCTCAACTTTCACTCACCAAATCCTTCGAGTAGAACTCAAACCGATGCACCAAATGCAATGGCAAGAACACATAAAGTGCTCAAGTCCTTCTCTCCCAAATTCCACAAAAGCTACAAAAGCTAGTGGGAGAATAAGAGAGGAAAAACACGCGAGGAAATCCACAAAAGAAACCCCAAGATCTAGATCCCAATATGTTCCCCTCACATAGAGGAGAGATGGATTGGTGGAGTTGTAGATCTAGATCTCCCCTTTCAAATCCCCCAAAAAGATTCAAGAAATATGGGAGGGATTGAGAGTATTTGCAAGCTCTTGAAGGTCAAAACAATGGAGGAGAGAGAATACAAGCGACGGGCCTAAGGAGGAAGAAGGGGTCTATTTATACCCCTCCCCAATGAAATATGACTATTTGGGACCTTCCAGGCCGGATAATCCGCCCCCCGGATATTCCGGGTTCCCCGGGCCAAAAAATGGCTAAGGACTTCGCGGCGCGATTCTTAGTATAGGGGCGGATATTTGGGGCGAATAATCCGCCCCAGAAGGACCAGAAATTCCGCCCCCATTACTGGGAGCCACGCCTCAAAGTCCTTAGCCGTTTTCCAAAAATTGGGCCGGATAATCCGCCCCCATGGCCGGATAATACGCCCCCTAAAAACTTGGAGGAACAACAAAACCGAAACCATCATAACTTTTTCATTCGGACTCAGATTTTGATGATCTTGGGCTCGTTTCGAAGATAGTAACGAGCTCTAAAATATCATGCAGGAAACCATCATAGTACAGCAAGGGAGGATAGAACCAAACGATGAAAGGTTTAACCTATCTATAAAAGACAAACCGGTAAAACCTCCAATATCGAAAACACAATAGAGAATGCATATGAAATCCGTTTTCGATGAACTTAAGCTTGCCATGGAGATTGACACAATATCTAAAACCTCTCATTGATAAGAACCAAGAAATATGATGCCAAGTATGCAAAGGTTTGAGCTCTCGCCGAGGGATATGATCAAGTTACTCACTTGAGAGCCCATCTTGATAGTACGGTTATCTATCCTATAAACTGGTCTATCCAACTAACACCATGATACCAGTTAGAAAGAAACCCTATCAATATCAAACCTTTGCCTTGTATATTCCACACCTCAGGATGGAGCACCTTTCTTGATTGTACTAGCTTGGTGAAGATGCTCCCCCATACTCCACTATGGAAGAGCCTCTCTTTTAGGCATATCTTCACATATCCATGATCACCATAAGGATGGCACACTTGAGATCATATTATGAAACCTTGATCAACACTTGATCTTTTTCACTTTATTCTTATTCCAACCTTGAAGCCACCATATGGTTCAAGCATTGTCTATGGACAAATACTACAAGTAAAACTCAATGCAAACATAAGTCCATAAAACATTGTCATTAATTACCAAAACCACACATGGGGGCACACATGTTCTTTCAATAATTAGGTAGTATCATAGGTGAAAGGGCATGTATGCCCCCATGTGTGGTTTTGGTAATTAATGACAATCTCTATAGACTAATGCGTAAATTGAGTTTCACTTGTAGGTTTGTCCTTTGGTGTCGCTTGGTACATGTGTTGGTCTCAAGGTTGAGAGTTTAAGAAATGTCCAAGGGCTTTGTGCCATTGGAATCATGAAGAAAGAAGGATCTTGAAGGTTGATCAAGACAAGTGCAAAGATTTGCATCAAGATGGATCAACCTCAAGAAGGGATGAAGAAGGGCAAGCTCAAGATGCGCCATGTCTAGAAGATCTCATGCTTGAAGCTTGCCATCCTCATGATCATGGGGTTATGAAGACAAGTTCAAAGAAGAGGTTTCCCCATGGAGTATGGGGGAGCAATTTTCAAGTCTTCATCTTCATCAAGCAAGAGCAAACAAGAAAGGTATTCCCACTATAGAAGAACAAGATGGTCTACATCAAGTTCAAGTGGGATGCTCAAGGAAAAGGTATGTTCTTGGTAGGGATTCTCTATGCCGGTCTTGTGTTGTTAGTTGGGAGATCGGGTTTAGGATAGATAGCCATACTATCAAGAGGGGCTCTCAAGCGGGTGTCTCGATTGCATCATTCGGAGAGAGATCAAACCTTTGCATTCATAGCATCATATTTCTTGGTTTTTATTTGGTTATTTTACTTGAGAGGATCTATAGATTGTGGTCATCATCATAACAAGCTCTAGTTCATCGTCCAAGGATTTCCCTTGCATTCTTATTGCGGTTTTTGATCTTGCGAGTTTTCCGGCTCCACACCTTAGGGGATACTTCACATATATATACTTGATATTTTATCCCTTGGTGGTATCCAATATTTAATATATTTTTGGTTCTACTTGGTTTTATTTTTCCAACAAAATTGGTTTCATCCCAATCGGATTTTCCAAGCTCAACTTCTTGTGTTTTGGGTTTTGGAGGTTTTACCGGTTCATCGCTTCTAGAGAGGTCATACCTTTCTCAATTTGGTTTTATCCTTCAATGCTGTAATATGATTTTTCTTTTCATAATCCTGTAAAACTTTTCGTTCTCTTCAAAACGAGCCCAAGATCATCAAAAACGGAGTCCGGAATCAAAAGTTATTAAAGTTTCCGTGCAATGATGTCCTGCGTTTTTGCTTGAGCGGAAGTTCCGGCCAAAGTTCCGACCCAAGTTCTGGTCAGGTTCAGTAACTTGTGTTTCTATTTGCCGGAAGTTCCGGTGGGAGGCCGGAAGTTCTGGTGGGGCACGAATCTGGCCCAAACGGTCAGTTTTTCCTTGTCCTATTTAAGGGGGCTTCTTCCCCAATGGTTTCCCACCTTTTGAGCTCGTTTTTGCCCACCATTGTTGACCTATTTGAGCTCTCTTACTCCCTCTCCCTCCCATGATTCTTACATCTTTTTGAGGGAAAAGTGAGAGGATATCTAGATCTACAATCCCCCCAAGTCAAATCCCTTCTTTGTGAAGGAATCATTGGGATCTAGATTTTGGAGAGTTTTGTGTTCTCCTCTTGTGTTCTTCCTCCCTTATTCCCCCAATAGCTTTTGTATCTTTGTTGTAATTTGGGAGAGAAGGACTTGCCCTTGCATTTGGTGCATAGGTTTGAGTTCTCCTCGGAGATTCGGTGAGTTCAAGCTTGTGGGCTTGTTTCTCTTGGGTTCTTGGAACCCTAGACGGTTGTGTGGTTGGGTTGTTGACCTTTTGTGTTTTTGTAGCCTTTTGTGGCTTTGTTGGCCTTTTGTGGATTTGTAGCCTTTTGTAGCTTTGTTGTTGGGAGCCTCCAATTGAGTTGTGGAGATAGCCCCAATCTTGTACGGGTTCGGTGACCGCCCTCAAGCGTCCCATAGTGGAGCGAGTGCCCACATTTTGTGGTGCGCACTCGGGAGAATAGGGTGAGCCTTTTGTGGCGTCGGTGAGTTGCATGCTTCCGCATCCGGGGTGAGGCCTTGTGTGGCGTTGGGTGAGCATCGAGCCACCACACCTCGAGGTGAGCCATTTTTGGCGTTCGGAGAGCATTGCGCCATCGCACCTCTCCAACGGAGACGTAGCTTCTTTGGAAGTGAACTTCGAGAAACAAATCTTCGTCTCGCGTCCATCGGTTATCTCTCAACCGAGCCCTTTACTTATGCACTTTACTTTGTGATAGCTATAGTGCTTGAAGTATTTATATCTTGCTATCACCTTGTTGCTTGTATTGCTTAGCATAGGTTTTTGGTGCACTTAGGTAAACTTAGTGGCTAGGTTGTGTGCTCAATAAATTAAACGTTAGTTTTAATCCGCATTTACTTGAGCCTAAACCGTAATAATTTTAAAAGCCTATTCACCCCCCCCCCCTCTAGGAAACGTCCATTGCACTTCCAATTGGTATCAGAGCGAGGTCTCTCGCTTTTAGGCTTCACCGCCTCGAGAGTAAAGATATCTCCTACATTTGATGGCACAAATTATGATGTTTGGCGTATCCGCATGCTTAGTAATTTCCGGGTCATTGACCCAAATATTGAGCAGATTCTAGATATGGGCTTGTCTCCTCCTAAGGATCCCCAAAATCTATCTTTGGAGGAGGAGACAAACTCTTATCTCGAAGCTCAAGCATCTAAGTTGCTTGTTAATGTTGTGAGCTTTGTAGTTCTTTCCTCAATCATGCCTTTCCGGAACGCTCATGAAATATGGACCAAGCTTCAAGCAAAATATGATGTGTCCAAGCTTGATGAGGATGATTGTGTTCCCTCCACCTTCGGCCGCGATGAGTTCTCATCTTCTTCCACTACACCATGTGAGTTGTCACAAGGTAATGATATGGTGAGTGGTGATAGAACTTGCAATGTAGATAGTTAGATTTCCATTCATGATCCTTTGTCTCTATCTCATTGCAATGTTGTATCTTTGGGCATGAACACTTGTAGGACCATATGTGATTTAAGTCCTAGTGTTGATTGCTCTTGCATATCATGTAGAAATGGATTGAATATATCTAATGATGATATGTTTGCTTTGCCTTGTTGCCATGATAAATGTGCTTCCATTTCCTCTAGTACTTGTGTTGCTAACCATGTAGAGGAAATTGAAGAATGTGTGGGCCAAGGCAAGGTTGCCATTAGAGCTTCATGTGTTCCCTCATCATCATCTTCTTCTAATGTTCACTTGTGCCTCATGGCTAAGGGTTCAAAGGTAACCTCTCCTTTGGATTCCAATATATCTCATGATAATATGAATGTTGACCATGTAGAAGTAGATGATGATGTTTCTTCTTTAAAAGATAAGGGGGGCTAGTCCTTCGTGCTCTTCATCCTAATAAAAATGCTTGCTCTACTTTCATCGAAATCTTAACTTGTGCTATTGAAAGTAGGCAACTAATATATGAGCATGAGGAAACAATAGATAAAATTATTAGTCTTAAGCGTGAGTATGCTAATGACATTTCCAACCTAAATAAATCTCTTGAAGAGGAACAAACCACTAAGGAATATCTTGAGGAGACCTTTGCTCTAGAGCTATCTAGAGTGAAGAAATCTCATGATAGAGATCTTGAGGTGGCACATTCCCTTCAAATTAAAAATGATGAACTTGAAGTTGCTTATGCTAAACTCCTTGAGGATTTTGAGAACCTCAACAATGGCTCTAGGGTCATCAAGGGTGAGCTCTTCAAACTCACCGAGTCACATGAGCAACTTAAAGCTTCTTATTTTAAAGAGCTTTCCAAATTGCCCTCACCTCTTGCATTAAATGATGATTCTTGTGATACTAACTCTATTTCTTGTGAAGCATATATCTTGAAGGAGAATGTTTAGCTAAAGGCTCAACTTGCTTTGCTAACTAGCAACTATGGGAAATTAGAAGAAAGTCATGCCAAGCTCTCAAGCTCGCATGAGGATCTTCTAGTCTCCCATGGTAGGCTAAGGTTAGCTCATGAGGCCATTGTGTCAAAGGTAACATCTAGTGGGCCTCATGTGGACATTAGCACTATATATACTCCCAATGTTATATTGCCATGTGCTATTCCTTGTAATTCATCCTCTCACAACCATGATATATCTTGTGATGAATTACATTCCTTGTCGTGTTGCTCTAACAATGAAGCTTCCACTTACTCTAGTATTGTTGTTGATACTAACCATGTAGAGGAAGTCAAAGAGCTCAAGGATCAAGTGACGTCTTTGAAGAATGACTTGAAAAGGTGTAATGAAGGGAAGACCACACTCGAGAAGATGTTGAGTGTGCGACGACCCCCAAGTGACAAGAGTGGGATTGGATTCAACTCCAACACCAAGAGCAAGCCCACTATCTAGTTGAAGCACAAGGGCAACAAGAAGAAGGGCCAAGTAAAAGTGAAGAATCCGGCCAACATTGTGTTCTTCAAGTGCAAGGAAGAAGGGCATCATGTGAGGGATTGCCCATTAAAGAAGAAGCCTCTTAGCGAGAAGCAACGAGGGAAGCGGCCTCAAGCTCCTCCACAAGCTCAAGATGGGTCACTTCCCAAGAAGCCTCAAGCTCTTCTTCATGGTGCAGCTCCTTCCAAGAACAAAGATGGCAAGAGAAGAACTTGCTACATATGTCGTGAGAAGGGGCACCTTTCTTCCTCATGCACCATGGGTAACTCCTCATCCCATCCTATCTTGATTGATGATGCTTATTCACTTCGTAAGGATGGGGGTGGCAAGGTTTTTGCCAAATTTGTTGGTGCCCAAAGTGGTGTCAAGAAAAGAACCATTTGGGTGGCCAAGCCTATTGTGACTAACTTCTTAGGACCCAACTTGGTTGGGGACCAACAAGCTAAAACTTGATCAATAGGTGTTTTTGGAGGGCATTGGTGACTTGGCTACATTATGAAGAATTGAGGGATCTTCATCATTTTCTTGTTATCAAAGTCAAGTCATTGGTTATCATGCTTCTATCCCTTATCCAATGTTCCTCCTTCCGGTAACTTGTGCTAAACTCCTTTGCATTATAGATACTTTCTCTCGTGTGCTTGTGTTGGTTTTATACCTTGCATGTGTTTATACATGTTATGCTTCCCACCTACTTATATTAACCTATGTTGTATATTTGTGTATGTTGGTTGGCACACCATGTATTTGCGTTTCTTGGTTTGGAGCCTTTATTGTTTCTAGTAGGTATCTTATTTGTCTCTTGTGAGGGATTAATGGACTATTCCGTTTTGGGGGAGTGTCATGCTTGGGCATTCCACAATCCTAAAATGTGTGTACATGAGGAAAACCACTTAGTAGTTTTATTGCATGTTTATCTAGTCTCTATGTGGTATGTCTCTCTCGTGATAAACTCAAGTTCTATAACGTCCATTAATACCTCTATTTTGATATTGCCTCTTCTTGAGATTTCTTGGTTTATCATATTATGGGGGAGTCATATGCTTTGTGCATATTACAAACTTAGAAAATGTGGACATTTGAGGTAGTGCCACTTAGAATTGATATTGATAATTATCTAGCACCTTTGTGGCATGTTTGCTCATACAAAAACCAATTTGCTTAAATGTTTTTATTGCTCATCTTTTGGATCTTGTTTGTGAGAGTGATTCTTGGTATGTGTTTCCTCATATTTGGATCTATATATCCTCATGGGAACCACTTGCTTCTCTTTAATTCAATCACTAGTGATTGTGTGACTATTTGAAGCAATCAAGAATCTCTTTCGAAGCATCAAGCTTAATTCCTATCTTGTTATATGCTTCTTTGTGTGGATATGATCTTGGATATCCTTGCAAACTACCTCGGGAAAATTATCCATATTACTTCTTGTCCTTGGAAAATTAGTGCTTGATATATGGTAGAATTCATTGATCATATTCGTTTTGGCCTTTTCTTATTTGCCTTATCTTTGGCCAATAAAATGTTTGTCTATTTGCTCCCAAGCTTTCCTTGCCTCTTGTGGATCTTCTTATTTTATTTGTTTCCCCTTGTGTTTTATTTAGTGTAGGTAGTAGTTATGATATCATTTGTGGGCATTTTGCATTCAAAGGCAAAATTATATATAATTCTCTACTTATGGGGGAGCTCTCCTATATTATATAGAACATTGTTTTATGCTTCTTGATTTGATCCATTTTTGCTTGGAAGCTCGATCCTTTTTGTGTTGGTACTTTGTGTGCCATCATGAAAAGTGTGACGAGTTTGTTTTAGTTGTTGCTTCCTTGCTCTCGTCGGGAGTTGGTTTTATCTCATTCCTTTTCACTTGTTTTGTTCTTTTAGGATGAGATAAATCCTTGAGCCTTGGTATTTTTCTTATCCTTTTTATTTGTCTCTTTCTAGTTCATTTGTTGAACTTGTGACCTTTCATGTGTTGATTTGGTTATTTGATACAATTTGGACACTTTTTCTTATGGCA
The DNA here is from genome assembly GCA_910589765.1 of Avena atlantica. Taxonomy (NCBI): domain Eukaryota; kingdom Viridiplantae; phylum Streptophyta; class Magnoliopsida; order Poales; family Poaceae; genus Avena; species Avena atlantica. The sequence continues at coordinate 262,535,333 of OU342738.1, forward strand.
CACCTTTGTGTGTGTCTTATTGGTTTACTTGGTGTTTTTGTTCAAATTGTATCTCCTTTTGGTTCTTGAAAGTCTACGCATGCATGTTTACTTCTTGTATATATTATGGCATGCTTTCTTTCTTTGATCCAATATATAAGGGAAACTCCACGAAATCCTAAAGGGCTAAGATGTGCATGAAATTCCATTTCATATCAATATGCACATGTTTGTGTGGAGGTTCTCCTATGTATTGTAGTTGCACTAACTACTTTGGACCCAATTTGTTTGGGGACCATAGTGTACTTAATTGTGTTTTAGGTACATTGGAGATATATATTGGGTGCTTGTATCTTGAACAAGGAAGGAGTGGCGTCTACATGTCAATTGTATGCAAGCTAATATGATCAACGAATTCACATATTTTTCATCCTACCAATTATATCTAGGTAAAAAGTATCTCTCTCTCTCATGCATACTTATATTGTTCCCAACCTTTTGTGGGTTGCTTGTTGGCATGAATTTGTGTACTTGCATATGTTGGATTTCTTGCTTTGGTTTTGAAGAAGTTATCTCTATTGCAAATGTGTGTATGTTGAGATGAGTGCATATAATGGGGACTATACTAAATCATGCTCATGATTCACCTATCCCAAATATGTCAATCTAGCAATTTTGTTGCATATAATTTCCTCAATATCTCTCATGTGCAATAGTGAGTATTTTTTGCAAGTTGATTCCAATCTTGTGATACTTGTTGCCTTTTTCCTTATATTCCTTCTATCCCCTTCTAACCTTGGTAATAGTTGTTATATATGGAGTTTGTTGGTGTTTGAAGCTCATCGATGTACAATAAGATATATTTGAGCCCTTGGGCATGCTTTCAAGCAAAACATCTTATTGGTATATTCTATGACTTCCTCTTTGCCTTTCAATGTGCTTTCTTGAGTATCTATCTTGGTTGTGCATATTTCTTTGTGGTCATATTTCTTTGTGATATTTTCCACCTAGAAATTTATACACACAAGAGAAGATCAATATTTGGTTGTTTTTGCATTTCTTGGAAATCACCTCTTACTTCATTTTGATTCTTCGGTGGCTTCCAAATTATTGTATTTTGTGTGCATTGTTAAATGAGTTTGGAGGAGTGATGATTCCATGGTTGTGCATGTTATTTCAAAATACAATTACTATAATTGGGGCACAATCTTTGGGGAGCTTCTCTAATTCATTTGATAGTGCACAGTTTCCTTCTTTCTCATTTCGTATGGTTTAAATGCTTATGGGGGAGCAAGGATTCCACATTTGTGCATATTGTATTCAATACAAGTATTCTAAACTTTGCACAAATTTTGTGGAGATTCTCTATTCTCATTTAAACACTCTTGGTTGTTGCTTCCTTTTGACATCATTTGTTGGTGTTTCAATTGTTTCGTTTGGATATTTTGATTGCTCGCTTCATTTGTTGAAGCTTATTTCTTTTTCTTTTCTTTTTGCTTTCTTTGGGTCCTCAATATAGTTTTACTTCCTCCCAAGTTCTCATCATTTGACTTGTGCATATGCACACCTTTGGAAGAATTCTCACTATATTGGTCGTCTAGAACTTTTCACCCATTTTGGCAATCGATGCTAATGGGGGAGAAGTTTTGGAGGGTTTAAAGTAAGTTGGCCTTTGCTTTGAGTGTGTTCTTGAGCATTTTTCCTCTCATGCTCTTGAATCTTTGTGGTTGCCTTGCATGTTGAATATATAGAGGAAACTCAACCAACGGTAACGGTTGGCAATCTATGCAATGAAATCGAAGTTCATCACACATGCATAGATTGTGGGGGAGTTTGCGCTATATATTGTGGTTGTACCAACATCACATAATTGTGTAGTATTTGATGTTGGGGCAACCGCTTTGCTCGTTAATTGTCATATGTAAACCCTCGCTAAGGGATTGTCATCAATTACAAAAATGGGGGAGATTGAAAGAGCATGTATGCCCCATGTGTGGTTTTGGTAATTAATGACAATCTCTATGGACTAATGTGTAAATTGAGTTTCACTTGTAGGTTTGTCCATTGGTGTCGCTTGGGACATGTGTTGGTCTCAAGGTTGAGAGTTGAAGAAATGTCCAAGGGCTTTGTGCCATTTGAATCATGAAGAATGAGCTTGAAGGTTGATCAAGACAAGTGCAAATATTTGCATCAAGATGGATCAACCTCAAGAAGGGATGAAGAAGGGCAAGCTCAAGATGCGCCATCTCTAGAAGATCTCATTCTTGAAGCTTTCCATCCTCATGATCATGGGGTGATGAAGACAAGTTCAAAGAAGAGGTTTCCCCATGGAGTATGGGGGGGCAATTTGCAAGTCTTCATCTTCATCAAGCAAGAGCAAACAAGAAAGATATTCCCACTATAGAAGAACAAGACGGTCTACATCAAGTTCAAGTGGGATGCTCAAGGCAAAGGTATGTTCTTGATAGGGATTCTCTTTGTCGGTCTCGTGTTGTTAGTTGGGAGACCGGGTTTAGGATAGATAGCCGTACTATCAAGAGGGGATCTCAAGCGGGTGTCTCGATTGCATCGTTCGGAGAGAGAGATCAAACCTTTGCATTCATAGCATCATATTTCTTGGTTGTTATTTGGTTCTTGTCCATGAGAGGATCTAGAGCTTATGGTCATCATCATAACAAGCTCCAGTTCATCGTCCAAGGATTTCCCTTGCATTCTTATTGCGGTTTTTGATCTTGCGAGTTTTCCAGCCCCACACCTTAGGGGATACTTAACATATATATACTTGATATTTTATCCCTTGGTGGTATCCAATATTTAACATTTTTTGGGTTCTACTTGGTTTTATTTTTCCAACAAAATTGGTTTCATCCCAATCGGATTTCCAAGCTCAACTTCTTGTGTTTTGGGTTTTGGGTTTTGTAGGTTTTACCGGTTCATTGCTTCTAGAGAGGTTATACCTTTCTTAATTTGGTTTTATCCTTCCATGTTGTACTATGATGTTTCTTTTCATAATCTTGTAAAACTTTTTGTTCTCTTCAAAACGAGCCCAAGATCATCAAAAACGGAGTCCGGAATCAAAAGTTATTGAAGTTTTCGTGCAATGATGTCCTGCATTTTTGTTTGAGCGGAAGTTCCGGCCCAAGTTCCGACCCAAGTTCCAGTCAGGTTCAGTAACTTGTGTTTCTATTCGCCGGAAGTTCCGGTGGGAGGCCGGAAGTTCCGGTGGGGCACGAATCTGGCCCAAACGGTCAGTTTTTCCTTGTCCTATTTAAGGGGGGCTTCTTCTCCAATGGTTCGCCACCTTTTGAGCTTGTTTTTCCCCACCATTATTGACCTATTTGAGCTCTCTTACCCCCTCTCCCTCCCATGATTCTTACATCTTTTTGAGGGAAAAGTGAGAGGAGATCTAGATCTACAATCCCCCCCAAGTCAAATCCCTTCTTTGTGAAGGAATCATTGAGATCTAGATTTTGGAGATTTTTGTGTTCTCCTCTTGTGTTATTCCTCCCTTATTCCCCCAATAGCTTTTGTAGCTTTGTTGGAATTTGGGAGAGAAGGACTTGCCCTTGCATTTGGTGCATAGGTTTGAGTTCTCCTCGGAGATTCGGTGAGTTCAAGCTTGTGGGCTTGTTTCTCTTGGGTTCTTGGAACCCTAGACGGTTGTGTGGTTGAGTTGTTGACCTTTTGTGTTCTTGTGGCCTTTTGTGGCTTTGTTGGTCTTTTGTGGCGTTGTAGCCTTTTGTGGCTTTGTTGTTGGGAGCCTCCAATTGAGTTGTGGAGATAGCCCCAATCTTGTACGGGTTCGGTGACCGCCCTCAAGAGTCCCATAGTGGAGCGAGTGCCTGCCTTTTATGGTGCGCACTCGGGAGAATAGGTGAGCCTTTTGTGGCGTCGGTGAGTTGCATGCTTCCGCATCCGGGGTGAGGCCTTGTGTGGCGTTGGGTGAGCATCGAGCCACCACACCCCGAGGTGAACCATTTGTGGCGTTCGGGGAGCATTGCGCCATCTCACCTCTCCAACGGAGACGTAGCTTCTTTGGAAGTGAACTTCGGGAAATAAATCTTCGTCTCCGCGTCCATCGGTTATCTCTCCACCGAGCCCTTTACTTATGCACTTTACTTTGTGATAGCGATCGTGCTTGAAGTATTTATATCTTGCTATCAACTTGTTTCTTGTATTGCTTAGCATAGGTTGTTGGTGCACTTAGGTGAACTTAGTGGCTAGGTTTTGTGCTCAATAAATTAAACGTTAGTTTTATTCCGCATTTAATTGAGCCTAAACCGTAATAATTTTAAAAGCCTATTCACCCCCTCTAGGCGACGTCCATTGCACTTTCAATAGGTGACTATATTAATTGTAGACTCATTTTTTCTTGAAAACTATGATGTTATGGTAACATAGCTAGTTACCACATCCATCTATTTCATTAATGTTATGCCATGTCATCAAACTGTCCAATTGGCATTGCATGTAGCTGCATATTACTACCTTAGTTACTTCCACTATGACTAGCCTTAGTGGCTAGGATAGACCGAGTTTATTTCTCCTCTACGACTAATTAATACTTCTTTTAATAGCCTGCAAATGGTCTATCTAGGCCATTGGATGATGAAATCTGGCCGATTAGTTACCCGCATACAGTTTTGGTTTGCGTGAGTCAAAACCTCAAAGCACCACTCAGCTAGGCCCTGGGACAATGCTCGATTTGGCATTCCTCGGAGCCACCCTCGCTGCGTCCAAAAAGGGGAATGCAGCGACGAAGATCATGTAGTCGGGGAGATGGAGAGAGGTCGCGCGTGGCCAGAAAAATCCGGCGGAAGGAATTCGCCCACCGCCCTCCTACTCCCCTCCCTATTTAGAAACGGCGGTGTACCGCCCCCAAATCCAAATCCACTATTCCACCCCCCATCCCTCGAGATTTTGACCCATCAAATCTAGATCGATGTCGTTCGTTTGTTCTGCATCCAGCATGAAGACGTTGGTCATGCCGTCTTCATCGGCTAGCAGTAGCACATCTTCAGTTGGCAGTCCTGCTTCACCATGGAGCTCGTCGACAGTGATCATGTCGCCTACTCTCACGAATGCGGGTACAGTGATCTTGTCGGCAACAAAATCAACCAAGGCGACGGTCGGCATGGAGGTAACTCCATCGACCGCGGCGATGGTCGGCCTACTGACATCTCCTTCATCCCCTACCCATGTGTTGCATCGTCTAGAAGCTGCTGTAAGAAACCCCTCACCTTGGTATGCATATAGATCTACTTGTGTGAGTTAGTTACTGTGAGCATGTATAATCTCTTCATCACTATTGTGTGAACTTCTGATGCTCTGCTTGTTCGTAGTTACCGTAAGCATGTGTAGCACACTTTTTTTGTAGGTCATCATGCTTAGCGTCTTATTCATTACTTTGGGACAATTCGGTAGAGAAGTCACAGAATATGTCTACTGTGATTGCTCCATCTTTGGAGCCTGAGAACATTATCCCCATTTGAGCTATGTACATACCAAAACCAATGGCGTGGGAGCCTTGTCTATCTCTGCTCGTTCTGAACAGAGTTTGTGAGTTCATCAAAGAAGGGGTTAGATGTGACCAGGGCTTCAAAGAGATTTATCTATAGCATGTGTGCAATGATGTTCTTAACTTGAATGGAAAGGAACTGGCCTAACTCAGGTGTACAACCATATGAGGAAGTTGAAGAAGAAGTGGGCTCATGTGCGCAAGCTCAAGGATTTGGACAACATCGAATGGTGTCCTGACACCACGCCCTTCAGGATGGAGAATGCCAGGTGGACGGAGTTGTCACAGGTTTTGATGTTGTTGAGTTCATGTATACCTGTTTCGAGTTTTTTCTCTGCTTCGTAAGTAATAGAGTTTTGTTTTGTCTCAGACTTTCCTGGTGGATCTCCTTCCAATCTAGTAGAGAACTATGCTCATATGGAGCTCATCTTCACGCTCAAGACTCTCACTGAGAAGCATCTGTACACCACCAGAACGCTGATCATGGCCATGGACCACCTTGCTGATAACCCGATCCAAGGTTGTTTGTACACTTCCATGTGTGTCCGTGACAGGAGGGAATGGCACATGTGTTGGCTATGCAAGAACTACATTTGAGAGGAGAGCCAATGTCAGTCGTACTATTTACCTATCTTAATTGTATGATGGTGCAAATAATCTGCTTGAACAAAAACTTGTATATTTTGTAAGGTGGTGAAACATCCCCTCCATTAGCTAGTGTTGATGAAACTGTGGTCGGAGGTGGTACATAGTAACCACTCCAATGATGAACTGCTTATGTGTTATCTGCTTGTGCTAAACTGCTTGTGTGTCATCTTATTTGATTAATTGCTTCTGTGTCATCTAATTGTGATGAACGACTTGTGGATAACCGCACCACTCCAACATGAGAGGTTATTACAACAATGCACAGGTTGCAACTAAACAGATATGGCTGTGTACTTAGTGGGCCGATGCATGGCAATCAAACTCATGTAAAAAGACAGTGTACGCAGGATACCAAACGGCTACACAAGCAGTCTCGGAGACTGTTTCTGTTTGACATTGTCCCTCTCAGCACTGACGGACCGGACCAACAAAAAAAAAGTGATATGGACTACCAAACGCGCCCCTCCTATACCACGGCGTACGTATAGGGCTGGCGTACACGGGAGGAATCTTGACAGCACATCTTCGTCGGAAACCATTCAGTTGCACGCAACGTTTACCTACAAAAAATTAAAGAAATTTTTTGGGGGTGAGAGAGTCAAATCTTGCCCTGCATGCGCATGCGTTCCCTCCAGGAAAGATGCCCGGCGGGGTGCATGCACCTAGCTAGCGCCCCACAAACGACGAGGCGCGGCAACTTGCGCGATTCTTTTATCCCCCTCATGGCGTACCCGAACCGAACTTGATCTCAACAAGATAAAAGAAAGAAAACCTGCCTCTGCCCTCAACCAAGGTGCCAGCTCGGCCTCGCCGGCCCGAGCGTATGGGCTTTGCCGACGACGACGTGCGCCGGTGCGCGAGCGCATGCTTCCTCGTACGCACTACGTTCCGGCGAGCCAGCGGGCGCGCGCGCGTGTGCGCTGCAACTGGTCTTGGATAGTTGGATGGATGTGTGTGAGAGATGCATGACGTATGCACCGTGTATACCCACTAATCGGATCGGTCGCTGACGACAGTCTTAAAGGGGGCCGACGAAACATTGCGTGTCCGAGGAACGAAGAAACAATGATGAAGGGCGGGCGCACTATTCATTCCGTGAGTTGAAAGCGTAGTGCCAGAACTATAACATGTGCTTCATTGTGCGGTTTACTGTTCATATTGCCGGTGGTACGATCGACCCTGCTTACATCCAGTTAATTAGGCGGACTGTTTCCGTTTTGGAGGCGTCGTTTTTGGAGGTTAATATGTACTCATTTCAAAAGAAAAATCCGGTTAATTGTACTACCATCTCCGATTCATAACAAGTGTGTCCAATTTAGTTTAACATTTTACAAAATCACCGGACCAGAGAGATTACTACAGGTACAAGTTCTTTATTAAAAGAAAACGAAGGTAAGAGACGTGTCATTTTTTCTAGAGATTTGTTCAATTAATTGAAGAAAAAACACGCAATCCATTGAGGGTGAGAACGAGGAGAAACTCACCCCTAATCCAATCCACACCGCATGTCAGTAACCTAATTAACCAGTCTAGCTCAAACCAATAATTTCCAGGGGCGAATGTCATGTTGTGGTGGCGATGGGTTCAGGCGTTCAGCTGACACCAACGATCGCCACCGAACCATCTCAAAAAAGAAAAAAAATTGCCATCGAACTAGGAAGGGAAGCACATAAATTCTGGCTCTTGACCCCAACCCAAATCATCATGTGATCCCAACTCAGCCCAACTAGATAAGGCAAAAAGCACCAGCCCATCTTCAGAATAAAAAATGATAAGTCTAAAAGCTAGTTGGAGAAGTTGATATCACGCGCTTGGCTAATCAGGATACCAAAACATGGCCCATGGATCCATACGTGATGGATTGAGGCCTCCTTAGTGCCAATCGCTGGTTCGTGCACATCATCGAGGTACATCGCGTGTGGGCGATCGCCTCCATTTCCCTAGCGCCGCACCACAGAAAAAACTGCAATTCCTCCTAGCAGCAACCGCATCCCAAGCGCAGCTCGGCAGGATCGTTCGCGACGGCTGACGGTGATACGAAGCCGGCAGCCCGTGTCGACACGCCGGCGACATTGACCACCAGCGGCCAACGGCGACGGAAGTTGCATCTGCTCTGCGCCTCTACTGAGTTTAGGTAAGGCGCCAGCAAATTCACTTCTAGGGCATCAATTTTGGTTGAGTAATTAATTTTTATAGATCATGGATCGTTTTGTGATAAGAAGAACAACATCAGATGGTGATGTAGGAACATCCGATCCAGGCAGCCTGCAAATTCTATTAATCCTCCTGTCAATTTCGAGAGAAATTAATTTGGACTAACTTTCCTATCATCCATCAGATCGGAAAAGGATTCCAGAGTATACGAGAAATCCTCCGAAACAAGATGAGATAAGACGAATATATTTTACTAAGGACCTTAGAGACTACCGTATGGATTTAAATATCCGCAAAAACTCATTGCAGATGGAATGGTTTAATGACTATGGTGGATGGCTAGAATATAGTGAGAAGATAGATAAGCCATTTTGTTTGTGTTGCTATCTGTTTAGAGATTGTATTGTTGGCCAAGCTGAGAGCAATGCTTTTGTAATTGATGGTTGGTCCCCTTGGAACAAGAAAATTAATCTTTGAGTTCATATGGGTCTTATTAATAGATTTTAGAATGTAACAGCTAAGAGATGTAATGCTCTAATGAATTAGGCTCAATCAATTCAGGTTGCTTTCAATCAGCAAAGTGATCTCACAACAAGGAAAATCGAGTCGGTTGAGTCCTTCGATTGACTTAGTAAGGTACTTGCTAAACAAGGTTTAACTTTCCGTGGTCATGATGAATCAAAGGAATCAAAAATAGAGGAAACTTTTAAGAGAATACTTTAGGGGATCAAAACAATGTTACAAAAAAAGCAATTAAGAATGCTCTAGAAAATTGTCAATGGGTGTGTCCGGATATTCAAAAGTAACTTGCTAATATCTATGCAAGGATAACAAACATTTTTTCTAGTTTTATTTTCTTGCGACCTATTACTTCCTAGATTCAAATAATATTGATTGTTGTTTTGCACAGATAACACTAAATTATATTCATGAAGACATTGGTGGTGATGTGTTTAATTTGTTGATCGACGAGACTGATGATGTGTCTAACAAAGAACAAATGGTTGTTGTCTTGAGGTATGTTGACAAAGTGTCGACTAATTCTAGAATGATTAGTTGGAGTTGTGCATGTAAAGGAAACATCAACAATATTCTTATGTCTGCTCTTGAGAAATTATTTGTTGATATTGGGTTAAGCATAAAGCAGGTTAGAGGTCAGTGCTTTGATGGAGCAAACAACATGTGGGATGGATTTATTTTCTCATCAATATTTGTAAGGAAGTGGATTTAGCATGTTGTCTAAATGGTATTTCTTGCTTTATTAATGAAATGGTATTCTACTAATATACACTTTTATCGTTTTTTATTATCGTATGGTAGATGACATGGTATAATACTCCACGATATTAGTTTGGAGTGCATACCTTTGTAGTAGCCGACCCTATCATCAATTTTTTTCTAGATTTGCCCCTGATTTCTTTAACTAATCTGCACCACCCCACCCCCACATGATTTCAACCCACATTCGCACTGTTCCACGTGGAGAATTCGGCCAAGATCCATGGGACCAACCCGAAAAAGTTGGACAATCGCTGCTCACCACCCCACCAGGAAGGGCTGCAGGGAGGAAACCCACTGGTTGGTTGTCTGCTAAAAAAGAAAGGTTGGTCTGGCGAGGAAGACGACAACGCCGGCTAACTATATGGAGACCACAAAGACGATGACGCTGCGGGGCAGCGTAGGTGGAGAGCATCCATTAATAGAACGCATAACAAGAAATGGATGACGACGATTATGCCGTTACAAGGCAGAGGCGGCGGCTGTGGATCCCGGGGAGCCTGCTGGCTACAACATGGGACGTGATTCATTTGGTTTCTATGATCGGCGATTTGTTTCCACAGCCAGAAAAGGTCATGGTTGTGTGCCGGGCAAGACCATTGGCTAGGAAGGGTTGATCTCGTTTCATACGCTTTATTTTCACTCCCACTCCAAAACCGCAACAAACCGCAAAAAATGTACCTCTTTATTTTCTACTTTAGTTATTTTTTTCCTTTTCTTTTTAGTTTCATGTGGTGATTGATGGCGCCCACCACTTGTCGTGGGACGTTTCGTTGGAAACCCCAAGAGAAAGGTATGAAGAAGCACATCAGCAAGTTTCCCTCAGTAAGAAACCGAGGTTATCGAACCAGTAGAAGGAAGGAAACGTCACACAGGTGTTGCTGGCAACGTGAAGACCTACACAACATAAACTCAAGACTTTGCCCCAACGAATCAGTGAGGTTGTCAAGCTCACCGGTTTGTTATAACAAAGGATTAAATGTATGGTGTGGAAGGTAATGGTTTGCAGCAAGTAAACAAGTAACAGTGGAGGATGTATCAATGGTAAAGATTGGACCGGGGTCCATAGTTCACTAGAGGTGCTCTCCTTAGATAAACAACATGGCATGAAGGGTAAATAAATTACAATAGAGTAATTGACAGGAACTGAGCAAGGCATAACAATGCAATTACTAGTCAGAAAGATCCTATGAGATTCGATTGGGCAATACAACAAGATACATAGACTGCCATCCAACTGCATCTATGACTAGAAGTCCACCTTCAGGTTATCATCCGAACCCCCTCCAGTATTAAGTTGCAAGCAATAAACAACTGCTTTAAGCAAAGTGTGTAAGGTAAACAGTCCACATGTTCCATGAACAAGAGACCATTGTTTTCTTCCTAGTAGCAACAGCACATCTACAACCGAAGAGATTATTGTCACTTCCCTTGGAAACTAGAGGCATGAACCCACTATCGAGCATAAATACTCCCTCTTGGAGTCACTAGCAACTACTTGGCCAAGATAGCTACTAACAATGGAGAGCATGCAAGATAACAAACAACACATACATGATAGAATCATAAAGACAAAACCATTAATGAAACCAACATAATAAACTCAATATCCATCGGATCCCTGCAAACACAACATGCATGATTACAAATAGATTAGATCTTGATAATGAACGGAGCTCACAAGATCTATACATGAAAGCACAAAGGAGGAGATACAACCATCTAGCTACTATATGGACCCATAGTCCAAGGTGGAACTACTCATGCATCATACCGGAGAGAAGGCCTCCGGGATGATCTCCCCTCCGGCAGGGTGCCGGGAAGAACTTCAGATCCCCCGATCTAGGGACGATGGTGGCGGCGGCTACAGACGGTTTCGTAGAGATTTGATCGGGTGCTTAGGGTTTCTGCATTGGGGGCTTCTTATAGGCGAAGTGGGAGGCCGAGGAGGCGAACAGAGGGGCCAATCCCCTGCCAGGCACGAGCCCACCCCTGGCCGCGCCTGGGGGGGGTCTGGCTGCCCTGGTCGGCCTCTCTGGCTCCCCTCTGGACTTCTTGTTCCCCACGAAAAGTAATTGACTTTGACGTTTGTCCCATACAATTACGAGAATATTTCTTTACTAACTTTTCTTAAACCAAAAACAACAGAAACTAGGCATCTGGCACTGTTGCAACTTGTTAATAGGTTAGTACCAGAAAACATGTAAAAAGCACCTCAAAGTGTAGACAAGTAAAGCAAAGTAGATACTAAACAAGCATGACATAAAAAATTATAGATATATTTCCGACGTATCAACATCCCCAAGCTTAACTCCTGCTCGTCCTCGAGTAGGTAAGTGATTAAAAGAATAATTTTTGAGGTGAACATGCACCCTCACAATAAAGATCCAACCATTTGCAAGCATTGAAAGCTGGGATCAAAGAATTCTAAACATGTGCATGAAAGTATGGAGTTCTAACAATAGGACATAGTAACTATGCATGCAACATGAAAGGCTACAAACAAAGATCATGAATAACATGCATTGAAAAACATTTGTTTATTTCACATACAGAAAACATAGCATAGTGGCAATCAGCTTGTCCCTCATAGAGTAGCAAATATATGCATAGGACACCTTCAAAGTTCACAAGGGTGACTAGAAACAATTAGCACAAGAACAAGTAATAACACAATATGCATCAATTAATAAGCTTTGGAACACTACACACAGAATGACAACTATGCTCTCTTAATGGTGCCTAAAGGTAGAAGGTGGAGACTCAATAATAGTGGAAGAAAGGCATTTTTTATAAAGGAAGCATGGATTTCAATTTTTAAAAAGAGCTTCCAAAAATTATGGTACTTGTTAGCTTTCATCCCTCATTGCCCCTATCATAAGCATCTTGAAGTGATTAAGGTTAAAGTGGCAAAGGTGGAGTATATGCTTGACGAAATATAAGTTGGCAATCTCAAGTCCCTTGAATAATGTGCGCCACACCTCATGCATACTCGTTTGGGCCCAGGTAAGTTCTTGTCATTGTAAGTATTTGCATATCATTGAGAACCGCCAACGGGGTACCCCTTGCACATGGTACAGGAGCTTTCCCATAACCAAAATGACAAGGCAAGCAGACAATGAGCATCTCATCAATCTTTTTATTTACCATATGCATAGCTTTTTATTGAGGATGCTTGATAGATAGCTCACTATGGTGATGCTGCAAGTTTCCACCATGATTAGGCATGGCTTAGGCTAGCGGCCCAGGCGTTTCTCTAACACAGAATACAAACTCCATGGACTTACAAGTTCCCTTTTTATTTCACACCGGTGACATCCATAGACAAAAGAGCATGATATCAACTAAGTACAAAGTACAAGTGCAATGTTGAAAACGTTCCCCATGACAGCACGGTTCTGCTAATTCCAACTTATAAGTGCAAGCATATACAACAAATTTGTCACAATGGTTCAAGTTTATTAGGGGCAAATAATAAAGTGTGCCATCAAGTTCGTGAGGGCTTTAATCACTAATTTTTCACATAACAAAATAATTTTTAATTGGAAGGTAGTTGAAAACAAGAATATACTTGGAATGGTGTAACACACCATGCCTAGGAGTTTATAGTGGACACTTTGGAATAATTTGGTTTCTTGGGAGTTGGAAGCATGAGTAGAACTTACGCATACAAGTGGAGGCTAGCAAAAGACTGGGAGCAACCAACTAAGAGAGCATAATGGCCATAATCATGCAGAGCAACAAAGCATACTAACCAAAGCAAAGAGTGGTACTACAAGTCAAGGACTAAATGATCATAGAGGCTAATGGTGAATTGTGAGAGTCATAACATGGTGTAAGCATGTGGCAAGTCAACCCAAGCAAAGCATCAAAGGAGAATACCACAATACTATGCTTTTGCATGCTAAAACAACGCATAATTTCTTCAAGGCACATTAAGAAATCCCAATTGTTTGGAACAAGACATGCTACAGCAACAATCACTAAGTATAATGCTAAAACAACACCTAGCATGTCATGCTAAAGTCTAAGTCACAGTCAATGCAAGCTCCTCTTGCACTTCAAGCAAGAACTTACTACTCCTTTCCAACACCAAGCAAACTTATTTGAAAAACAACACAACGAGAACATGGTTCCAAACTTACTTAAGAAAACTAAACAACTAATCAAAGCAAACGAAAACTAAGACACTCCAAGAACAACACAACTGTGCATGAAACAATAAAAGTGAAGTGTCTAGACAGACCTAAGCTTTTTATTTATGAAGAAGAGGATGCCTTGGGCATCCCCAAGATTTGACGCTTGTACCTCTTGGATAATTATTGGGGTGACACCATTGTGGCATCCCCAATCTTGAGATTTTGTCTATTCTTCATCTCACTACATCATTCTCTCCCTACAACTAAAATTTTTCCTTCATACAAAACTTCACACAATCTTCATTAGCAACATTAGCTTATTCAAAATATATTAGACCACTGGCAAAGCTTTGGAACAGCAAGTATTTTCACTAAAAACAAAAGATACTGTAGAAACTCCTTCAAAAATCTCAATTTCCCAAAAAGAACTCAAAAAGGAATCAATAAGAAGCAAATGCAAATAATAGCAGAAATCTATCAAAACAGACCAGCAGGTAGAAACCGATTTTTTCGAACATCTTCTATTTCTCAAATCAAAAAGTGTTGAACTAACGAAAGTTATCTAACATACTGGGGAATTTATTCGTAAATTTTGAGCTCAATCCGAGTTACAGAGACTCCTCACGAATGTTTTTTGGTGGAGGACAGAAATCTATTTTGGGACAGCAACTCCCCAAATCTTACTTCCCTCTCATTAAAGGTCATTCTTGGCACAAAAAGCAAACAAAAAGGATAAGGAGAGGTCATTACTGAAGTAATAACTTCCAAGACTCAAGGAAACTCTTGGGTTATCTCCCAACAAGTAGTTTTCTTTAACGCCTTTAAGTTAGGCACAAGAAGCAAGAAGAATCAAGTATTTTCAAATCAAGAAGCATTTATATCAAATCTTGCTTTTCAAAGGAGGAGCAAAAAGCAACTTATCTCTCCTCACAGGGAAGTGTTCAATACCTTTCTTGAATGGAAAATGATATTTGATGGTGCCTTCCTTCATATCAATGATGGCACCAACTGTTCTAAGAAAAAGTCTTCCCAAAGTAATAGGACAAGAAACATTGTATTCAACATCCAAAACATAGAAATACACAGGGACATAAGAATTATTAACTATAATGAGGACATCATTAATACTTCCCATGAGTTTCTTTTTAGCATTATCATTGAGTGGGACATCTAAATAACAATCTTCCAATGGTGGCAAATCAAGCATTTCATAAATCTTCCTAGGCATAATAGAGATACTAGAACCAAGATCACATGAAGCTTTGAGATCAAAGTCATTCACTTGCATATTAATAATGGGTTCCCAACTATCTTCTACTTTCCTAGGAATAGAAGCTTTGTGTTTTAGCTTCTCTTCCTTAATCTTAACAAGAGCATATGTAATATGTTTAGTAAAGTCAACATGCATATCACTAGCATCAGGACTTCTAGCAAGCTTTTGTAGGAACATAATCAATTCAGAAATATTGCAACCATCAATATCAAAGTCAAACTTAGCATCACTAGTAGTAGGATCAATAGGCTTAGGCATAGTAGGAGGAGGAATAGGGGCTACTGGTGGTTTAGTGGTGATGGTGCACAGACTATAGTTTCTATCAATTTCAGCTTCCCTTTCCCACTTAGCATGGAGTTGAGCTAACAGCCTAACATTTTCATCAATAGTAACTTGTATGGCATGAGTAGTAGCAAAAGTGTTTTCCATAGTTTTAGGTTTAGCATCCATTTTATTAATCAAGGAAGACTGAGCTTCAGACAAAGAGGATATATTTTTCTCAACATTTAGAAACTTTTCCTCTATAGTCTTATTGAAAGTGGTTTGTTTACTAATAAAGTCTTTGAGCATGACTTCAAGTTCAGAGGGGGCACTTTTAACATTATTATAAGAGCTTCCATACGAATTGCCATTATTAGGAGGATAATGCCTATAATTTTTGTTGCTACCAAAATTATTCCTATAGGCATTGTTGTTGAAATTGTTGTTTCTAATGAAGTTCACATCAACTTGCTCTTCTTGAGCAACCAAAGAGGCTAAGGGAACACTATTAGGATGAAGGAAATATGCCCTAGAGGCAATCATAGAGATGATTATATTTCTAATGTATCCATGAGTTATTGTAATGTTCCTTAAATATCCATATCAGGCAACTTGTATTGATTGGCAATTATGTGAATTGTTTGTGAAACTCTTTACTTGTATGGTTATTTAATAGTTGTCCCTAGTCGGAGTTCATGTGAGGACACATGTGAATATTAGACTAGCACATCGATTGGTTGATGACTATGTTTCGCAAGTCATAGACATGGAGATGTCAAACCAATGATGTGGACACATGTTATGAACATGGGGTTGGACTGACCCAACTTGAGACTGGCAATTAGTTGCAGCTATCTCTACACATCGTGTACGTTTTGTCCTTAGACATGAGATTGTCGCATGTACTTGAGATGTGGATCGACCTACTTTGGGGCTATCAGACGCTACTCCGTAACTGGGTAGTTATAAAGGTAGCTTTCGGGTTTGTCTTGAAGCATGC
Source organism: Avena atlantica (assembly GCA_910589765.1). Taxonomy (NCBI): domain Eukaryota; kingdom Viridiplantae; phylum Streptophyta; class Magnoliopsida; order Poales; family Poaceae; genus Avena; species Avena atlantica. Next base: position 262,551,583 of record OU342738.1, read on the forward strand.
TGCAAGGCATGGTCAATCAAGATGGGATTTGCCCCTCTCTACTTGAGAGAGATATCTCTGGGGCCCTCGAGTGATCGGATCTAGAAATGCATGGACGTGCTATATTTGGTTAAGAGTTAACCTAGTAAAGGGATTCCGAATCACAGTATCGAGAAAGGGAGGTCAGCTTGGAGCTTGACCAAATATCGTGAGGCAAAGGGAAAGACATGTACTAAACCTTATGATGGTTCGTCCGATATGATCTTTGTATGTGTTTAGGAGGTGGCACATCTTGCTAGAGGCCGCTACCAACTATTGACAGGATAAGTGTATTCGTGTCATGTCTATACGTATATGAACCTATAGGGTCACACACTTAAGGGGATGGAAGTCTAATGAGGATTAGATCCGAATTAGACCAGGCTTAGGGTTCTAATGGGCTGCTAATGTAGAAGCCCACTAGGGACGCCTATGTAAGAGAGGGTGGGGCGAGCTAACCAAGGTTAGACCATTCCAGCCAGCCGCCACTCCTCACGCCTGTGTCACGCGTGCGGACCTACAGTCCGACGTCTGATGCTTCCACCCTGTACGTGTGGATAGAATGAGGAGGAGTCGTAGATCGTCTGCACTGCCTCGACGCGCTTCATCAAGTTCTGCAACTGCGCGTCTAGTGGTAATCCCGTGATCTATGACAACAGTAATCCTGGTTTACGCGGTAGAAAATTTTGATTTGCACTAGTGTAGCCTACCCGTATCCCTTCAGTGGTATCAGAGCCGATGCTGTTCAGTTATAGGTTCGGGATGTTCGCATATGGTGATATGCAGATTGATATGAATGATGTGGTCGTTTGTATTGCGGTGGTTCAGGATTGATCTATGATCTTGCTTTCCGTGATCGTGATTCTGAGGTTGTCGAACGACTTACCCCTATCGGTCGGCTTCCGCCATCGGGGTAGACAGTGACACATAAATCCTGTTGAATCACGCGAAGATCAATATTATTGATAGAATCGGAATCTAGATCTAAAATCGATGTACCGTGATAAAAGGAGTTTGATTGAATCGGAAAAGAGTTGGTTTATGGTAAATTTGATTTGCCGATCAAAATCCTTAAAGAAAATTGTGTAGCTTAGATCTCTCATTTTTCACAGTTTTCTGGGAGTATGGCCCATATATGTATGTGATGCATGTATGAAATTTATCATGACCTGCATGTCGTGGGTAGGGCAACACGGCTGGAGCCATAAGTGTTGCCAATTATTGTAATGTCCTGCGTGCCAACTTGTGATGATCCCAATTCTATGTAATTTTGATTACTAGCTGTTAGGTGTAATCGCTTGTATTAGTTCTTGGAGGAATCATCACTTGGAGGATGGAGATCATCATGGTGGACAAGTTCTATGGCGATGGAGATCACCATGAGAAAATGGGCCATACTATGTCACATTTATGTGAATGATATTCTTATGCGTTTTACTACTATGCATGCTTAGATGATAGAAGTAGAACGATCCCTCACAAAGTTTAAGTTAAACTATGCCCTCCCAACCAAACCTTGCACCATCCTATGCCCTGTACAATCGTTGGTGGGCCTATGCAATTAGGGTGCCGCGGTTTTCCTTGGCTGGATGGGTTTGTATCAGATACCTACATGCATAAGGGTTGGTGAGCTTGACAAGGTCATCTTAATAGTTAAGGACCTTGGGGCATAAAGGTTGGGCGCCTAGTTTTGACATAGAGATGTCACCCAACAACAAGAGTCATATGTGATATGATTAGCAATTGTTGCTTACCGATTTACCTTGTCTTCTAGCAGTGATGCTAAAGCTCACTAGTCGACTTGTTAATTGTGGATCTTGAATCACTTAGTATCAATAGAGGGATATTGATTTAAGTGGGAGTATATGATATTAAATTGTTTAATATGTTTTACTCTTTCATGGTTACATGGCTTAGTATTTTGCATGTTTTCTGTTGTAGATCAATGGCACCGAACACTGCATCACCTTTTTCTTTGTGGTCTATTCTTGACAAAGATAAACTTAATGGAACAAACTATACGGAATGGGTCCGTAACCTGAGAATTGTTCTCAGGTCTGATAAAAAGGAAACGGTTCTAGATACCCCAATCCCCGATGAACCTGCTGATAATGCATCTGCCGCTCTAAAGAATGCCTACAAGAGAGCATGTGATGATTCTCTTGAGGTTAGCTGTCTTATGCTTGCATGCATGGAACCTGAACTTCAAAAGAAGTTTGAGGATCAGGATGCATACGATATGATCGTTGCGCTTAAGGACATGTTCCAAGATCAGGCAAGGACTGAGAGGTACAATGTTGCCAAGTCCTTTGTCGAATGCAAGCTAGCAGAGGGAGCAGCTGTAGGCCCCCATGTGATCAAAATGGTTGGTTACATTCAGACTTTGGAAAAACTTGGTTTTCCACTAGGCCAAGAGTTGGCCACTGACTTCATTTTGGCGTCTCTTCCATCCAGCTATGGGCAGTTCATTTCGAACTGCCATATGCATGGGGTGGAGAAGGGCCTTAATGAGCTATGCGGGATGCTAAAAACAACAGAAAGTGACATGAAGAAGTATGCAGGGCATAGCCATGTGATGGATGTGCAGAACAAGCCTAGCTTCAAGAAAAAAGGTACTTCTTGGAAGAATAAGGGCAAGGCTAAGCATACCATCCCTGTAGGGGTCCCAATCTTAGATAAGATAGAGCCCTCTGTGTTTACAATGCTAGTCCCTGGATCAATAGCTAGCATCCACAGCTGAGATGTAATATCAAGAAACAAAGGTCATAATATAACTTTATAACCAGGAATAACATAAGTTTATTACATCAAACATAGCTCATTTGGCTATTACATTACATTGCAGCGGAATAACTATAGTCATGGGTCCTTCATCTTCAAAGTGCCATAGGCAGATGTTGGTTGTAGACTTTGTAAATCCTAATCAATCAATCTTCACTAAAAACAATCAAACCTGCAAACATACAAGTTACAGCCACAAAGGGTCAATACATTTGAATTGTATTGGCAAGTGATACTAATGTAGTATAGTGGAGTCTATCATCTATATGCATTTGGCTAAGTGGAGTTGAGGCTTGCATTGCTCAAAATAGATTTTTCCTTAACATTTGAAAATACTAAGTTTTTACTTGGCAAAATCATTTTTCTCAATCAAAGATTTGAAGATCCTTTCAAGGCATCTCTCCATCAAAGATTGAAGATTTCATACAACCCTTGTTCAAACCACAAGATTTTAACTTAGAAATTTGAATGATGAGATTCTTGATTGCTTCCATGTCTTGATGCTCAAATTGTCCTTTACCAGGGACATGGCTAAGTACTTAGATTTTACACTCTGCAGAGGTGGTGCACTTTCCCCACAAGACTTGGTTTCCCAAGACAAGATCTTTCAGAAGCTTTCCCTTAGACCAACATGGACGCGTTCCAACCTATCAAACACTACCACCCACTGTCCATATGGCTAAGTTCTTGCAACCTATATGATCATGGCAGAGCCCATTTTGCCAAGTGGTTGCACTTGAAGCTTCTCAACATTTGACATCTCAAATCTCTTTGTTCCTGGGTGGCCTTACACAAGTGAGATACACAAGGTTCACCAGTCCCCTGGCCTTGTATAACCACTCAACCAAACTCCACCAAGCCATCCCATTCCACCCAGGTGATTCATTAACTTAGTTGTTTTATTAGACAAAATCGCAAGTCCTCAGACTCAGAATATTTTCCATAGTGTGAATATATATTCCACCCATGTTTTCTATTAGCTAGGCTAAGCTTGGTAGTAATAGGAAAATTAACTTAGGAAAAATCCTACTAAGGGTTCATCTACTAGGTTTTACTATAGCAAGATCTATACTTAGCAAAATTATGCAAGTTTTACTTAGCAAAAACACTAATGCATAGTGAAAGTAATGGGACAAAAAGTATGAAGCATCACTTGCCTTTTTGGTAGAGGTTATAGGTTCACTCCTTGTCCTTGCAACAATCACACTCTTCAAGTCACTACAAGTCAATCAAGCAAGGCACAAACTCAATCTACCAATCAAGCAAAACAACACACATAAAATGACAAAGTCAAAGTAATGCATGCAAGCATGCAAAAGATGGTTCTAATTGCAAAGGTGGTCTCCACTAGGTTTCTAGACTTTGTAAAGTCAAAAAGTGGTCATTTTCCAAGTGGCAAAGCCATTTGCAAAAGGGTTTTGGTCCATAAACCATTTTTAAATCTAATCACATTTTATGTGGTGAAAATTATTTCTATCAAAGCAAAACTTTATGTTTTTCACCCAATGAGTTGCTATTGCAAAACTTGGTTTTTTGGGTCAGTAGGTTTGGTCCAAAAACATTCTCCCAAAGTTGTCTTTACAAAAACATTTTCATAATAAAATCAATAATTTCATTTGGCTAGAAATTGGCTAAGTCAAATAATTCAACCTAAATTTTACCAAAATCATTTTTAACACCAAGGGTTGGTTCCTAGGGTCAGTAAGGTCACAACAAACCATTTTGCAAAAGTTTTAACCCAAAAATCAATTTTAAACAATTTTTATACTCTAAACAAGCTCACAAAAGAATCTGCAAAAACAAGCAAACTAACAAATACTATTTGCTAAACCAAGGGCATGGTTGGCTAGGTCTGGTTCCACTGAATCCATTGATATAAAATTTATAATTTTTGGACGTGTGGTTTGAAAGTTATAAGGGTTTGAAATTTGCAAATAAATCTGATTCAAAACTGGTTTTAGATCTAATACAGGCCACGCGTCGAGCCGTGATTGGCCGGTACCGTTTCGTGTGGATCGCACAGCTGCAACCGTAGGATCTAATCTAATCGTGCGATCCAGAACGCACACCCCTTCACGGTTAAGTGGTCTAATCCTACTCGCTCAATCTAGATCGGACGGATGTCATCGCTCTGACCAAACTTGGGCGGCGCAGCAACGGTTGCTGGCGGCGGCGAGGTCAGTCGGCGGCGGCGCTGGCGAAATAGGACGCGAGGAAGAGGGGGAGGATGCTCACCAGGTTCGCAATGCAGCACTGATGCTCAACGTGCTACTGGTTGGTGAAGGGGAGCACGGGGCTGTCCTTGATTGCTCGCCGGAGACGAGCTGGGCTTCGGGCGGTTTAGGAGGTCATCGAGGGCGAGGATAGGGGGCGTCCTAGGACAAACAGAAGATGTTGTTAGGTTCGCACGAGCCTGGAGATCATCATCATGTCCACGGGGAAAGGAGGGGAGGTCAGGTACTACCTGGGGACGTCGTCGGAGAAGAGGGCAGACGGCGGTGCTGCAGGTCGTCGACGTTGCCAACGCTGTAGGGTACCCGCGGATGAATGAATGGCACAGAAAGAGGCGCCAGGGTGTGGTGAGCGTGCTCGTGTGCTCGGGGAGGCAGGAGGTGGTGTCGAGTCGCCGGAATTGGCTCTGGACTTCGTCGGAACAGAGGGTGCTCGGGGAGAAATTGAGGCGGCCTGGGGGCGTGCTTTGGGTAGAAGACAGAGGGGGATGATAGAGGATGCGCTGGCGTTTAAAGGTGCTTGATCGCTGCGAGTTAAGGTGGCCGTGTTAAGGCGAATTTAAGCCACGAATCAAAGCCTGCAACGGCCGGCGAGGGGGAGAAGAGGTCGTGCGGGGTGAAGGGGAAGAACAGGAGGAGTGGGGCCGGTCGGTCAGTGGGAAAGGAGCGAGGAGGAGGTCCACCAGTCATACTCTGTGTGGGTTAGAATCTGGGTGCGAAACGTTTTCTTTCGGGTGAGGGGGAGCTGGGCTGCTGGGCTTTGTTGGGCTTGGCCAGTTGGGTCAGGTCCGACTCTATTTTTTTCTTCCTGTAATCTTTTTATTTTTCTGAATCTAATTTCTTTTTTGAATTTTCAAACAAACAAACATCAACCAAATCAATTCAAACAACACCACACTTTATATCTTGAATTTGGTTCTGTTTATCAGCATAACCCTAAATTCCAAAATAAAGTAATATTTTATTCTTTTTAGGATCTTATTTAATAATTAAATAAAATAGACCAAAGTTATTTAATCAAATTGGGTTTGATTTATTTAATAAAATCTCCATTTGAAATCCAAATACTTTCAAAACAAAATCAGTAGGTTTTATTTGGAAATAAAGAATATTTGGGAAACTTGTTTAAAACAAAATAACCTTTTATTTTAGAGTCCATTAATAATTAAATATAATAGACTTTCATTATTAAATCAAATATGATTTGTTTTATTGAGAAATCTAAAATAAAGCCAAAACACTTTAGTAGGTTTTATTAGAGAATATAAAATACTTGAAAAACCTATTTAAAATAAATTAATAAGTTTTGAGGTTTTAATTAAAATGGTAAAACCTTTTATTTGAATAAAATTTGTATATTAATTCCTTATTATTTTATTTAAACAATCCTTTATTATTTTTAAATAAACCTTTGCTATTTTATTTAAAATAAAATGTTTTAATTCCCAAAGCTTGGCCAAGGTTTAGTTTGGCTTTATAAAATATTCTTTATTTATAAACTTCTATTTCATTTGAAAACAAATCTTTTCATTTAATTGTTTCAAAATAGTATTTCCAAATGTTTTTTATTTTTCCTTTTTTAAAATATTTATCTTTTTAAATCCCTTTAGTTTTTATTTAATTCAAATGGGTTTGAAGTTCCAATTGATTTCAAAAAGTTTTCTTCTGGCTCTGAAATTCAAACAAAGTTTTATTTCATTCATTTATTTTCACATTACAAGATTTGGAAAATCTTGGGATGTTACAATCCCTAAGCCTGCACCCTAGCAAAAGGTTGGACCTGTAGAAGACACTGAGTGTTACTTCTGTCACGAACATGGCCACTGGAAAAGAAACTGCAGCAAGTACCAGGCTTCTTTGAAGAAGAGTGGAAGTAAGAGTACTTCCCACTCAGGTACGCTTGTTGTAAATGTTGTGGACATTCTTCTCGTTGATTCCTATGTTAACTCTTGGGTATTTGATACCGGATCGGTTGCTCATATTTGCAATTCGATGCAGGGGCTTAAAAGGACTAGATAAGTGCAGAAAGGTGAAGTGGATTTTCGCGTCGGAAATAAAGCAAGGGTTGCTGCATTGTTCATCGGCGTCATGCAACTTCACCTTCCATCAGGATTTATTATGGAATTGAATAATTGTTATTACATTCCTAGTATGGGTCGAAACATTTTATCACCTTCATGTTTGATGAGGGATGGTTATTCATTCGTGAGTGCAAACAATGGTTGTGTAATCTCTAAGAATGATATGTTTATGGCTAATGCTCCCATTGTGAATGGGTTATTTATTTTAAATCTTGATGATACATCTGTTTACAATGTTAGTGCTAAAAGGCTTCGGCCTAATGATTTGAGTCCTACCTATTTATGGCATTGTCGTTTGGGGCATATAAGTGAAAAGCGCATGAAGAAGCTCCATAGTGATGGTCTTCTAACTTCGTTTGATTTTGAATCATACGAGACATGTCAGGCTTGTTTACTTGGAAAGATGACCAAATCGCATTTTTTGGGTTTACCTGAGAGAGCGACATACTTGTTGGAACTCATACATACTGATGTATGTGGACCAATGAGCACGACAGCCAGAGGAGGATATCACTACTTCATTACTTTCACTGATGATTTCAGTAGATATGGTTATGTCTATTTGATGAAGCATAAGTCTGAAACTTTTGAAAAGTTCAAGGAGTTTTAGAATGAGGTAGAGAATCAACGTGGCAAGAAAATAAAGGCCTTGCGATCTGATCGTGGAGGTGAATATTTGAGTCACGGATTTAGTAATCATCTAAAGAGTTGCGGAATTGTTCCACAGCTCACGCTGCCCGAAACGCCTCAAAGAAACGGGGTCTCCGAACGGTGCAATCGAACTTTGTTGGACATGGTTCGATCGATGATGAGCCAGTCAGATTTACCATTATTATTTTAGGGTTACACTCTAGAAACGTCAGCTTTCACACTTAAAAGGGTACCATCTAAATCTGTAGTTAAGACACCATATGAGATGTGGACTGGAAATAATCCCAGTTTGTCTTTCTAAAGATTTGGGGATGTGATGCATTTGTCTAGCGACTTCAGTCAGACAAGCTAACACCCAAATCGGATAAGTGCATTTTCGTGGGATATCCGAGGGAAACCTTAGGGTATTACTTCTACAACCGATAAGAGGGCAAAGTGTTTGTCGCTCGCAGCGGTGTTTTCCTAGAGAAAGAGTTTCTCACAAAGGGAACGAGTGCAAGGTCGGTGCGACTTGAAGAAGTTCAAGATGAGCCAGTTGTGGATGCTTCTACAAGTGATGCTATTGTAGCAGAACAAGTTGAGGAACCCCTGGCAATAGAAGCACCACAACCACGAAGGTCGGCGAGGCTCCGCGAAACGCGGGAATTATTATTTTTAGACAATGATGAGCCTGCGACCTATGCAGAAGCGATGGTGGACCCAGACTCTGAGAAATGGCTAAGCGCCATGAGGTCCAAGATAGAGTCCATGGGAGACAATCAAGTTTGGAACTTGGTTGACCTGCCTGATGGTTTTAAAGCCATCGAGTGCAAATGGATATATAAGAAGAAGATTGATATGGATGGAAATGTTCACGTCCATAAAGCTCGACTTGTTGCAAAAGGTTTTCGACAAGTTCAAGGAGTTGACTACGATGAGACTTTCTCGCCCATAGTGATGCTTAAATCTATACGGATCATTCTAGCCATTGCTGCACATTTCGACTATGAAATATGGCAGATGGATGTCAAGACGACTTTCCTAAATGGAATCCTAACTAAGGACGTGTATATGATGCAGCCCGATGGTTTTGTCGATCCAAACAATGCTGGAAAGGTATGCAAACTTCTGAAGTCCATTTATGGGCTGAAGCAAGCATCTCGGAGTTGGAACATTCGATTTAATGAAGTTGTAAAGGAGTTTGGCTTCATCAAAAACAAACAAGAACCTTGTGTTTACAAGAAGGAAAGTGGGAGAGAACTTGTATTTATAATCTTATATGTAGATGACATATTGCTGATTGGAAATGACATTCCTATGCTTGAGTTTGTTAAGACCTCGTTGAAAAATAGTTTTTCGATGAAGGACTTAGGAGAAGCGGCATATATTATGGGCATCAAGATCTATAGATATAGATCGAGGAGGCTAATTGGATTAAGCCAGAGTACATACATTGACAAAGTGTTGAAACGGTTCAGCATGGAAGAGGCTAAGAAGGGGTTCTTGCCCATGTCTCATGGCATAAAACTCAGCAAGACTCAGTGTCCTTCGACTACTGATGAGCGTGAGCGCATGAGCATGATTCCATATGCTTAGGCTATTGGATCCATCATGTATGCAATGATATGTACTCGCCCAGATGTTTCCTATGCTCTAAGTGTTACGAGCAGATATCAGGCTGATCCAGGTGAAGGTCACTGGACAGCGGTAAAGAATATCCTTAAGTACTTGAGAAGGACTAAGGATGTGTTCCTAGTTTATGGAGGTGAGGATGAACTTAGTGTAAGGGGTTACACAGATGCGAGTTACCTTAACGACTCAGATGATTCCAGATCGCAATCTGGTTATGTGTTTGTCATGAATGGTGGTGTTGTTAGTTGGGAAAGTTCCAAGCAAGATACGGTGGCCTCCTCTTCAATAGAAGCTGAATATATTGCCGCCTCAGAGGCTGCAAAGGAAGTTGTTTGGATTAGGAATTTCCTGATCGCTCTTGGTGTGGTTCAGGGCGCATCCAATCCCATGGACGTTTATTGTGACAACAATGGTGCTATTGCACAAGCCAAGGAACCTAGACAACACTAGAAGAACAAACATATTCGCATGCGTTACCATCAGATTCGAGAGTTTGTTGAGGATGGTAGTGTCATGATATGCAAAATACATACGGACTCAAATGTTGCTGATCCTTTTACAAAGCCACTCCCGCAGCCTATGCATGAGGCGCACGCAAGAGCGGTAGGTATTGGATACAATCTAGATTGACTCTAGTGCAAGTGGGAGACTGAAGGAGATATGCCCTAGAGGCAATCATAGATATGATTATATTTCTAATGTATCCATGAGTTATTGTAATGTTCCTTGAATATCCATATCAGGCAACTTGTATTGATTGGCAATTATGTGAATTGTTTGTGAAACTCTTTACTTGTATGGTTATTTAATAGTTGTCCCTAGTCAGAGTTCTTGTGAGGACACATGTGAATATTAGACTAGCACATCGATTGGTTGATGACTATGTTTCGCAAGTCATAGACATGGAGATGTTAAACCAATGATGTGGACACATGTTATGAACATGGGGTTGGACTGGCCCAACTTGAGACTGGCAATTAGTTGCAGCTCTCTCTCTACACATCGTGTACGTTTTGTCCTTAGACCTGAGATTGTCACATGTACTTGAGATGTGGATCGACCTATTTTGGGGCTATCAGACGCTACTCCGTAACTGGGTAGTTATAAAGGTAGCTTTCGGGTTTGTCCTAAAGCATGATGCAAGGCATGGTCAATCAACATGGGATTTGCCCCTCTCTACTTGAGAGAGATATCTCTGGGCCCCTCGAGTGATCGGATCTAGAAATGCATGACCGTGCTATATTTGGTTAAGAGTTAACCTAGTAAAGGGATTCCGAATCACAGTATCGAGAAGGGAGGTCAGCTTGGAGCTTGACCAAATATCGTGAGGCAAAGGGAAAGACATGTACTAAACCTTGTGATGGTTCGTCCGATATGATCTTTGTATGCGTTTAGGAGTTGGCACGTCTTTCTAGAGGCCGCTACCAACTATTGACAGAATAAGTGTATTCGTGTCATGTCTATACGTATATGAACCTATAAGGTCACACACTTAAGGGGATGGAATCCTAATGAGGATTAGATCCGAATTGCACCAGGCTTAGGGTTCTAATGGGTTGCTAATGTAGAAGCCCACTAGGTACGCCTATGTAAGAGAGGGTGGGGCGAGCTGACCAGGGTTAGACCATTCCAGCCAGCTGCCACTCCTCACGCCTATCTCACACGCGCGGACCTAGCAGTCCGGCGTCTGACGCTTTCACCCTGTACGTGTGGATAGAACGAGGAGGAGTCGTAGATAATCTAACTGCCTCGACGCGCTTCATCAAGTTCCGCAACTGCGCGTCTAGTGGTAATCCCATGATCTATGACAACAGTAATCCTGGTTTACGTGGTAGAAAATTTTGATTTGCGCTAGTGTAGCCTACCCGTATCCCTTCATAGGATCTAGAGGAGCTTTCCCATTAACAAGCATAGCCATAATGACATCAATCTTATCACTCAAAGAGGAAGTTTCCTCAACAGAATTTACCTTCTTACCATGTGGAGCTCTCTCAACATGCCATTCAGAGTAGTTAAGCATCATATTGTCAAGGAGTCTTGTTGCAGCACCCAAGGTGAGGCCCATGAAAGTACCTCCAGCAGATGAATCCAGCAGGTTCCTAGAAGAGTAGTTCAAACCTGCATAAAAAGTTTGGATAATCATCCAAGCAGTGAGTCCATGAGTGGGACAATTCTTAACCAAAGTTTTCATTCTTTCCCAAGCTTGAGCAACATGTTCATTATCAAGTTGTTTAAATTTCATAATGTCACTTCTCATAGCAATAATCTTAGCAGGGGGATAGTACTTTCCAATAAAAGCATCTTTGCACTTAGTCCAAGAATCAATACTATTTTTAGGCAAAGAAAGCAACCATTCTTTAGCTTTTCCTCTCAAGGATAAAGGAAAAAGCTTGAGCTTAATAATATCTCCATCTACATCCTTATACTTTTGCATCTCACAAAGTTCAACAAAGCTATTGAGAAGGGCAGCAGGATCATCAGAACTAGTACTAGAAAATTGCTCTCTTATCACAAGATTCAACAAAGCAGGCTTAATTCCATAAAAGGTAGCATCAGGAGCAGGTGGAGCAATAGGTGTGCTAAGGAAATCATTGTTGTTGGTGCTAGTGAAGTCACACAACTTGGTGTTCTCAGCAGAGTTCATTTTGGCGAAGGTGGGCAAGCCAAAAACAGCAGCAGCTGCTGGAGCAGGAACTGATTTTGTGTGTTTTTGAATAAAAAACAAACCAAACTAGACTAATTTTTTCGGTTTTTTTTTTTGGAAAAGAGGCAAACAAAAACAAGCAAAAGAAACAAAGCAAACTAAAAACAAAGTAAAGAGAAAGGAAGTGAAGGACTCCCCTTGTGAAGACGTCCTTGGCCTCCCGGGCAACAGCGCTAGAAAATAGCTTGATGGCGCCCACCACTTGTCGTGGGACGCTTCGTTGGAAACCCCGAGAGCAAGGAATGAAGCAGCACAGCAGCATGTTTCCCTCAGTAAGAAACCGAGGTTATCGAAACAGTAGGAGGAAGGAAACATCACACAGGTGTTGATGGCAACGTGGATACCTACACAACACAAACTCAAGACTTTGCCCCAACGAATCAGTGAGGTTTTCAAGCTCACCGGTTTGCTGTAACAAAGGATTAAACGTATGGTGTGGAAGGTAATGGTTTGCAGCAAGTAAATAAGTAATAGTGGAGGATGTATCAATGTAAAGATTGGACCGGGGTCCATAGTTCACTAGAGGTGCTCTCCTTAGATAAACAACATGGCATGAAGGGTAAACAAATTACAGCAGGGAATTGACAGGAACTGAGCAAGGCATAACAATGCAATTACTAGTCAAAAAGATCCTATGAGATTCGATTGGGCAATACAACAATATACATAGACCGCCATCCAACTGCATCTATGACTAGAAGTCCACCTTCAGGTTATCATCCGAACCCCCTCCAGTATTAAGTTGCAAGCAACAGACAACTGCTTTAAGTAAAGTGTGTAAGGTAAACAGTCCACATGTTCCATGAACAAGAGACCGTTGTTTTCTCCCTAGTAGCAACAACACATCTACAACCTAAGAGATTATTGTCACTTCCCTGGGAAACTAGAGGCATGAACCCACTATCGAGCATAAATACTCCCTCTTGGAGTCACTAGCAACTACTTGGCCAAGATAGCTACTAACAATGGAGAACATGCAAGATCACAAATAACACAGACATGATAGAATCATCAAGACAAAACCATTAATCAAACCAACATAATAATCTCAATATCCATCGGATCCCCGCAAACACAACATGCATGATTACAAATATATTAGATCTTGATCATGAATGGAGCTCAAAAGATCTATACATGAAAGAACAAACGAGGAGATACAACCATCTAGCTACTACATGGACCCATAGTCCAAGGTGGAACTACTCACGGATCATACCGGAGAGAAGGCCTCCGGGATGATCTCCCCTCCGGCAGGGTGCCGGGAAGAACTTCAGACCCCCCCTGATCTAGGGACGATGGTGGCAGTGCCTACAGACGGTTTCGTGGAGATTTGATCGGGTTCTTAGGGTTTCTGCATTGGGGGCTTCTTATAGGCGAAGGGGGAGGCCGAGGAGGCGACCAGGGGGGCAAAACCCTAGCCAGGCATGGGCACACCCCTGGCCGCACCTGGGGGGGGGGGTCTGGCTGCCCTGGCCGGCCTCTCTGGCTCCCCTCTAGACTTCTTGTTCCCCACGGAAAGTAATTGACTTTGACGTTTGTCCCGTCCAATTTCGAGAAGATTTCTTTACTAACTTTTCTGAAACCAAAAACAGCAGAAAACAGGCATCTGGCACTGTTGCAACTTGTTAATAGGTTAGTACCAGAAAACATGTAAAAAGCACCTCAAAGTGTAGACATGTAAAGCAAAGTAGATACTAAACAAGCATGGATCATCAAAAATTATAGATACGTTTCCGACGTATCAGTGATGCAGCCCGTCCTACGGACATCGCTATATCCTCACCACCAAGTCCCCCTGAGTGGACCGATGACCCATGCCCGAGCTAAGCTACTTCATCATAAGGTTAATTCGCTCCTTTCATCATGTGACTTTGATACACCGTTGAATGGCTTGCTACTTAATGCTCTGACACTGGCCATACTTAGGTACGAAGCCACCCTGGAAGATGAACCATGAGATAGACATGAAGATGTTGGAGCTGAGACCCCGGAGTCTCTGGCGTGCGCACCCTGGAGTCTCCAGCCTGCGCACCCTGGAGTCTCTAACCCCAAGACTCCAGCTAGATTAACAGAAGCTCCAGACAATACCCTCTAGTCTACCCTGGAGACAAACCCTGGAGTCTCCGGCCCTCATAGCCTGGAGTCTCCGGTCTAAGTGAACAGGCCTACGAGTCAACTGATAGGCCTGCCCCACGAAACACCTTCATTTCGTCTAAACTTTACCTTGTATTCCCAAACTACCCTTTTTTAAGTGGTTGGCCTATATATAGCCCCACCCCTCCAATGTAAACCCTAGACTTGATATTACAACTAGAAGAAGACACCCCTTAATGATCTCTATCTAGTTAGTCTCATGCTTCTTGATAAGGAGCAACTCGTATCACAAACATCTTCGAATATCGCTTCATAGCACTCAAGTTGTACAAGATATTCATACTGAGTTGGCTCTTGTGAACTTTTCAAGGTCTCATCAAAGTCCTCTGCCTCGTCGTGTTGTTTTGAGAAAGTTTTGGCCAAACCTGATCCAAGCGGATTGAGTTGGACCGGTAGACACTGGCGTGAACCAAAGGCTTGTATCATGTTTGTGTCTTGTGTGTGTTCGTCGTGTTTCTTCATTGTGGAGTTCATCGTATTCTTCTCTTCCGATCCTCGATTCACCGTGAAAACCCCGAATTCGTGAAAGATCGGGCCAACCACAGGGTTACCCCTAACATATTGGTAACAAGAGCCTCGTTCATCATGAATTTCGCCCCAATTTTTCTTTTATCCACCATACATTCAAAAAATTCTTAAAAAAGAGCCAAGATCCCCTTTCTGATCGATCTATAGTTTTGGTGTGTTTTAACTTTTAAGTGGTTTCAATCCATATAAACTTTGTCTTGGGTCATGATCCTGCTTTTCCTTAACTTTCTTAGCCCAATTTGGTTGAAATCTGTTAGATTTGAGGTTTGGAGGCATGGATTTCTGCTCAAGAACATGAACAAGCGCGCAGCTGGACCCGGCCCCAGAGTCTCCAGCACCCGAACACCAGAGTCTCTGACCCATCCACACCCAGTTTTGCATCTCTTTCATTCCACCAATGATGTACATAGCACCTCGGAAGCACATGCTCTAGGAATCGGCCGACAACGACTCCAATTGGCGCACCGAGAACTCCCCGAACCACCTAGGCAATGCCTCCAAATAGGGGAATGACGCAGCCATGTCGTTTCCGCCTGATTCGAACACCAGAACAAGGGTTTCCACCATTGTTCTAGTCGGGGAAGCACGAGCAGCGCCAGACGACGCCTCCAAGGAGGTAACGGGGCCCTCACGCGTCACCGTTTATCAGCTTCACGCAAGGATTTTGCGGTGACTGATGGCGCCTGAGAGCGCTTCATCAGGAAACCCCAAGAGCAAGGTGTAATGCAGCACATTAGCAAGTCTTCCCTCAGTAAGAAACCGAGGTTACCAAACCAGTACGAGGGAGGAAGCATCTCAAAGGTGTTGCAAGCAACGTGGAAACCTGCACAACACAAACTCAAGACTTTGCCCCAACTAACAGTGAGGTTGTCAATCTCACCGGTTGCTGTAACAAAATATTAACTGTATGGTGTGGAAGGTGATGATGGTTTTTAGCAAGTAAACAGTAATAGTGGAAGATGTATCAATGGTAAAGATTGGACCGGGGGTCCATAGTTCATGTAAGGTTCCCAACCTTTAATAAGGTAGAGATCCCTGTGTTTACAATGCTAGTCCCTGGATCAATAGCTAGCATCCACAGTTAAGATGTAATATCAAGAAACAAAGGTCATAATACAACTTTATAACCAGGAATAATATAATTTATTACATCTTACATAGCTCATTTGGCTATCTCATTATAATGCAGCAGAATATAACAATAGCAGGGGGTCCTTCATCTTCAAAGTGCCACAGGCAAACATGTTGGTTGTAGACTTGTAATCCTAAATCAACATACTTCACTAATATCAAACAAACCTGCAACATAACAAGTTACAGCCACAAGGGTCAATACATCTGAATTGTATTGGCAAGTGATACTATGGTAGTATAGTGGAGTCTATCATCTATATGCATTTGGATAAGTGGAGCTTAGGCGTTCTTTGCTCAAAATAAATTTTCCTTATCATTTGAAAACACTAAGTTTTTGCTTGACAAAATCACCCAAGGCATCTCCCAATAGAAATTGGTGATCCTTCAACCCTTGTTCAACCACAAAGTTTTAACTTAGAAATTGGGATGAGGAGATTCTTGATAGCTTCCATGTCTTGATGCTCAAATTGTCCTTTACCAGGGACATGGCTAAGTACTTAGATTTTACACTCTATAGAGGTGGTGCACTTTCCCCACAAGACTTGGTTTCACCAAGACAAGATCTTTCAGAAGCCTTCCCTTAGACCAGAATGGACGTGTTCCAACCTATCATCCCACTACCACCAACTGTCCATTTGTCTAAGTTATTGCAACCTATATGATCCAGGCAGAGCCCATAATGCCAAGTGGCTGCACTTGAAGCTTCTCAACATTTGACATCTTAAATCTCTTTGTTCCTGGGTGGCCATCCACAAGTGAGATACACAAGGTAAACCATATAAATGGGCCTTGTGAACCACTCAACACAAACCATTCCTTCCATTCCACCCAAGTGATTCATTCACTTAGTTGTTTTATTAAACAAAACACAAGTCCTTGACTTAGAAATATTCCATAGTGTGAATATATATTCCACCCTTGTTTTCTACTAGCTAAGATAAGCATGATAGTATTAGGAATCTTAACTTAGGAGATTATACTAAGGTTTCATCTACTAGGATTTCCCATGGCATAGTTTATACTTAGCAAAAATTCCATGCAAGTCCTACTTATAAATATCACCAATGCATAGTGAAAATAATGGGACAAAAGTATGAGCATCACTTGACTTTTTGGTAGAGAATATGAGTTCACTCCTTGATCTTTGCAATATTCACACTCTTCAAATCACTACAATTCAATCAAGCAAGCAATATTTCAATCTACCATTCAAGCAACATCACATAAAATAATAGAAACAAAACAATGCATGCAAGCATGCCAAACTTTGTTTTATTTGGAAAATTGGTTCCTAATGGGTTATAAACATTCTAAAACATCTATTGGTCATTTTATAAAATTGGAAAAACCATTTGCAAAAATATCTTACTTATAAACCATTTTTAAACTAAATCATTATTTTATGTGGTTGAAAATGCCTTTATCAAAGTAACAATATTTATAGGGTTCACCAAATACATTTTCAAATCATAAAACTTGGTGTTTGGGATCGGAGAGTTTGAATCAAAACATTTCCCAAAGGTTTTATTCCAATAGAATTTTTAACAAATAAACAATATTTTATTTGACTAGAAATGGTTTAAATCAAAGATTTATTATTTTGCTTCACCAAATATATTTTTGAAATCACCAGCTGATTTCTATGGTCAGTAGGTTCAAAACAAACCATTTTCCAAAGGTTTTATCTCAAAAATCATTTTAGAACAAATTTTATATTCTAAATATACCTACATAAGTTTCTGCAAAAATAATCAATTTAATAGAAACATTTTACTAAACAAAGTGCATGGTCAGAAAGTACTTGTTTTGTTGAATCCATTGATATAAAATTTGCAAAATTTGGACGTTTGGTTTGAAAGTTATGAATTTTGCAAGTTTACTAATACAATAGATCAAATTGTGTTTTTAAATCAACAGACTGGCCACGCGTCGTGATTCTATTCGCCCATACCGGTTCATGCGGATTGCTTATTCTGGTGCGTTGGATCTAAGTAACATCGCACGTCTCAGAGGCACTACTTACCCCTTCGGTTTAGATTATATCCTATCCATTAGATCGAAATCGAACGGCGCTCATCATGCTTGCCAACGAGTGGCGGCGACAGGTGGCGGCGGAGCGGTCAGACGATGGCGGTGTCGACGTTACAGGAAGCAAGAGAGCGAAGGGAGAAGCTCACCGAGTTCGCCTTGGCGTGGGGATGCTCAAGGTGGCCGCAGCTCATCGAGGGGCGCACAGTGGTGACGGCAATCGCTCGCCGGAGTTAGTGACGGCGTCGGGCTCGCTCAGTTGTCGACGGGGGCGAGGCTACAGGCCACGGGAAGGATAAATATCAGTAGCGTTAGATGCATACGGGGTCTGCGATCATGTGTGCATCAACGAGAGGTATGGGGTGGTCAGTTACTACCTGGAGGCTTCATCGGAGAAAAGGCAGACGGCGATGCTGCTGGTCGTCGTCGTTGCCGATGCTGGGGAGCACGCGCGAGCAAGATGAGGGTGCAGAGAGAAGCGCCAAGGATTGGGGGTCATGCTCGTGTGCTCGAGGAGGCGAGGAGCGATGGCGAGTGGCCGGAATTGGAGGTGGAGCTCGCCGGAGTCAGTGGCGGTCCGGAGATGATTCCGAGCAGCCTGGTGGCTCTCGAGGCGTGATGTTTGGGGGGAAAGGAAGAGGGGATACGGGCGCTTAAGTGAGTGTGGTCAGGGGGCGAGGATCACGCGGCATTGAAGAGAATTTACCACGCGAATCATTCGACAGTAACGGGAGAGAGGGAGGGCGCGGTCAGCGGCGGGTGAGAACGATGACGACGTGGCCGTGGGGTCCGTTGTCAGCGAGAGGGAGAGAGGAGGAGTGGGTCCAGCTAGTCAGTTGCTGAGCGGGTGCAGACGTGAGTGAGAAAAGAAACGGTTCGGGGGAGAGAGATGGGCTGCTGATGGGCTTAGTGGGCTAGGTTAGTTGGGTCGACCTTGTTCATTTTTTTGTTCTGTTTCTTTTTCTTTTTCCACTTATTTTATTCTGTTTTGATTTTGATTAAACAATTCAAACACTCATTTGAATCCAAACCTTTGCCAAATTTTGTGAATAATCAAAACCTATTTATTATCACATTCTGGAGTCAAATTTAGAATAAATCTTTTATTCTTTTAGTGTCTTTTTAATTATTTAAAGTAGGTTCTTGTATTAATTCATTCAAGATTTAATAATGTTTTTTTAAAATCCATTTGAATTCTAAATCCTTCCAAAACCTTTCAGTAAGTTTTATTTACTTAATAGGGTGTCAAAAATATACACCTAAAATTATTTGGAAAATATTTAATATGATTCATAAATCATTTGAATTGGGTATTTGTTTTATTTCTAATGATATTAAATATAGTTTCAATCCATAAATTTTATTTAGAAGATTCCTTTGATCTTATTTAAGTTAATTAAACAACTTTTATTCCACTTGGGTAAATTCCAAAATACTATTTTCTCATGAATTAAATAATCATTCTTATTAGAGATTTGTCTTTATTAAAATAGGGATAGAATGGTTAATGCCATTTTATTTTTATTTGGAAATTCTTTATCCTTTATTTTATTTGGATTTGGATCATAATTATTCCATTTTCTTATGGATTAGGTCAAGATTTGATTTGGCCTTTAAATATTCCTCATTATATAATTATTTCCTTATCTTATAAAATCCATATCTTTTTATTTATAGATCCAAACTTGGTGATTCCAATTTGTAAAATCTTATTTAATATTTATTTATCCTTTTAAATATATTTAGGGTTATTTGCTCACCATTTGGTATGGATTTCTAGATGGTTGCTTTATTAGTTTTGGGAATTCAATTTCCTTATCTTATTAAATTCATAAGATTTTATCTATGGCTCCAAATTAAGTGAAACCAATTTATATGGTTTTATAATATTTCTATTTATCATTCTTGATCATTTTGAAATGTTTGTTTGACAAATATTATATGGATCAAATCCTTTGGTTTAGAGATAGCTTGGAAATGATTTTCTTCTATTAGGGTTTTAGAGTTTTTTTGGTTTATTCTCAAAGTGCTTAAATTTCAAGATGCATTTATGAAGAAAGCATTCCACTTGATTTGAATTTAGTTGGATTCAAACATTAACCAAAGTTTGTTCAAGATGGGATTTTAAGTTTCCATTTAGAAACAAAAGTTTCTTTTCACCCTAATTTTCAACAATTATTTATTTTGTTTATTTATTTTTCACATTACCAGATTTGGAAAATCTTGGGATGTGACAGGCTACCACCCTTAAAATAAATCTCGTCCCGAGATTTGGGAAAGACAGGGGTTACAAGTTGGCTCAAAGCAACTAGGGTACTACCACCCTTAAAAATCTTCCAACTAGATTACATCTTGGCTTTCTTGGGATCTTGTTGAAATCTCTCTGGACAAACATCTGCATAGTGTCCTTTGTTTCCACACTTGAAACACGTGACAAGGCTGAGATCCTTCATAGGCTTTATCTTGTGCTTCATCTTTTCTGGACAATTGCTTGCATAATGTCCTTGGTTACCACAATTGTAACATGTGATAAGATTGAGTTCTTCATGTATCTTCTGTGGACAAGTTGACACATAATGGCCTATCTCTTTGAAGTTGTTGCACCATACTTGGCTAATCTCCTTATACTTTTTCTTCTTCTCTGGACATTCATTGGCATAGTGTCCCATCTCTTTGCAATGGCAACATTGCACTTGGCTTTTGTCCTTCTTCTTCTTGGGTTTCTCCAAAGCTAGGAGTGCTTCTAGTTCATGCTCTTCATATCTTATCTCAAAGGTAGGAAAGTTTCCTGGTCTCCTTGACCTTTTCCTTGGATAATACATATGTCTCCTCTTTGGTCCTTTAAATTGGGTCATATTGCTTGGAGGTGCAAGCTGAGATTTTCCTTTGTCTTCATCCTTCTTGGTATAAGTTGTTCCCTTATGGTAGTCTGCAATCAGTTGTTGCACTCCACCTTGTTTCCTTTGTTGAACTATGGAATAGATGGGGAATTGGATAAGGACATGATTATTTCCTTCACATAGGAAACAAATGGCCTGGGTTATGGGCATTGATTAGCTGGATGTTTCTCTTCACAATTGGGGCATTGATCTTTATGCTCTTTGGAAGTGTGATCCTTGTCTCCACAAATATTACAAGCTTGGGTTCCTTCTAAAATATCATCCTTGACATCCTTGTTATCACAAACTCCTTGGGAAGAGTTGCCTCCCATGTTTATCATTTGATCTGTCACCTTATGCAACAATTGGGTTTGGGTTTCCAAAAACCTTTGCATGGTTGGATCTAACTCACTGGTGTTGGCTAAAAATTGAGCTGTCACTTGGTTCAACTGGGTTTGGGTTACTATGAGTTCTCTCATGTTGATCTCTTGGTTGTTGTTGTTGTTGTCACCATCCTTGATGTTGGAGTTTCCTGGAGTAGTCATCTGTTTGGGTTGGATTGGGATTAAAATAGGCAAAATATTTCTAAGGAATCAATTCTAATCACACACATCACAATTCACTCAAGAAACATGCAAGCAATCACAAACAAGCATTCCACTCAAACAACAGGTTTCAAGCATATTTTTAGGCAACCAAAAATATTTTTGTTACACCACATAAGTTGGTGGGTTGACTTAAACTAAATATGGTGGTACATCTATATGGTTCACTTGAGATCTTTCCATCCTTCTTGGTTGATTCTTCTTGAACAAGATCTTTGTATCCTTGGAGAATTTCTTGAATCTTGGTCACAAAACTCCAAAGTGATGATGGTTCCTTCTAAGTTGTATTCCCTTAGTCTTCAAGTCTTGAGTAATATTTCTTGTCTCACTTGTAGTCCTTAGTGATATCCAAGTTGAAGTCCTTGTTGAGACTAAGGTTGAAATTACTTGAAGATGTTGAAGTCATTAGAGTTGATGAAGTCCTTTGCACATGGTGAAGTCTTTGGCCATGGAAAGGCTTTATCCATCAAGTTTAAATAGAAGAGATGTAGAGTCAAAACCAAAATGGTTGAGGAAAGAGTTTACAAGATTGTTTGTAAATAAGTTTTGGAACAAATACAACTCCTATTTTCTAAGGGGTTTTGTCCAATCCTAGGGTTACAATCCTACAGGCAACACAATGCTCTGATACCATCTGTAAGGTTCCCAACCTTTAATAAGGTAGAGATCCCTGTGTTTACAATGCTAGTCCCTGGATCAATAGCTAGCATCCATAGTTAAGATGTAATATCAAGAAACAAAGGTCATAATACAACTTTATAACCAGGAATAATATAATTTATTACATCTTACATAGCTCATTTGGCTATCTCATTACAATGCAACAGAATATAACAATAGCAGGGGGTCATTCATCTTCAAAGTGCCACAGGCAAACATGTTGGTTGTAGACTTGTAATCCTAATTCAACATACTTCACTAATATCAAACAAACCTGCAACATAACAAGTTACAGCCACAAGGGTCAATACATCTGAATTGTATTGGCAAGTGATACTATGGTAGTATAGTGGAGTCTATCATCTATATGCATTTGGCTAAGTGGAGGTTAGGCTTGCTTTGCTCAAAATAAATTTTCCTTATCATTTGAAAACACTAAGTTTTGCTTGACAAAATCACCCAAGGCATCTCCCAATAGAAATTGGTGATCCTTCAACCCTTGTTCAACCACAAAGTTTTAACTTAGAAATTGGGATGAGGAGATTCTTGATAGCTTCCATGTCTTGATGCTCAAATTGTCCTTTACCAGGGACATGGCTAAGTACTTAGATTTTACACTCTACAGAGGTGGTGCACTTTCCCCACAAGACTTGGTTTCACCAAGGCAAGATCTTTCAGAAGCCTTCCCTTAGACCAGAATGCACGTGTTCCAATCTATCATCCCACTACCACCAACTGTCCATTTGTCTAAGTTATTGCAACCTATATGATCCAGGAAGAGCCCATAATGCCAAGTAGATGCACTTGAAGCTTCTCAACATTTGACATCTTAAATCTCTTTGTTCCTGGGTGGCCATCCACAAGTGAGATACACAAGGTACACCATAGAAATGGGCCTTGTGAACCACTCAACGCAAACCATTCCTTCCATTCCACCTAGGTGATTCATTCACTTAGTTGTTTTATTAAACAAAACACAAGTCCTTGACTTAGAAATATTCCATAGTGTGAATATATATTCCACCCTTGTTTTCTACTAGCTAAGCTAAGCATGATAGTAGTAGGAATCTTAACTTAGGAGATTCTACTAAGGTTTCATCTACTAGGATTTCCCATGGCATAGTTTATACTTAGCAAAAATTCCATGCAAGTCCTACTTAGAAATATCACTAATGCATAGTGAAAATAATGGGACAAAAGTATGAGCATCACTTGCCTTTTTGGTAGAGAATATGAGTTCACTCCTTGATCTTTGCAATATTCACACTCTTCAAATCACTACAATTCAATCAAGCAAGCAATATTTCAATCTACCATTCAAGCAACATCACATAAAATAATAGAAACAAAACAATGCATGCAAGCATGCCAAACTTTGTTTTATTTGGAAAATTGGTTCCTAATGGGTTATAAACATTCTAAAACATCTATTGGTCATTTTATAAAAGTGGCAAAACCATTTGCAAAAATATCTTACTTATAAACCATTTTTAAACTAAATCATTATATTATGTGGTTGAAAATGCCTTTATCAAAGTAACAATCTTTATAGGGTTGACCAAATACATTTTAAAATCATAAAACTTGGTGTTTGGGATCAGAGAGTTTGAATCAAAACATTTCCCAAAGGTTTTCTTCCAATAGCATTTTTAACAAATAAACAATATTTTATTTGACTAGAAATGGTTTAAATCAAAGATTTATTCTTTTGCTTCACCAAATATATTTTTGAAATCACCAGCTTATTTCTATGGTCAGTAGGTTCAAAACAAACCATTTGCCAAAGGTTTTATCTCAAAAATCATTTTAGAACATATTTTATATTCTAAATATGCCTACATAAGTTTCTAAAAAAACAATCAATTTAACAGAAACATTTTACTAAACAAAGTGCATGGTCAGAAAGTAATTGTTTTTCTGAATCCATTGATATAAAATTTGCAAAATTTGGACGTGTGGTTTGAAAGTTATGAATTTTGCAAGTTTACTAATACAATTGATCAAAAACTGTTTTTAAATCAACACACTGGCCACGCGTCACGATTCTATTCGCCCATACTGGTTCGTGCGGATTGCTTATTCTGGTGCATTGGATCTAAGTAACATTGCACGGCTCAGAGGTACTACTTACCCCTTCAGGTTAGATTCTATCCTAGACATTAGATCAAAATCGAATGGCGCTCAGCATGCTTGCCAACGAGTGGCGGCGCTGGCGGCGGCAGGTGGCGGCGGAGCGGTCAGACGGTGGCGGTGTCGATGTTACAGGAAGAGAGAGAGCGAAGGAGAAGCTCACCGAGTTCGCCGTGGCGTGGGGATGCTCAAGGTGGCCGCAACTCGTCGAGGGACGCACGGTGGTGACGGCAATCGCTCGCCGGAGTCAGTGACAGCGTCGGGCTCCCTCAGTTGTCGACGGGGGAGAGGCTACATGCCACGGGAAGGAGAAATAACGGTAGTGTTAGATGCGTACGGGGTCTGCGATCATGTGTGCATCAACGAGAGGTATGGGGTGGTCAGTTACTACCTGGAGGCTTCGTCGGAGAAAAGGCAGACGGCGGCGCTGCTGGTCGTCGTTGTTGCCGACGCTGGGGAGCACGCGCGAGCAAGATGAGGGTGCAGAGAGAAGCGCCAGTGACTGGGGGTCACGCTTGTGTGCTCGAGGAGGCGAGGGGCGATGGCGACTGGCCGGAATTGGAGGTGGAGCTCGCCGGAGTCAGTGGCGGTCCGGAGATGATTCCGAGCAGCCTGGTGGCTCTCGAGGTGTGATGTTTGGGGGGAAAGGAAGAGGGGATACGGGCGCTTAAGTGAGTGTGGTCAGGGGGAGAGGATCACGCGGCAATGAAGATAATTTACCACGCGAATTTTTCGACAGTAACGGGAGAGAGGGAGGGCGCGGTCAGCGGCGGGTGAGAACGATGACGACGTGGCCGTGGGGTCCGTTGTCAGCGAAAGGGAGAGAGGAGGAGTGGGTCCAGCTAGTCAGTTGCTAAGCGGGTGCAGACGTGAGTGAGAAAAGAAATGGTTCGGGGGAGAGAGATGGGCTGCTGATGGGCTTAGTGGGCTAAGTTAGTTGGGTCGACCTTGTTCATTTTTTTTTGTTCTGTTTCTTTTTCTTTTCCACTTATTTTATTCTGTTTTGATTTTGATTAAACAATTCAAACACTCATTTGAACCCAAACCTTTGCCAAATTTTGTGAATAATCAAAACCTATTTATTACCACATTCTGAATTCAAATTTAGAATAAATCTTATATTCTTTTAGTGTCTTTTTAATTATTTAAAGTAGGTTCTTGTATTAATTCATTCAAGATTTAATAATGTTTTTTTAAATCCATTTGAATTCTAAATCCTTCCAAAACCTTTCAGTAAGTTTTATTTACTTAATAGGGTGTCAAAAATATACACCTAAAATTATTTGGAAAATATTTAATATGATTCATAAATCATTTGAATTGGGTATTTGTTTTATTTCTAATGATATTAAATATAGTTTCAATCCATAAATTTTATTTAGAAGATTCCTTTGATCTTATTTAAGTTAACTAAACAACTTTTATTCCACTTGGGTAAATTCCAAAATACTATTTTCTCATGAATTAAATAATCATTCTTATTAGAGATTTGTCTTTATTAAAATAGGGATAGAATGGTTAATGCCATTTTATTTTTATTTGGAAATTATTTATCCTTTATTTTATTTGGATTTGGATCATAATTATTCCATTTGCTTATGGATTAGGTCAAGATTTGATTTGGCCTTTAAATATTCCTCATTATATAATTATTTCCTTATCTTATAAAATCCATATCTTTTTATTTATAGATCCAAACTTGGTGATTCCAATTTGTAAAATATTATTTAATATTTATTTATCCTTTTAAATATCTTTAGGGTTATTTGCTCACCATTTGGTATGGATTTCTAGATGATTGCTTTAATAGTTTTGGGAATTCAATTTCCTTATCTTATTAAATTCATAAGATTTTATCTATGGATCCAAATTAAGTGAAACCAATTTATATGGTTTTATAATATTTCTATTTATCATTCTTGATCATTTTGAAATGTTTGTTTGACAAATATTATATGGATCAAATCCTTAGGTTTAGAGATAGCTTGGAAATGATTTTCTTCTATTAGGGTTTTAGAGTTTTTTTTGGTTTATTCTCAAAGTGCTTAAATTTCAAGATGCATTTATGAAGAAAGCATTCCACTTGATTTGAATTTAGTTGGATTCAAACATTAACCAAAGTTTGTTCAAGATGGGATTTTAAGTTTCCATTTAGAAACAAAAGTTTCTTTTCACCCTAATTTTCAACAATTATTTATTTTGTTTATTTATTTTTCACATTACAAGATTTGGAAAATCTTGGGATGTGACAGTTCACTATAGGTGTTCCCCTTAGATAAACATACATGACATGCAGGGTAAACAAATTACAGCAGGGCAATGGATAGGACTGAGCAAGGCATAACAATGCAATACTAGACATAAAGGTCCTATGAGATTCGATTGGGCAATACAACAATATACATATACCGCCATCCAACTGCATCTATGACTAGAAGTCCACCTTCAGGTTATCATCCGAACCCCCTCCAGTATTAAGTTCCAAGCAACACAACTGCTTTAAGCAAAGTGTGTAAGGTAAACAATCCACTTGTTCCATGAACAAGAGACCGTTGTTTTCTCCCTAGTGGAAACAACACATCTACAACCGTAGATATTTCTATCACTTACCTTGATTAAGTAGAGGCATGAACCCACTATCGAGCATAAATACCCCCTCTTGGAGTCACTAGCAACTACTTGGCCAAGATAGCTACTAACAACGGAGAGCATGCAAGATCACAAACAACACAGACATGATAGAATCAATAAGACAAAACCATTAATCAATCTGACATAGTAATCTCAATATCCATCAGATCCCCGCAAACACAACATGCACGATTACAAATAGATGAGATATTGATCGTGAACGGAGATCACAAGATCTAGACATGAAATCACAAGGAGGAGATACAACCATCTAGCTACTACATGGACCCATAGTCCAAGGTGGAACTACTCACGCTTCATACCGGAGGCTGGCATGATGAAGAAGAAGGCCTCCGGGATGATCTCCCCTCTGGCAAGGTGCCGTGAAGAGCTTCAGATCCCCCCGATCTAGGGACGATGTGGCGGCGGCTAGAGAGGGTTTCGTGGAATATTGATCGGGTGTTCAGGGTTTACGCATCGGGGCTTCTTATAGGTGAAAAGGCAAGGCTGGGAGGCGGCCAGGGGGCCCACACCTTGCCTAGGCGAGGGCCCACCCTAGGACGCGCCTGGGAGGTGTGGCCACCCTGTGGCGCCCCTCCGTCTCTCCTCTGGACTTCGTGTTCTCCTCGGTGAAATATTGACTTTGAATTTTGTCCCGTCCAATTCTAAGAATATTTCCTTACTAGCTTTTCTGGAACCAAAAACAGCAGAAAACAGGCAACTGGCACTATGGCAACTTGTTAATAGGTTAGTACCAGAAAACATAAGAAAACACCTCAAAGTGTAGACAAAGCAAAGCAAAGTAGATACTAAACAATCATGGAACATCAAAAATTATAGATACGTTTTCGACGTATCAGTGACCCAGCATACCACTGCATGATGTAGTACACTATAGTCGTTGACATAACTGTAGAGGGAGTGTCCCAACCTTTAAACAATATAAGGTGGAGTCCCCTGTGTTTACAATGCTAGTCCCTGGATCAAAAGCTCGCATCCACAGTTAAGATGTAATATCAAGAAACAAAGGTCATAATATAACTTTATAACCAGGAATAACATAATTTTATTACATCTTACATAGCTCATTTGGCTATTACATTACATTGCAGCGGAATAACTATAGTCATGGGGTCCTTCATCTTCAAAGTGCCACAGGCAGATGTTGGTTGTAGACTTTGTAATCCTAATCAATCAATCTTCACTAAAATCAATCAAACCTGCAACATTACAAGTTACAGCCACAAAGGGTCAATACATTTGAATTGTATTGGCAAGTTTCACTACTATGTAGAATATAGTGGATCTTAACACTACATGCATATTTGGCTAACTAGGGTTTAAGGCTCCTTTGCAGAAAGCAATAATTTATCCTATCTTTTAAAAATGGTTTTAGTCCTTTGTCAAATCTCCTTTTCAAAATCCCTTGAACTCCTTGGTAAAATCCCAAGTGTTCAAGTCCTTGTCAAAAATCCCTTGAGCTCCTTGGTAACCCCAAGTGCATCAAGTTTTATCAAAATCTCTTGAGCTCCTTGGTACCCCCAAGTGCCTCAAGTTTTATCAAAATCTCTTGAGTTCCTTGGTACCCCCAAGTACATCAAGTTTTATAAAGTTTTCTTTTAGAAATTAGAATGTCGAGATTTCCCATAGCTTCAAACTTTAGTTGCTCAGTGTTGTCCATAACCGGGGACACGGCTAAGTACTTAGATTTTATTATCTTCTGCAGAAGTAGTACACTTTACCCACATGTCACAATCCCATCTTGTCGCCACCAGTGGCCACTGGATTAGTGCTCACCAAGATGGAGTACTGGCAGATTGAGAATGTGACGAAGTCTTTCCAGAGGGTCCTCCCATACACCATTGCTAGCTTGTCTTCAGTACCCATGTAGGATTCCAGGTCCCCATGTCCAGTAAGCTGAAGACAATGCATGGGTCTTCCCAATGTAGTTGACTAAGCCAGAGCCATAAATAGCATGTAGCAGCACACGAAAGCCACAATTGGAGAAACATGTTCAATCTCTAAGTTTCCTGGGTGGTTTCCTTTGGAGCACAACACAAAGTGATTGCCATAGACATGGTTCCTTTTGTTGCCACCTTCTCCAAAACTCAAAGTATCCTTGGCCACCCAGGTGGTTCATTGAGTCCTTGTTTTATTATATAAAAACACAAGTCCTTTTCTCAACTTCATAAAATCTCAACATGTATCTCTTTTCAAAATATAGCATGGCTAAGCATGTAACAACTACATTGTTTTCACTAAGGAATGTATAGGGTATCCTATTAGGATTTAGCATAGCATAAGTATAGAAATTCTTTTCATGCATGTTTTCAAAATCCACTAAGTATAATGAAAATAGTAGGACTTTAGATGATAGTGTAACTTGCCTTTTTGGTAGGGAATGATGGTTTACTCCTTGATCTTGCTAGTCTCCCACTTTTCTAACTTCACTACAATCAATCAAGCAAACACAATATCAACAAGCATTCCAAACCAATAATCAATCAAACAATTCACTCACGTAAAACAATGGGATCTAAGTCATGCATGTAAGCATGCAAGAGGTGGTTCTATTTGCAAAGATGGTCTCCACTAGGCTTCTAAACTTTGCAAAGTCCAAAGTGGTCATTTTCCAAAGTGGCAAAGTTATTTGAAAAAGGGTTTTGTCCATAAACCATTTTTTAAATCCCTTCATTATTTTATGTGGTGAAAATA
This sequence comes from Avena atlantica, assembly GCA_910589765.1. NCBI lineage: Eukaryota > Viridiplantae > Streptophyta > Magnoliopsida > Poales > Poaceae > Avena > Avena atlantica. Next base: position 262,581,127 of record OU342738.1, read on the forward strand.
TTTTTATCAAAGCAGCAACTTTGAGTTATTCACCAAATAAGTTGGTGTTTCTCAAAACTTGGTGTTTAGGGTCAGTAGGTTTGCTCCAAATCATTTTCTCAAAGTTTTTACTCCAAAACATTTTCATAACAAAACTATTAATTTTATTTGGCTAGAAATGGGCTAAACCAATTAATCTATCCTAAACTTCACCAAATCCATTTTCAAAACCATGGGTTGGTTCCTAGGGTCAGTAAGTTTACCACAAGCCAATTTGCAAAGGTTTTAACCTCAAAAACATTTTTGAACAATTTTTCTAATCTAAACAAGCATTCAAATGTTTCTGCAAAAACAAACAATATAACAGATACTATTTGCTAAACAAATTCCATGGTTGGCTAGGGCTTGTTCCACTGATTCCAATGATATAAAGTTTGTAATTTTTGGACGTGTGGATCAAAAGTTACAAAGGTTTCAAAATTGAATCTCTAACAGATTCAAATCTGTTTTTTTAAAACGAAGCCTGGCCACGCGTCACAAAGCCATTGGCTGGTACCGCTTTGGCTGGATCAGCTCTGTGGTGCGTTGGATCTAATGCAAATCGTGCGGCTCAGATGCTTCCATACCGGTTTTATTAAGTCGTTCTATCTACGCCACAGGATGGGGATCTAACGGCTCTCGCGTGCTTGACCAAAAGCGGGCGGCGCTGTGCGGCGGCAGACAGCGCCGACGGTCTGGCGAGGTGCTTGCGGTGGTTCTAGGAAGCAAAGAACGAGGTGGGGATGCTCACCGTGATCGCGAGGACGTGGTGATGCTCGCCGTGTGGTTGGCGTGGCAAGGTGCATTCTGGAACAGCAGCGATTGCTCGCCGGAGTGGAGGACAGCGTCGGGTGGTCCTGGTGCTCGTCGAGGATGGTGCTGTGGTTCGCCCCGAGGAAAAAGGAAGACGCAGTTAGATGCGCTAGATCAAGGCGAACTTGTGTGCGTGAACGAGAAGGCGCGGGGTGGTCTGTTCTTACCAGGAAGCTTCGCCGGAGAAGAAGGCAGACGCGGCGGCGCTCGGAGGCTTGTCGTAGTCGACGCTCTGGGGAGCCCGCAGTTGAACTAGAGGCACGGAAAAATGCGCCAGGAGGTGGAGAGTATGTGTGCGTGGTCAATGAGACAAGGGGCAGCGCTGAGTCGCCGGAATTGGCACTGGACCTCGTCGGAGCAGAGGGTGATCTTTGGCGAAATTTGTGTAGCCTGGTGGCGTGTTGGTTATGGCGACAGAGGGGAAAGGAGGAGAAGACGCAGGCGTTTAATAGGACGTGGTCGCAGGGAGTAATGGTGGCCACATTAAGGTGAATTGAAGCCGCGACATCAACGGCAGGAAACGGCCGGCGTCGTCTACGCGAGGAAGAAGGCAAGCTGGAAAAGTGGGGTCGGCTTGTCAGTGAGAAAAGGAGTGAGGGGAGGGTCCACCAGTCATTCACTGCATGGGTCGTCTGGTGAGTGAGAAAACGTTTCGCTGAGGAAGTGGGAGTGGGCTGGTACTGGGCCTAGTGGGCTGGCCGGCTGGGCTGCTGCCTGTTTCTATTTTTTTCTTCATGAATCTTTTTTTTTTCAAATTCAATTTCTGTTTTGAAATTCAAACAAACAAACAAGCAATAAATCAAACATTCAAACAATTCAAACAATCACCAATCAAATGAATTTGGTTCTGTTTAACAACATGAACCAATTCCTTAAATAAAATAATAATTTTATTTTAGAGTCCATTTATAATTAAATAAAATGGACACTAGTTAATAAATCAAATAGGTTTTAATTTATTAAAAATAAACTCCATTTGAAATCTAAATATTTTCAAAACCAAATTAGTAGGTTTTATTTGAAAATATAAAATACTTGGAAAACTTATTTGAAATAAATAAATAAGTTTTAGGGTTTATTTAAAATGGGAAAAACTTTTACTTAAATAAAATTGGATATTAAATCCTTAATATTTTATTTAAATAAACCTTTACCATTTTTAATCAAAGCAAAACATTTTATTTCAAAAGCTTGGCCAAGGTTTTAATTTGGCTTATAAAATAATCCTTATTTATAAAAACTTCTATTTCATTTGAAAACAAATTTTTTTATTAAAAGATTCAAAATAGTAATTCCAAATGTTTTTATTTTCCTTTATTAAATGTTTATCTTTTTAAATCCTTTTAGGATTTATTTGATCCAAATTGGTTTTGAAAGTTTCCAAATGGGAAACAAAAAGTTTCTTCTCACTCTGAAAATCAACAAAGTTTTATTTTATTCATTTGTTTTTCACATTACAAGATCTGGAAAATCTTGGGATGTGACAGGCTACCACCCTTAAAATAAATCTCGTCCCGAGATTTGGGAAAGCTAGGGTTACAAGTAGGCTCAAAACAACTAGGGTACTACCACCCTTAATATTTTCAAACAAAAATTACATATTGGCCTTCTTGGGATCCTGGGGAAACTTCTCTGGGAAAACATTTGTTCAGGGTCCTTTGTTTCCACACTTGACTCATGGGCCAAGGTTGAGTTTCTCCATAGGCTTGTTCAACTTGTTCTTCATCTTTTCTAGACAGTTGCTCGCATAATGTCCTGGGTTCTTACAATTGAAACAGTTGATATCTTTGAGTTCCTTACGTAGCTCTTGTGGACAAGTTGCTACATAATGGCCTAGCTCTTTGCAGTTGTTGCACACCACTTGACCAATCTCCTTATTCTTCTGGTTCTCTGGGCATTCACTGGAATAGTGTCCCATTTCTTTACACTTATGACATTGCACATGGCTTTTGTCCTTCTTTTGCTTTTTGGGTTTCTCCAAAGCTAGGAGTGCATCTAGTTCATGTTGTTCATATGTTATCTGGTAGGTAGGAATGTCTACATGTTTCCCGGGCCTTCTCTTGCTCTTTGGATAATTCATAGGTCCTTTCTTTGGTCCTTTGAATTGGGTTGTTTTGTTTGGAGGTATAAGTGGTCCTTTTCCTTTGTCATCAACCTTCTGGGTAGACTTGGATCCTTCTTGATGGTTTGCAATCATTTGTTGCACTCCACCTTGTTTCCTTTGTTCCACAATGGAATAGATGGGGCATTGGATAGGAACATGGTTGTTTCCTTCACATAGGTAGCAAGTAGCTTGAGAGGTGGGACATTGTCCAACAGGATGTTTCTCTTCACAGTTGGGGCATTGATCTCCATGCTCCTTGGAAGTATGATCCTTGTCTCCACAAATAATGCAAGCTGGGGCTCCATCTAGAATAACATTTCTGTCATCCTTGTTGTCGCAAACTCTTTTGGAATAACTTTCTTCCATATTGACCATTTGATCAGTCACCTTATGCATCAATTGGCCTTGAGTTTCCAAAAATCCTTGCAGTGTTGGATCTTCTCCACTAGTGTTGGCTATGAATTGAGCTGTCACTTGGTTCAACTGGTTCTGGGTTGCTATGAGCTGTTTCATGCTGTCCTCTTGGTTGGTGTTAGTGCAATCAACCTTGATGTTGGAGTCTTTTGGAGTAGTCATCTGTTTGGGTTGGATGGGGGTTAGAATAGGCAAGATATTTCTAAGGAATCAATTCTAATCACACATATCACAATTCACTTCAAACAATGTGCAAGCATTCACAAACAACTTTTCACTCAAACAACAAAGTTCAAGCACATACTTAGGCAACAAAATATTTTTGCTCTACCTCATAAGTTGGTGAGTTTGTCTTAACTTACAGTATGGTGGTCCATCTACATGGTTCACTTGTGATCTTTCCATCCTTCTTTGGTTGATCCTTCTTGTATGAGATCATGGTTTCCTTGAGAAAAACTTCTTGGTTTCAATACTTCAAGTGTTGTAGGCTCCTTCTAACTTTTGCATTCCCTCAGTCTCTAAATATTGAGCAAGATTTCCTTGTCTCACTTGTAGTCCTTAGTGGTATCCAAGTTGGAAGTCCTTGGGGAATATGCTGAAGATGTTGAAGTCATTAGAGTTGAAGATGTTGAAGTCATTAGAGTTGAAGAAGTTGAAGTCATTAGAGTTGAAGAAGTTGAAGTCATTAGAGTTGAAGATGTCCTTTGCATATGGTGTAGTCTTTGGCCATGGGTAGTTTTTTCCATTAAGTTGAAATAGAAGAGATGTGGAGTTCGAAACCAAAATGGTTAAGGAAAGAGTTTACAAGGTTATTTTGTAAATAAGTTTTGGAACAAATACAACTCCTATTTTTCTAAGGGTTTTTGTCCAATCCAAGGTTTACAAATCCTACAGCCAACACAATGCTCTGATACCATCTGTAGAGGGAGTGTCCCAACCTTTAAACAATATAAGGTGGAGTCTCCTGTGTTTACAATGCTAGTCCCTGGATCAATAGCTAGCATCCACAGTTAAGATGTAATATCAAGAAACAAAGGTCATAATATAACTTTATAACCAGGAATAACATAATTTTATTACATCTTACATAGCTCATTTGGCTATTACATTACATTGCAGCGGAATAACTATAGTCATGGGGTCCTTCATCTTCAAAGTGCCACAGGAAGATGTTGGTTGTAGACTTTGTAATCCTAATCAATCAATCTTCACTAAAATCAATCAAACCTGCAACATTACAAGTTACAGCCACAAAGGGTCAATACATTTGAATTGTATTGGCAAGTTTCACTACTATGTAGAATATAGTGGATCTTAACACTACATGCATATTTGGCTAACTAGGGTTTAAGGCTCCTTTGCAGAAAGCAATAATTTATCCTATCTTTTAAAAATGGTTTTAGTCCTTTGTCAAATCTCCTTTTCAAAATCCCTTGAACTCCTTGGTAAAATCCCAAGTGTTCAATTCCTTGTCAAAAATCCCTTGAGCTCCTTGGTAACCCCAAGTGCATCAAGTTTTATCAAAATCTCTTGAGATCCTTGGTACCCCCAAGTGCCTCAAGTTTTATCAAAATCTCTTGAGTTCCTTGGTACCCCCAAGTACATCAAGTTTTATAAAGTTTTCTTTTAGAAATTAGAATGTCGAGATTTCCCATAGCTTCAAACTTTAGTTGCTCAGTGTTGTCCATAACCGGGGACACGGCTAAGTACTTAGATTTTATTATCTTCTGCAGAAGTAGTACACTTTACCCACATGTCACAATCCCATCTTGTCGCCACCAGTGGCCACTGGATTAGTGCTCACCAAGATGGAGTACTGGCAGATTGAGAATGTGACGAAGTCTTTCCAGAGGGTCCTCCCATACACCATTGCTAGCTTGTCTTCAGTACCCATGTAGGATTCCAGGTCCCCATGTCCAGTAAGCTGAAGACAATGCATGGGTCTTCCCAATGTAGTTGACTAAGCCAGAGCCATAAATAGCATGTAGCAGCACATGAAAGCCACAATTGGAGAAACATGTTCAATCTCTAAGTTTCCTGGGTGGTTTCCTTTGGAGCACAACACAAAGTGATTGCCATAGACATGGTTCCTTTTGTTGCCACCTTCTCCAAAACTCAAAGTATCCTTGGCCACCCAGGTGGTTCATTGAGTCCTTGTTTTATTATATAAAAACACAAGTCCTTTTCTCAACTTCATAAAATCTCAACATGTATCTCTTTTCAAAATATAGCATGGCTAAGCATGTAACAACTACATTGTTTTCACTAAGGAATGTATAGGGTATCCTATTAGGATTTAGCATAGCATAAGTATAGAAATTCTTTTCATGCATGTTTTCAAAATCCACTAAGTATAATGAAAATAGTAGGACTTTAGATGATAGTGTAACTTGCCTTTTTGGTAGGGAATGATGGTTTACTCCTTGATCTTGCTAGTCTCCCACTTTTCTAACTTCACTACAATCAATCAAGCAAACACAATATCAACAAGCATTCCAAACCAATAATCAATCAAACAATTCACTCACATAAAACAATGGGATCTAAGTCATGCATGTAAGCATGCAAGAGGTGGTTCTATTTGCAAAGATGGTCTCCACTAGGCTTCTAAACTTTGCAAAGTCCAAAGTGGTCATTTTCCAAAGTGGCAAAGTTATTTGAAAAAGGGTTTTGTCCATAAACCATTTTTTAAATCCCTTCATTATTTTATGTGGTGAAAATATTTTTATCAAAGCAGCAACTTTGAGTTATTCACCAAATAAGTTGGTGTTTCTCAAAACTTGGTGTTTAGGGTCAGTAGGTTTGCTCCAAATCATTTTCTCAAAGTTTTTACTCCAAAACATTTTCATAACAAAACTATTAATTTTATTTGGCTAGAAATGGGCTAAACCAATTAATCTATCCTAAACTTCACCAAATCCATTTTCAAAACCATGGGTTGGTTCCTAGGGTCAGTAAGTTTACCACAAGCCAATTTGCAAAGGTTTTAACCTCAAAAACATTTTTGAACAATTTTTCTAATCTAAACAAGCATTCAAATGTTTCTGCAAAAACAAACAATCTAACAGATACTATTTGCTAAACAAATTCCATGGTTGGCTAGGGCTTGTTCCACTGATTCCAATGATATAAAGTTTGTAATTTTTGGACGTGTGGATCAAAAGTTACAAAGGTTTCAAAATTGAATCTCTAATAGATTCAAATCTGTTTTTTTAAACGAAGCCTGGCCACGCGTCATAAAGCCATTGGCTGGTACCGCTTCGGTTGGATCAGCTCTGTGGTGCGTTGGATCTAATGCGAATCGTGCGGCTCAGATGCTTCCATACCGGTTTTATTAAGTCGTTCTATCTACGCCACAAGATGGGGATCTAACGGCTCTCGCGTGCTTGACCAAAAGCTGGCGGCGCTGCGCGGCGGCAGACGACGGCGACGATCAGGCGCGGTGCTAGCGGTGGTTCTAGGAAGCAAAGAACGAGGTGGGGATGCTCACCGTGATCGCGAGGACGTGGTGATGCTCGCCGTGTGGTCGGCGTGGCAAGGTGCGTTCTGGAACAGCAACGATTGCTCGCCAGAGTGGAGGACAGCGTCGGGTGGTCCTGGTGCTCGTCGAGGATGGTGCTGTGGTTCGCCCCGAGGAAAAAGGAAGACGCAGTTAGATGCGCTAGATCAAGGCGAACTTGTGTGCATGAACGAGAAGGCGCGGGGTGGTCTGTTCTTACCAGGAAGCTTCGCCGGAGAAGAAGGCAGACGCGGCGGCGCTCGGAGGCTTGTCGTAGTCGACGCTCTAGGGCGCCCGCAGTTGAACGAGAGGCACGGACAGATACGCCAGGAGGTGGAGAGTATGTGTGCGTGGTCAATGAGACAAGGGGCGGCGCTGAGTCGCCGGAATTGGCACTGGACCTCGTCGGAGCAGAGGGTGGTCTTTGGCGAAATTTGTGTAGCCTGGTGGCGTGTTGGTTATGGCGACAGAGGGGAAAGGAGGAGAAGACGCAGGCGTTTAATAGGACGTGGTCGCAGGGAGTAATGGTGGCTGCATTAAGGTGAATTGAAGCTGCAACATCAATGGCAGGAAACGGCCGGCGTCGTCTGCGCGAGGAAGAAGGCGAGCTGGAAAAGTGGGGTCGGCTGGTCAGTGAGAAAAGGAGTGAGGGGAGGGTCCACCAGTCATTCACTGCACGGGTCGTCTGGTGAGTGAGAAAACGTTTCGCTGAGGAAGTGGGAGTGGGCTGGCCGGCTGGGCTGCTGCCTGTTTCTATTTTTTCTTCCTGAATCTTTTTTTTTCAATTCAATTTCTGTTTTGAAATTCAAACAAACAAACAAGCAATAAATCAAACATTCAAACAATTCAAACAATCACCAATCAAATGAATTTGGTTCTGTTTAACAACATGAACCAATTCCTTAAATAAAATAATAATTTTATTTTAGAGTCAATTTATAATTAAATAAAATGGACACTGGTTAATAAATCAAATAGGTTTTAATTTATTTAAAAAAACTCCATTTGAAATCTAAATATTTTCAAAACCAAATTAGTAGGTTTTATTTGAAAATATAAAATACTTGGAAAACTTATTTGAAATAAATAAATAAGTTTTAGGGTTTATTTAAAATGGGAAAAACTTTTACTTAAATAAAATTGGATATTAAATTCTTAATATTTTATTTAAATAAACCTTTACCATTTTTAATCAAAGCAAAACATTTTATTTCAAAAGCTTGGCCAAGGTTTTAATTTGGCTTATAAAATAATCCTTATTTATAAAAACTTCTATTTCATTTGAAAACAATTTTTTTTATTAAAAGATTCAAAATAGTAATTCCAAATGTTTTTATTTTCCTTTTTTAAATGTTTATCTTTTTAAATCCTTTTAGGATTTATTTGATCCAAATTGGTTTTGAAAGTTTCCGAATGGGAAACAAAAAGTTTCTTCTCACTCTGAAAATCAACAAAGTTTTATTTTATTCATTTGTTTTTCACATCACAAGATTTGGAAAATCTTGGGATGTGACAATAACACCAATGAAACACCGTTCACTAGTATTGCATCCCTCGGAGTGGTACAACAGAAAAACAGCAGGTCGAAGACATGACTATAGGTTACAACTCGACTCTTTACACAAGATCCAGAGAACACTCTAGGTTAAAGAGAGAGAAAGAAACTTCTTACAAAGAAGGACCAAAATAATCAACTCATAACTATTATGCTAATAAGATTAGCATCTAACAATTTGGCTTGTATTGATGCTATTGCAATACACTACAGAAGTTGGTTCTATGGCTAGAGATTATATTCCTATCTAATCAGCAACTTCATCTTCACTTTATTTGATGTATATGTTGACTTCATTGAAGAACTTGAACTGTTGATGACAATTCACTTAAGCATAAGTGGATGTAGACGTCGTCTGTATTGGCTTCAGAACCTAGCAAGGGTTAAGAAGATACATTGAGTACGAGCGTACTCAGCAGTTTCACTAAAAAGGAGTGTTTGATGCACTATCTACAGCCATAGACCATAGGTCGTAGGCAATGCAGGTTTTCATAAACATTTCTTCAAAGGTTTCTTTTATTCTGAAAAGCTATGTCCGTCAGCCTTCACAGGTTTACCAGAACTTTCGTGGAGTTCCTTTCCTGCTGTGTGCTCCTTCCCAGAACAGGGAGTAACAAGTTATAGTTTTACACTCTATATAGGTGCGTTACTTTACCCATGAGAGATCTAATCCTTGTTGCACAACCGGGCGATCTTTCCCGTCCACAATTCCGTAATATGGGGCCCAATAGATGATCCAAGCCAATCACTGCCCCCTTCGCGACCCCGCATGTCTCCTTGGTGTACGCCATGCCCACACATTGAATTACAACAATGGTTGGTACAGACCGTTCAAATGCCAGAACTATCATGGGACGTTGAGGGTTCCCACCCATATGCTGCATATCCTCTATGAATTACCAATTAACGCACGCTAAGAGGATAAAAGCCACGACATGCGCATCCGGCTACATGAGAGAGGAAGAAGATACAACTGACTTCTCCGTCTCATTCCAAATCTCATGGTTAACGCGTAATATACTACGCAAGAATCACTGGCGACATTGGTTGTTAAGTCCTAGATAATATGTTCCTTTACTAATCATATTATTATGAAAATAGTGTTTTCTAACCTTTTTGAAATGTAGGTGATGACTGATATGTCCAAAACATATCTACTTTCTCGAACACTTTGCTATTATTTCTCCTCTAAACTTGTGTGATTTGGATACAACTAACACGGACTGACGCTGTTTTCAGCATAATTACTTTGGTGTCTTGTTTTTCTGCAGAAAATCAACTATCAGGAAAAATCCCGGAAAATATGTCAAAAGTTATATTTCACCAAAAGATCCACGGAGCCAGAAGACGAGATGGAGAAGGGTTCTGAGGGGGCCACACCCACCCCAGGCGCGGGCCCACCACTGGCCACGCCTGGAGGGGGTGCAGACACCCCAGGCACCCCCTTGGCCTCCCTATGCGCCTATAAGTTGCCTTTCGATCTAAAAACTGAGGGGGGTTTGATAGTTTTCCAGAAAGAGTTCCGCTACACTACCGCCACAAAAAACCAAGATTCGGATCCAGAAACTCCGTTCTGGCACCCCGTCGGGACAAGGAATTTGGAGAGGATCATTGCCATCGTCCTCACCAACGCATCTCCATCAACCACCGACATTTGCCTCATCCATGAGTGAGTAATCCCCCGCTATAGGCTTGGGCATGGTAGGGATTAGATGAGTTCTATCATGTAATCGAATATGATTGTTAGGGCATAGTGCCTAGTATCTCTATCAGTGCTATTTGACTTTGTTGCAACTTGTTGTGCTTAATGCTTGTCACTAGGGCCCGAGTGCCATGGTCTCAGATCTAAACTTATTATTGAATCATTATGATAGTATTGTTTGTGATCTTATCTGCAAGTTGTGTACACATATCATTGTCTGGATCCAAAGGCCCAAAGTGACAATAATTGTAACAACCGGAGGGGATGGCTGTGGTGTGAGGATTACATGTGTTCACGGAGTGTTAATGCCAGTAGTTCCCTAGAGGCCCCGCTACCACGGGCTGGCTGGACAGAAGATGTTGTGCAGGTTCTCATTGCGAGCACATATGACTATATATGGATCACATGCCTAGAATTTTTTAGTACTTGGATGCTTGTTATTATTTATCTGCAATGCCCTAGATCTTGCAGTTACATGTTTAGACTCGTCCATGCAATGCCCGTCCATCCATCCCTATGCCTACGCACTCGAATCCAACTGTTTACTGTTACTGTTATTGTTGCTCTTGTTTCACTGTTGCTGTTACTGCTACTATTGCTTTGTTGTTACTACTACCAAACTGTTGCTACTGATAAACTTTTGTGAGCAAGAACTATTTCTAGGTGCAGCTGAATTTACAACTCAGTTGTTAAGGCTTGCAAGTATTCTTTGGCTCCCCTTGTGTCGAATCAATAAATTGGGTAATACTACCCGCGAAGACTGTTGTGATCCCCTACACTTGTGGGTCATCAAGACTATTTTCTGGCACCGTTGCCGGGGAGCATAGCTTTATTTGTAAGTTCACTTGGATCTATTATTATTCACTGCTACTCCTTTCATCATGGGGAAGTCTCGTGATGGAAAGTCCACTATTTTACCATCCACTACAAGAATAGGTACTGTCCTAAACACCCCTGCTCTTGATTCACCGTCTGTTTTAAGTAAGCTTGTCACACCACCAGCACATACACATGCTACACACACTGCTACCGCTGCTGAGTCTAAAACTGTTTTTGATACTCATGATGTTAGTTCTACTGTTCTTGATGCGAGTGGTTCGTTAGGTCCTTTTCTAGATGCTACTATAGCTAATCTAGGAAATACCGAAACTCCTAGTGAAGACACTGTTACACCTGTTAGCTCACCTGAGGCTAGTGAGAGTTATGATATTAATGATGGTTACATTGAGTTCACTGATGAATTTGTTGAAGAGTGCCGAAACACACATGGTACTAGTGCTATTAAGAGTCTCCTTGCTAGACGCACCATTATTCCTAAGTTGTCCTCTGATCCTAAGTTTGCCACTTCTCCCATAGACATTAAAGATAAAGATTATGATTCCTCTCTTGATTTATCTTATTTAGATATTTTTGAGAAAGAACCTTTCTGTGGGACTGAAAATGAGAGTGTTGTGGCTCATATGAATGGGCTTTCTACTATGAGTGCCTTATTCTCTGATGATTTTAAGACGCGCAAGTACTTTGTTGCTAAGATCTTCCCTTTTTCTACTATGAGTGGCTTGGTTTAATATATTACCTCCCGGTTCCATTGATAGCCCTGATTGTTTGATTGCTTCTTTCTTCCAGAAATATTTTCCCCCTAGTGCTAGACATGTTGCTTTGCAGAAACTTTTTGATTTTATACAGGGAGAAGAAGAGAAATTGCCTGAGTCATGGAAAAGGTTATGTGCCTTGATTCATGCTTATCCTAGATGTCCATTACCTAAGAATGAGCTTCTTGATATCTATTATAATGTACTAACTAATGATTCTAGGACCTACCTAGATAGCTTTGCTGATTGTGTTTTCAGGAAAAGAACTCCTACATATGCTGAAGAATTAATGGATAAAATAAGCAAGAATTATGATGATTGGACTTCAACTGAGCTGAATACACCTGAGCCTATTACCCCTGAACCAGATGTTCCTGAACCAATTCCAACACCAACACCAACACCAAAGAAGAGAGGAATTATTGCATTAAATGATGAAGTGATGAAGGAAGCTAAGAAGTGTCTTAAGGAGAAAGGTATTAGAGCTGAAGATGTGAAGAATCTACCTCCTATAGAAGAATTATGTAAGCCAATTCCCCACTCATCTACTATTGAGGTACACTCTCTCCAACACTTTGATGAAGGTGATATTCCCTATAGTAAGCCTCCTGATCAATGCTTAGAGGAACTTGACATTTTTATTGTTAAACAAGGTAATTTTTATAAACAAGTTCAGAATCATTTATTGGAAAACTCTAGAGCTATCAATGATTTGAAAGATATTATGGAAAGAACTTCAAATGATATTAAAATGATTTTAAACACTTTCAAATGGTTCAAACCCAACTTGATCAACTTGCTAAGGTACAAAAGGATATGCCAGTTAATGCTTCAGGGGATAAACATGCTTATGGAATTAGAACTAGGAGTCGTATGGCTACTCAAGATCCTTTATATCCCGAAGGACACACTAAAAGAATAGAACAGGATTCCCAACAAGTTGATAGTGGTAGTCCTCGTAGAAGAAACAAAAAGAAACATAAGATAGTTGAGGAACCACTTGAACCTGCTGTAGATCCTAATAGTATATTTGTCTCTAATGCTGAAACTGAGATTTGTAATGATAAGAATGATGCTCCTGATAATGAGGAAGTTGAGGAAGAACATGAGAAGCACACTAAAAACACTAGGTACACTAAGGAAGATTTTATTGCTAATAAACATGGTAAAGAGAGAGAACCTTGGGTGCAGAAACTTATGCCTTTTCCATGTAAGAAACACAAGTCAAAGGAGGAAGAACACTACAACAAGTTTTGTGAGTGGATGAAACCTTTATTTTTGCAAATTCCTTTGGCTGATGCTATTAAGTTGCCTCCTTACTCAAAGTATATGAAGGATATTGTCTCTAATAAAAGGAAGATTCCTAATGAGGAGATTTCTACTTTCCTTGCTAATTACTCCTTCAATGGTAAGGCTCCAAAGAAACTTGGTGATCCAGGTATACCAACTATTCCTTGCTCCATTAAGAATAATTATGTTAGAACTGCTTTATGTGATTTGCGAGGTGGAGTTAGTGTTATGCCGTTTTCTCTCTACAAGAGACTCCAGCTAGAAAAGTTGATACCAACTGATATATCTTTGCAAATGGCTAATAAGTCAACTACTGTTCATGTCGGTATATGTGAGGATGTTCCTGTTCAAGTAGCTCATAATTGCATGGTTTAATTGATTTTGGTGTGCTTGAAATGCCTGAAGATGATAATATGTCTATTATTCTTGGGAGACCTTTTCTTAATATTGCAGGTGCTGTCATCAATTGTAATCAAGGAAAAGTATCATTCAATATTAATGACAAAGAGCACACTGTCTATTTACCCAAGAAGGTTTCTAAGAGCTATTTCCTAAACTCCATTGAAAATATTGAGAGCGTCAAGGTTGGAGAAATATATTGTCCCATTCCACAAGAAAATTTTGAAACTATTATGATTGGGACCATTGCTATCAAGCTTGAGGTAACATAATCACTTGGTGGAATACAAAGTTTTGCTTCATCTAAGATTGTTTTGGTAACAAGACTTGATCAACCTTGTTAACAAAAGGATTTTAATGAACAAAATAATGTTTTCACTTTGGTTATTCTTTCCTTCTTTTACTTTTCTCCTTCCTAGTCTTTGCTTTTGCTTTAGTTTTGTTAGTTGTTTGTTTGTTTGAGTTTCTTAGAGCTCCTGTAGTTTGGCTTTTGGTTTGCTTTTGCTTCTTCTGAAAAAACTATTTCTGCGAGAAAATCAATTTTCATACCCTGAAAATTTGCCAAAAATAAAGTTTCTCGAAAAATCCCAGAAAATTCAAAATAAATTTTTCCTTGAAAAAGGGGCAGAGAGGCACCTGAAGTGACCCAAGGGGCCACCGCACCCATGGTAGGCGCGGCCTACTAGGGGGTGGCGCCTAGGGGGGTCTGGCCCACCTAGGCCCCTCCAGGCTGCCTCCTCAAAGCCACTTTTTTTCTCTCTCCCGAAAAACACCGGAAAACTTGCTCAAGCTCGAGTTCTTGCTGTTCTTGCTCACGATTTTCGATCTCCTTGTTAATCCCATCTCAAGTGCTAATTTTTGGAGGGATTGCTCCTTGGTATGTGCCTCCTCCACTTGTCCAATTAGATTTGTGATTGGTAGATCATATCTTGAGTATTTTTCTACTATAGGTGTCAGGTTGTTTGATCTTGCATGCTTGTTCTATGCTTAGTATATTTATTTTGATGCATGTGTAGTCCTCTAGCAAGTTCCTATAGTAGTTTCTCATCATTTATCAACTTAGAAATCACTTGGTTTGATGTTTGTCTAAAAATTTTAGAATTAAGGGAAGTCATGGACCACCATACATTTGGTGATATATTTGAGAGTGATGCACCTAGAAGGGCAAGGATTCCAAGTTCATCTACCAGTACTAGACCCTCATACAATGAGGATCTCATCACTCCGCGATTTGGTGACGAGGGAGATGAAGGGGATGCGCACCCCTCCACCTTTCCTTGCCAAACCTTCTTGCGATATGCTGGGATTCTTAATGATTTTATGACTTTGGTACAAAGGGATGGACTAACAAGTTACATGCAGGATGAGAGCGCACAATATGCTTTACTTACTAAAACATTTGTGGAGAGCTTTTCCTTTACTAATAGTGTGTTCAAGCCTGCTGTGTCTTTCAAAATTTATGGCAGGGCTCATTCTATGACTTTGAAGCAATTTTGCAAGGTCCTGGGACTTGGTACAACTAGGTCACCAAAGAAGATTACAACTCTACCTGCTGATTTGTTAGAGCTTTACTGAGGAATAACCAATGATGATGACCGTAGAGCTCAACGAGGGAAGATAAAGAACATTCAACTTCCAGCTATCTGGTACTTTGCCTACTATCTTGCCACCAGTGTTCTTGGTAGGGAGAACACTAGTAATATTTCCAACTATCAATTGGCCTTCTTAGCTGCTATACTCAACAATGAAGACAAGTATAATCTTGGTTCTCTCGTTGCTCGTAGTTTAGCTGCTAAGGGACCCATTTATGGGAGAATTATTGCTACTCGTATTGCTGCTGCCTTGAATATTGTTGTTGATCCACATGATACAGTTTTGGCTCCTCAGAGGCTTGATCTTGCCGCCATGAAGGCGCGCCACTTTGTCACCACTAGCTCTACCCTTGAGAACTTGGTTTATAGAATGTTGTTTACTGACGGGGAAGAGAGAGATCCCTCTACCCCAAACCACTTTGCTCAGTATTTCTCAGGGACCTTTGTCACGCTCGAAGGCGGAGATGGGCACTATCAGGAGGAAGCACCATCATACAACCCCTCTGTGTATTACACGGGGGAGGCCTCGAGCTCATACCAGGACGAGGGAGCTTCCTCAACATACTACAGAGGTGCATCCTCTTGGACACCGTGGGATTGAGCCCCACTTAGGCCAAAAGCCTAAGCTTGGGGGAGGTATACCGACATCACACTCATTTATATATCATCTTCGGTCGGTTCTTTGTATATCCGTTGTTTCGCTTTCTTTTTTGTTCTTGTTGCTTCTTTCTCAAAAACACAAAAATACCAAAAATATTTTCATTGTTTCTCTTGGTTTGTTTCTTTGTTTCTTTGCTTTGGTTTGCCTTAAATAAGTAAAGTTATATTTTTATTTGGTAGATTTTATTTTTGTGATCATTTTGATATATCATATGTATTTTTCTAGGGTTCAAAATGTTTAGAGGGCATTTTAGTAATTTCATTTACCCATTTTTCTAATTTCCTTTTTATTTTCATATTTGGGCCCATAGGTCAGTCCAGCCCACTAGGTTGGGCTAGACCACTTGGTCCGATCCATTCAGTCGGTTGAGCCCGACCATATCCTCTTCCTCGCCACTCGCCCTCTCTCTAGCGATGTAGATGGTGCCGCCCATCTTTGGCTCGATTCCGTCAAACACCGGCCATTTCGGCTGCCACCGCCGGCTATTGAAGCTCCGCCGCCGCCTGGACGATTTGGCCCTCCGATTTGATTTGGCCTCGAGGCCCTATCGAGCTCGCCCTCAATGCTTATCTGCTCAGGCCTGGCACCACCGCCGGTGTTGATCCGTCCGGCTTTGGCCCTTGCCGGCACCGCTCCACACAGGTATGTGCTTTGTATCTGGCCTCTACCTTGCCTACTTATGCCTCGGCTCCCCTCCACTTTGGTGCCCAGCACCCGCGCGCACACCCCGGGTGAAACCCTAGCCGAATCGCCTCCGCTTACTTCCATGCTCCTACGCACCCGCCTTGCACCACAGTTACTTCTCGAGGATGACAGAGAGGTATCGCCTTCTAATGTTCTTGCTTGGCATGTTCGTGTTGTCTATTTTGACCTAGGTGCTGGCGGGACGACAGGGATGTCTGCAACCCCAGCGACCTTGATAGGGTGCTTCTAAACTTGACTGTGGTGGTGGGGAAGGTGATGTGGTATTGCCTCTTCTCTGACACCGGTGGGTCGGTAAGTATCTGCAACCCCGACGTCAGCCTTCTTGTCTACTACCTCAACCATGTCTCTGGTCAGGTAAGACTCATGTGACCGGCCTTCGAGCCGATGAACTTGTTTAGGTGTAGAATTATGGTGGGTGGTTGAATTTCTCGACATGTACTACGTTGTGATGTTAATCGAATGTGTATTCGGGTGATTGGTAAATTTGTTTGGAATTGGTGGTGTTGCAGTGATTTCTAGTGCACCACACTTTGATGAGTAATATAATTTATTGCTTTCATTTGGTGGTAAAATAGATATGGTTGGCTGCCATGCTAGATGGGAACTTGTAATCTATTCTGAGTAGTCTGGTTTAGCAACATAGTTTGCTAATATGTGATACGCCCAATTTGCATCACCTTTCTATATCATAATTTACCTCTATTCATTGATATTTGTCTTATTATGAAGTATTACTTATGGCTTTTTCATCTGTTTATGCATGTTGGATGATTATTGGAGGATGGACTACCAGAGTCTGGATTCTGATGGAAAAGAAGGCGTTTCGATGCAATTTCGCGAAAATCATAAAAATACCAGAAAAATATGGAAACGTATTATTTTACCGGAGGATGACTGGAGCCAGAAGGAGGAGCGAAGGGGGGCTGCAGGGGGGCCAAACCCCCTAGGCGCAGGCCCAGCTGAGGCCGCGCCTAGGGTGTGTCTGGCCCACCTGCCCGGCTCTCGACTCCCCCCTTCGCCTATAACTTCCCTTCGGAACGCTAATACACAGGGAGCAACCACATATAGATTTCCGCCGCCTCTGGGGGCGGAAAACACCGAGAGAGAAAGATCTCTCTGGCAGACAGATTTCTGCCGAGGGAATTCCTTCCCGGAGAGGGGAGATCGTCGCCATCAACACCATCATCAAGCTAGGCTTCATCGGGATCAGCATCGTCATCATCCACACTATCATCTCCACCAGCACCATCATCACCACTCCGTCTCGCTATAACAATTGTGTTGGATATTTCTTAGTTCATTAGGGGAAACTTTCCCGGTGTTGATTGCTATTGTCGTTGATGCTTGTGAGTGGAACCATTGGATTATTGTTTATGTTCAGATTGTTATCCATTATCATATCATCTTTGATCTTGATCCATATGATGTCTCGTGAGTAGTTCGTTTAGTTCTTGAGGACATGGGAGAAGTCATGTTGTTAGTAGTGAATCTGTGATGAGTTATTATTCAATGGTTTAGTATTTAAGTTGTGGTGCTATTCTTCTAGTGGTGTCATGTGAACGTCGACTACATGACACTTCACCATTTATGGGCCTAGGGGAATGCATTGTGTATTTGGCTATTAATCGCAGGGTTGTCGGAGTGACAGAAACCTGAATCTCCCTTAGGACACCTTTGCACAAGGGAGTGTAGGATCTCAGAGTTTAAGGTTGTGGTTAGATTTATATCTTAATTACTTTCCTATAGTTATGGATGTTTGCAGGGGGTTTAATCACAAGTATGTATTAGTCCTATAAAGGGCAGTATGTTAGCACAGGTTCACCCACACAACACTTACGAACACCAGAGAAGAGTACTCAGCTATTTGCAGCGAAAGCACTTGACAGAATTCCCATGTGTCCTCGAGAACGTTTGGTCCTTATAAGTATTTCCACCGGCTTGTTCTTTGCTAAGAAAGGATTGGGCCACTTGCTCCGTTTGTTTACTGTCTTTGTTACTTGCTCTTTGTTTTGTTGCCTTATCAGAAAACCACTAAAAATCCGTTTGTTAAGTATTCACAAGGATTTCCTGCTCCATACCACTGTTCAGCACCTTCTGCTCCTCGTTGGGATCGACACTCCTATTTATCGAAGTACTGCGATACACCCCCTATACTTGTGGGACATCAAGACTATTTTCTGGCGTCGTTGCCGGGGAGGCTAAGGACGTCTTCACTATGGGAGTGCTTCACTTCCTTTCTCTTTACTTTGTTTTTAGTTTGCTTTGTTTCTTTTGCTTGGTTTTGTTTGCCTCTTTTCAAAAAACCCAAAAAATAGTCTAGTTTGGTTTGCTTGCCTTATTCAAAAACACACAAAAATTAGTTCCTGCTCTAGCTGCTGCTGCTGTTTTTGGCTTGTCCACCTTTGCCAAAATGAAATCTACTGAGAACACCAAGTTGTGTGACTTCACTAGCACCAACAACAATGATTTCCTAAGCACACCTATTGCTCCACCTGCTCGTGATGCTACCTTTTATGAAATTAAGCCCGCTTTGTTGAATCTTGTGATGAGAGAGCAATTTTCTGGTGCTGGCTCTGATGATCCTGCTGCCCATCTTAATATCTTTGTTGAACTTTGTGAGATGCAAAAGTATAAGGATGTTGATGGAGATATTATTAAGCTCAGGCTTTTTCCTTTCTCCTTGAGGGGAAAAGCTAAAGAATGGTTGCTATCTTTGCCTAAAAATAGTATTGATTCTTGGACTAAGTGCAAAGATGCTTTTATTGGAAAGTACTATCCTCGTGCTAAGATTATTGCTATGAGAAGTGATATTATGAAATTTAAACAGCTTGATAGTGAACATGTTGCTCCTGCTTGGGAAAGAATGAAATCTTTGGTTAAAAATTGCCCTACTCATGGACTCACTGCTTGGATGATTATCCAAAAAAATTATGCAGGTTTGAACTTCTCCTCAAGAAACCTATTGGATTCTGCTGCTGGAGGTACTTTTATGGGACTCACCTTGGGTGCTGCAACAAGGCTCCTTTATAATATGATGGTTAACTACTCTGAATGGCATGTTGAGAGAGCTCCACATGGTAAGAAGGTAAATTATGTTGAGGAAACTTCCTCTTTGAGTGAAAAGATTGATGTTATTATGGCTATGCTTGTTAATGGGAAAGCTCCTCTAGATCCTAATAGTGTTCCCTTAGCCTCTTTGGTTGCTCAAGAAGAGAAAGTTGATGTGAACTTCATTAGAAACAACAATTTCAACAACAATGCCTATAGGAATAATTTTGGTAGCAACAACAATTATAGGCCTTATCCTCCTAATAATGGCAATTCCTATGGAAGCTCTTACAATAATGCTAGAAGTGCCCCCTCTGAACTTGAAGTCATGCTCAAGGACTTTATTAGTAAACAAACCACTTTCAATAAGACTATAGAGGAAAACCTTTTAACTGTTGAGAAAAATATATCCTCTTTGTCTGAAGCTCAAACTTCCTTGGTTAATAAAATGGCTGCTAAACCTGAAACTATGGAAAACACCTTTGCTACTGCTCATGCCATACAAGTTACTATTGATGAAAATGTTAGGCTATTAGCTCAACTTCATGCTAGGTGGGAGCTGAAATTGATAGAAACATTAGTGTGTGCACTATCACCACTAAACCACAAGTAGCCCCTATTCCTCCTCCTACTATGCCTAAGCCTATTGATCCTACTACTAGTGATGCTAAGTGTCACATCCCAAGAGTTTCCAAATCTTGTTATGTGAAAAATAAATGAATAAAATAAAACTTTGTTGATTTTCAGAGTGAGAAGAAACTTTTTGAATTCAATTGGAAACTTTCAAACTTATTTTGATCAAGATAAAATCCTAAAGGGATTTAAAAAGATAAACATTTAATAAAGGAAAATAAAAATATTTTGAATTACTATTTTGAATCTTTTTATATAAAGATTTGGTTTCCAAATGAAAAGGAAGAAGTTTAAATAAGGAATATTTTATAAGCCAACTTAAACCTTGGCCAAGCTTTTGAAATAAAATATTTTGTTTTGATTAAAAGAGTAGAAGTTTATTTAAATAAAATAATAAGGATTTAATATCCATTTTTATTAAAAATAAAGGCTTTTCCCATTTTAAATAAACACTAAAACTGATTTATTTATTTTAAATAAGTTTTCCAAGTATTTTATATTCTCAAATAAAACCTACTGAAGTGTTTTTGGTTTTATTCTAGATTTCAAAATAAATATTTTAATAAAACAAATCCTATTTGATTTAATAACTAAGGTCCATTTTATTTAATAATTAATGGACCCTAAAATAAAAATGTTATTCTATTTTAAACAAGTTTTCTAAGTATCTTCTATTTTCAAATAAAACCTACTGATTTGGTTTTGATAATATTTAGTTTTCAAATGGAGATTTTATTAAATAAATCAAAACCTATTGGAATTAATAATTAAGGTCTATTTTATTTAATTATTAAATAGATCCTAAAATTAATAAAAATTATTTTATTTTGGGACTTTGGTTTATGTTGTTAAACAGAACCAAAGCACAACACAAAGTATGGTGAATGTTTGAATTGAATTGAATGTTTGAATTGTTGTTTGAAATTCAAAACAGAAAATAGAAATAGAAAAAGAAAAAAAGCATTGGAAAGAAAAAGATAGAGTCAGACTCGACCCAACTAAATCCAGCCCAGCTAAGCCCATTCCAGCCCAACCTAGCCCACCTCTCCCTCTCAGCGAGCGAATCATTTTCACCGCGAAAGAAACCCGCGAGGACACTGACGAATGGACCCTCCCCCTCACTCCCTTTCTCGCTGACACTAGGCCCCACATCCACGTTCCCTTCTTCCCCACCCGTGGACTACGCCCTCCCCCTCGCCGGCCGTTGCAGGCGAATTAAGTCCGGCGTAATACGCGTTAACCACGCCATTAATCGGACCCTTGACCACGCACGTTAAAGCGCCTGCCCCTCCTCTCCACTTCCCCTCTATCGCCCCATCTCAACACGCCCCCAGGCCGCAGAATTTTGCCCTACACTGCCACTGCTCCAACGACTCTCCGGTGACGATTCCGGCAACCCTTTACTGCCCCTTGCCTCCTCGACCACGCACACATACTCCCCACCTCCTGGTGCGTCTCCCCGTGCCACTAATTCTCCCGCGAGTGCCCCGTAGCCTCAGCTTCATCGACACCGAGCGTGCGACGCCGTCTGCCATTGCTCCGTCGAGCATCCCAGGTGAACTCCGACCGCCCTAAACTCTCTCGATGATGCACACATCTTCCCCAGATCATCCCGCGTCTAACCATGCCCCTACCTTGCCTTAGGGTGCCTTGTAACCTCATCCCCGACGACCTCCAGAGCCGCCCGACGACGATGCAAACTCCAGCGAAGGATTGACAACGACCCCGTGCGCCCCTTCAGCAACGACAACCTCCTTGAGCTTCCCTACGACGCCGCGAACACTGTGAGC
Source organism: Avena atlantica (assembly GCA_910589765.1). Classification (NCBI taxonomy): domain Eukaryota; kingdom Viridiplantae; phylum Streptophyta; class Magnoliopsida; order Poales; family Poaceae; genus Avena; species Avena atlantica. The sequence continues at coordinate 262,602,942 of OU342738.1, forward strand.
ATCTCCCCAGCCATTCTAGCTTCCTGCATCGCCGGCGCCGCCACCGTCTGGCCGCTCCGCCGCCAGTAGCCACCGCAGCGCCGCCCATCTATGGCTGGCACGTTGTACACCGTAGGATGAAAATCCAAGCGCCACGATAGAACAGGATCGAAGGGGTGTCGAGCGATCTATGTCGTGCGATCAAGTTAGATCCTGCGGTCTGCGTCTGTCGATCCGACCGAAGCGGTATCAGCGAATAGAAACACGCCACGTGTCTCTGTTTAGTTAATTAGAACAGAATTGATCTATTAGATTTCCAATTTTGTAAATTGCACAACTTTTGATCCACACGTCCAAAAATTACAAACTTTATATCAATGAAATCAGTGGAACAAGCCCTAGCCAACTATGCCATTTTTTACTAAAAAGCTTCTAGAAAAATGTTTGTTTTTACAGAAACATTTATATGCTTGTTTAGATTATAAAAATTGTTCAAAAATGATTTTGGGATAAAATCTTTTGCAAATGGTGTATTTTGAACCTACTAACCATAGGAAACACTTTGTGGTTACAAAAATGTATTTGGTGAAGGAAAAGAATGATTCTTTGATTTAAAACCATTTCTAGTCACATAAAAATATAGTTTATTTATTAAAAATGGTTTTGGAAGAAAACCTTTGGGAAATGTTTTGTTTTAAACTCTCTGACCCCAAACACCAAGTTTTATGGTTTGAAAACATATTTGGTGAACCCTATAGGTTAATGCCATAGTAAAATTATTTTTGCACTACATAAAATGATACTTTGTTTTGAAAATGGTTTTTAAAGTGAAACCTTTTGCAAATGACTTTGCCACTTTATAAAATGACCAATAGGTGTTTTCAAATGTTTATGACCCATTAGAAACCACTTTTACAAATAAAACAACCCTTTTGCATGCTTGCATGTGTTGTTTGTTTTATTATTTTATGTGATGAATTGCTTGAATGGTAGATTGAATTATTGTTTGCTTGATTGATTTGTAGTGACTTGAAGTGTGTGAACATTGCAAAGATCAAGGAGTGAACCTATACTCTACCAAAAAGGCAAGTGATGCTTCATACTTTTGTCCCATTACTTTCACTATGCATTAGTGATTTTCTCTAAGTAAAACTTGCATGAAAATTTTGCTAAGTATAAACCTTGCTATAGGAAAACCTAGTAGATGAAAACTTAGTAGAAATTTCCTAAGTTAAGATTCCTACTACTATCAAGCTTAGCCTAACTAATAGAAAACAAGGGTGGAATATATATTCACAATATGGAAAAATTTCTAAGTCTGAGGACTTGTGTTTTGTTTAATAAAACAACTAAGTTAATGAATCACCTGGGTGGAATGGTAATTGCTTGGTGGATTTTGGTTGAGTGGTTACACAAGGCCCATGTCTATGTCTTACCTTGTGTATCACACTTGTGGATTGCCACCCAGGAACAAAGAGATTTGAGATGTCAAATGTTGAGAAGCTTCAAGTGCAGCCACTTGGCATTATGGGCTCTGCCTGGATCACATAGGTTGCAAGAACTTAGCCATATGGACAGTTGGTGGTAGAGTTTGATAGGTTGGAACGCGTCCATTTTGGTCTAAGGGAAGGCTTCTGAAAGATCTTGTCTTGGGAAACCAAGTCTTGTGGGGAAAGTGCACCACCTCTGCAGAGTGTAAAATCTAAGTACTTAGCCATGTCCCTGGTAAAGGACAATTTGAGCATCAAGACATGGAAGCAATCAAGAATCTCATCATTCAAATTTCTAAGATAAAAACTTGTGGTTTGAACAAGAGTTAAAGGATCTTCAATCTTTGATTGAGAAAAAATGTTTTTGTCAAACAAAAACTTAGTGTTTTCAAATGTTAAGGAAAAATCTATTTTGAGCAATGCAAGCCTCAACTCCACTTAACCAAATGCATATAGATGATAGACTCCACCATACTACCATAGTATCACTTGCCAATACAATTCAAATGTATTGACCCTTTGTGGCTGTAACTTGTATGTTGCAGGTTTGATTGATGTTAGTAAAGTTTGATGATTAGGATTACAAAGTCTACAACCAACATGTCTGCCTGTGGCACTTTGAAGATGAAGGACCCCATGCTATAGATATTCTGCTGCAATGTAATGTAATAGCCAAATGAGCTATGTAAGATGTAATAAAATTATGTTATTCCTGGTTATAAAGTTATATATGACCTTTGTTTCTTGGTATTACATCTGAACTGTGGATGCTAGCTATTGATCCAAGGACTAGCATTGTAAACACAGGGGACTCTACCTTATTTAAAGGTTGGGACCCTTACACTAAGTTTGATTTTGATATTGATGGTTGCAATATTTCTGAAGTGATTATGTTCCTACAAAATCTTGCTAGAAGTCCTGATGCTAGTGATATGCATGTTGCCTTTACCAAACACATTACATATGCTCTTGTTAAGATTAAGGAAGAGAAGCTAAAACACAAAGCTTCTATTCCTAGGAAAGTAGAAGATAGTTGGGAACCCATTATTAATATGCAAGTGAATGACTTTGATCTCAAAGCTTCATGTGATCTTGGTTATAGTATTCTATTATGCCTAGGAAGATTTATGAAATGCTTGATTTGCCACCATTAGAAGATTGTTATTTGGATGTCCCACTTAATGATAATGCTAAAAATAAACTCATGGGGAGTATTAATGATGTTCTCATTATGGTTAATAATGCTTATGTCCCTGTGGATTTCTATGTTTTGGATGTTGAATACAATGCTTCTTGTCCTATTACTTTGGGAAGACCTTTTCTTAGAACAGTTGGTGCCATCATTGATATGAAAGAAGGCAACATCAAATATGAATTTTCATTCAAGAAAGGTATTGAACACTTCCATATGAGGATAGAAAAGTTGCTTTTTGCTCCTCATTTGAAAGCAATATTTGATGTTAATGCTTCCTCATTTAAAAATACTTGATTCTTCTTGCTTCTTGAGCCTAACTTAAAGGCGTTAAAGAAAAGTACTTGTTAGGAGATAACCCAAGAGTTTCCTTAAGTCTTGGAAGTTATTACTACTGTAATGACCTCTCCTTATCCTTTTTGTTTTTTTGTGCCAAGAACGACCTCTAATGAGAGGGAAGTAAGATTTGGGGAGTTGCTATCCCGAAATAGATTTCTGTCCTCCACCAAAAAAAAATCGTGAGGAGTCTCTGTAACTCGGATTGAGCTCAAAATTTACTAATAAATACCCCAGTATGTTAGCTAACTTTCATTTGTTCAACACTTTTGATTTGAGCAGCAGAAGATGTTCGAAAAAATTTGTTTCTACCTGCTGGTCTGTTTTGACAGATTTCTGCCATTATTTGCATTTGCTTCTTATTGATTCCTTTTTGAGCTCTCTTCAGGTAAATTGAGTTTCTTTGAAGGATTTACTTTAGTATCTTGTGTTTTTAGTGAAAAGTCTTTTTGTTCCAAAGCTTTGCCAGTGGTCTAATATCTTTTGAATAAACTAATGTTGCTAATGAAGATTGTGTGAAGTTTTGTATGAAGGAAAAATTTCAGGTGTAGAGAGAGAATGATGCAATGAGATGAAAAATGGACAAAAGCTCAATCTTGGGGATGACACCATGGTGTCACCCCAAGAAATATCCAAGAGGTACAAGCGTCAAAGCTTGGGGATGCTCAAGGCATCCCCTTCTTCATCAATAAAAAGCTCAGGTCTGTCTAGACACTTCGTTTTTATTGTTTCATGCACAGTTGTGTTGTTCTTGGAGCGTTTTAGTTTTTGTTTGTTTTGCTTAGTTTGGTTAGTTTGCTTTAGTAGTTTGGACCCCCGTTCTCGCTGTGTTGTTTTGGAAATAAGTTTGCTTGGTGTTTGGAAAGGAGTAGTAAGTTCTTGCTTCAAGTGAAAGAGGAGCTTGCATTGACTGTGGCTTAGACTTTATCATGACATGCTAGGTGTTATTTTAGCATTATGCATAGTGATTATTGTTGTAGCATGTCTTGTTCCAAACAATTGGGATTTATTAGTGTGCCTTGAAGAAATTATGGGTTGTTTTAGCATGCAAAAGCATAGTATTGTGGTATTCTCCTTTGATGTTTTGCTTGGGTTGACTTGGCACATGCTTACACCATGTTATGACAATGACAAGTCACTATTAGCCTCTATGATCATTTAGTACTTGACTTGTAGTACCACTCTTTGCTTTGATTATTTTGCTTTGTTGCATTGCATAATTATGGCCATTATTGCTCTCTTAGTTGGTTACTCACAGTCTTTTGCTAGCCTTCACTTGTATGAGTAATGCTTCCAACTCCCAAGAAAACCAAGTTTTTCCACAGTGTCCACTATAAACTCCTATGCATGGTGTGTTACACCATTCCAAGTATATTCTTGTTTTCAACTATCTTCCAATTAAAAACTATTTTGTTATGTGAAAACTTAGTGATTAAAGCCCTCGTGAACTTGATGGCACATTTTATTCTTTGCCCCTAATAAACTTGAACCATTGAGGCAACTTTGTTGTATATGCTTGCACTTATAAGTTGGGATTTGCAGACCGTGCTGTCACGGGGAACGTTTTCAACATTACACTTGTACTTTTGTACTCCATTGATATCATGCTCTTTTGTCTATGGATGTTACCAGGGTGAAATGAAGTGGGAACTTGTAAGTCCATGGAGTTTGTATTCTATGTTAGAGAAACACCTGGGCCGCTAGCCTAAACCATGCCTAATCATGGTGGAAACTTACAGCATCACCATAGTGACATCTATGAAGCATTCTTCTTATAAAAAAGAGACACAGTGAGAAAAGAGGAAAGAGAGAAAAAAGCACCATATTCCCATGGTACATAAGAAGAATTGATGAGATGCTCATTCTCTGCTTGCCTTGTCATTTTGGTTATGGGAAAGCTCCTGTACCATGTGCAAGGGGTACCCCGTTGGCGGTTCTCAATGATATGCAAATACTTACAGTGACAAGAACTTGCATGGCCTTAAGTTGAGTATCCATGAGGTGTAGCCCTCATAGTCAAGGGACTTGAGATTGCCACCTTATACTTTGTCAAGCATATACTCCAGCTTTGCCACTTTAACCTTAAACACTTCAAGATGCTTATGATAGGGGCAATGAGGGCTGAAAGCTAATAAGTACCATAATTTTTGGAAGCTCTTTTTGAAACTTGTAATCCCTGCTTCCTTTATAAAAAAGGCCTTTCTTCCACCATTACTTGCGTCTCCACCTTCTACCTTTAGGCACCATTAATAGAGCATAGTTGTCATTTTGTGTGCAGTGTTCCAAAGCTTATTAATTGATGCATATTGTGTTATTACTTGTTCTTGTGCTATTTGTTTCTAGTCACCCTTGTGAACTTTGAAGGTGTCCTATGCATCTATATTGCTACTCTTTGAGGGAAAAGCTGATTGCCACTATGCTATGTTTTCTGTATGTGAAACAAACAAACGTTTTTCAATTGCATGTTATTCATGATCTTTGTTTGTAGCTTGCCTTGTTGCATGCACAGTTACTATGTTCCTACTGTTTGAACTCCATTCTTTCATGCACATGTTTAGAGTTCTTTGATCCCAGCTTTCAATGCTTGCAATGATTGGATCTTTATTGTGAGGGTGCATGTTCACCTAAAAAATTATTCTTTTTATCACTTACCTACTCGACGATGAGCAGGAGTTAAGCTTAGGGATGCTGATATGTTGGAAACGTATCTATAATTTTTTATGCTCCATGTTTGGTTTATATCTACTTTGCTTTACTTGTCTACACTTTGATGTGCTTTTTACATGTTTTCTGGTACTAACCTATTAACAAGTTGCAACAGTGCCAGATGCCTGTTTTCTGTTGTTTTTGGTTTCACAAAAGTTAGTAAAGAAATATTTTCAGAATTGGACGGGACGAAGGACAAAGTCAATAACTTTCCGTGGGGAACAAGAAGTCCAAAGGAGAGCCCGAGGAGCCGGCCTGAGGGGACAGACCCCCCCCCAGGCGTGGGTGGGCCCTAGCCCGTGCCTGGCTAGGGTTTGGCTACCCTGGCGGCCGCCTCGGTCTCCCCTTCGCCTATAAGAAGCCCCCGATGCAGAAACTCTGAGTACCCGATCAATATTCCACGAAACCGTTTGTAGCCGCCACCACCATCGTCCCTAGATCGGGGGGATATGAAGCTCTTCCCGGCACCCTGCCGGAGGGGAGATCATCCCAGAGGCCTTCTCTCCGGTATGATGCGTGAGTAGTTCCACCTTGGACTATGGGTCCATGTAGTATCTAGATGGTTGTATCTCCTCCTTGTGCTTTCATGTATAGATCTTGTGAGCTCTGTTCATGATCAATATCTAATCTATTTGTAATCATCCATGTTGTGTTTGCGGGGATCCGATGGATATTGAAATTATTATGTTGGTTTGGTTAATGGTTCTATCTTTATGATTCTATCATGTCTGTGTTGTTTGTGATCTTGCATGCTCTCCGTTGTTAGTGGTTATCTTGGCCAAGTAGTTGCTAGTGACTCCAAGAGGGAGTATTTATGCTCGATAGTGGGTTCATGCCTCTAGTTTCCAAGGGAAGTGACAGAAATCTCTTCGGTTGTAGATGTGATGTTGCTACTAGGGAGAAAACAATGGTCTCTTGTTCATGGAACATGTGGACTATTTACCTCACACACTTTGCTTAAAACAGTTGTTTGTTGCTTGCAACTTAATACCGGAGGGGGTTCGTATGATAACCTAAAGGTGGACTTTAGTCATAGATGCAGTTGGATTACGGTCTATATATATTATTGTATTGGCCAATCAACTCCATAGGATCTTTCTGGCTAGTAATTGCATTCTTATGCCTTGCTCAGTTCCTGTCAATTGCCCTGCTGTAATTTGTTTACCCTTCATGCCATGTTTTTTGTCTAAGGAGAGAACCTCTAGTGAACTATGGACCCCAGTCCAATCTTTACCATTGATACATCTTCCACTGTTACTTGTTTACTTGCTGCAAACCATTACCTTCCACACCATACGTTTAATCCTTTGTTACAGAAAACAGGTGAGCTTGACACCCACACTAATTCGTTGGGGCAAAGTCTTGAGTTTGTGTTGTGCAGGTCTCCACGTTGTTTGCAACACCTGTGTGACATTTCCTTCCTCCTTCTGGTTCGATAACCTCGGTCTCTACTGAGGGAATACTTGCTGCTTGCTACTTCAGACCTTGCTCTTGGGGTTTCCAACAAAGCGCTTCCACGTCAAACACCAGGTGCCATCAAGCTTTCTGGTGTCGTTACTGGGGAATATACTTCAACCTCTTCCACCTCGTCAAGCGCTATCAACATGTACTTGTCTTTGATATATGATAGGAATCTACATATAGATGATTCTTGGTTAATTATATCTAGGAAGATGATCGATTACATTTGGAATGGTTTGACAAATTGGTTATCTTTGGATTTGTGTTATGTTATCATGTCTAGATTCTGGTAGTTGATACCATGCTTTTGCTATTCGTAATCTCTTACTATACTTGTCCATTTATGACTGTGATCATTCCTTATGGAAGTACTACAATTATGCTTACCTCTGCATAAGTTCTAAGGAAAATCTTAATAGTTATGGTACTACTAATTAATCAGCTCCAAGATGTGTTATTACTAGTAGTTTATTATAGCTGGTATTATGATGTTGCCCTAGAGTTAACTGAGGTCTTATCTTCAGGAACCAACTATATTGAATTTTATCTGTCCAGGATGACAGAAGTAAAATCTTAAATGATCTCTAGTTAATTTTAACTATAGAAATGATTTAGGAAATATTCTAATGGTTTGAAAACCTAAGTTGCCTCTGCTAGTTTACTTTGATGGCTTTTATTGCTGTGAGCCTATTACTGTGATGCCTCTTTGGAGTGTACACATTAGTAGGTTACAGTGATACTGATGTGCAATATTATATTAAGTGGAGAATCATGTATATAACTGAAGTAGTGGTTGTGCTTTGATTTAGAACCCTATTGTGGTGCCTCCAAAGAGTGCACAATAGCGGTTCATAGTGACATGATCTACTGCTACAGTATCTGACTAAAGATGGACAGTTGGTTGCCAATGATGCAAAGACTGAGGCAAATTATTTGATTTAGAAGAACAAATATTATTATTGCCTCCTCTTTTGACTCAGTGATGATCTAGACATGCCACTTGCATGCCAGTCTGAGAGAATATTTCCATCCAATCCTCCTAGATAAAAATCTAGTTGAAGGGCAGATGGAACTTGTTGATGTGTATTATTACCCTTGTATTCCCAGATATGTATGCAAGATATAAGAATAGATGTTGCATGATCTAGTGGGTAGTTCTGATGATTTTTACCTGCTGGTTGTGATTGGCTTATGGCCAGTTGTGGATCCTGATCAAGCTACTTCTTATGCTACTACTAGCATGCTCCTCCTCAAGCTGATGTTGATCTTCTACTGGTAAGCTTCTGGAAACTATTTACTAGTACTGACATTCTCCTCCTTGTGGTGCTGATCTGCTACTGGCATCCTTATTACACACTTGTCCTGCTCCTCCTCTTTGTACTTTGGTCTGTCCTTGATCAAATACCAGAACTTCTCCTTGAGCCCTTGGATGGCTTCCCCAAGCAACCAGGTGCATGTGATGTGGTGGAATCTGGCTAGCGATTTGGTTGGTGAAGTAAGGGTATGCTGATGTGAATCTGATGAGAACTAATGGTAAGATGGTGATGGTTTCTTGCTATTCTGAGTGTTGTAGCAAGTGTGAAAGGGCATGTATGCCCCCATGTGTGGTTTTGGTAATTAATGACAATCTCTATGGACTAATGTGTAAATTGAGTTTCACTTGTAGGTTTGTCCATTGGCATCGCTTGGGCCATGTGTTGGTCTTCAGGTTGGAAGATGAAGAAATGTCCAAGGGCTTTGTGCCCATTGGAATCATGAAGAAAGAAGGAGCTTGAAGGTCGATCCAGGCATGTGCAAAGAGTTGCATCAAGATGGATCAACCTCAAGTAGGGATGAAGAAGGGCGAGCTCAAGATGCGCCATCTCTAGAAGATCTCATGCTTGAAGCTTGCCATCCTCGTGCTCATGGAATGATGAAGACAAGTTCAAAGAAGAGGTTTCCCCATGGAGTATGGGGGAGCAATTTGCAAGTCTTCATCTTCATCAAGCAAGAGCATCCAAGAAAGGTGTTCCCACTATAGAAGAACAAGACGGTCTACATCAAGTTCAAGTGGGTTGCTCAAGGCAAAGGTATGTTCTTGATAGGGCTTCTCTTTTGCCGGTCTCGTGTTGTTAGTTGGGAGACCGGGTTTAGGATAGATAGCCGTACTATCAAGAGGGGCTCTCAAGCGGGTGTCTCGTTTGCATCATTCGGAGAGAGATCAAACCTTTGCATTCATAGCATCATATTTCTTGGTTATTATTTGGTTCTTGTCCATGAGAGGATCTAGAGCTTGTGGTCATCATCATAACAAGCTCTAATTCATCATCTAAGGATTTCACTTGCATATCTTATTGTAGTTTTTGATCTTGCGAGTTTTCCGGCTCCACACCTTGGGGTATACTTCACATATATATTCATAGTATTTTCTCCCAAGGTGATACCCAATATTTTCGTCGTTATCTTTCCAAAAAAATTGGTTTCATCCCGTTTGGAGTTCGGATGCAAAAGTTATTGTGTTTCTGGTTTTCTGGTTTCTGGAATTTCCCTGACCGGAAGTTCCGGCTTGCCATCGGAAGTTCCGCTAGGGCACTTTTGCTGCCGAAAGTTCTCGTGGAAGTTCCGGGTCTTCTTCCGCTCACGCTCAGTAACCTTCTGTTTTGGATGTGCTATTTGACGGAACTTCAGTCGGAATTTCCACCGAAAGTTTCGCTCTCACCGGAAGTTCCGGCCAGTGACCGGAAGTTCCGCTCAGGCCGAAAGTTCCGGTTGAATTTCCGGCTCTTGTTCCGCTCACGTTCAGTAACCTTCTGTTTTCGTTGTGTTTATTTTATGGAACTTATGTCAGAACTTTCACCAGAAGTTTTGCTCCCACCGGAAGTTCCGGTGAACCGGCGGAAGTTCCGGCCATGATTCGTTTTTTTTCAGTTTCTCGCTCCGCAGTTTTCGACCGTTGGCTGTGTGACACCGGAAGTTCCGGCCAGGTGTCTCGAATGCCCATAACGGGCAGATCTGGGAGCCCTTTAAAAGGGGCTCCTCTTCCCCTTCGTGGCATACATCTTTTCTTCTTGGTTCTTGGCTTTCTCTCTCTCCTCCATTGTCAACCTTGAAGGAGCTTTCCCTCTCCCTTTCCCCTCCTATGATTCTTGCATATTTTTGAGGGATTTGAGAGAGGAGATCTAGATCTACAATCCCCCAAGCCAAATCCCTTCTTTGTGAAGGAATCTTTGGGATCTAGATCTTGGAGAGTTTTGTGTTCTCCTCTAGTGTTCTTCCTCCCTTATTCCCCCAATAGCTTTTGTAGCTTTGTTGGAATTTGGGAGAGAAGGACTTGCCCTTGCATTTGGTGCATAGGTTTGAGTTCTCCTCGGAGATTTGGCGAGTTCAAGCTTGTGAGCTTGTTTCTCTTGGGTTCCTTGGAACCCTAGACGGTTGTGTGGTTGGATTGTTGACCTTTTGTGGTCTTGTTGACCTTTTGTGGTCTTGTTGACCTTTTGTGGTCTTGTAGCCTTTTGTGGCGTTGTTGGCCTTTTGTGGCATTGTTGGCCTTTTGTGGTTTTGTTTTTGGGAGCCTCCAATTGAGTTGTGGAGTTAGCCCCAATCTTGTACGGGTTCGGTGACCGCCCTCAAGCGTCCCATAGTGGAGCAAGTGCCCGCCTTTGGTGGTGTGCACTTGGGAGAATAGGGTGAGCCTTTTGTGCCGTTGGTGAGTTGCGTGCTTCCGCATTCGGGGTGAGGCCTTGTGTGGCGTTGGGTGAGCATCGAGCCACCACACCTCGAGGTGAGCCATTTGTGGCGTTCGGAGAGCATTGCGCCATCGCACCTCTCCAACGGAGACGTAGCTTATTTGGAAGTGAACTTCGGGAAACAAATCTTCGTCTCCGCATCCATCGGTTATCTCTCAACCGAACCCTTTACTTATGCACTTTACATTGTGATAGCCATCGTGCTTGAAGTATTTATACCTTGTTATCTCCTTGTTGCTTGTATTGCTTAGCATAGGTTGTTGGTGCACCTAGGTGAACTTAGTGGCTAGGTTTTGTGCTCAATAAATTAAACGTTAGTTTTATTCCGCATTTACTTGAGCCTAAACCGTAATATTTTTAAAAGCCTATTCACCCCCCCTCTAGGCGACTTCCTTTGTACTTTCAAAGTGTTTAGCAGAGTGTCTCTCTCTGCTTCGACTGATACTTATCCCCTGTCCTGATTGCTTCATGTGTTGACAGCACCACATACCTGCATGTATGTGTGAGCTACTTGCACTGTTCTGGATCAGTACAAGGCAAAAATATCTTGATTCCACCCTTCTACTTCTACTTTTCTGGTGAAACTTGCCCCATAATTTACTGCCAATAAGGTTGTACTGAGGCAACTTATCTGATTAAGGACAGATACTATGATTTGGTGAAACTTGTCCCTTTTAAGATTAGCTCAGTGATGAAATGATTACAGTACATCACACTATTTATTCTCAGAGAAATCCCCTTTTAACACTTACTGTTTTATTTTTGGTTTGCAGAGACAAAAGGGTAACAAGAGAAGAAGATACCAGAGATGAATAGGAAATTGAGTTTAGAAATAGTTTTAGGTTTTTACTTTATTCTTTTTCTTTTGTGAGGTGTAAAGCATTATAATTTTAATATAATTGTAATAAAGGAATTCTTTTTATTTATTCATTCTTATCTTGTAAAAAAATATTGTATTGTTTATTTTAAGTAATAAAGTTAATGTTTTCATTCAATTGCAATTTGTACATTTCTCTTATTGCTCTATTATAAAGGACAATGTAGTGTATATAATTATCTTATATTTAAGACTTCTCTTTTATTTCATTATTATAATCATTTCTTTTATGGAATTGTTTCAATTTACTAAAATGTAATCATGATTGTATTATCATGCTATATTATAGAATAATTCAATTCTTTTCTTTTGCATTTTAATACTTGTGATTATTTATATCTTAGTCATAAATAAGCTCTCAAATATATATTTATAATTGTTACACCATTTCAAATTATAATTCTATTTTAAATTATTTTACAATTTAATTACATCTTTTGAGTATTCAAATTTGAATTGCTTTCCCCTTAAATACATAAGTATAGTAGATGTCATGTCGAAATCCATCACACTTACCCTGATGTTTCCATCAGAACAAGAGAGATCTCGATCCCTCTATAACTTCTTTAGTTTTGCGTGAAAATTCTCCGGATTTTCTAATGCATGAATGCAATGCACACACATGTATCCTGACTATTTCGAGGTGCTAATCCTGGGATGTTACAGATTTCTCCTGGCACCGCCATCGACCCCAATGCCATTAGACACCTGCATAGAAAGGAGCCACCATGGCCTCTCATGATGAGAAGAGCGCCATGGCCGTCAGCCGAGCAGGAGGCGCCGACAACCATCCCACCACCACCTAAAAGGAGGGTAGATGGTAGAGCGATCCAGCCCGCCACTATAGGGATTCGTAGCATGGAAAACAAAATTTTCTATCGCATACAAACAAACAAGCCAAGATCTATCTACTAGATTGTAGCAACGAGTCGATAGAATAACTCACCCTCGAAGATTCCAAAGTGTTTAACGAGAGCGGATTCTCGTGGGTGATGTAGTCGTACTCTTCCCGATCTCAAGATCGTGTAGACGATCCTTCCGGCGCTGCGTTCCGGCAGCGCTCCCGCAGTCGGTCACACGTTCGGTACTCGACGAATACCTTCCTATCCCTTGTTCCAACAGGCAGCAGAGGTTGTAGCACTCTCCTCGTGATTCCGGCAGCACAACGGCGTGGTACCGGGAGTAGAGGGGAGATCTCGCAGGGCTTCGCCTTAAGCCGGAGCGAGTATGGTGGAGTATGAGAGAGTCCCTCGACGATCTAGGGTTTAGACACGCCGAGGAGGGGGCTAGGCCGGCGGCTAGGGTTTGACCTAGGCGGCGGCGAGTGCCCTAGGGCCGGCGGCGGCTATGGAGGGCGGCGGCGGCTTGGGGCTAGGGTTTAGAGGTAGGGAACTTGTGTGCTAGGAGGGGAGCCCTGCCCCTCCTCTTATAGGAGGGAGGCGCCGGCCAAGGGGAGGGGAATCCCTCCCTAACTCGGATCCCAAGTGGGCCGGCGGTGGAGGAGGGACTCCTCCCTAACTCGGTTTCCACCTCCCTCTCCAATTCCCAAAAATAGCCGTTTGACTTTCAAATTAGCGTTTGACTTTTCAAACAAGGATTTGATTAAATCCTCTATTTTGTTCAGCGATGACACTTAGTACATGATGCAATCATTCCAACTTGGCATGACACACTCATGTACCCTTCCCCTTCGGAGTGTCGGACATTCCGAAACCTTCTAGAACATTCCCGATGAAAACACCGGAACCATTCCCCAACTCTGAAACAGGACTTTCCTTATATGAATCTTATTCTCCGGACCATTCCGGATCTCCTCGTGATATCCCGAATCCCATTCGAGACTCCGAACAACATTCGGTCTCTTTCTCATCATTCCATAACTACTCAAACAACGTCGAATCCTTAAGTGTGTCTCCCTACGGTTCGTGAATTATGCGGACATGATCGAGACACTTCTCCGAACAATAACCAATAGAGGAATCTGGAAATTCATATGGCTCCCACATATTTCTACGATTACTTTGCGATCAAATGAACCACTTACATACGATACCAATTTCCCTTTGTCTCACGATAGTTTACTTATACGAGGTTATGATCGTCGGTATCTCTGCATACCTAGTTCAACCTCGTTACAGATAAGTACTCTTTTCTCGTTCCCGTGATATGTGATCCCTTGTGAGCCAGTCACATCCTTGCAAGCTAATTGGATGACATTACACCGAGAGGGCCCAGAGTATATCTATCCGTCATATGGATGGACAAATCCCACTCTTGATCCATGTGTCTCAACCAATACTTTCCGAACACTCAATGCCACCTTTATAGCCACCCAGTTACGGTGTGGTGTTTGATGTCATCAAAGCATCCATCCGGTAAAGGTGATATGCATGATCTCATGGTCGAAGGAATTAGGTTACTATGTATCAGAAAGCATATAGCAATTGAACTATAAAATGACTTGATCTTTATGATACGCTTATCTATAGGAGTATGTCCACCATATCATTCTCCTAACGATATGATCTTGTTGTTAATAACATCTCAATGTTCATGATAGGGAAACCACAATCATTTATTAAACAACAAGCTAGTGATGTATAGAGGCTTTACTAGGGACTTCAATTTAAGTTTACAAATCACACAAGTATTAATGTTTCCTTTGATAATACTATTATAGCATGAATGTAAACATTAATCATAAACACAAAGATATAATAATAACTACATTTATTATTGCCTCTAGGGCATATCTCCAACAGTCTCCCACTTGCACTAGAGTCATCTAATCTAGATTACATGGTAATATACCAAACACCCATGACAGTTTGGTGCTGGTCATGTTTTGCCCTCGGGAGAGGTTTAGTCAACGGATCCGCCACATTCAGATATGTGTGTACTTTGCAAATCATTATATCCCCATCTTGGACATGTTCTCGAATAGCGTGAAAATGTAGCTTGATGTGCTTCAGCTTCTTGTGTGACCTTGGTTCTTGCGCATTGGCGATGGCGCCCATGTTATCACAGTAGATAGACATTGGGTCCAGCGCACTAGGAACCACACCCAGCTCTGTAATGAACTCTTTCATCTATATCGCTTCTTGTGAAGCCTCCGAAGCAGCCATGTATTCCGATTCAGTTGAAGATCTCGCCACAACGCTTTGCTTTGCACTCCTCCAGCTAACTGATGCACCATTCAAAGTAAATACGTATCCAGATTGTGATTTAGAATCATCCGGATCGGTGTTCCAACTAGCATCGGTGTAACCATTAACAACGAGTTGTTCATCACCTCCATAAGAAAGAACCATATCCTTCGTTCTTCTCAAGTACTTAAGGATGTTTTTGACCGCTGTCCAATGATCCACTCCAGGATCACTTTGATATCTGCTAGTTAAACTAAAAGCATATGCAATGTCGGGTCTAGTACATAGCATGGCATACATTAGAGATCCTATGGCTGAGGCATAGGGAGTCTTACTCATCCTTTCTCTATCTTCTGCCGATGTCGGACTTTGAGTTTTACTCAAGGTCGTATTGGGCAACATGGGCAAGAACCCTTTCTTGCTATCTTCCATTCCAAACCTCTTTTGAACTTTGTCCAAATATGTACTTTGTGACAATGATATTTGGCGTCTTTATCTATCTCTATAAATCTTTATGCCTAATATGTAAGCTGCTTCGCCAAGATCTTTCATTGAAAAACTATTATTCAAATATTCCTTGACACTATTAAGAAGATCTACATCATTCCCAATCAACAATATGTCATCTACGTATAGTATTAAGAATTCTACAGAGCTCCCACTCACTTTCTTGTAAATACAAGCTTCTCCATAAGTTTGTATAAAACCAAAACTTTTGATCACCTTATCAAAACGTTGATTCCAACTTCGGGATGCTTGCTTCAATCCATAGATGGACCGTTGAAGTTTGCATACCGTGTTAGCATCTTTAGGATCGACAAAACCTTTGGGTTGCATCATATACAATTCTTCATCAATGTCTCCATTGAGGAATGCTGTTTTGACATCCATCTGCCATATCTCATAATCATAATATGCAGCGATTGCTAACATAATCCTCACAGACTTTAGCTTCGCTACAGGTGAGAAAGTCTCATCGTAGTCAATTCCTTGAATTTGTCGAAACCCCTTTGCGACAAGTCGAGCTTTATAGACAGTAACATTACCATCAGCATCTGTTTTCTTCTTGAAAATCCATTTGTTCTCGACAGCCTTCCGGCCATCCGGTAAGTCCACCAAAGTGCATACTTGGTTTTCGTACATGGATCCAATCTCGGATTTCATGGCTTCTTCCCATTTGTTGGAATCTGGGCTCATCATCGCTTCCTCATATGTCGCAGGGTCATCGGTGTTGTCCACCAACTTGACACTCATAACGGGATCATACCAATCTGGAGTGGTATGAGTTCTCTTTGACCTGCGAGGCTCTGTAGCAACTACAACCGAAGTTTCATGATCATCATCATTAGCTTCCTCTCTTATTGGTGCAGGCACCACATGAACTTCTTCCGGTGCTGCGCTACTCACAATTTCGAGAGAAGGTTCGACAACTTCGTCGAGTTCTACTTTCCTTCCAGTCACTTCTTTCGAGAGAAATTCCTTCTCTAGAAAGGATCCATTCTTGGCAACGAAGATTTTGCCTTCGGATCTATGATAGAAGGTATACCCAATAGTTTCCTTCGGGTATCCTATGAAGACGCATTTTTCCGCTTTGGGTTCAAGCTTGTCCGGCTGTAACTTCTTTACATAGGCTTCGCAACCCCAAACTTTGAGGAACGACAATCTAGGTTTCTTCCCAAACCATAATTCATACGGTGTCGTTTCAACGGATTTAGATGGTGCCCTATTTAAAGTGAATGCAGCTGTTTCTAATGCATAACCCCAAAATGATAGCGGTAAATCTGTAAGTGACATCATAGAACGAACCATATCTAAGAGAGTTTGATTACGATGTTCGGACACACCATTACGCTGTGGTGTTCCCGGCGGTGTCAATTGTGAAAGTATTCCGCATTTCTTCAAATGCTCACCAAACTCGTAAGTTAGATATTCACCTCCACGATCAGAACGTAGAAATTTAATCTTCTTGTTACGTTGATTCTCTACCTCACTTTGAAATTCCTTAAACTTCTCAAAAGTTTCGGACTTATGTTTCATGAAATAGATATACCCATATCTACTCAAGTCATCCGTGAAGGTAAGAACATAACGATAACCACCGCGCGATGCTACACTCATTGGACCACACACATCAGTATGTATGATTTCCAATAAGTCCGTAGCTCGCTCCATCATACCAGAAAATGGAGTCTTAGTCATTTTACCCATCAGACATGCTTCGCATCTATCAAGTGATTCGAAATCAAGTGATCCAAGAAGTCCATCGGAATGGAGTTTCTTCATACGCTTCACTCCAATGTGACCAAGACGACAGTGCCACATATAGGTCGAGTTATCGCTCGATTTCAAACGTTTAGCCTCAATGTTATTAATATGTGTATTTCCACTATCGAGATTTAATAAAAATAGACCATCTATCAAAGGTGCATGTGCATAAAACATATTACTCATATAAATCGAACAACCATTATTCTCGGACTTAAACAAGTAACCGTCTCGCAATAAACAAGATCCCGATATAATGTTCATGCTTAACGCAGGCACCAAATAACAATTATTTAAGTATAAAACTAATCCCGATGGTAGATGAAGGGGTAGCGTGCCGACCGCGATCACATCAACCTTTGATCCGTTTCCCACGCGCATCTTCACCTCGTTCTTCGCTAGCTTCCGTTTATTCTGCAGCACCTGTTTCGAGTTACAAATATGAGCAACCGAACCAGTATCAAATACCCAGGCACTACTACGAGTACTAGTGAGATACACATCAATAACATGTATATCAGATATACCTTTCTTCTTGATGTTGCCGTTCTTCAAATCCGCCAAGTACTTTGGGAAATTCCGCTTCCAGTGACCTTCTCCCTTGCAGTAAAAGCACTCAGTATCAGGCTTAGGTCCAGCCCTGGTCTTCTTCGTCGGCGCGGTAACTTTCTTACCACCCTTCTTGAAGTGTCCCTTTTGCTTAGACTTGCCTTTATTGAAATTGGTGGTATTATTGACCATCAACACTTGGTGCTCTTTCTTGATCTCCACTTCTGCAGATTTCAACATAGCAAACAGTTCTGGCAACTGCTTGTTCATGTTTTGCATATTGTAGTTCATCACAAAGTTCTTGTAACTTGGTGGTAGTGATTGGAGGACACGGTAAATCCCCAAAGCATTAGGAATCACTATACCCAAGCTTTGAAGTTTGTTTGCGTGCCCAGACATCTTAAGCACATGCTCACTGACAGAGCTGCCCTCTTCCATCTTGCAGTTAAAGAACTTTTCAGAAGCCTCATAGCTCTCAATTGCCGCGTGAGTCTCAAAGATCAATTTGAGATCACGGACAATATCATGTGGGTCTGAACTCTCAAACCTTTTCTGAAGCTCCGATTCTAAACCATACAAGATAGCACACTGAACGGTGGAGTAATGAGTCTTTCGAGCGAGGTAAACATTCTTTACTTCGTCGGCAGCATCAGCTGCAGGCGGGTCACCCATCGGTGCATCCAGCACATAGGTCAAATTACCAGCTGTGAGGACAATCCTCAAATTGCGGAACCAATCCGTGAAGTTGCTTCCATTGTTTTTCAACTTTTCTTTCTCTAGGAACGCATTAAAATTGATGGTAGGGGCCTCCATTGATCTACAACATATTTGCAATAGTTTAGACTAAGTTTATGACAAATTGAGTTCTCATTAATAGTTAAATTAATCTAGGTGAACTCCCACTCAAAACAATATCCCTCACATTGTTTTAGTGATCACACGAACCAAATCCACCATATCAACACCGATCATCACGAGAGTTGATATAGTTTCAATGGCGAACAATCGACATGTTCATCATATCTACTATATGATTCATGCTTTACCTTTCGGTGATCCGTGTTCCGAGACCATGTCTGTACATGCTAGGCTCGTCAAGATCAAACCTTAGCTTCCGCATGAGCAAATCTGGCTTGCTCACGTTGTATACACTTGCGGAATCTAACACACCCGATCATCACGTGGTGCTTCGAAACAACAAGCTTTAGCAATGGTGCTAACTAAGTGTGAACACTTTATGATTTGAAATTCATGTGCATGAGGGATCATCTTATAATGCTACCGTCATCTACTAAGCAATACAAGATGTATAAAGGATTAACATCACATGCAATTCATAATATGTGATATGATATGGCCTTTCTTCTTTGTGCTTCCGATCTCCATCTTCAAGCACGAACATGATCTCCATCATCACCGGTATCGCATCAAGGTCAATGACGCTTCTCCATGGTTGTCGTCCACCAGCTTCAACTATTACAACTACTTTGAATAGACACGCGGGTCTTAACATAAATTAAAGACAACCATATGGCTCCTGCCGGTTGCCAACTTACAATAAGGAACATTGCATACATCAAATAAAATCACAATCATGGCCATATCACATCACTGCACACCCCTGCAAAACAAAGTTAGACGCCTCTACTTTCTTTGCATGTTTTACGTGGTTTGGGGCTTTCAATAAGTGTCGTTCTAACTTACGAACATGAACCACAACATTGATACTAGTATTGTTAATCACCCGTTGTAAATTGGATCTTAACTATGCAAGGAGAAACAGGCACCCGCAAATCCACTTATGCAATACAAGTTGCATGTCAAGCGTGGAGCAAGTCTCATGAACGATGTCATGTAAGGTTAGCCCGGGCCGCTTCATCCCAACATCCCGCAAGATGCAAAGTACACAAGAAGCAATCAACAATAAAAGCATCAACGCCCACAATGACCATTGTGTTCTACTCGTGCAACAGATCTACATATAGACACGGCTCTGATACCACTGTAGGGATTCGTAGCATGGAAAACAAAATTTTCTATCGCATACAAACAAACAAGCCAAGATCTCTCTACTAGATTGTAGCAACGAGTCGATGGAATAACTCACCCTCGAAGATTCCAAAGTGTTTAACGAGAGCAGATTCTCGTGGGTGATGTAGTCGTACTCTTCCCGATCTCAAGATCGCGTAGACGATCCTTCCGGCGCTGCGTTCCGGCAGCGCTCCCGCAGTCGGTCACACGTTCGGTACTCGACGAAGACCTTCCTCTCCCTTGTTCCAGCAGGCAGCGGAGGTTGTAGCACTCTCCTTATGATTCCGGCAGCACAACGGCGTGGTACCGGAAGTAGAGGGGAGATCTCGCAGAGCTTCGCCTTAAGCCGAAGCGAGTATGGTGGAGTATGAGAGAGTCCCTCGACGATCTAGGGTTTAGACACGCCGAGGAGGGGGCTAGGCCGGCGGCTAGGGTTTGACCTAGGCAGCGGCGGCGAGTGCCCTAGGGCCGGCGGCGGCGGCTTGGGGCTAGGGTTTAGAGGTAGGGAACTTGTGTGCTAGGAGGGGAGCCCTGCCCCTCCTCTTATAGGAGGAAGGCGCCAGCCAAGGGGAGGGGAATCCCTCCCCAACTCGGATCCCAAGTGAGCCGGCGGTGCAGGAGGGACTCCTCCCCAACTCGGTTTCCACCTCCCTCTCCACTTCCCAAAAATAGCCGTTTGACTTTCAAATTGGCGTTTGACTTTTCAAACAAGGATTTGATTAAATCCTCTATTTTGTTCAGCGATGACACTTAGTACATGATGCAATCATTCCAACTTGGCATGACACACTCATGTACCCTTCCCCTTCGGAGTGCCGGACATTCCGGAACCTTCTAGAACATTTCCGATGAAAACACCGGAACCATTCCCCAACTCTGAAACAGGACTTTCCTTATATGAATCTTATTCTCCGGACCATTCCGGATCTCCTCGTGATATCCCGAATCCCATTCGAGACTCCGAACAACATTCAGTCTCTTTCTCATCATTCCATAACTACTCAAACAACGTCGAATCCTTAAGTGTGTCTCCCTACGGTTCGTGAATTATGCGGACATGATCGAGACAATTCTCCAAACAATAACCAATAGAGAAATCTGGAAATTCATATGGCTCCCACATATTTCTACGATTACTTTGCGATCGAATGAACCACTTACATACGATACCAATTTCCCTTTGTCTCACGATAGTTTACTTATCCGAGGTTATGATCGTCGGTATCTCTGCATACCTAGTTCAACCTCGTTACCGATAAGTACTCTTTTCTCGTTCCCGTGATATGTGATCCCTTGTGAGCCAGTCACATGCTTGCAAGCTAATTAGATGACATTACACCGAGAGGGCCCAGAGTATATCTATCCGTCATATGGATGGACAAATCCCACTCTTGATCCATGTGTCTCAACCAATACTTTCCGAACACTCAATGCCACCTTTATAGCCACCCAGTTACGGTGTGGTGTTTGATGTCATCAAAGCATCCATCCGGTAAAGGTGATATGCATGATCTCATGGTCGAAGGAATTAGGTTACTATGTATCAGAAAGCATATAGCAATTTAACTATAAAATAACTTGATCTTTATGCTACGCTTATCTATAGGAGTATGTCCACCATATCATTCTCCTAACGATATGATCTTGTTGTTAATAACATCTCAATGTTCATGATAGGGAAACCACAATCATTTATTAACCAACAAGCTAGTGATGTATAGAGGCTTTACTAGGGACTTCAATTTAATTTTACAAATCACACAAGTATTAATGTTTCCTTTGATAATACTATTATAGCATGAATGTAAACATTTATCATAAACACAAAGATATAATAATAACTACATTTATTATTGCCTCTAGGGCATATCTCCAACAGCCACCGCCTGGCTGGCCGTCGGCACCACCACGGTGCCAATCAATGGCGCCACCAGGCTACATGATGCTGACCTGTTGCCACGAACAAACACATACAAGGCCCGCCCTCTTGGCCAAGCAAGGATGGATATCACTGCCGCATCAGGAGCGCTTCCACCGCTGGGAGTCCGCGACTTCTCCAACATCGTCGCGTCACACTGGCCGCCTGTCCCTATAGCACCTCGCCGCTAAGGCACCGATGATCCACGCATAGCCACCATCTCCAGAGGAAAGCACCACCATCGTGCTCTGCCATGCCGCCCGCTAGGGTTTGTAGTCGTCGATAG
This sequence comes from Avena atlantica, assembly GCA_910589765.1. Lineage (NCBI taxonomy): Eukaryota > Viridiplantae > Streptophyta > Magnoliopsida > Poales > Poaceae > Avena > Avena atlantica. The sequence goes on from OU342738.1 coordinate 262,624,903, forward strand.
GTGTTCTAGGGATGTACTGTAATTTATATTACTTTTAGCACTCTTGGTAATGATCTTGGTGATTGTTAATACATCGGTGAAATTTCTAGAAAAAAGTTGTGCTGCAATTTCTAGAAAAAAGTTGTGATGTTGATGATTGTTAAGGAGTTTGAAAAGCAGATGATTTTTTTTCAAAATTTGGTAAGTGATGAAAACATTTTATGCTTCCTTCGATACATATTACTTGTTATTGAAATGTATGTATCTAGTATGGATCCAAGGGAGTAATATGTATTTAGAAATGTTTCAGTGGATGCGTGCGAATCTAGATATAATCCGTGACAATTAACTCATAAATAATTAAAAAATGGACGCGTCTAGTGAGCGCCTAGGCGCCAAACAAACGAACCTGGCGCGCCAGGTTTGACGGGTACAATCGCCAGCTGTCATGATACGCTTTTGGAAAGTTTCCTTTTTCGCTTTTGACTCTTTCTCGGTTCGTGCGAGGGGGGGCGTTCGTCTGCCTTTATCTGGCGCCCTCACTACGTCCAATACGTGATCATCCCCGCATCCTATCTCTAACCCTACCGCCCCCAGATCTCATCCCCTACATCGTCTTCTTCCTCCTGCCTAGCCGCCATTGCTTCCTCTTTTTTTTGCTTGCTCCATGAACCCACAACATGTCAACTACCCAATCCTCAACCATACTAACATGTTCCATGGGGAGAGCAGCTCGAGGAACGCACCTGCATCTAGAATTGATCTCTCAGATTCAACACATGTACTCATCCATCTTTTTATGTCTTATTTTTCTCGTGTTGCTTTTTTTGCTGTAGTCAACTTTGTGACAAACACAAACAACTTCTCTCTGCTCCTTAATAACTTCCCCAGCTCGTAGGCAACATATGTTGCCATGTCCTTCTAGTTTTTTATCTGTTTCTTGCAAATTCAGATGAAAGTTGTAACTTTTGTGTTGTTCTTAGCAACTTTTTTCTTTTCTGTAACAACTTCTATCATACCCCAGGCAACTTATTTTTAGTAGATTGCAGTTTAGATGGAGAAAATGCAAATTTTTAGTTCAAGTGAAATTTGCAACTTTTGTGATGTTCTTAGCAACTTTTCTCTGTTTTTTAGCAACTTCTATCAAATCACAGGTAACTTCTATTTCTACCGCTGGATACATTTTCCCCTGTTCAATATGAGACTTTTCTGGGGGGTAGGCAATTAGCCCATGTTACATAGCAACTTTTACCAGATCGCATGCAACTTTTATGTCTGAGGCAATTTTTGCAACTTGCATCTTAGTTGAGCCAACTTTTGTGCCCGAGGTAACTTTTGTTCATGCCAACTAAACTTTTCAACAAATATGCTCCTTTTTTACGCACAAAATCATCATGTGAACAAAGAGTACCAACATTAATTTTTAAATTCATAGAATCATCATGTGAACAGTAGGCAACTAATTTACATAAGTAGGCAACTTGGTAGCATCTGCAAGCAACTTTATTAGATAAGTATGCAACTTAGTTTTACACAATTGTCATCCAAATTGGTATCATCAAACAGTAGATAGTTGCATCGAAAAATAACATAAAACTATAACAGAGTTTGCAACATACTAATCCTAATTACAACACATGTAAAACATGACTTGAAACATTTGTTGCCTTCATTTCTTTTCATCTGGTCGTCGCTTCCTTTTCTTTTCCCCCACATGAAGTGGCTCTTGACCAGTACCTACATGTCAAAAAATAGCAATAAAAATATTAGAACTTGTGAGGCTAAAAAATAGAATTAGAAGTACTATTTAGCCAAACAATGCATAGTTTTTTTGTCTATATATACTTTGAAGTTGCCCTTTTCCCTTATTTATTTTTCTGATTTATTTTTGTTGCGCAGCCAATGGGTATCCTTGACCTCAATGAGGAGTCGTTTGACCTCAATGAGTAGACTGGTTTGCTACCGCCTAATTACTTCACGCATCTCCTTATGGAAGAAGATATTGACAAGACTCCGGAGTTGCTAGTTGACATTGATGCTCCCGCTGTTGATGTACATACAATACCAACTGACAGTGAAATTGGACCGTTTGTTGCCGGTACAAAAACAACATCGCTTGCCCAAGACGATGCAGATGCAACGAGGCTTCATCGCAGCCAATAGACCCACATATTGGAATGCGTTATGACACGCTGCAGGGTGCTAAGGAACACTACAACGCATATGCTACTAGGACTGGATTTTCAATCAAGGTCAATAGGAACAGAAAGTCAGGGCGCACCAATGAGATTTCTAAACAACAATTTGTATGCAATAAATTCAGGAAACCTAGGAATGATGATGGCGGAGGTGACAAACCAGATGTAGTTGGGCCAATAACATCCTCAGAATCATCGGATGAGGAGGACCGGCAGAACGCAGAACTTGCGTCAGTTGTTGCTGAGATTGCTAAGCAGAAAGGCCAAAAAAAGAATTCGAATAAGCGGAAAAGGGAGACAATAATACCAACTAATTGCAAGGCGGAGATGGTGGTGAAGTTAAAGGATGGTAGATGGGAAGTTATTGCTTTTACAGCGGGGCATAATCATCGTCTTGTCCACAAGCCATCGCTGAACAAGTATCTTAGGTCACACCAAGGTATACCAGCAGAGGAAAAAAGATTTTGTGAAGAATTTGCACAGCACAAACCTGACTGCTGGTATGTTACTAAATCTATTTCCTGTGTTTTTATTAGTTGTACCCATAGTTGCTGGAAGACCATATGAAGTTGTTAGTTGTAGTGTACATAGTTGCTGGTGTAACAGATTAAGTTGCTAGTTGCTAGTATTGTATGTTGCTGTGTAACACATTAAGTTGTTAGTTGTTGGTGTAACAGATTAAGTTGCTGCATTTTCAAAAAATGTAATCAGGAAAAAGTTGCTAGAACAGTATGTATTAGTTGCTAGCTAGTAATATAAACCTTGGTAGAAATCAGGAAAAAGTTGCTAGAACAGTATGTATTAGTTGCTAGCTAGTAATATAAACCTTGGCAGAAATCAGTATGTTAGTTGCTAGTAGCTACTGTAAAAAATAAAGTTTTCCTCACTTGTTTGCTTTCTATAAAAAAATTGCAGGGAGGATGATGGATATAATGTCAGAGTTTATGGCTCAGAGATGCTAGCCCCATACACTGCAAGAACTATCACCAACTACTGTGCAACTTTGACTGTAGAAGAAACAAAAGATGGTGACATGACCGAAGTGATCAATCATTTTCAAGAGCAAAAAGAGAAGGATTCTGATTTTTACTTCAGATTAGAATGTGACAAGGAGGACAGGGTGAAAAATATCTTCTGGGTTGATGGGCCTGCTAGGAGAGCATATGCGGAGGCTTACCATGACTGTGTATCCTTTGACAGCACGTACTTGACGAACAAATACAACATGCCCTTTGCACCGTTCATCGGGATCAACAAGCATGGCCAATCTATCATGTTGGCTGCGGATTTGTGAGGCAAGAGTTGGCAACCAGTTTTGATTGGTTGTTTGAGAGTTTCCTTATCGCGATGAATGGCCGAGCACCGGACAACATCATCACTGACCAAGATGTTGCTATGAAGATGTCAATTGAGAGGATGTTCCTAGCAACTATCCACCATTTTTGCCGCTGGCACATCATGCAGAAAGCACAGACTAAGTGTGGTACTGTTCTGGGCAGAAACCCATGTCTAGCAGAAGATTTGAATGCCTGCATAGACTTCACCTTTTCGCCGAAGGAGTTTGAGGAGAAATGGGCTATGTTTTTAGGCAAATGGCATGCTGCTGCTAGACACTCGCACTTTAGGGAGCTATATGACATTAAGGACAAGTGGGTTCCTTGCTACTTCCTGCACCGGTTTTTCCCTTTCCTCCAGTCCACACAGCGCAGTGAGGGTTTTCATGCGGTGCTGAAACGCTATGTTAACCCACACAAGTCACTATTGAAATTTGTGAAACAGTATGAGAAGATCCAGGTGCATGTGCTTGTGAAGGAGGGTGGCAACGACTACAGTACGGAATTTCTCGAGGTCCGGAGATGGTCGCCATATCCCATTGAGGAACATGTGTTCAATGTGTACTGCAGATACATATATTTGAAGTTTCGTCATGAGTTTGAGCTTATTTCCACGTACAATGTGAGTCACTTTGGTGGTTTGTACTACAGGCTTGAGCCAAATAGGACATGGTGTGCCAAGTATGGGCCGAGGACCTACGTGGTTACAACCAACAAGGATGAAGGCATCTACTCATGCGAGTGTTCAAAGTTTGATAGGGATGGCATGCTTTGTTGCCACATATTGAAGGTTTTCACCCACCTTGGTGTTGATGTGATACCCAAGAGGTACATCCTAAAAAGGTGGACGCCACAAGCAGTCTCTAGTGGACATGAAGCCGAAGTTGTGGAGCAGCCAGATGTGATGCCACCACACTTGCAGCAGCAAGTGCGACATGCAAACCTGAACATGTCGTTTCAGAAACTTGCTCGTGTGTCTTGCACAATGGATGCCGCTATTGCGATTGTGAACAAACACATGCGAGCTGCAGCGGCGAAAATTACTCAAATGAACAAGTCGCGGAAGAAAAAGAAAAAAACTGCTGCTGAACCGTCGGCAAGCGCCCCTGTTGATCCTACTATTCCTAGGGACCCGCCAAAGTCAACTACTAAAAAGGGCGAACGAAGGCACATCGGACAAAATCTTCCCTTGAACTTCATCCAAAACAGAAAAACCAGTGCAGGACGTGTGGTTCGTTTGAGCACAATTCTGCAACATGTGTAGAGAGGCTGGTGTAGGCAGGAACAAAAAACATTTTAGGTTAGGCAACTTTTATTAGTTCTATGGCAACTTTCATTATAGTTCTGGAAACTAGTACCATTGTTCCTGGCAAGTTTTATTAGATAAGCAACTTATATTTGTTTCTGACAACTATGTTACTATGAGAAGCAACTTTTAGCATTTGAAGTGCACCTAGGTACTGTTAAATCCACATAAACAAGAACAATCAAGCAAAAAAAGATCAAAAAAAAACAATTTGTATGTAATCTTGAGCAACTATAGACATTTGATATGAACAATAAAAATACAAATGGAGATCAGAGTTTGTGCGGGGGCATGCCTTCATTGCTTAAAGCTTGAGGACTTTCTTCCGGTCGGCTTTGTTGTCCTCCGATGTCACCCAACCGTTTGTCATGATCTTCCTGATGTCTGGGATATCCTTTGCTATGTAGTTCTGAGATGCTCTACCATCCCAATTGATGTTCATTAAGGTGAAAACCCCGTAGTCATCGCTGTAAAAACACATCCATAAATTTAGTATGGATGTAATCTTGAACAAACGAAGGGAACAAACATGTTGGGCGAAACCAACTACTTATGCATGACAACTAGTGTAACTAACAGGCTGGTTTGAGCAACTAACATTATCAGACAAGCAACTAACAGGTTGGTTTGAGCAACTAAAATTATCAGACAAGCAACTAACAGGTTGGTTTGAGCAACTACTAATGTGTTAGGTTGGTTTGAGAAACTAACTGTGTGAGGGAAGCAACTAATGTTTTTAGTCAAAAACAACATGACAGCTAGTGTAACTAACAGGTTGGTTTGAGCAACTAACACCATCAGACAAGTGACTAACAGGTTGGTTTGAGCAACTAACTATGTGAGGGAAGCAACTAATAGGTTGAGCAACTAACATTAAACAGGAAAAATAGTATTGTGGGAAAGTTGCTCGCTGAGATTGCTTACTTGTTTTTCTGCTTTCGAACTTGGATTTCTTGAAGACGGAAATTGTCAAGTTTGACTTCGGATGCACCGTAGTTATTATCCCAGTGAATTCGTAGAGATGCGATGATGGCTTGGTAACTTTTCTGCAGAAGCTTATCCTTAATTGTCCTCCATGAGTCAAGGATCTGAAATTGCTTGTCTCTGATATTTAAGTTGAACAACCAATAATGGTTGACAACATCCTTTGCTTTTGGGTCGAGGGCTTGGATAATTGGGAACATAACCTGTGTAGTTAGGCAATTAGTAGTTAGTTAGGCAATTAGTAGTTAACTGCACGGAAAGCAGCTATTTATATTGTGCAGGCAACTAGTGAGCTTGATGCAGCAACTAGAAAATAGACCGACATAGATAGTATTTTTGTGTAGGAAAAAAGCTATAGCTAGGGAAGTTGTGGTATAGTCAGAAGCAAGTACTAACATATGTAAAGCAACTAATAAGATAGTAGGAGAAAATTTTGAAATGTTGTACAGCTTCAAACTCATTGAGGCAACTTTTATTTCTAGATAGACAACTAGTGTCATAGTGAAAAACAACAAAGTAAGCTGAACTAAGCAACTACAGGCCTAGAAAAAAGCAAGTAGTATGCATTGGTGTGGGGGTGGTGCGTGTTATGTTCATGTGGGAAAGTGTACGCACCATATCTTGTCGGTCCAAACGCAGTGAATTGCTAAACAGTTCCTTTAGTTCTTTCCAATTAAAATCTAAATCCTGCAGCCATGTCTTTGGAAAAAAGGCAAAAAAGTAGTGACTGTGAGTAACGAAACAAGTTTAATAAAAAAAGTAAACAAAGTTGGTTCGAAACCATGATTTCACTTACAGATATCCTCAAAGGCATGCCTATCTTCTTTCCAGATTCAGGAATGGTTTTCGCAATCGCCATGATTCCAAGTTCCATGACCGAAGTGTGGAGCCATCCTCCTGGTTTCATAGAAGTTGCAAGCTCCCATGCTGTAACATGGTAGGTGACAAAGTTGACGACTATCGGGCTACACAAAGTAGTTTTCATCAGACACATAGTCATGCCTTGGCAACAAAACATATGTATGCTAACAACTTTTCCTATCAGTAAAGCAACTATGCCTCCTGTATAAGCAACTTGTACTGTAACTAAAAAGCGATAAGAGAAGTTTGTAAAAAAACAGTGGTAAAGACCACCTTTCGTTAATTTTCTGTTGGTTTGTTCTGATGCTTCCTCTGCTGAATTACTTTTGCGTATACCTTGTTAGAACTTTCCGTGCTTGTGAACCGTTTCTTGATGTCTACATTGACGTACGACGATAGTTGGCAAGGTGGAGGCTTGATTAACCTTCGAACATACTGTTGAGGAGTTGTGGAGCTGCCTGAACCATCAGTGCCTGCATCTGGTGCTGTGGGGGAAGGGGCTTTGCGTTTGCAGCTCGCCATGTGTTTCTTCATTGTCTTCCATGTTTGCTGCCTGATCCACTACCCTCCGAGATATTTCTGCTTCAACACACTCTCTCAATCTCTTCAGGATCGATGTTCGCTAAAACATCAGGCTCAACAGATTCAGCAGCTTCCGTTTTCTTAGCAACTTCATCATCTTCATCATCAACTTCTGGACCACCTTCATCATCAAAATCTGGACCTAGGCTAAAAGATGGGCAATCCATATCGATAGCAGACCTGGCCCTTGGAAGCGGCATCTTGTATGTGTGTTTTTCCTGCGCTTGGGGATTGGGAAACTTGTTTGCTTTTTTCCCTCGGATGGGTGATGGTGGCGGGAAAGTTTGTCTAGTTGGTGGTGGGCTAAAGTGCACTCTTTTTGCCATTGCTGGGTTGTTCAGTGATTGTTTTCCCTGTGTTGTTGCCTTTGGGTGCACTGTAGTTGCCTTGGTCTATGCAATAGTTGTCTGTATAGCTGGAGAAGTTGCCTGCAGAACTGGAGAACTTGCCTGCAGAACAGCAGAACTTGCATGCTTATTCTCTAAAGTTGCCTGAGGAACCCATGCACTTGTTGGTTCCTTCAGTTTCGCAGGCTCCCCTTTGCTGGACTACATATCCGTCTTCTTTTCCATGTCAACTTAATCAAGATACCCTTGAAAGTCCCTGGACTACACTGTACTCCACCATCGATCCATTCCAAACCAGTGTCTTGTGAGTCACCTGATTTTTTCAACTCTTCTTGCAAAATAGACTTCAACTCACTTTGTGAATTCATTTCAAAGATGGTGGGTTCTTCGATGAGATGAATTTCTGGCAACTTCTTCTTCCCAACGTTCATCTTGCACAAATCCAACAAAGACATTTTTCCAGAGTCCTGTTCTTGGCTGCTCCCAGCATCGTCATGTTGTCCAGGAGTAACTTCCTCTCTATCCTGAGCAACTATCTTAGTTTTTTCACTGGATTATGCATCAGATCCAAGAATCTTAGTGTTATGCTCAATATCCTGAGTAATGGCGCCTCCAACGGTGCCTCCAAGTGCATCAAGAACAGTTTTCGAAGTATCCAAAACAGTGGTGCCGGCCAAAACTAATGGGATGCCGGCTGGGCAAGACATTTTTCCATCACGAGCCAATAATTTAGCCTTCTTGATAACTGTGACTTCTCTAGTTGGTATTTGCTGCTGGGCAGGTTGTCCATGCTTTTCACTAGCCTGAGCAACTTTCACACTGGCCTGAGCAACTTTTACACTGGCTGAGCAACTTTCACACTTGCCTGAGCAACTTTACCACTCGTCTCCACAACTTTACCTTTAGGATCGGTAACTTTCCCCCTGGTCTCCTGTTGTACAGCATGTTTTATGGTTTGTGGTACACTTGTCTGCATTATCCGCTGGACAAAATTAATCTTGCTTTGCTGAACTAGCTCTTGCACGGTAGGGGAAACTTCTTGCACGGTAGGTTCACTATTTCTCTGGGTACTTGTAGCAACTTCCTTCCTGGTAACATAAACTTCCTTCCTGGTATAAACAACTTTATCCCTGGTATTAGCAATTTTCTCCCTGGTTTGTTACAAAAATTTCTCCCGGGTTTCAGCAACTTTTATATAGGTGTGGGAAACTTGCTCCATGGAACTAGCAACTTGCCCCCTTGGCTGTTGAGCATCTACCTCAGATGTTTTTCCAGCAAAATCTTTGTTGACCTGATGAGCAACTTCCTTGCTGGTCTGAACAACTTCCTTGCTGGTCTGAGCAACTTGCTTACTTGTCTGAGCAACTTCAACCCTGGTCTGCGCCAGTGGCTGACTAAATTGTTCTGTATCATGTGCAAGTTCTTCCTCAGTCTCTTCAGCATCGCTTTCGACTGCCCTTTTCCTTTTTGCCCCCGACCTTGCGGCGGACCTTGTTTCTCTGTCTTCAACATAGAACTGATCTGTGCAACTATCATCCATGCTCTTGTCGTTGTCACTGCCATCGTCTCCATCTTCTCCTCTGCCAGATCCTATGTTCCCAGCGTCGCCATCGTCATCATCACCATCGGTGATGCTGCTGTCATCCCTATCCTCGTCATCCTCATCCTTTTCTCGCTGGTCGGACACATCATCGTCGTCATCGTCGTCGTTCTCGATGTATCTTTGCTGTATGCAACAAAAAAGGTAAAAGTAAGGTACTGGTAAAAAATAGTAAGGTAGTTGCTCAAAACTACACACGATAAAACACATGATAGTAGTCTTTCCTGCTGTTTTCATCATCAGAGTTGTCGGAGTCCTCATCAGGCAACACCGGTTCTTCATATTTCTTGTTGTTTCTTCGTCTCTTCGTAGGTCTTGGTTGAGCTCTGCCAGTTACAATACTTTCTTCTATTTCACCAATGCCATTCACAAACTTTGCCATGACATTTTCAAAATCTGAGCATGCTACATGGACCAAAGCAGAAAGTTTCCTTTTTCTCTGCAAGTTTGTTATTAAGAATGAATAACACAAGTTAGTTGTCATGCTAAGAAACTAATAGTGTAAGACAAGCAACTTATATTGTCATGCAGGCAACAAACTTTTCAAATTGAGCAACTAAAAAATGAGGTACTCACACACTGGTCATAGTTTGGCGGCAAATTTGCGGTGACGAACTGTTCAGCCTTTAGCAATCCGCCGAAAAGTCCT